>QUSF01000002.1:8220730-8313709 GCA_003676055.1 Chloebia gouldiae | reverse complement strand
GAATTGGGTACCTTAGATATAACAAGGTTTATATTTAACCTCACTGAATATTTATCATGTCACTGTTCCCTTGACATTGATTAAAAAAAAAAAAAGGCAAAGAACAGCACAAAACATTTGAAAGGAAAATATGGTATGTGCTCACTGCACAGTAGGTAATGTTATAAATATTAAGTAATCCCCTTTGTCTTACACTTGTGAGTAAAGTTACATTTTTTAGCAATGTCAGGAAAGAATGTTTTTGTGTTAGACACTGGCGATGTGTGAGTTCTAAGGATGAAATTCCTCTTAGGTGACCCAAAGATGCCACAGAACAAGTGTGTTTGTAAAATCATTCTGTGCTCTACATTTGCCTCTTAGGAGAATTCCTATGTTTCCTTTGTGTTGCTGGTAGGCTGAATGCATCTTGCCAGTGGACGTATAAGCCCACCCACCCACTGGCCCCTGCTATCTCTGTGAATAACCTCATCTTTAGAGAATTCCACCTGTAAAACTCATGGTCTGGGTCAGGGACTTCAACTTTCTGCCCAACAATTAGTGCTGCAGGAGCTTTAGAGAAACACAATATCTTAAGACAGCTGCCTCCAGAGGCTAGGCCTTACCTGATGGTAATTAATAGAAATATATATCTTATTGCAATTGTTGCCACTTCTTGGGGTGAATAAACCCTATGAACCTTATGTAAATACACAAGGTACTCAAAGAAAATAGATCTAACTCCTCATCATCAATGTCTGTTCCAGACAGAGGCTGGCTGAGAGGACAGGAAAATTGGGGACCTTTCAGCTAAGGAGATAAAGACCAAAGGACCAAATTCCATTTAAAAGGGATTACTGAGAAAATTTATGGGAGAAGGGCACAGATGGTTCATAGCACCGCCTTCTGAAGATACATGTGAAATATAAAACTTTATTGTTTATACATTTTTCTGAACTAACATGTATGTATCAATGAACACAAACATACAGGACCTTAGAAGAACTGTTTTGGGCCCTGAAGTGAACTCTCGTCCAACTGCCCACACCTTCTCTATCTTCTCTGTGCTCAGCATCCCTTCTCCATGTTCTTTAAATATTCCAAAAAAAAATTCCAAAAAACATTCCAAAAAACATAACTTATTTATACATTTCTAGGTATATCTACCTAAACTTTTTCCATATTTACATGCCTCAACTTCCTTCACAGCCATGTGTCACTGTCTTTATTTCATAAAGCTCCTCAGGCTTACCCATTCTTCTGTTCTTGCCCATATATTTTCCAGAGCTGAATCAGCAGAGTGCAACCAAGAGTTTCCCACTTTCCCACTGTACTGCCAACTGATAAAGAACAAGCAAATCTAGGCACTTGCTTGAGGTTACAGAATCTTCTGTAGGTCATCTTCTGGTCATCACTCTTTCCCAGGGCTGCAAGTAGCAGCACTTTATGTTGTTCAGGTGGACTACCCAAACTGCATTTTTATGGAGAAAACTGTTTTCAGCCTCCTCCTTGTATTACTCTTATATGGTAGATGGTAGGGGACTATTTAAGAGAGTAAAATTCCAGATTTTAAGTTCTCATTTTGCTCAAATCAGCAGCAATCTTCATTTGAGTTCAGGTAATCCAGATATGCAGCCAGACTAAAGGAGACGATTACTGCTAATGACAGTAGCGTTATTTTAATTTAGAGAAGTGAGAATCTGGACCTGAAGTGATTTATTAATTGCATGTGGTAGACACTGGAATAGTTTGAGGGCTCTAATGACAATATGATTATCTGCAGGGGAAATATTTGTCAGTGTTTTCTTCTTCACCCTCTTTCAAGCCTGTGTGGGAGAGTAAATATGTTGCATTGAAAAATATTCCCAATGACAGGCACAAAGGAGCAAGGAGATGAAGCAATTACAGTAGATGGGAGCCTGATGGGTAGGAATGGGGGAAGGGACATTCACTCTGAGACTACAGTTCCAGTAAGAGTTTAGGACAGTTTTCACATATTTATCCAAGATGGCCTTTGAAGTGTTTTGTGGGTAACAGTTGGAGATCTTCTGTCACTGAGAGTGTCAGGGGACCCTGGAGATTTACAGCACAGTTTTTTCAGCAGAGGGTAATTGCTGCTACAGGAGGGTTTGAAGCAGCACTTTAATTTCTTAAGCTGGCAAAAGGCAATGTAAGCTGTTGTACTGTTGACTCAAGAGCTGAAAACAGCTGTACTTACACACTCCTTGCACTGGGTGGATGGGGTCTGTAAGCCAGTGTCCAAAATACAAAACAAACAAGACAAAATATTCTATTAGTGCTGAGGAACCAGTTTTAGTACCTCGCTTCCTAGCTTTGCAGCCTGAGACACCCCAGGCAAAACACTGAACTCTAAAAATCTGCTTCACTTCGGGTACCTAGCCTAGATGTAGCTTTTTAAATCTTGTTATGGACATTAGCCCCAAGAGTGGACTCATGGCCAAAACTGTCCATGTGTTAACTGCCTACAGGAGCACCCTCTGGGCCAGTTTAGAGGTGACTTGGACACAGGGGTTAATACAGAAGGTTCAGTGCCTCATTTTCCTATCCACCTTTATGAGTATTTCATGTACCAGAGAGCTTGGAGGATCATCTTCCAAGCTGGCAGCTGCCAGCCCAGAAGGACCACGATGGTGATTTGTGAGCATCTGCACTGAGGACCCTTCACAGGTTCCCTCATCAGTCCTGAACATGCCCAGTTGGTCCCCAATTGCTCCCAGCAGGTGCAGAGATAACATGCAGCTTCCCATTAAAAACTGTGGGATCAGGGTAAAGCCCAGCATCCCTGACACTTCTGAGCTTATTCATATTTGTCACTGTGTATGGTAAAATTTTGTTGGGTTTTTCTTACCAAGTGATCCTCTTAAGCAAAATCAAGACAATCCCACAGAGCAAGAGAGGGTCAGGCAGACCCCAAATATCAGAGTGAAAGATGAATTCTTTGGTTTGGCATGACAGCAGACAGCGCATGAAAAAAAGGTGGCAAAGGGGTCAGTAGGGGAACACACAGGATAAAATACTTTCATCTATTGTGCTGGGGTCAATAGGCTCCCATCAGGAAATCTTGAGCCCAAGATTAATTACTTGTTGCAGTAGGTATACTATTGTGCTCTGGAAGACACTGTGGTGACTTTAGGCATCTTGCAGATTTCTGGTTCACACGATGCAATCCCATATAAAAAAACAATAGTAGCTAAGAAAGTAGTAGTGGGTGGTGGTGAAATGCCTTTTAGTTCATTCTAATCAAACTCTTTTCAAACATATCTCCAGCTTGGCCAGAAATTATGAGAAACTATTTGTTAAATATTATGAAAGAATTTCATAGCAATTCAGAATTACATGCCATGGCTATTATGTTATTGCTCTTTGCAATTTATATGACAGAAAACATTCTTTAAAAAAATTTATAAATCTATCTGTGTACATTCCATGGAATTTTTTTAATTTCTTGATTTTCCTGTCAAAAAATCTGGGAGACTCACAATTTGAAAATGAGCTTTAATCCTACTTTTGTCACCATCCAAATATATGGTTCTCTTTAGAGCAACTAGACATAGATTATGTTGTAAATTAACCTTTCTTAAAAAAAAAAAAAAAGAAAAATAACCTGGAGCCAAATCCCATAATTCTTGTTTTGGGTGAAATTTCAATGAAATTTAAGATTATCAATACTTAATTCTTAAATTATTAAACAAAAGTTTAATTCTGATTGTTATTGAATATCAAGGTTTGGTTTGTATCATATATATATGTTATTTTAAACAGTTTATCAATATTTTAGGCAAGGACCCTTTTCATCAACTGATTCTGACTTCTTGTCTTGAGCTGCTGGGCTGCATTTCACTGTGATAGATGCTGCAGCAGAACTGATAAAATACCTATGACATGCTTAATTTTGTCTTTCTGAATGAGATTTGCTTTATTTGTAAAGAATTTGTAAATAAGAGCTACATATTTATTTTATTATTATATTCCATGGGGATATTTAAATCTTTAAATAATTTGCAGTAGGCATATTTTCTAGTGGCTAATCTACTTAGACTGTAACATGAATTAAGTACCCTACAAAAATTTCAGCGACTCTCTCATGAAATATCAATAAGTTACTAAAAATACACTTTAGGAATCAACAAGAAAGGTTATAAAGTAGCAAAGAAAAAGGATTAAATTTTGAGATACTGTACTGATTTTAGCTCATAATTTATACTCTTAAAACTAAAGATAAACTCTTAAACACAGATAAAATAATCTACTCTGCATGTGATTTGGAACATATTTTAATTTATATTAAGAACTCCAACAAAGAATGAAACACAGATAGCTCCACAAACTACTTACTCTTCTAAGCTGAATGAAGCATGGTCCTGTGTGGTTTGTGTCTCACTGTTCATTGGAACAGTGCTTGGAATTTCTCAGTAGCTGGACACTTGCAGTTGGGTACCTGCTCTCTGCTGAATTATGAAATTCTGCTGCTGTTTCTTTTGCCATCACAGCAGTGGAAGAGACTTCTATGTCTCTTTTTGACCCTGTTTTCCAGATGTTTTAAGAGCTTTTAAACCTTTTATTTATCTATCAGATTGATTTGACTCTCTCCAGAATGCTAAAAAATTATGGGAAAGACAAACAGTGGCAAAGACAGATAATTTGCTTTTATTCACCTAATTTTGAAAAAAAAACTTGCTAAAAATAGATACATAAGATAGAAATTTTTTTTTGTTTCACAATAAATTTTATACTTCCTTTTTATTTAGGATATGTTTTTTTTCCTGTAAGAGACATAATTTTTGCTAGGGTAGGGACAAATGAAGACCTATTAAAGGATAGATGTTGGTTTGCTGCACTCTCAACCACATTACTGACTCTGAGACACATCCTGACCTCCATTTGCATCCAATAGCCCCACCAGACAATCTGAAGTTACAGGGAGTCAGAGCTGTATTTCTGGAATTGTGAGGAGCAATAATGGGAAAAGATCATTAAGGACTTCACAGAGGTCTTCTGGGCATTCACACAGCCTGGTAGTAAAATGTACCTGATCATTTCCTATGGCACAAGTGTGACATATGTGAATACTGAACATACAATACAAGCATTTCAACATGTGTAAACAATTTTTTATTTCCTATTACTGTGGTTTTTTTTTATCTCATTAACATTAGCCATGCATCTTTCCTTCAGTTAAGGTCCAGCTGTGTGTGGCTATGGATCTACTGGGAAGGCCACTGGTTGACTTGCAGCCAAGGTGAATTGTCCAATTTTTCTGTACCATTGCTGGTGATTGAGAAGCTGCTCTGGACTATCTGAGTTCAGTAGAAATAATTCTATGCCTTTTGAGAGCCTTTAAATTATACTATTTGAAGTTCTGGAGGCAAGGAGATATTATTAGATCAAAATGTTTTGTATCAAGTCAACATTTGCTAGCTTTTGTTTGTTGCATAATCAGAGTTGTGATTGATATATATTTTAACCCTCCGTTATAATTTTTAATCTTCTTTTATATATTAAATATATTCAAAGGAAAAAATCACATGTGTTTTTTGAGCCACTGACTTTGATAACATTTTTTTTACTTACAAGCTGTTATTCAGCATCTGTTGTGGGAAAGATATTTTTCATGGTCTAAAGACTTTAAGATACAAGAAAGAGTGACTCTACTCATATTAATTTTTCTGTTGTAATGCAAATCAGGAATGATGTTTGCTGGCTGGAGCTGAACAAATAATCAGTAGAAAACAATGTATTCAGTGAATTCTGCCTTTCTCTATTTCATATTGCTCATGGCCATATCATGGCTTTTTCTGAAATAAATTAGGCATTATGAATTATTTACTGCAGCTTACATTAGGTAGATTTTTGGCAGCATGCCTCAAGATGTATGTTTGTGTATGTGACTGCATCAACTGTAAACTGAACTGGAGAGCCTGTAGAACTGTGCCTTACAACAATTCTGTTGTTAGAGCTTATTTTATAATAGCAGCTCTGCCCAGGTTTAGGCACTGACATACAAGGCACCTCAGGACATAAACATTAGATAACACAATAATCTAAATAAAATAACAAACAAGCAAATGAAAATAATATTTAAAAATAAAATAAAATTAAAAAAAAAAGTCTAAATAAAATTCTTAAAAATCCTGGACAGATTTTGGTGAACAATGGCACTGATGACAGGAGGACACAGAGTGATGTCTAAGCCAGATGGCAAAAAGTGCTGAAGAAAATAGAAAATTTAAATGCCCTGTTCTGTGACACATTTCTGCTAAAAATGCCCTAATGAGTTTTAAGACCCTCAGTTGGAAGTTGGGCTCATTATTCTCTGTTAAAATAGACAAGGAGAAGAAAAGAGCAGTAGCACATGCCTGCTATAAAGCAAAAGACTCATAAAAAAGGAAGGGCTTCCTTCAGCATTAAAATTTCAAAAACCTCTTTCCCTCTTATATACAACCATAAAGAAAAAAAGTTTTCTTTTCAAATAGTGTCAGCTCCTTTGTCCTTATGGTGAATGTAAACATCTTGAATGTGATGTATTTAAACAGAAAAGATAATATCAGAAACATATTAAAACACTGATGAAAGACTAAGTTAATAGTTGTAGAATTATTTCTATGTTTATGGCCCTATTAAAAATGCCAAAACAACAAATACCAACCAAATAACAATCCCCTCCAGTTTAAGAAAAGTCACATTTACATAGAAATCACTAACGAGTATCAGTGACACAGAAAATGTCTTGTGACCTTATACCAAGTGAGCTGAGCTAACTTGGCAGGTAAGGGAAGGTGAAACACTGTAATAGTGTGTGGAAGAACCTAGTGGAGAGAAACAACCTGTAGGATAAGGCGAATCTGGCATGCTGCATTGGAATGAAAAAGTTTTCTATTCCATCACTGCCTGTTTGGCAGTGCAGTAGCTGTGGGGCAGGGCTTGTTTCCCTTTGACCATAGGCTGTTCTGAACAACTAATCCCATGTTAAGAAGATGCTGATTTCCCTTTCCACTGAGAACCTGTGAGCCGAAGTAATCTGTGATAAAATGAAAACCTGTTTCCTCAGACTGAAATAGACCTCCTATATTTATTCAGCTGTCAGAATTTATTCTATTTATTCATTCTTTAAAGAGGGGAAAGACCCTGGGAGCTTCTGAGTTGTTAATGCTGAAGGTCATGCTCTATAGTCTTATGACTTTTATTTTAAAGGGCATTTTCTATATTTTAAAGGGATTGACGAAAACCTTGCTGGGTCAAGACACAGCTTGTGTAAAAACGGTGAGGTCAACTTCTGCTCTGAGTTATGCCAGTGTAAATCTGGGATAATTTCATTACAATAAGTGGAGTCAATCCAGGGATGTAATTATCCTGTTGTTTTGGGTTATGTGATGCCTATGGAAAACAATGAGAATTACATGCATAAACAACATGATAACTAAGTTCTGAATAGCTAACTCTTACCAGGACTGATGCTTAATCTGGTAAGCATAAAAGATAGGTGTTATCAATAGATATAAAAACTTAAGTGTAATGCGATAAAAAAAATATGATTTTATGTATATGTATATAGCATGTGTAAGAAAAATAGCTATGGAAAAACATTTCCAGTTTATTTGGTTTTTATGCTATTTCCCACCAAAATCTTCAATTTAGCTGAAGCTACTGAAGACTTTTTTAATTTCAGGCAGACACCAGATCCAAAGTGAGAAAGCCTTTATTTTATAGTTTGTGGAAAAAATTATGATAATAGCTACTGGAGATATATTTTCAAAATTATGGAAAGCCAGAGCAAGGAATCTTACCAAAACTTGAGATTTGTTTGCCAGATGTTAAGAGAAGCTTACCAGGAGAGAGACACTGCCTACCTCTCTGTTAACAAGCAGCAATGAACAATGAAATAAACAATGGTTGTCCAGAAGACAACTGAATGATTTTTCCATGTCTGCAGTACTAAACCATTTTTAACACTGTAAGTATAAACTGTTTTTTGGAATGGTCCTTGGACCATGATGGCTTGTGAACTGTGCACTCAGAAATTGTGAATTTATCATTGCCAAAACCTTGCTCAGGGCCATTCCTCTATTTCAATAATTTAAATAAGAAGGGTGTAATGTCTAAGCTTCTTGCACCAGGCAAAAAAACCCAATAAATGAAAAAGTTCAATTACAATTCTTTCTTTTACCCAAAATACCATTTTTGTACTCAACAAAGTACAAAAATATACAGTTTTGTACATTTGTTCTCAACAAAGCCACTAATTATTATTTTGGATTTATGGTTTTACAAACAGTATTAGAACGTAGCCCTCCACTTCCAAAAATCATGTATGAAATGTCACAAACATACACACACATATTTCCTCATGGGGTCATAGATTTGCTAAAAAATACATGTAAATTAGCAATAGTTTTTGCCACAAAATTCAGAAGATTCCATAAAATATCATATACATAATGAATTTGAATGTTTCTGTTCTGTGCCCAGGACATGCACACCTATCTTGGGACAAGACTTATTCAGCATGTCCCAAGCATAAATAAGGGAGCAATTCAGATTATAATCTGGTTTTTACTTGTGAACTCCACTAATATTTTGCAATATAAATGCCAAAAAAGGCCGTAATTTTCATGTGGTCTCTATCACATGAAGCAGATATGGAAAAAAACTTTCTCTCCAACTCTTAAACCACAGAATAATTGTTATTTGATAAACCTTATCAGTGAAGGCCTGTGTTGATCTGGAACTGGTGAAACACCAGGGAAAGTTATCTTATTGATTTTTGTCTATATTCTTTCATAGTATTGGCATCATAGTAAGTAAAGAATAATCTCAACTGGAAGTGACCTCTAGGAGTCTTTTAGTCTACAATGGCCTGACTTGAAGTCATGTTAGGTTGCCTAAGGCCTTGACCTATAATTTCCTTCTTTTCAAGGAAATACCTGAGGGATGCAATACTCTGTTGGTCTTGCAGTCCATTTCTCTGGTCCATACCTCATTAGTTTGTAAATAAGACAATGATGAGACAGCATATTGAAAGCCTTCCTGAAGTTAAGATAAACACCCACTGCTCTCCCCCAGCTCATCACAGCCAGTTTGGTGAAGCAGGATTACCCCTTTTAAAATATGTGGTGACTATTTGCAGCCAGAGTCTAACCATTTGTGTGTTTAGAAATTATTTTCAGAATTATTTTCTCTATTGCATCTCCATGTACTGAGGTAATGTTGCTCTGCTCTTGGTCCTAAAAACATGGTTTTGGTCTTTCTAGAAGGTAAGACGGACTTTTTTTTTCTTCCAATCATCAAGAACCTCTCCAAAATGTCATGATCTTCATTATTTCTCATGAAATTCTAGAATACAACTGTAAAAAATATTTATCAGTTGTCAGTCAAATTCAACAGAAATGTGTTACCATCTACTTAGAAGCATAAAAAGGCATTAGGAAAGTGTCAGCATGGTCTTGATAGCAGTGTAGACAGAAGGTCATCACTGGATTGGAACTATGTCTGGACTCACCAGTTTAGGCAAAAATGTACACAAACTGACATCCTTGTTCCAGCCCTGAAACCGTATCTTTGGACTACAGACATAGTTAGGCTGAATCTTACATTTTGTTAAAGGTGTAGGGCAAGATTTCTCCACGAAGTGGTTTGAGACTTTTAATAAAAAGGGAGTAAGAGGTAGAAGTTTAATATCTGAGCTAGCAGAGAATCCAGGGCTATACTACTTTACTAAATAACAGTATCAGTGCACAGCCTCAAGTCCTGGACTCTTGGAAGTCAGCACTTCTTGGCTTGCTCTGATGTTGACTGATCCAAGCCTGCACAGGACTTCAGAAATATAAAGAAGGTCTCAAGACAGTATATATGAACCTGAACCTTTCTTAATTGAAGAGCCATTTGGTATTTTCCCAATAGGCTTTGCAATGTCAAAGCAATCTTGGTCATTGCCTATATGCCTTGTATGCCACCCAAAAAAGTGCAACACATATCCTAAGTATCATGCCATGAAAATATCGTTTTGGTAGCTTCTCCACACCTTTCCTATTAATTTGTACATTTTTAACCTAGAAATCACTGAAAATTTATAATTATATCTTAGTGTAAGGAAGATCATATAAGCCACATGATCCAGAGGAGATACTAAGAGAAGTATAATGGATGTGAAAGATCTGATCAATATAGATACACAATGGATACCACAGAGTCTTAGGATCAGGGATTAGTCTTGATGTCTCACAGAGCTAGTCAGTGAGGCCATGCTGGGTTCAGACTTTGTAGCAGGGCCAGCAGAAATAAAACTAGGGGTAATGATTTTAAAGGGCTGGCTCACATTAGCTATAACAAATAAATTTTCTACAATGAAGGTGGTAAAACACTGGTACAGGTTACCCAGAGAGGTGGTGGATGCTCCATCCTATGGAAAATTCAGGGTCAGGTTGTTCAGGGCCCTGAGCATACTGACTTAGTTGAAGACATCCCTTCTCATTGTAGACAGGAGCTGAATTTTATGGCCTTTAAATGTCCGTTTCAACACAAACCTTTTTATGATTCTATGCTTATATCATCTCATATCAAGCTGTGTCACAATGTCACAGTTTGTAGGCTTCTTTTTTTGGGAGGTGGAAAAATAGTGATGGATTAACCATTGCTTTTTTAAAGTTCCTAAGTCCTGACCCTCTGTCCTTCATGTATGTATGTACCTATGGACATGTATGCACACACTGCTGCTACTTTAGATCAATTTGCATGTGTTACACTGCTGACTATCACCAGTCCTATATTGTAAAATTTACTTTTATTATATTTTCTAGACTTTAAAATGGTTTCCTTGTCTGGAAGCTCTCAAAATAGAAAACGGGCCTGCCATTGACTTTTTATACTTGGTCTCCACACAGTTTCCCTCTTTATCAAAAGCTTCAAGCAACTTAAAGGAATCAGCAAGGAAAAAGCAGAAAACACTGGAATTAGCATGAGACATTCTATAGAAGGGTGAGCAGCTCTTTATTTCTCAGTTGCTTGGTAGTTTGTCTGGTTGTCGTTTGCAAGATCTGTATTTGATTAAAGTTTATATCCTCTATCTGGGGGATGTGTGTGGAACTGATGAGAAAAATTCCTGATGAAACAAAGTTTTACAGAAATATGCTTGTTCACAGAACCTTAAGTGTTTATGTCAAAATATCTCAGGTGTGACAGATTTTCCTTTGACTCTAGGAAGGGTTCTCTTTACTGTAGTTACACTGCAGGCTCCCAAGGTGGGATTCAAAAGGGAACAGATTTATTTCTGTCAGGAAGATAAATATTGGGAAAAAGTAAGTTATTATGTTATATTATTTCAAAGATAAAGGTTAGAAAATATAATCTACTAATGATAGATTATAACAAAAACTAAGACAGAATTTTGTTGAAGCAGTGGAACATTGAAAAAACTATATTCGCTTCCCAGCAGTAGTAACTAAGTGGTTGTAGAAAACAACTTTAGGTAAAGTCATCATGAACTCATTCAGTTTAAATTACATGAACAGATAAGCAAAATTAAGTCAGCAACTAAAATTTTCAGTTTTAAAACAGAATACTCAAGAATAAATTTTAGAACTTATATAAAATTTATTACTAAATTTCATAACTCTGTAACCATAACATGACAAAGGTGAGAAATTATGGGTGGTATTTATTTTTACCTACCAGTCAGTGGACAAATGGATAAATGGATAAACCACTTCTTCCAAAAAGAATATGAGGATTAAGCAGAGGAACCCTAAAGAATGAAGAAATGAACAAATATGCAAACAAACCTTATGCCATAGAAATAAGTAAAAGCAAGCGATTTAACTTAAAAATTCAGTTAGACCTTGGAGCTATTGAAAAAATTGTTCAGTTGTAAAAGTATCTTAGGAAAAAGAAACAAAATTTCTGCTGCTCAGAATGAGAATGTAACTAAAAATAATAAAGCTTTGTTTGAAATAATATTTTTGCTACACGTCTCAAAAATCATGAAGTTGAACATGGGGCAAAGGCCCCCATCTAATACAAATGGGATGGAAATGATCACAGCTCAAATGTGAGAAAAAGTCAAAGATCTCATTATATTTAAATAAAGAAACAGAATAAGCACCAGGATAACCTCCAGACTGAGTAAGCTGTCTCTGTAGAAAAGACAAATGAGAACAGATGCATTTGATGGCTAATTTCCAGCTGAAATAAATAATGAGCTAAATAATTTTGCAAGAAATTAGAGACATTTTAACTGTGCATTTTTTTGAAAGCTGTCTTCACAAAAGGCTAACTTAAAGTGGAACAGATACAGAAGGTAGACTACCCACAGGTAGTAGACCTAAAGACCTTCACTGGTATTGCTCACTGAAATGAATACTGAGAGAATATGTGATTTCTCTCCACAAGGATATCATGGAGGCTAGCAGCAGGGAAGGAAAGTTATTATTTCAGATAAATGGCAAACTTGGCACAAGAACAAGTACAGACAGAATAGTCAAGCATAAATTTAAGCTGGAAACTGGACGAAACTGTAAGAACCAGAGAAGGGAAGTTATTCCACTCAATCATTCAGTAAGAACACAAAAACAAATATCTACTCATAGAGACAAATATTTTAGAAAGGCATTTTGTAATGTCTGTGATTTGCCTGTACTGGAGGGGACTGGTCCTAGTATCATGAAAGTGCTCTTCTGATCTTATGTTCCTACTTTTCTTCTCAAATTCGCCATCATACAAGTTCTTACTGCCGTGTGTCTAATTATCTCATACCACAGTTGCAAAAATAACAGCTTCTCTCAAATTCCTGAAAAACCTGTACTGCACACATAAATAAGAAAAAAATGATTTACACAGAAGCCTTTTGATATCTGAAAACTAGGAGTCAATCTGGATTTTGTGCCTGAAAGAAGCTGCTATTCAAGTTGTTAGCCTCATATGCTGGAAAAGTAAAGATGTTTGCTGGCTGTGCATCATCACTAAGTAGTTGCTCTAATCATAAGAGGGAGATTCATCCCTTTAGATTTCTCTTCTATATCTTAGTAAGTCTCTCTAGGTTCACTTTACAGACAAAATGAAAATTAAGAGATATCTTCAGGGCTTGATCAATTCAACTTGTTTTATATGACTCTAGTTGAAAGTATGGGATGAATTGCACCCCAGATAAGTCCATTTCCTTTTCTTTATAAAGAAAACACAGAGAAGTTGCATCCTTCCATAGCTGCATCAATACTCATAAATTAAATGCTGCCAAGGCATGTCTTGTGGTACTGCTGCTCATTGATCTCCTGTAGGAAATTGTCAGAAAGGTCTCTGTCCTGACTTTTTATCTCAGTCAGCCAGCACTCTTCCTGAAAATTCCTGGGATTTAGCATGGGCAGAAACTGTTCCCAATGGGCAGTTTGGTTGCTAGTGGAATTTATTGCTATGTACACAGACTGCTCTGTGCCAGTTGGCTTCCACAGCTGAGAACATCCCTGGGTACATTTTGTTTAGGAGGATGGTGTGGCTGTATCAGACAGACACCAATGTGTAGTGTCTCCTCTTTTGGAAATGAGCAGTGTCAAGCAGCATAGTTTTGGGTATTATTTTAATTGTGTTTATTTAAACTACTGATGTTTCAGTGATTTCAAACAATATCAGTAAAGCCAATCAACATATGAAGACAAAGTAGGATCCACTGGTCAAAAGTAAGAGAATATTATAGTTCAGTGAAGTGTGGCTGTACTGAAGTTGACAGTCTCCTAAAAATTCTATGTTTCAAAAAAAAAAGCCCATTTCATTTTAAAAATAGCTAATGCTGCTAAACTAGATTTTCTTTAGCTATTTATTCTCTTGGTCATATACTCACAGCTTCAAATTCTAGCAGTTTTTTCCTTACCTAGGTTTGCCAAGTTGAAAATTTGCAACAGGCAGCTTTAATATCCTTTTAAAGTGAGAATGGATTTGATATTTGAGAGCTACTGTCTTCACATGTCTTCGGAATTAAAAGCAGAAAAAAAATTTAGTGATGTCACAAGATCAGTTGTATTTCAGACAACTGATGTAATTTGTCTGCCCATCACCACCCAAAGCTAAAGAATGCAGAAAAACTGCAGCATAATATTAATAATGAGAATTTTTTCCCCCACTTTGAAGAAAAGAGTTGTGATTCCTGATGAAAAAGTAATGACTAATATCAGGCCTGAATTAAATTAATTTCTTTATGCTATTTCATGGGGTCCGTGTGTGCACAGCAGGGAAACAATGTGCACAGTACTGGTCAGAAATAGGACTTTAACTGCAAAAGCTGATTTGAACTCACAAAAATTAATATTAGTTTTAATAGGCATTGTGTTTGCACCAGGCTTCCCTCTTCAAAGACAGTTGACAGAGAAGAAGAAAGGCAGAGGGAAATTGTATATTCAAGATCTCATATGAGTAAAAAACTGCACAGAAAAATCCCATCTCTCCTGACTCTCAGTCCAGTAGTGATTTTAGTTCTTCAGATTTCTTAAGAAATCAAAGATACCAGCTGTCTACCAGTACAGTATTAGAGTATATAATAATGCAGATCATATGTACAAAATAATACAGATTGTGTAGATATACCTAATTAAGTTTTAATTATTTACTTTTGGTACCAGTCAGTCTGTAATAACGTAGAACTTCATAAAGCTGCAATATTTACTTGAAAAATGGGGAGAAAAGTTAGGCACTTCATCTTTACTCAGTTTTGCATTGCTGTTTGTACTTTGTGGTAACACTCAAACTAGTTCAGCAAAAGCTGTGATATCTGTACTACAGACATACCTAGAAAAAGTGGACTATGGTTAGAAGCTTATTATATAAAAATTACATAAAATTTTTGATAATTCCTTAGAACTTCAGTTTATTAATATACTTTAAAATTTCTCCCCTGCTATCCCAGTAGCAGACTGGAGAATCACTGTTGATAACAGCATCATGGATGGTGGATAAGTCATTCACGATTACACCTTTGTTAGGCTTTCTGCAGACCTAAATATAGCACATTTCCTTCTGCTATTGTTCTTCTGGCTCTCAGAAAAGTAATTTACCAGCCCAATAAAGGGATAATTGCTGGACCTAGGCCAGCTGTAGTTTCTCTTGAGAACTTTACAGCAACCAGGATGGGAGAGGGAATCTGTTAGATTGTCTCAGTCCTGTTGCAGTCAGGAAAGCCTAAGGGCATATATCACCTCATGTGTGGCTTGTTCTGTTTGCTTTTACACTTGGCAGGATCCTAAGACTCAGGAATGCACATCCTTGAATAAAAACTATCTATACAGTCTGAGCAATCGTTACATCTGATTAGGAAGCATAAAAAGAAGCACACATGTGGTTGACTCTGTTCCTCTGATGTCTGTGGCTTTTTGCTGACAGGAAGGAAATCCTTTTTAAAACTTACTTTTTTAAGAGTTCAAATAGATTTCAAACCATGTGAGCCAAAACTTGCTCTCATCTACATCCATGCACTCCTGTTGACTAGACAAGAGTGAAGGCTTCTCTACAGACAGAAGTATCCTTGCTTTGTTTCTCTGAAGCATTTCTTAATCTACATCAAGCTTACAACAAAAAATCCAGACTGTTCCACAAAAAATGTCCCTCCTTTCCCTCCTCCCCCAAGTCTTTGTTAAGTATGAGTCCCAGCTGGATGAGATGTCCAGGTGCCCAACAGGATTGTCCAGAGATATAAGGCTCAGGGGATTATCATGATCTTCTCTGTCAAGTGAGTTTTTGTTGACTGTTTTCTAAGCTAGCTCTCAAGCTGTTAAGTGTGTCTGCATCGTGTAGGAAAATATAAAAAACATGTCTGTGAAGCACCTCAACATTATGCATGGCTTGCAACTGCAGGGAGTTGTCATCCATGCAATGGGTAAGGCCATGTGACCTCTGCATGACACCTCAGCAAGTACAGACCTGCAGCATTTGAGTCAGAATGAGTCATGTAAGTTGGAAAAGACCTCTAAGATCACCGAGTCCAAGCGTTAACCTGGAAATGCCAAAACCACCACTAAACCATGTCCCTAATGTATAATTGGAACCTTATAGATTTTAATTCATGAGTTGGTTTATCCTCTTGCATCATTGAAACCTCTTTGCATTCATAGGCATGAGGCAAACACATCCAATGTCTTGAAAATGCCTACTGTCTCCTCTACGGGACCTCAGGAGTTTAGATGGAATGCTTGCATGGAGCTCAGAAGCACATTTCAAATACTCACCTAAGTCACTTAGATAACTAATAAAGCTATAAGATTTCTAAAATTCAGTTTCCATAGATACTTAGACCTGCACCTGTTCCATGCAAATTTAAGAACTTTATTGAGACAGTTAAGAAAGATATCCAAAGTCTTATCAAGATGTTTTCTTTTCTGGAAGTGCCAATTTCTCTCCATTAGCTACAGAGCAAGTACAGAGTGATTTCACTTCTGGATCAGGTGTTTCAATTAACCACTTACATTTAGAGCTGAGGCCAAAGTTGGATCTTGCCTCTTTCCCCTTCAAACTGCCTCCAAGATCCATTTCTTTGGCAACAAAAATCTATTACAAAAATATGGCATAACAAGAGATAAATTGCATTATTTTCTGCAGAACTGGAACCCCATCCATCAAATATTCCCTAACCTGTATTTATGCAGTTGATTATTTCTCTGTAAGTCATCTTGCACTTGTCTCTCCTAGGTAGCATCTAGCCATCCAGTTTTACACAGGTAAACCTACTTGAGAATGTTTGCAATTCTCTGTTCAACATTTCCATAGTGTTTTTTAATAACATGAACATCTGTCTTGGGTTAGAGCTAGAAATAAAATAGATGAGAGTCTGTTTTTGTACTAGTTTTCTGTCCATTTAACTTAGAAATTGCAGCAAGCTTTCTCCATTAATTGTGTCAAGATTTAGCATACATGAATAGGAGGAAATTGTTCATTAATATTTAGGTTCAGTAGCTATAATTGCCAAGTCTGGCACTTGCATAAGGTGATGCTATAATAATCAGAAATAGCTGGCTGAAGTCAAGAAAGGAATATAGATATTAGGAGAATACTTAATCTATCCTTTCGTTTTATGCAATTACAATCAATAAATGTTTGTGATGAATGTCTAAAGATTTGTCTCAACACAGGCAAAAAAAAAGATTTTTCTAATTGTACTGCACAATCATTTTGCACTTATGTAATCTGAAACAGAAATTATCAGAACTTAAGAAAAACTCAAGGAATTACTGCTTGCATAACCAATATACCCTGTTATCTTAGTACATCATACACAGCATATACTGGTCTAATATTAGTGAAAAATGTTTCCTGTACAAGAATGAAGTCAACCAGAACTGTTAACACATAATTTAACTGAGAATTTCACACACAGATCTATATTTTTGCAGGATTGCTCATCCTGTCAAACATGTTTCATTAAGTACTTAAAGGAAATGTCCATTTTTGCATTAACAACTCGTGAAATCCCTGGACATTTCTGATTTCCATGTGAAAACTATTATCTTTAAAAACTATTATCTTTAAAAAAGATAAGTATTCCTTTACTCTTAAGGAGACTGCATTTGTCTTCCTAATTTTCCAACTTTCAAGATATTCTTTGTTTTAAAACAAACATCTGTAAGTAAAACCTTTCATGAAGTGATCCCTATTTTAGGGTTCATAATGAGAAGACAAAAGCTGTGTGATTTGAGTTGTTTTGCATGTTGCTGCAAATATTTTGCACGTAACTTACCTCATCTCTCAGTAATATTCCTACTTGATTTCTAAGGGAGCAGGAGAGTAATGAATGACACACAACAGCCTGATTCCCCTGTGTCGCAGTATCCACCCAAGAGCTTGGTTTGGGTACACAATAAAAGGCACCATACATTGTGACTACTCAGTATTTGTGACAGAGCAAACTGATGATGCATTTCCTACCCTCAATGCAATTTTACTGGCCTGGATGACTATATAGTCCTCATTATTAACATATACCCTACACACTGTTGAGTCTCAGAAAGATGCTAAGCAGCTGGAAGCTTGTTCTGAGTGCCAGAAGGGAAACAGCCTCCCATGCACGAATTTAATGCAACAGCTATCCCTACTTTTTTGGCAAGGAAATGCGCGCGTGCGGGTGTGTGTGTGTATGATGGTGGCTTAAGAAACTATAAATCTTTCTCATCTTGTGTCAAAAATGTCACTCAGGATGAAGGCAAGGAGGGAGTTTCAGTGCCAGCCCCTGACTTCTGGGGACTTGATTTGGCAAAAGGACCACACTCTTTGCATGTCCTTTCTCTCCTTCTTCATGCTGTGCATCATTTCAGCTGACAGATTTACACAGGAAAGCTGGCTCAGCAAGGCCTGCCGTAGTTGGTGGCAAACAAGAATATGAGGGAATTAACTTCTGGCCTGCTGACAGTGGCTAAATCTGCCAAAGCAGAGCTGGGTAATTTGGTTTCTTTCTTTTGTTGATTTTGTGCCAGCCCACAAGAGAGGATTAAGCAGCTAAATTCTGCATGGAGAACTCTACCCCTTTCGCTCAAATCCTATTGTCTTGATAGAATGACAGTAGCAAGTTGTGCCAATCTCTAACATCTTGCTGGCATTTCCCCAGAACATATCAGCTTTTGGTCTCTGAAAAGAAGGATTTGTTAAAGAACTAATGTTTAAAAGAAATGAAAAAGGACAGAAGAGGATGAGAAGCCATGGAGTAAAAGTTTTGCCTTGTATTAATTAAAGGAACAAAGTTCTCTAATCCTGATGGAGACTCTACAATGAAATGTGGGTAAGTCTCTAGTGCTCCTGTTGTTGTAGCACATTAAGAGTGTTCTTTCCCTGTTATCCACAGTATTTGTTTAATGCAGGAGCTATTCCCTATTGAGTTCTGAGAAGCTTTGCATTCATTTCACTCATTAACATTGGGTAGAGAACCTCCAAAAATAAGGTCTTAATTTCTTTATTTGCAAAGTGTATTTACATCACAAATAAGCTAAGGATGAACATTTTTTCCCCCAAAGCACCAAACCTTCTCTGAAAGTACGATAAGCTTAAGTGCTAAGGAAAGTGGGAAGCAAGGACAGTAAGGTTTTTGATTTTCTGTCCCAAAGTCAATATTCTCTAAGAAGACTTAGGTCTAACAGGCTTCCAGATTGAAACCAGCAGGACTGTTGAAACCATCTCATCTGACTTATGCAGCAAAGTCCTGAGGACTTCATGAAGAGATTCCAGCCAAAGACCTTTCAGAGTGTTAGGAAAACATTCCAAAAAGTCAGGTCTCCATACAGTGTGACCTCTTAGACCACATTTTCTGTGTAGGCAGAAATGTTTTGCAACCAGGATTAGATTATTCCCCTGAAAGGTAGGAAGGACTAGACTTGCACCTATTGCAGTCCAGCAATTTGTACACTTGAGCCTGAAAACGAATTTAAGTCCTAAGTAATGTAAGATTCCTATGCTTTTGCAGCTTACCTTTTAAAGCACCACACAGCTTCTAATTGGAAGCTCCAGTGTGAGAAATAAGGAACCTAATGATACTTTCCTTTTGACTAAGTAACACTCATGTCAAAAAAAAAAAAAAAATCACTGTAATGTTTCTTCCCTTATTTTCCCTTACTATTTTCAGTGTGCCTTCTACAAGGCATGAGGAGTTCCACAGAATTTTGTCTCATATTTCCTTGGCTGTACTCATAAAATAAGAAAATAATGGGGTATCTCCCAGACTAGCTCTTCTACTTAGTCCTATATTTAAGATGAAACATAGCATTATAGATATTATAGACATTATAGACTTAAAGGCTATTCTAAGTCAGGGCATAGTCTTTAAAAAAAAATTGCCAATATGACATCTAGGTAAGAAAATGTCCTTTGATTAAAACACATAAATGAAAATAATTCTTAAGTCCTAAAGCTGATATTTTCCTCTATTTAATTTCCTTTTACCAGTTCTAGCAAAAAAATTTTGGTGAAGACAAAGAAAGCAGACCCAAATCTAGATTTCATTGGTTTAAAATTAACTTTACCTTTTCTGATATATAAATGTCTCATCTATCTAAAACATTTACTTTATTCTAGAATGTTATATATACATATATTCACACAAATATTTATATCATTCAGATTCCTAATATTAATTTCACAGAATTAGCCTTGGAAGACACCACCAGTGGAGTCATCTGGTCCAACCTCCCTGTTCAAGCAGGGTTATCCCAGAGCATGTGGCACATAATTGAGCCCAGAGAATTCTTGCATATCTCCAGTAAGGGAGACTCCACAGCATCTCTGGGCAATCACTTCCAGTTTGTGGTCATCTGCACAGTAAAGAATTTCTTCCTCGTGTTCAGGTAGAACTTGCTGTGCCTCAGTTTCTGCCCATTTGCTCTTGTCCAGTTGCTGGGCAGCACCAAGCAGAGCTGGTTCATCCTCCTGACACCTTCCCTTTAGATAATTACACAGATCGATGAGGTTGCCTCTTCTCCAGGCTAAACACGGCCAATTCCCTCAGCCTTGTCTCACAAATGAAGAGCTCCAGTCCCCTAAACACCTTTGTTGCCCTCCAGTGGACTCCAGGAATTACATGTCCCTGTTGTACTGAGGAGCCTAGAACTGGACACAGCATTCCCGATGTGGCCACATCGTCAAGCATGATCATCTCCCACGACCTGCTGGCCATGCTCTTCCTAGGTTTAAGAAGTTTTAATCTTAAGAATGGTCTTCCAAATGTTTGAAAAATGTTTATGCAGGATTTTGAGATATGTTTTTGCCTTTGCTTAATTAATGAAACCATTCAAATGATGTTTTTTTTCTGAGGAGAAAGAAAGTGGTTGCAGAAGTTCGGAGCAAGGCAGTAAGTGAGGGAAACTAATGCATCACTGACAACATTCCAGTCGATTTAAAGATAGAATTCTTGTTTTCTTCTTTTTGGTCACTGTTTCACAGCAGTTTTGAAAAAGAGTTCATTTCTATTGGAATGATATTATTTTTCAATATTAGCCAATACCAGAGTCTCAGGAAATAATGCTCCACAAATGTAAAAGACCATGGCAAACTAGACTATTGATACGATAATCAAACCTTGGTTGTGAGAACCTGAACATTTTTACCAAACTTTTTCCCTAAACTATCAACCTATCAAACCTATCAACCCTCATTAGTATCTCAGAAACATACTTCAGTCATGATGGGACTTTGGTACATTTTTATGTTTTTAATCTGGGCTTGACCTCTTTTACACAGGTTAAATAAAGTTCTGCTGAGCCAACACTTTGGCCTTTCTGAGCAAGTTTCAAAAATAATTCAAAGATTAAGTAGAGAGATGAAAAATATTTTTTAAAGGTTTTCAGATATATTGAGCTGAAAGTAACTCTATTTTTAATTTAACTCTATTTTTAATTTCACTACTGTCAAATTTTGAGAGCAATATAATATTTCTTCTCTTATAATAAGGTCATTACTCTTTGTATATCTTCATCTGGGAAAGGTTTTTCGTATTAATGGACTACTATTATGTTACTGGTGTGAATTAGATTGGACATTATAAAAATTTTAACATATGTAACAACATATGTAAGATGTTTCAGTATTTTCAAATTTATTGTACACAATCTTATAATTTTCTGCTGATTGCTAAAATTGAAAGAATATTTATTAACTATATTTGAGCTGAAGGTAATTTACACAAAAATATTTGCTAAAAACATAAATGGTTTTACATAGAAAAGTCTGTCTTTTGCCACATAGGCAAACTGCATTCTGGTACATCAAGCTGCAATTATTACAATTGCACCAATTCCATTCAATATAATAAGCTAAACATTTTGGAAATTGTCATCAGATATTTTATATTCATCTAGTTCTGCATAGTTCTGCATTCACATATATATAAGTGAAGGTATTCGTGATATAAACATCACAGCCTATAAGAAGCAGGTTATCATGACACAATATCTGTAAATCAAACAGGAAGGGAAGGACTGCGCAGGAACTATAAACTGGCAAGATACTCAAGAATGTCATCTAGAAATCTTGTTTCACTCTTTTTCTGGTAGTTTTTAACCAGGTAGGTTTGTTTGATTTCATGGAATCCAGCCTGGAAACAACAGAGTAGAAGAATCAGGGGAACTTCAGCCAACAAAGGACTGACTTCATGAGGACATGGAATGAGTATAAGCAGAGTTTGTGAAGTAGAATAGAAAGGAACTGTGGAAGACAGCAGAGGACTCAGTATCCTTTATCTTGCAATCCAATGCAAAAAGTGGAAGATCTGAGAGGGCCTGGGTATAGTAAACCCCACAGGTTGAAGGTAATGAGAGTTACTGCCTCACTATCACTGAGTTGAACACACATTGTTAGATTTAGGAACAGATAGTGATTCATTATGTTGTTCTTTATGTCTTACTCCACAATATTGTTTTGAGCTTTACTTTCTTAACATGACTGAAAAACCCAACCAAACAAAATAAGTCAAAGCAACAATACCACAGTGTTAGAGGTTATTTAACATTGAAAATACAAGAGCAAAAATCTCAAGCCTTTTGTTGCCCTTAGCTCAATCTGCATTGGAGAAATTAGAGTCTCTTGCATATAAACCTTGTCTTGCATATAAAAAAGATAAATTCTGGCAACACTACTGTGGTGTATCACCTTATCAGTATATGGGTGGAAATTCAATTGCTTTGAAGAATTAAATGGACCATTAAACTAACCATCATGGAGACATGGATGGATTGACACTCTGCAATGGTATTTGAATTAGCCACTTTGCTGTCTCTGGCAAATGTTTCCAATTTTTTTTTTCTGACTTAGCCTTAGGCTGATAAGAAAAGATAACATGAACCTAAGAGCCGTGGCAAATTAGTTTATCATCACTACTAACAGTACCCTCAAACACTCCAGGAAGCCTTCCAGCAAGGATTAACACTTTAATAAAGTTGCATCTAGCATTTCTTGTGTTCATTTATCTAGAATGTTTACTGGCAATGTTGAGTGTATTTTATTAAAGGTATCTGCACAATTACCTTGAAGGAATAAAGCTTAAGCCTATTAAATTACTAAACATCCAAGATCCATGGTGAACTTAAGAGTCTTGTTTCTGTTTGGAGGAATAGGAGCATGGATTACCAGATGCATAGATTATAAACTCACTATTGCTCATTCATGCAAATTCCAGTTTGAATCATGCCTAACTTCAAAACCTATCACAAACTCCCTTTATCTGAAAATGTGAACAAGAAGCCTATGAGAATAGTATCCAGAGGGCTTCCTGTCACAGCTGAGCTGATAATATTGTAGTGAAAGAGAGTTTCATTATTCCATGTCTTCATGGAACTGTGATATAATAAAACAAATTGTATCAATTACATTTGAGCTGGCTTTGTGCTGTTGTTTCCTCTTTATTAATTAACATTTTCTGTGATCCTCATGCAGCACTATGGGTATAGTTCTCTGAACACATACACTCACTCAGCATCTGCATTTTACAGAAAAGGGTAGTGCTATCAAAAAATGATTTCATGGCATTTCAAGGAAATTCCAAAGACATGAAACCCTTGTTTAAGCTTTGTGCTTATTTTATATATTGCAGCTGACCTCACGGTTTACAGCATTATAAGGAAAATTTTCTTTTGCACAAAACATTTTCTTGTTCATGGTAAAAAGCTTGCTAAAAGACTTACTTTATCAAGTGTAGACATTCTGGGCTTGCTCCTACAAGAGCAGCAATTCCTTATAACTGCTGATTTCAGTTCTCAGAATTAAGTCCTATTTCAGGAAAAGCAATATATAATTTATACTTTGCCAACTTAAATCACAACCTCTCTTTTTCCATTCATCCTCTACCATTAACTGTCATGAAAAGTCCAAAGAAAATGTTTTGTCCTTCCCTTAGAGGAAACAAAAACAACTTAAGGAGTATTAATAACCAAGCAGATATAATTTAAAGCAGTGTTAGGAGAGGAATAGTGCAGCCAATAATAACATCATAGAAAGCTGGTATCACTGCACTATTTATGATCAGAGGGTGAAATATGGTCTGTTTCTTAATCAGTAACTCCTATGGAAATTCAGTGAAAAGACACTACTGCCAAAAAGAATGTTGTATCCTCATGATCCTCTCCAGTGCTTGCGTGTTGGATGCAGGAAGGATGGTTTTCCACCCATTCTGTTTTCCTCAGGGAAGTGTGATGGCCCCGGGCAGCCTCTTGCTCTTCCCTGCCTCCCCTGCTCCTCGTGCCGTGGCCCTGCTGCGCCGACATCTCTCTCTAGCTCAACAGGGCAGTGAGCGATGGTGCTCTGCCCCCTTTGTCTGTGGAGCCACTCTTTCTCTCTAGCAACCCTCACTTCACAAAGGGGATACATTTTAACTTGACAGGGCTCAGATCAGATGGACAAACCATGTATTCTGTAGTCTGGTAATTCAGTTTAGATAGCTCTAAAATGAACATATTGTTTAACTATTTGATTTTCTTTGGGGTACTTGCCTTCACCACTGTGTGAACAGAATATCTTGGTTCTTATGTAAAAAAAGACGATTTGGAATACATGTTGTTACTATTTACAGATGGCAAACTTTCCATCTTACCTTCCTGGGATACTAAATGTTATAAAACAAACTACTGGGTTTTTTTTTTCTGCAGTTATTTCTTCTGTCTTCAACATCTGCAAATATTAAGACAGCATAAGTTTAGGATTTTCAGCATAGATGGGACAATGCCCTTCAAACACACTTTCCCTGAAGTTCTAAATTGTACAAACCAAATTCCCAAAGCTGGTAGACACAAATACCTAACTTCTAGAGTTTTTGACTTTAGATACCTTTCTAGTTATGAACAGTGCAGTCTCCATGGACTATTGCCTTTGAGTGCTCCAAATACTCATATCCATGTATTTATGAGTCAGATCATATTGGCAAATGGAAGCCTCCTTCTTAAGAAATATTCAAAGGACACTTGACAGGATTGCATTTCCATTTTCACTTGGAAATGCTGGCATCTGAAAGTCTGGTCCATTTTGAATAATCTTTGGGAACTTCCTTTCCTTTCATGCAGGTAAATCAGGGATAATTTAAAAGCAAAGTACCTTTATAAAATGCAAGTCAGATGCTTTCATCTTCATGACCTCATAATTAACTTTCCATTGTGAGATCTTCTTGGGTTATGGCTACTGATTAAAAGGTGAAAGGTTGAGGAGAAAGTGAATGGCAGGGAATTACATGCTCCCTTTCCTTTTAAAGGCACTTCCTTTACAGCAGTTATGATAAATACTAACCTTTATTCATGTTACAGGTCTGAATTGGTGCCATATGATGATGAATTCCTATACAAAGACACAGCAGGACCTGATTAAGAGTTAAAAAAAGTATGAACACAGATGGAAAGAGAAAACTTGAAATTGGAAGATGGCAGGGACAGCTGACAGCATTATGTTTCCAATGAAGAAGGGTAAAAAAATGTTTGGGGAAAAAAACAGAGAGAGAGAAAGCTGTTCTTTTAGCCCCTGATGCCCACATTTCAATCTGGAAAAAAATAAGGCTTTTTTTTTCATCCAGTTCTGTGTAATGTAACAGAGATGGATGAATCACATGCAGGAAACTTTTTTTTTATGCTTCAGCACATCAAAATAGATTTTATTCTTTCACTATTCAAAATGGATATAAACTGCAAGGTCTATATATGTGCATGTACCTCTTCTAAATCCTATCTTCTGTAGAAACTCCTATGAACCTCTAGGAGAAATTTCTGAGGGTTTAAATCTGACAGTTTGAATCTAAGGGTTTGAATTCAGTGTTTTCTGACACTCATGTGAAGCTGCTAACAGATTCTGATTTGCTCAGACACAGCCTTTACCAGGGATTCCTGTAGAAGTTCTCTTAGCCCACAGGTAATCCAAATTTCACCAAACCTCTGAGATTAATTCTTGCAATGCAGCATCTTTTTGGGGGTTTTTGTTTTGGCTGTTTGTTTGTTTGGAATTTTTGTTGGGTTTTGTTTGTTTGTTTTGTTTGGTCATTGTTGTTATAGTTTCTTTCCCCCTCCCCAAGGATGCTGTTATAATGATGATAGAAGCAGAAGATCAACATTTCTGTCATGCTCTCAAGATTTTTCCTAAATGGATGGTAAGGTTTTCCCAAGACTAAAACAAAAAATTTAACTTTAAAAAGGGAGTTAAACAAATGAGTATATTAACAATTGGGCATCTTCTACCTTCATGAAATTAATTCTAGAGTAGTGATAATCTCTATAGAATAACTCAGGAATTTCTTAAATTATGTACAATCATGTGGTTTTAGTCAGAAGAGTCGTCTATTGAGCTATTGCAGACATGCTAAGTAATTTTATTTTAAAAAATAAATAAGTATTTGGGCATCTTAACAGTTTGGTGACTGAAAAAAAGTGAAGCAGAAGCCATTTTTCAATTAAGCTAGTTAACCTAATTTATCTTTTAGTTTATATCTGCTATTTATTTTACATGGTTAAGAAATATCCTCATGCATATAAATTGTAACCAAAATTATATTACTCTTGATTTTACTGAAAGGTATTGTGTATAAAAGTTTACCAAGGCCTTTAGAAAAATGATTGAATTGCCTGCACTGACTAGTGCACTAAAATTCTTCAGACACAGCATTTTGGAAAAATTATCTCATTTCAAAGGTTTTCTAGTTGTGTTTGTTAGATTTTGTTTTTTTCCAGTGGTCCTTTGTACTCTCAACATCTTATATTGTGGTACTATAATAAATAGACATGAATAAAAGAACAACCATAAAGATTATTAAAGTTATTGATTGAGAGACTGAATATGAAGCTGATGACAATATTAAAAGGCCTTCAATACTGATAGCCAATAGTAGGATTTGCTAGCAGGGATACAAGACTGGTGACACAACTGCAGCATGTGGACAAAAAATCCCAATTAACAGCAGTTCAGAGAATATGGGAGTTACTACAGGGTTGGGGTTTAGTATTATCCCTTGTGATAACCTTCATTTATATGTTATCCTTAGTATAATGTTTATAACTCAAAAGATGTGCAACAGAGAGTACCTGTGGATGGATTTAAGAAACCATTGTTAAAATTAAATTATTCTATATAAATTTTACCTTAGAATTTTAGGCCCTGGCTTTGAGGAAGTCTGATGGCTTTTCTATAATTTATCTACCCTTAATTCCAACAAACGTTAATTTTTTTGGAAGTAGTTCAATGAATTCACCACCAGTGGCCAGTAAATTAGGTTAGAGAACTAGGTACTTTCTGTCAACAGGACTGGTTTCAACATTCTTTGCAGTGTTGATACTCTAAATCAGTCCAGTGAATAAAATTAACCTGATTATGGTTTAGCATAGAGTGATGGTTCTACACCTATAACTCCTTTTTGCTGTAGAAGTGGTTCTTAAAATCTGATTTCTTTCTTAGCTCTGTACACAGCCTATGGCTCCTGTCAGGCTGAAGGGCCAGCATTGAGTTTTCATTGCCAGGGACAACATCCTCCCCTCTTCTTTTTTGATTGACACAGAAGACACCATGTGAAACAATGGTAGTATCTCAGGGGGAAACATGGCATCTGAATTCTGTTGCTTTTGTTGGCAATTTTTTGTGAGCCTAAGAAGAGAAAAGTTTAAAATAGTGTCCCTTTTTATTTCATCAACAATTTCACATAAGAGACAACTAAATAAAAATAAAAAAAATTTAAAAAAAAAAACCACAACTAAACAAAACAGAACTCTATATTATAGGTTTGACAGTGCTGCTTGGGAAAGTTAGGTTACATATTCTCTGACAGAGAGTGAATAAGAATCAAACCTAGGAAAAAAATATGCTTGCATATATTGTAGTGTGCGTGAAAGATCTGTTAGATTTCTCAGGAACTGGGTGTTGTATTATTTCTGTAGACCATCTGAATTAAACTTATACACATATATACACACCCTACTGTCTGTTGCCTTAGATATGTTCTCATGAAATTGAGCACCTAAAATTCTCACATAAAATTTCTCTTTTGTTATATTTAGAAGATTGAAAAGTTCACGTAGCCTCTTAAAAAAAATCCCCACTGGAGCCCTTAGAGAGGAGTTACAATTTTTTGAAGGTTGCAATGTCTAAATAGACTAGTCCAGGAATGAACATTTTTTTGGCATCTACCTAATTAAGTTAAAAGTTAATAAATTCCCTTGGTTGCTCCTTTCTTCAGGAAGCATGCAAAAAATGCATTGAAGTAAGGAAGTTCAAGGTTTCAGTATCTGCCGCCCTTGGTCTTTCTCAGGAATTCTTTAGCTGATTACATGCTTCTCCTTTCAACAACATAAGCTTTGTATCTCATGTTTTGTAAAGGATCATTTCCCCAACCACCTCTCTAAGGCCACTCTTGGTCAGCCAGAAAAGTTAGCATCTGGATGTGAGTATTTCTACCACATACATTTAAATTGCCCAAGGGAATGAATTTTCCTTTGATTATTTTAACTAAAGTAATCTTTATAAACATTCTTATGATCTTACAAGTGTTTTTTCTTATGTACAAGGGTTGAAATTCTTTCAGATTTCAGTGTTTCCTTTGAAATTTTTACTTTATTTTCTGAACCAATACATTTTTTTCCTTTTTATTAGTAATGACAGTCAATGAATATCAAAAAATCCATGTAACTGAACAATAGTTACCCGTAAGATGGGTTCATTCTGGCATGTTTGGAATGCTATACTTCATAAGATGATACAAGATCTGGATTTATCCTTATGTCAGCTCCACACTAGCACAAATCCATTAATTTTGATTAAATTATGTCTTATGCCTAATTTATGTCAGTGTAATTGAGGAGGATTAGGGCTTAATTATAATTGTACATAATTATCCATGATTATAATAAATGCCAACATTAAGTCAAAATAGTAAGGCTAAACTGTTGGGAATCCAAACTGAGATGATGAGTTGCAGTACTTAAGAGATGTCAAGCACCTGCAATATGTAGCTGAGGGCAGAACGAAATTCCTAAATGCTGCACTTTGGAATTAAAAGTACAAAACTGGTGTAAATTTTTTACTATGCAAAGAACAACTATTTCTCCATTAATAGTTTGTGCACTCAGAAGGTACAAAGGATCAGATTAGGTTTGTGAGGTCTTGGAGTGAGTGGGAACATTTATTAAATGTGAAGATCCTAAATTAAAACTTCTGAACATTTTCCTACAGTTTTTCACTATCCTTCCCTTTTATCTCATTTGAAAATCATCTGCCTAAGGGTCTTCATCTTGACTTGATACTAAACTTACAAATACTTAACTTTTTCTTTTATATTTTATATTCATAATAGTGTATATAAATAATAGACCTATAAAGTCTATATAAATAATAGGCCTATTCAAATTCTTTTATTACTCTTGAGATTTAAAGACACAACAGCTTATTTATTTTCATCACTATTTTAAAATATTCTTAGAAGAATAATTAAAACCAAACCTGGCTTAAAAAATAAAGATTTTTCAGAGATTCATACAAAAGTTGTTTAGTATTATAGTAAGAATTGAAGGATAAAGAGAAGTTTAAAATATATAGACTGAGGTTGCAAGACAAGTCAATGGAATGACTGAGGTCCAATGGCTCTTTTAATTTTCATAAAAGTTCTCAACTTTCTTCTTTTACCTTTGAGATAGAATATGACACAAAGTGCCTATGGATATTTTTCTAAAATATATATATATATTGAATTTAAGAATTTATATTATTCTTATAAGTGTTAAGATCACATTTTTAGAACATTATTTTCAGTATGGAACAGCCACTAAGATTTTCTTTTTTTAGTGTTTGTGTCCTTGCATCAATTTCTTCATCTTTAGAGCTGAATTTGCTTAATATGCCTCATAATCACTGCTGATCTGAATTCTCTTGTTTTCTCTTCACCATATTTTAAGTGTTTTCATATGTTCTCCTCCCTTATATTCTGCATTGATATATATATTTTAAGAAAGGCAAAATATAGACATTTTTCCCAATCTTCTTCTGAATTAAGGCTCTTCCCTCCCTCCCTTCTATCACTGTAGTGTCCACGGAGCTAATATTTACTTAAGATATTAACCCCTAAACTGATCCTTTGTGGTAGGAGCTATCAGGAGATTCCCACTACTAACTAGGATGTCTGAGTAAAATATGTCTTTTACACATCACTTTTCTCTTCTTAAATACAAAAAATTGCAGTGCAGGGTGGTTATAGTTTGTGCTAGCTGTGTAAATTAGCCATAGCTGGGGTACATCTAATGAGTGTGGTCCTTCTGGGGACTTTCATTCCTTGTCAGCCTCTTCAAAGTCCTTCTAACTTTGGACCAATCCTTCTCCTGAGACAGCACTTCCTAAGGAACTGGAATCCGTCTGCTGCATTATCTTAAGGCAGATTTGGGACAGTTCTTTGTGTATGCTCTAGAGCAGAGGTACCAATGCCTTGTCTGTGCTTTTCTAGGGGACAAATGGTGCTGTTTGTGACATAGACACTTAACTGCTTTCATGAATTTAGGACAGGTGGACATGGAATGAGCTCTCTGGGCAAAGGCCACAAAAATATCTTGTGATGGAAGTAAGCACTCAACCTTGATCTTTCAAGTGGTAAAGTCGTCATTTTTGGGTTACCCATCTTGATTAAAATTTTTTTTCTTTCATTCTTATATTGTGATATAGAATATAACTTGAAAAAAAATAACTTTTTTACTTTTTTCAACAAATCTACTTTTTGTCTTGATCCACGAAGAAAAGAAAAACCTCTTAAAAGCTTGTAGATACATAGTGAGTTTTGGTTCACTTATATATAACTAGTCTGCTTTTTTTAACTGACTTTTATGATAATTTCAACTGGGATAATGAATTTTACATTAAAAAATATTGAAATATAATATTCTATGCATTTAACATTTAAAAGAGATTTTGGAACAGGATCTCCATATAAAATTTTATTTTAAAAGAAAATGATTTTCCAACAGCAATATGTTCCTTCAGAAAATTCCAGGTCAATCCATCTTAAATCTGTTCTTAATTAATATGTGACATTGACATTCCTTCCATGGCCTTGGAAGCTCTATCTCCATGAAATATTTTATCTATGAAGGCCTGGTACCTCTTTTCATGTAAACCCATTTGCATTTGAATGCTCTTTAGAGGAAAAAATGCTGCTGAGTTGCTGAATTTTTATTTGTTTGTTTGTTTTTAATCTCATTTATTGTTACAGAACTGTATGAACAACAACAATTTCAATTTTTTACCCTGGACATTTCATTAAAAAAAAAAAAATTAGCTAATTTCTAGCAGTAATGAAAAGGTGAACCTTCTAGTAAATTGGATGGATAACAAGGGAAGCCGATTAGCAAAAAGAGGAGCTCAGTCACTGACCTTACAATGCTTCTTTATCTTTTACATTCATCTCTCAGGCTCAGTCCAACTCTGCAACATAAAGCCAAAGCTATGGTACAAGTATTGTATTCCCTGAGGAACAGCGTATTACTTGTATATGCTTGGTTGCTTTTTTGCTGTGAGCTTCTGAATCATATAAGAAACAGTTTATTCATACATTTACCCTTTATTTAACATGCTTATTGAATAGGCAGGAATCTTCTTAAAGGACAGAAGTATTAAGATGTAGCTGACACAGAAAACAGATGAAAATCGTAGCATTACCATTTTCTAAAAAAAATAGTCAAAGATATTTAATGACTAGAGAAAAAAAGCAAAAGATGCACATTTTAATACCTTTGAGAGTTGATGTAGCATCCTACCAAAAATATGAAATAAAACATTTTTAAATAATCTGGTTTATACTACTATGACACAAGAAGAAGACAATACTGTATAAGTGTGATGCTCAACTTTTTACAAGAAAATTATATCCTGATGGATTATTTGTCACTGTTTATTTACCCTAAGTTCTTTTATTGTCTTGAGATATGTAGGTAAAGCCACTTGGATTTTGAATCTATTACTCTGGGAAAAGCATTTCACCCATCAGTTTGTTATGCCTTTTTTTTTTTCCCCAGGAAAAAACCCAGTTTGCTTTGGTAGACAGAATAAAGGACCTGTTGCCACGTGCTTGCTGCACTATTCAGCTATAACCTGCACTTGTTTCCCCCTTCTCAAAAGGTATTATAGAAAAATGCATGTATGATCTGATCCTCTCATGAGCCCTGTTTATTGTGTCATTTACATTTTACTAACTGGTAGTTAGCTCAGTGGGAAGCTCATAAGCCATTACAGTCAGAAGCTGAATGTTGTTTCATGCAGGTTCAACAGTTGTTGGAATCCTGCAGTTATTATTATTCTTTACTCAGGAGAAAACCAAAATAAAAAAGAGCAGGAAAGCAGGAATATAAGCAAATATTTTTGGGAAAATCTAAGGTCAGCTTCTGTTTTGTAGTCTGCCTTCATGTTAAATTGTCATTTCTTGCTTTTTGTTCTGTTAGTTTATTTGTTTTAAAAGCCAAAGATTTCTTTCTTAAATAATCCTAAAGAAAGCCCTTTCAAATTTCTTCATTTACATTATTTTCTCTTTCCCTCAGCTCTTCTACTTTGCATTCTATAGTTCATAGTTATTATTTAGATTTGTACTTACAGAACATGAAAGGGCCATTGCCTTTTATATATGGGGTCCCATGCCTGAGTGGGGTCTCTGAGCAATTCTCTAATATTAACTAACAGTAATGAAAATCCTGATAACTGGAGTGATGCTCATTCAGCAGGATTACATTTGACCGACATGCCTAAGCCATTAATGAGCATAATTGTTGTAATAAAATAATTTCTATACCAAATCAGGGCATACGTACATGCCTATACAGAAGCCTTAAAACATGGGATTACATATGAAAATGAATGAAATAAAATTGTTGCCAGAATTGCAGTGGTTTTTCAGTTCCTCTGAAGTAGCTGGCATGCTGGCTTCCCATTGTAGCTGGGCAACACTGGAATGAGGTCAATTCAATTTAACAATATTTGCCAAATATATGTTCAGTCCAGACCTTCTACATGTTGTTCCCAGTGTGCATTTGACATAACCCGTGAAGACCTGGGCTAGAAACCAATGCTATCTGCATACAAAGATCAGCACCAAGTTATTTTTTTTTAGAAGATATCTCAATCAGCAGGGGACTCCACTAACTTTTTTTTTTTTCCACAATGTGCCCTCATTGCCTGTGTGTTTGAATAATCAGACATTTGACTGATCCTTTCATCTCTTACAGGGGGTTTGCAGGGACCCTCTGAACTAGGATGACAGGATTTGGAACCTGAGAGTTGGTGCTCTTTGTTTGTTGTGGCCTATCACCAGTCAAATCCAGTGTGTAGGTTAATAAGGCTTAAACTTTAAGGGACCGGTGAGCACCTGATTGACAAGCCTGTGAATAAAAGTGCAGTGGGAAGTTTTGTGTTTGTGAAGTTAGTATGCAGGGAGACACAACTGAAGTTTAGAATGAATTGCAATCAATTATATAAAGGCAGGGAATCTTGTTTGATGACTTAACATCAGTTTCTGAACTTCAAATAAAATTTCAAAGTATTTCATAGAGTTCCAATAAAATTCTAAGACATGGTTTAAATGATTATTTATCTTTAGTTCTTTATTGTTTTTTTTATTTTGAGATACAAGTGTGTATCAGAAATTGCAAAGCACCAATATATAACATATAATGAAGTTCCTACTATGTATTATTTGGAATAATCTATCTATTAGGATTAACAAAAGAAGGTATTGTTCTACAGCTCCTTAGAAGTTAAAGACTTCTACAGCACTGCAGTGCTTCAAGTTTTCCTAGACATGTGCCTCCAATAGTTTTTATTTTTAAAAAGCTACATCCTGTGCTGGAGACACTCTTTCAGAGTTTTCAAGGGATCCTCTGGGACATGGTACCCAAATCTCAGTAGCCTTCAGTTTCATCCATATGATTTTTATTTCCACATGTGGTTGAAAATCACAGCCTCACTTGTCTTTATGCATAATTCTAAAGTTGATTGAAAATTTGTGAGCTATGCTGACTTCTACCAGAAAATACAGTTCCACTAAACCAAAATCTGTTAATACTGGGATTTTAAAACTTACTATTATTATAAAATAAGAAAGTACTCTGGCTTTGATTTGATAATGTTAATAGAGTATCACAAATATAAATTGTTTTTTTAAAATAAACATTGAATGTTCAAGACAATATTTAATATTATATCAGTTCAATATAATTTAAACAAAAATTTTAGTAAACTTTTTTCAGAATTTCTGTTCTACAGAATATTTGATTTTTTCATTTTTCATCAACATTGTGAAAATACACAGAAAAGGGAATGATTCAAGGAATACATCCTCTTGAAAGTATATTTCTACTGTTACTCCAAATAATATCTATAACATTTGCACTGAAAAGTCCAATGTTCCCCATATTAGAGAATACAAAATGCTTTTGTAAGTAACTTAAGGGGGCCAGTTGGGGAATTCCTACCAAAATTATTGTTAGAAAATAAATTTTTGTATGTGCCATTTTGACACACTTTCCACCAGGCAGGTTTCTCAGTCTTCTATTGGTATTTATTGTCAAAACCAGAAGGAAAAATATACTCACTGAATATAGAATACAAATTTGCAGAGCCAAAAAAAAAAAAAAAGGAGGATCTGACTTCAAAGTATTTCCTTGTGTTTACTCACTTTATGGTGTGTATGTAACTGCAGGACAAACGGGGACCTGCTTTTGAATGTTCAAGAATGTTTTCTCTATTCTCATTGTGCCCCACTGAGCTTGAGGAACCCAACAGAAAAACTGAGTAGGAAAATGAGGGTGCAGTAGCTGTTGTGGACATCATCTTCTTGCACATGTTATCTTCTGGGAGAGAGAAGGAGAGGAGGAGAACAGGAGGCTTTCTGCCCTTGTAGCATTAGAGAGTTCATGAGATTGTCGCTGTAAATTCACCATTTCAAAATGTTCTACTGAGATGAAATCTGAGCACTGACTTACTGAATTTTGCAGACCATTTTAATAATGATGTGGGTCATGTTTATGCTGTGAAGTGCATATACGTCCACTTCTATCCAGGACGCATTAAACAGAAATAAAGCAATACAGATACTGAGCTTAGACATCTGCCCAGTGGCTTACTTTTAAGAGAAGGCATTAAGATTGTCCAATTCAACATGTTCTGTCATGTAGGAGTTATGGAATTTAAACTTCAAAAGAAGGTGGAGTCAGGTCTTCCACTTTTTAAGTAAGTTGTCTAAGCAGCTGGCTATTGTGAAAAGGGCTGAGGAAACATTGATTAGATGTATGATTGCATTGGACATCGGTAACACAATGTCCTCTGTCCTACTGTTTGGGACCAATCCTTTGAACCAGATACTGGTTGTGGTGTAAAGTCAGGCAATCAGTTTTTTCATGGGGACTTTCCCCTGCAAAATTTGTTGGGAGAAGAAGCCAATTTTTTCAGCAAGTTAGAGATCAGCTATTGCAATGAACGACTTAATGTTTTATATATGAAATAAAAAGTTAAATGATTAAGATACTTGTATTTGTCTGAAGCTGTATTCACAATTCTCTTTATAATCACAAAAAATGTTATGGAAAACTTGTGCAGTCACCTTGTTTTTTAGCTGTCTTTTTAAGAGAACAAGAAATTATTGATTACACACCTCTGAACAGAAGGGGATTCCACATTTTATTTCTGAGTGAACACAGGCACATAATTTTCAGCCCAACCCAGGAATTTCATTGAGAGTGACATCTCAGGCATGACCCTGATTTTAGAGTTTAATCTAATGCTGCCTCCAGCTCTATTGTGCATACAGGATAATGATGATTTTCCATGAGTGTCTTGTTTTCTCCATTGCATATAACATTTTGCCTTAGCCCAATCTAAGCAGTCTGGATCACCCTGCTGGTGAATGTCGAGTGTCAGTTGCTTACTACTGGAGATGGCACAGAATTATCCAACAGCCATCATACTGGCCAAAATCTGTTTCTGGTTGCCTGCCACATGAGCATTTATGTTGTAGTTAATCTACTTGCAAAGCATGTGATTTGACATCCACAGTTTCTTCTTCCAGTGCTGCTTTCCCAATCCCCTGTGTTTTAGAATAAACCACATGAGGCAAAATCAGTTTTTAGAAGAAAATTTTCTGCTTTTTCTTGTTTGGGAAATGAGCCCACTTCATTACCCTCATTTCTTTGCTTAATATCTATAAATGAAGACTCTCAAGGCTGTGGGATATTCAAAATTGTTTATGTTGCATTTCTTTGAATACACAGGATTAGTCTGGGGCATTTCTCTCACCCTAAATTGGCACGGGCTGGGTTATCTGCCCAAATGCTGGCACTTGTGCTCGAGAGTCAGCGCCTTTGATTCATGAAGCTTTGGCTTTGATGCAAGCATCCCTGTTACCTCTTGCACTAAGGATCTGGCACAACCCCTGTTGGTACTTCCATGAGGACATACAATGTTCCAAGCCTCCCCCACTGCGTAGACAATTCCTTAGCGGGGCTGGCTTTCCAAACACATTGTTTTAAAGAAATGAATCACTCATTCGTGAAAAATGGGAAAAAAAGAGCACAAATACCATCAAAGCAAATTCAGGGTTTTGCCGCCCACATCACTGACATCATGCTGCCAAGCCAGAGAGTGCTGAATAGGACTCCTTACAGAGTCCATCAATGCCACTCTTTAAATGGCAATTGCCTGAAGGGGCTGCTGGTTTGTGATATGAGGCACTTCTTCCTTAGCAGGAGAAAGGCAGCAAAGGCTGGGATTTCAGTGCAGGTCCCCTCAAATGGCAACAAAACACACGGCTGTTTGCCCTGCCAGGATGTCTCTTTTTCAAAGGACTCTCTGCTGGGTTTGGAGGGCAATTAATTTATACTAGGATGAAATATTTTTTAAAAGGACAAGACCTGTCTAATCATCAGAAAGAACTTCCTTTATTAAACTGGAGATTGGACAAGAGAAGCTATGTGTACTTCTTATCATTTATGGACCAATTAAAATGGATCCAAGTGAGGTCTCTCCAAGTTAATCCCAAGCTGGTGTGCTGGGTGTGTGGTGCAGGGATGCACTGAGCTGTCTGGACCCGAGCCAGCTCACATCTGACGTGCTGTTCCCACATCAGACAGGGCTGTGCCCAAGCTAATAGGCCCTGTTAGAAATACAGTGACAGGTCACTGTGGCACAGTGCAGTGTCACACATACAGCCTGCACTTAATGGCACGAGGTCCCACTAGTTGTGAGGTTTCTACCATGTGATCACTTTATGGAATAGACTAATTTCCAGTCATTCTGCAAATGTTTTTACACACTCTTCTGTTCCAAGACATTGCCTTTTCACTTCTTTCCACCGATACTTTGTCTTGCTGGTTTCTCAGACAAATGACTCAACTTTTCCTGTGTTTCTGCATTTGCTCACAGGGAGCTGCTTCTCCACACACCAAGTCTGCTGAGGTGCCTGTGAGCCTTCAGCCAGCTAAGGTGACCTGGTAAGCAAACCAGCATAATTGGGTTATAATAAAAGAACAGAGAGTGAGGCAGCAAAGAATTCATAGCCTTTACCTCTAGTTTCATGTCACCTTGCTTCAGTTTTTGCTTGCCTTTGAGTACATCTGCACTTCCAAAAATGCACTGCATTTTCAAAGCAAACAACACTTACCCTGATGTGTGTAATGCAGACAACAGGGGATCCTGACCTGCCTGGGGATTTGGGACACCACAGTAATGCAAATAATTAAAAACTAGAAATTGAGACTGTCAGTAATGATCTTTCACTGACCCAGAATGGATAGAAAAAATGATCAATGATGTCTTTCCCTTCTGTAATGTCAGCCAGACAATCCAAATTTATAATCAGCATAGGAAAACTGCTGCATATCACAACCATATGGCACTGAGAATATACTTTATAGTACAGTAGCATTGCACTAATTTAAGGTCTGTCACCACTTCCATTATGGGGCTCTGTTTCCAGCAATAAGAAACTCTCACACAAGCACTTACCCCAAGCTGTACATGACCTCTGCCTCTAAAGGTCTTAGATCTCTAGATGCTTTAAGTAACTTTTTTATTTAAATAACTTTTTCCATTTTTTCATTATATAAGTTAAAGTAATGTTCAGTTTTCCCCCTCATTATTCAAAATTAATTTTATTTAAGCTGATAAAACACCATCATTTTGGGAATGGTTAGGTCTATTCCATCTACAATAGGCCAATTTTTAAATTGAAAGCAGTCATTAAACATCTGGTGATTTTAAAAGCTATTGTGTATATACACAGAGAGAGAATTATAGTTAAATGGAAAAAAAATCACCAAAAATGAAGCCATATTGGTTTCTATGTGAATGCAAAGTTTTCATGAAGTTATTCTACGTAAGGCTGGTCAGACTACCTGACCTTGTTAGAGGAAAGAAAATAGTCTTTATTTTTCATCTGTATCAAAATCTGTGTACATTTTTGCACATTTTAAAAATCCCCATTAGAACAACTGGTATGTTTCCAAACTGGAAACAGCTTTCTGGCACCCTAAATTTAGGGAAAAATCTGCAGTTAATCCACAAATGTTTTACAACCTGCCAAAGACATTATGCACAGTGTAAAGGTGGCATCTCCTGTGGAAAGGGATTTCCATTTTGGATAATCTCTCCATGGCTGATATTAGCATATCTCAGTCACTGCATAATCACAGGTTCCATGCTGATGTGAGAGTAGCCATCACTCAGAAAGGTCATGCCAAGGATAAATTAGCCCCAATTAATAACAAGTTGATGGAAAATTTTCTTCTGAAATTTCAGGTGACAAAATCCTCTTTTGATTCCCAGTGGTAAAGAGCTGAGCTTGGGGGAGTTGTAGAGGCAACTCTCTGGAAAGTGCTGGGAGGATGAAGGTGTTCAGCCCGAAGCCTGAAAGGGGCTGAAGTTGATCTCAGTGGGGAGGACCAGCTCTTATCTGCCCCAGAGCAGTCAGAGAAGTGGTTAAAGTAGTGATTAGAAAGCAGTAAGAAAAGGGCAAATCTATCTGCCCATCCCCCTCACTGTTCTCCCAGCCTCCAGCTACTTTCAGCCCAGAGATTTCCTGAACTGGATGTGTTTTTTACGCACTCATTAATTCTCTGTGGATTTCAGTTCTGTGAATTTACAGCGTCTCTCCTTTAATCCATGGGAAATTTTAACCTCCAGATTCATTCCCTTGCTGTAAAAAACATCACATTTTTTTAGTTCTTAGTAAAAGTGAGTGTTGGCCCATGGCTTCAATGTGTCTCAGTAATGCAAACAACAATGGCATTACTTGGCAATAATTTTCCATGTCCCTGAGATGATTTACTCTGATCGTCAGGGTAATTTTCCTCTCAGTCAAAACTTTATTCCCATGAGGCAGCTGCTGATTATTACTAACTTTTTATGCATTAAAAAAAAAAATCACATCAAATTTGGATATCTTTCTTACCAGAGAACATGGGACTTATCCATATGACCCTTAGCCTATGTAAAGGCACCTGTGAGCTGTATGAGCTCCTAAAGCAGATCAATAGGAATGAATCTGTCGGAGAGGAACACTTGGTGCTGAGGCCCTATATCCCAGCCCTGCAGAATTTGGAAGAGGGAGAGAGGGAGGAAGGAAGGAAGAAATCCTGTGTCATGACTGCCCCTAGGAACGGGAGTGCACAGGGTGGACTGATAGAGCATGTCTACCCATTTACTGACAACCAGCATCTTCTCTCCAAGACTATTCCAAAACACTGAGCAAGGTGCAGAAAGAGGGAGCAACCCAGGTATGTTTCAAAAGCTCATTCATTATCCTAAGTACTGCAGATGCATCCATGCAGACCAGGCTGCAGCATGAGTGAGGGAGCTGAACTGAGCAGACAAGGCACCCACGCTGTCTTGCCTGAGCTAAATCCCTGGGATCCTCTGCCCAGCACCACTCTCCACATCCACACAATGTGACAGGAGCTCTGCTCTCCTTCTTTCCTTCTGTTAAAGAAGGTGTTTGCACCACCTCACCTGGCAAAGTCTTGCAGAGTCTCATCAAAGTCAATAGTGCCTACCTGGAGCTGAGTATCTCAACTTCTGTTCAACAAAAGGAAAAAGCTCAAAGCTTCTTAGCAAAAATTATGCAATGTGTTACAAGAAGAAGGATTTTTTCAAGGAAACATATCACAAGGTGGTTGACCATATTTTTATCTTCTTTGTTGTTCAGTGTCCTGAGATTAAACAGAAGAGTTAAGAAGGCAGAAGAGTTTAATAAAACCAGCAACAGAAGAAACAGAGAGAGAACTTAAATCTACTGAAAGACACAGTCTCACACCAGCACATCCACAGGCTCTTAATATATAAGTCACTAAATTCTACACTTTATTTTACTTCTGATAAACACTACCCCAGAGCTCAGTTGTGACTCTTTCACTTTCTAAAAGTGAATCAAACAGCGTAAGTTATCAAAGATGCAAACCTTACCCCCTGCGACTACATTACAATGCAGCACCACCTTCTGGCTGTGGGAAAACTCTTAGTGGCTACTTTACCTATTCCATTCTTCAGGGGCATCTGTTTCTTAATTCTTTATGGTGATTAGTTTTCACGGCTTCAGCTATTCTACCTATGGAGGTTTTTAATAACAGCTGCTATTTTTCAAATAGAAGAGACATTTCTAACATGGAGCATTTGGAACTGTGCATCTCAGCCTTTAGTGAAGGAGCAATGTGTATGTTCATTTTTTATGATCTGTAATCACATGCTGGTCCTGGGAAAGATGCCACAAGGGCCCACATATGTGAATAGTGGCAGCTGAAAGTGCATAATTCATGAAGGAAACATCAGGATCGGAGGAAATGGCATAAATAGCTGATTGGCTTGACACATCTTATATTTTTTCCAGGATTTATTTCCTTTAAAAGATGTGAGTTGTCTTTTTAAAAAGAAATGTGTAGACTGCCAAGTCATAAGGTTCTCTAGGTCACTTATTTGTTTCTCTGAAAGCAAAGGCATTCTTCTGTTTTCATTCTGATTTAATTAGAATGGCTTTTTTTACAGTATGTGATCTTTGTTCTTCCAGGTCTCTACTCCTCCACAGTTTTATTCAACCCTATTGTGGGTCCACTTTGAAACAGAAAGGGCAGTCGAAACAACTTCATCTCAGAAGAAAATCCTATAAACACTGTAATTGCTGTGGCGTTTAATCTGGTTTCTTAACCTCTGATTCAGTTTGGATAGGTCTTAGGGCACAAAAGAAACAAATCAGCCATTTCAGCTAAAGGCTTCGTTTGACACAAATATGGACAAGGCTTAATGATAAAAAAATATTTTAAATAGAGAAACATTAGATGCAGCCCAAATTTCAGCTGGAAGAAATAAAAAAAATCCATGATTACAAAGGCAAATTTAGTCATATCCAATCTCCAAGAACATTTTGTAGAAATATCACAAACAACAGTGTTCTCAGGGTATTTGTACTAGAAATAATGTGAGAAAGAACATTCTCACATTACTTCCAGACAAAATGCTATAAAAATGCACATTTGATAGCAAGCATTCTCATAGCATTTTAACAGCAAAGACCTCAAGGAAACATTTTCTCACGACATTTCCTCTAGAAGAGGGTGGAGCTGGAGAGTTCTGCACTCCTCCACTCCCACTAGCATGGGAATGTCTCAGGGGTGAGCTCTCCAGTGAGAGCAGCAGGGCAAGGATTGCAGAGAACACAGAGGAGCAGGAAGTCTGATGGGCTTCCCTCTGCAATGAGAGCACTTGCAAGAGAGGAAAGACTCCTCCATCCAAAAGAAAGTGACAGAAGAAAGGTCATGATAATTATATTACATGCCACAGAGTAACTCAAGGAAGAGCTTATGTATACATCTATATTTTCAACATAATACTCCCCATTAAAGTATGTATATGAGATAGAAAGTACGAGGGGGAAGGAAAGATACTTTGATTTGGGTTTTTTTGGGGGGTGTTTTAAAGGGTTTTGTGTGCAAACTGTTTATGGGGATTTTTCATGAAAATTTTCCTGTGGAACCAAGTTGTCTGCACTGTCGCACTGTCAGTCTGAAAGAAATGAAATCTCAGCTTACTCAGACAAAAGAGAGACATGGTCCCTACTAAGTCAATGGGATAAGTCATAGGACACCCACACTAACCTGTCTGCTACAATTTAAGCTTACATCATTATGGTGATGTAGGAAATCTTCAGTTCCCCCTTTCAAGCATCTTTGACTTCTCAGGGGTTTTATGAAGTCAAGCCAAGTGAGGTTCTGAGCAACCTGGTCCACTTGCAGATCACTAAGCAATACAGATTCAGTAAGCAGAATGGTCAGCAATAATTTCAGCTTATTTCTCCCACCCAGCTACTGCACTTCAGCTGCCAGATGGAAGCAATGAACCAAGAAAGGACAGGAGAGCTTGGTCTTTTTGAAAACTTCTGTCTTGAGAGACTCAACTGTTAGACATATAAGAGCAGAAGAAGTTGCTTCCCCTGGAGGCCAGTTCATGAGGTAACCCCACATGAATAAATATGAGAAGAATAATGTCATGAACTGAAAATGAGGATCCCCCTTTTGTTTATAGATCACACAAGAGAAAACAGAAATGAGACACTGCTCTGTGAATTTTCTTCAGCTATGTCATTGTGTCCAGAGTCAGTCCATCAAAAGTTCTTTTATTAACTCAAGTTTTTCAGAGGTTCTATAGTTTCCCTGTAGTGGTTTATTTGGGGGCATTTATTTATTTGTTTGGTTGTTTGTTTTGTTGTTTTACTTTACTTAAACCTCTGTGTATGTGCCTGGGTGTGGGGTGTGGAGGAGAAAACTTAGCAAGTCCACATTGCCCTTGAACAGGAGCAGAAGAGACTGAGCTACCTGCACACTCCTCTCTGGTCGCTGGCCACTGACGTTAATAGAGCGCATGGTAGGGGAACACCACAAACTTATTTCCTTTCCATGCTAGATGTTTTCTACATGTCGAAAATACATATAAAAAAAGAATGTCCAACTTAAAATTAGGAGTAATATGAGTATCTTAACTCTGACATTAGCCCTGATGTATTCTTAGATGAAAGCAAGGACCTCCTGCAGCTGGCAGACAGAGATTATTTGCTCTGTGAAAAAATTTTATCTTAACATCTAAGATTGAAGACTGGTTGAAATAAAAGTGGAAAGAGGAATTTCATGAACTAGAGGATCCACTTTTCTGGATAAAAAGACCTTTGAGTTGAAAAATGAAAGATTTATCCATACTATATATGTACTGGGACACATGTATATCTCAACTGGTACTTGTGCTGATACAATACTCTATTTTTATTATTAATAAGTGATTAATAACATGATAGTGATCTAAAATGTTAGTACATTACATGTGCACATCATATTGATTTTCAGATTTGTATTATCTTAGGTTTCAGAGAAAGAAGATGTAATAATTTGCAGATGTGTCAACAAGCAACATGATCCCTCTTTAAAGCAGAAATAAATTGCATTTAGAGCTATTAATGGAATTATAGAATGGTTTGTGTTGGAATGGACCTAAAATATAATTTGATTCCAGCCTTCCTTATCATGGCCCAGGATGCCTTCCACTAGACCAGGTTCCTCCAAGCCCCCCCATCCAACCTGCATTGAAGAGATGGGGCATTCACCACTACTCTGGGAAATCAGTACTTCCCAGTGCTCACAGTAAAGAACTTATTCCTATTACTATTAATAACATGGAATTTATCCCATAGCCATATGGGATAAATCACTAATGGAAGTTACATTTCTTCGTTTTAATACTTCAGATGTTAAACTGCTCAAGACTATTGGCTAGCTGCATTCTTTTATAAATTATAATATTTAACTTGTTTGCTGCATAAGCAAAATTGAACTGAGAGTAAAAGTTCATCATGCTAATGCTATATATAGGACGAGGCTGTCTCCAGACATTCAAATGTACAGTCCAGGTTGTAAATAGTGATTGCCAAATCAAATTGCACTGTTCTAGTTTTATATCTGGCAGAGGGAGAGGAGGATGAAATGCAGACAACAACACAGATCTAAGGTGTCTTTTCAAATCTAATGGAGACTCAGACATCCAGAGCTTGTTCTGCAGAGAAGTGGGCCAAGAGTAGTCTTCCTTCCCAGGAAGTGGTTTCTTTCAGTATGTGTAACTTAAAAAAAAAGTATGTGGGAGTACACATAGCATTCAATGACCTGAAGTGTTCTTTATTTGAAAGTATTTGAAACCTCAGCAAAATTGCATAAACAAACTCACAGAAGAAAACCCTCTTGCCTCAATGGTCTCTCAGATTTAGGTGGCTCTTTCATACTCATATGTTCAAGTAGGAACAAACTAATAGAAATCTTTATCTTTATGTGGAGTATAGGAACCAAATCTTCCCAAAAGTTTCAAAACTGCTTTCTGAAACCTGAATTTGTTTATTTGTTTGGGTTTTTTAAAGCAAATCTCCCTGTAATTGCATGATAGTTTTTCCTGCTCCATGAATAGAGGGACTTAAAACAAAAACAAAAACAAAAAACTAAACAAACAAAAAAACAAACCCTTTGGTATTCTAACATCCAATGTGTCATTTATTTGCAGATTTGGAGCACAATCCTTCAATTTATAATTAAAGGTGGTGGTAGACAACAAAGTATATGTGTTTAAGAGATAGAGGTTATAGAGGATATCTCCTCTAGAGTGTTTCAGTCTAAAATTCCCTGTTTTGTTTTAAGGAAATAATCCCTATGGCTTTTCCAGCATCCCATTTGACTTTAGTGGGGCTTTGTTACTTGTACTATCTGCATAGACTTTTAGGAATGGGGTCCTAAAATCATCTGCAAGGTGCTTGAGAAACCCTCACATTCATTTCACCCACATATTAAAGGAAAACCACTTCCAGAATTGCCATTACTAAATTATAAATCCATTCTTCAGTAATTCTTCAGTAAGCCCTGCCTCAAATTTAAAGCACCAAGTGCATCTTGACATCGTCAATACTGAATATCTGGAAGTTCATAGAAATTCCTGTTTGGCTCAACAGTGTAAGGTTGGTTCATGAAAAAGTCAGCTTTGTTCTGTAATGCTACTTGAAGTGCTGCTCCACTGAATGGCTGGTAATTTGAAATCATTTAAAAGCTGAGATAAAAAAAGAACATTTGTGAGTGAACATAATCATATTAATAAGAAATAGAAAGACATGAGGAAGCTGTTTGGAATTTAAACTGAATTCTTGAATGTTATTTCTGCAGTATTTGATGAGCTCTGATTAAGTGGATAAAATTATCAAATGGAAAAAATCCAGCTGGAAATGATGTCTGTGAACTTAGTGATGAATCTCTCAAAAATACATTGTCTCCATCTTTCCAGGCACAGAAAGCTGTGAGCTGTGCAGCCAGTGATTCAGGAATTCTTTACCCCTTGTTTAATTACCTAGATCATTTAGCTGCATTATTTCATATTTTAAGTGCTGCTTTTCATATCTTTTTTTGTAGTCACTGAAAAAGTCTTTTGTGCAATATCCTCCTCTGTTCCTTTCTGGCTGGACTCATAACTGTAGTAAGAATAATTCTTCATTAAATTTTTGAAAAGTCTAAATTATATTCCCCCATTACCTCGCTGGAAGCAGAGGGACTGTCCATGGGAATGTTTTCTCAGCAGTGTGAGGGAAGGCTCTGTATCCTGGCAGTGCCAATAGCTGTCAGGATGCTGCTGCTCCAACATGATTAATACAAGCTCATGTTGCTGAGCAACCTTAATGAAGCTAAGGATAATCAACCCACCACTTGCACAGATCTCTGGACTTGTCCTTCCCCATGTGTTTTCTGTCATCCAAATCCTACACTGTATGAAGGTACCTGAATTAGCCCTGGAATGTGACATAAAGGAGCCAATGGAGAAAGTTGGAGAAACTGATTAAAGGATTTAAGATTTCAAAGGCTGTGATCCATCTGGATTGGCTGTTGAAGAGGGTGAGGGTGTCCAGAGATGGCAGAAGAAGGATCCCCGACCTTCCTGACCCTTTAGTGAAAAGAAGGGATGAGAAAGCAAATGTTGTGTTCATTTGTTTATTTTTCTTTGTGTGATTTAGACAAGGAGAAGGGAATAGAGCTCTCTGGGTGGTCCTGAAGCTAGTTTCCTCATGAAACTGGGAGAAGGTTCCCCTTTTAAACATTGTTGTGATTGGGTGATGGGAGAAAGAATTAAAGATTAAAATTTTTGTCTTTCAACACAGTTTTTCTCTACCTTTCTTCATGGATGGTCCATGGTTCTGCTAAAATAGCTTCACTTAGATCATAAACGAGCTTGTGGGAAAAACCTCCCACTTCTATATTTGATGAGGATCAGAGACCAATCAATGAGAGACAAGGAAAAGTTACAATTACTGGCCTTTCATCATTTTACACAGGTATGCCTGTGGTGCAGTGACTATCATCTCAGTCCTCTACAAAGTTTTATCTTATATTGACTAACAAAAAGAAAACCAACAACAAAAAAAAAACCCTCATAGTATTAGTTTCCCTTTCCTGGGAATTTCTATTCCATTCATGAAATGACTGCAGAATGCCTGTGTCTCACTCACCAGACAACCAGATGGGCAGTACTGTTCCACTGCCCCATTCCTGTCCAGTATCCTTTCCAGAGTCACCCGAGTTCTTTTCCAGTGTTTTTCTATTTAATGGCACTCAGGAAAATTGGGTGCTGAGGACAGCCTGGTGGACATGCCATGCACTGTCACATGCAGAGGGACTGGGATGGATGCCTACCTCTCCTAGGTGAAGCCAAAAACCGCATATGTCGGTGGGATGGCAAGGACCAGATGGAGCATGCTCATCCCTCTGATTACTCAGTCAGTGCCCTGTAGCTGTAAGTGCTGCAGAGCCTGTCTCAGTGCTGGCAGATTTTCAAGGACAAAGATATTCCCCATTAAACCTGTGGGAAAATATCCATGTGAATTAATGCTTTAATTCTCAGGGGAATCACTGTAAATATTCCAGCTCTTTCTGTTCCAAAAGTGGATGTGTGATAGATACAGTGGCATGTTTCCTTAGAAAACTGAGTGCTGCCATCCCAAAAAGACAGTCCAGGAGCCTCATGTATTCTGTTTCTTCTTATGCTTGGGCTTCTTTTGCTAAGTACTGGGAAATGAAAACATTCTGTATAACATCAGCTCTCAAAAGTTTTGGTGTGGGAAGCCAGAATATGCCATGAATTCTTCTTTGTATATGTGCATTTTATGTATCCTGCAGTCAGTGTTCATACTGTGACACAGACCTTTTTGAGGTGAAACATACTTTTTCAGATTGGAACTTTGAAACTTAGTGTCTCGGGTCTTTCTCTGGAGTACCCTTCAAACATAGTTTGGGATAACAGAGATTTCAGAACACTCATCATATGTCATGGTGGCTGTAGTCTGAGGCATATTAAGATACATCTATAATTTTTTAATCCCATGTGACTTTAGTATAATTTACAGGAGGAAAAATTTTGACCATCCGTGATAGATAAAAGGTTGCAAATGGCAAGTAAATAATTTCATGAAGAGCCATTGTGCTTGGGGTTGTATACACATATGATGTCTATAAATCACTGTATACTATACAGCAAAAATCTTGAGCATATAGATCATTATGACATTGCGAAACAACAGAAGTGCTGTTGTCTCAGTAAATGAGTCAATGCTGGATTTTTAATTCTGCTGCTGGCTAAAATCTTTTCCAGGAATATAAATATCAGATGGCTATGTGTGAAGATTATGAAATGCAAAAATTTGTGAGTTACTCTGTTTAACATGAAAGAAATATTTTGAAATGCACCTGTAGACTATGAAGGACTTCAAATGCCCTTTTTTAAAAATGAAATTAAACATTGGAAAATAAAGGTAAATCTTTCATATTTCCCTCTCTCTGGACAGTGGAGACCAAACATCTTGTTTAGACTTAGGGAGTATTTGAACAACATTGATGACAAAGGAGTTCAGGTACTACAGGTCCTTGTCACCTCAGCAATCAGGAGAGAGGGAAGCCTGCTGCAAGTGTTGTACAGGAACTGAGAACACATTTTGAGCTCTGTTTAATTGCAACTCAGATGAGTCATAGACACTTAGTCCTCACTTCCTAATTCTGGAAGCAAAAAATAAACACTTGTTTGAGGTCACTCTTTAAAAGTAGCCTCAAACATAGTAACCATAGCTAATTGTAAATTACTTTTATTTATTGACAGTTTGCATAGTTCAGAGAGGAATTACTAATATATCACAGACCTTTTAACTAGAAATAAGCATGCTCAAGGCAGACAGCTGTTTTTAGTGTCAGCTGGGAAAAATGCCCCAACCACTCATGTTTGATGAACAAACATTCTTTCTTGATTGTCTACACTCATACCCATCTGTTGGGATGGCATGATGCCCAGGCAGAAGCTGGGCAAAACTTTTGCCTTGGGCATTAACAGTGAGCAACAATAGGTTTAGATGGGCAGTATGAGTAACACTGCATATAAAATGTCTCAAGCTTCAATTTTCTGCCAAGCATGGCACAAAAGCTTAGAAACAAATGTCTCCTCATACATCATTTGGGATTACTGAGTCCCCAAAAGCAAATATTACCTAAAAAAGCCTGTGTTCTGGGGTCACCAATATATGATATACAAGTTGGTGTTCGGCTCAAAGTGATTACCTTGTTAGAGGAGAACATTGTGGCTGGTGCACAAGGTGGGGATAGACACTGCTCATGTAGACAAATGCTAACTACACAGCCAGGAAATTCACTTTAGAAGCACAGGACCAGCTGCTGTCTCAAGCAAATGGTCTTCATTTCCTGGAAAACATGTAGTCAGCAAAAGGAGAAGAACCTGGTTAGCCAGCAGCTGAAAGGACATGAAAATAAGGAGACAGTAACATGAGATTTAATGCATGAGAAATAACTAGAAGACCAAAGAAGAGTACTTATAGGATCATAGAATAATTTCATTTGGAAAAGACCTTTAAGATCATCAAGTTCAATCATTAGCCTAGCACTGCCTTGTCTCACTCTGTGGGACAGACTCTCTTTGTAGATAGCTTTAAAAGGGATGTTAAATCACTAATCAATAAAAAAGAATATATAGATGTGATGCCAGTGATTTAGATGAAACTATAAAGCCTTTTTCTCTTTCAATAAACCTATGGGGCAGAGCTATTAAATTTTAAAGCCTGTTTTACCAAATCTAGAAGTAGATAGTTTCAAAATATAGGAACTCAGAGCAAGACGGGGTGAACTCTTTCCTGTAATTACACTCTACCTCTACTGACATTTAATGGTTTTTTCTGAGCTACAGCAGAGTCTATAGAGAAGAGCTTTAGTTGTCTCCTTCTTCCACCATCTCCTCCATGCCTGGCTGTCTGTGCATTGTTCTCAACACTCTTTTAATCTCCTCTCAAACGTCAGGCTCTCTGCAAGTTGTCACTGGCCTTACTCCTACCACTTCTTACACTCTAGAAGCTTGTTCCAGGTAGTGCCAATATGACTCACCTTTAATAGTCTATGCACATCCTATCACTCACAAAGGAAATATAAGCTCTTACTTCCTCCGCAGGGCAGGGAAGAAACAGCTAGAGTAGTCATAAAAATGATTTAACACAAAAATCAGGACATGGAAATAGTGAGCAAATAAATAAAATATATTGAATTGTAGCATATTTACAGAGCTCTAAATAATTTAGTTAAGTTAGAAAGGTACCTTTCCTTATTCATATTAATTAACTAAATAATTTAGTTAAGTTAGAAAGGTACCTTTCCTTATTCATATAGTTCTTACATCTGTTCAATACATGTGAAGGGAAAGTAGTCTGTGCTGTATTTCCAAGAGAGACAAAAGTACTGGAAATTTCTAAAAATGAGTTCTGAGTCCAAATTGTGTGTCCAAATTTATTTGCTATAGTTTGTTTTTTTTTAACTTATTTAGCTTCTCCAAGGTATATACATACTCTTTCACAGCAGACATGAGGAAATATTGCTCCTATTCTGAACTTCCAACAGTCTCCAGTTTCAGTTTTACTGAATTAATGGAGGACTGGCTATGTGTAAGTGCATTTGGTTGCTAGGTTGGTTGTCAACATGATTTGTTTGAAGAAATGTTAAAAAAATTGCTCACCATGCTGTTTTGCAAACAATTTTTTTCAGCGTAGTTATATTTTTTGTGGATTTGTGGGATCCTGATCTCCTAGGTTGACAGGAACAACATAATGTTTTGAATACTGTTTAAAGAAGTTATTAAGTGCTCTACTTCATTATGTGCAAAGTCTTATATTACAGTTCAGTTTCTATCATGTCTGAGTGCCTCCTGTCTGCATTACACAGTGCAAAAGCTTTGGCCACATGCAATTCTTTCCTTCTACCTTAAAAATGAATCACATGCATAATCACTAATTCACTCTGAAACAGAATGCTTTTTTCTTACATATATTTTTTTCACATATAGAAGTCTGTGGATATCTCTGCAGATACATATAAATATTGCTCTCTGGACTGTGCAGAGATGACTATTTCAAATAAATAAATATATAAATAAACTTTGCGTTTGAAGGCAACTATGAAATGAACACTGGCCTGTACTTTAAGTGTCGTAGCAATTTTTTGTTTCAATTTTTTTTTATTATTGTGGTTTCCATGGCAAAATATTCTACTAAAAACAAAACAATGGGCTTGTTTTGAGCAGCCTTTAATAAAAAACACAGCTCAGCAATTTGACTACACCTTGCTAGGAAATGTCTGCTGGGTTCTGTTTGACAGGAGCAGGGCTGCTCTTGGAGAGCTGCAGACAAGGACATGAGCCCAGAATATCTTGGCTTTGTACTTCAATTGATACAAAATAGGAGCTGACTGTACAGACCAGTTCCTTCTGCAACATGGGCTCTTCTGAGCCTGCAGAGACAGCTGTGAATCTTTCCAAGGATGTTTCTTGTGAACAGGTTCTTTGGGAGCAGTGTGTGCACAGGCAGAGTGCTTAACTGGTGAGGATGTTGGGTGCTGAGAGAAACCAGCTCATCTTTCTTTGATGAAGATCTAATTTACAACAACCTGCTTGATCTTAGAGGTCCTTGCAAACTTTTTCCCAGTACCAAGTTGAATAAGGAAGCCAAGCTCCCTCTGATTTCAAAAAGCTGCTGTTTCTTGGCAGTTGGGAAATTTGGGCTTCTTTATCAAAGCTGAAGCACACATAGATATTCTGCATAGATATTCCTAATACATTTTCTGTCATTTCTGGCCCTTACAATTAGATGAATAACATTCAATTGATGAACAAACCATCTTTTACCATTATGTAGTACATATATATGTAGAAAAGAGGTAACTTAAATCCAGATTAAGTCAATAATGGCTCTTATAAGTGTTTTATAGGCACAGGTATCCTTTAGGTAGCTCAAAGCCTTAGGGTTTCCAGCAGTAAAATCTTCTTAAAAGCTTCTTATTGGCTTCCTCTACAAATAAATTAATTACATGGACACTCAGATTTGTTTATATGGAGACGTAAAAAGAAGGCACTTTGGTTAAATTGGAGTATATCTTCAGAGCATGTTTGGTTTCAGAATAGTTGGGGAAAATGATGAGTTAGTGGCTGCTTAGTATAGAAGACAGTGGAATAATTTTGTTTGGAGAATGTATTTGTTAATACAGAAATAAATCTTGTTCCATAGCTGTAGAAAAAAAGAGAAAAAGTGCAATCTCTTGAAATTACACTACTCACTATGTAGTCTCTCTGTAGCAACAGCAGGAGCTATTTCAGGGGCTATTAAGAGATGCTCATGAATCTCCATGATTTATTGTATTTTTCACCACATACAAGCCTTTCCTTTTCTAAAAATCCATGGATTTGTGACACATAGATGCCAGCTGCAGCTCTGAATGGTGGATTTGGATCTGTAGATATGAAAGCCAGACCGGACAGCCCCAGGCAGCTTCACACCCCAGACCGGACCTTTCCTTTTCCCCCTCCAAGTAGCTCCAGCTGCAGTAATCGGTGCTCAGCTTAACTCTTTCAAGGCTCCTAATTCTCCACAGAGTTTGTACTTGAAAGTAAATAATCCAAATTGCCTTTTGGAGATTATGAATCTAGAATACTGCTTATTTAGACTTAGTTGGATTTTAGGATTTTAGGAATAAGAAGCTGACTTTTGAGTCTTGCACTGGAAGCAATCAAGGTATTAATTATTTGTATCACCATAAGTGCAATTTAGTTGCTGAAAAAAAATCTATATATTTTAAAACTACAACGACATAAAGCCAGAAAGAGAGGCAATTAAAGTAGAACATAAAGGAAAATTGTAGCTGGGAGCATTCTAAAAAAAAATAACCCAGTGACTCTTCAGTGTGTGTGTGTGTGTGTGTGTGCATGCACAGGGATGATACCATACCTCACACAGGATTGTCATTGTCTATTCATTCATTAGAGGTAATTATTTTTAATTTTTGTCCCCACTGACCTGTAGGCAGATGGTTAGCATGAATGCCATTTTTATCTGGACACCAGATCTGGCCAGACCGCAATCTGTTGGATTTGATCACTAAACTGGCAGCTGCATTACAGACCTGCTCTTTTCTCTTATTGTCTCCAGGGACTGCAGATTGGATGCACTGAATGTGAACTTCTGCAAAACATGGGGCTTTTTGTCATTTTCACTTTGCTTTCTTTTTATGACCATCCGGTAAATATCAGCACAGTTAAAAGCTGATTGAATCAAACTGTACCAAAAAAGCAATTTTAGCTACAAAATTATTTTTTGTTTATATAAAAGGCAAAAAAGTAAATGAGGCTTTAAAGAACAAATATACATGTGCAAGTCAACATGAAAAGGAAATTCAATGAATTCTAAATTGGAGTTTATAAAACTCCAAACTATATATGAACACTATTCTTATCTAAAAACAGAGGACAGGGTGTTGTGGGACACATTTCTGAAAATGACAAAAGGACCAAAGGCATTTTGTAATTGTATGGTTTGCACATGGGAAACCTGTGTGATCAGTAATACTAAGCACTTCTATATGACACAGTTGCATAACATACAAAAATAGAGATTTTTGTCCAACCTTGCACTCACTAAAGCTTGAGAAAATGCATAACTTTAAACATATGAGTATTATCCATATTAAAAGACATGGTATACACTATACTGATTACATTTTTTCTAAGTGTGTTTGTAAATTTGCTTTATCAGATGGGGGGTTTTGCCTTTTCTTGTTATTTCTTAGTTTGGCAAAATGACTTAAAGCATGGTGGAAATTGTGCCTCAGTAGAGACTGAAATGTCTTTAGCTGTTCTCTATTCAGATTAAATAAAAGAAAAATTTTGTTTTATTTAATATCTGATTGCTATGTTTCATTTTAAACTGTCAGAATAAATTAAATAATTTGTATCTTAATGTAAAAGGCATATATTAATTTCAGACTGCAATTGTCCTCCCTTTACAAGATGGAGCAATGTCAAATCCAGATTTGCTCTGCTGTGGCTATCTGATGTTTGTCACAGGACATGCAAATACTTCTTGCAACACAAGAAATTTCACTTTTTACCATCAGACTGTGCAACAAGTAGTGTTCAGAGACAAGGTCTATAATCTTACAGGTTTGGATATATTTAGGCAGAATTTAACTGTCATTTACTTTACCTACTTTTAAAACTTATCCCTGTTGCATTCCAGTGTTGCATACAAAAGTAGGGAGACACAAATGAAATAAAATTATGTGTAGTTAAATGCAATTAGAAAGAGTAACTTTCAGGAACTTTCTTTTAATTTCTACACTGGTGAATAGACTATTGTGATCTAAACAGTCCATTCTGGTTCCTCTACTTTGACCTAAGAAAAGAAGAGGGATTCTTGTCTTGCTCAACAGATTCTTCATGAATTTTTCATTTTAATATCACAGATTAAAATGAATATAAGCAGCATAAGGCAAAGCACCCTACACAGGTGTTTTGTGTGTTACAGTCAGATGCACTTTCACATAGTGATCCCCCCTGATGTTTTCCTAGACAGTTGTACAGTGGAGAGGCAGAGAAGATGCCAGATCCAGATCTTTCACTTCCCAGGTAATCACTGAACTTTCTAGAGAAAAAAATATTTTTCTCCTGTTAAACACCTGCCTCCAATAGGGAATTAATGGTGGCATTTTGACATAAACTGGTGAGTAAATACTTAACAAGAAAACTATGAGTACAGGTACTTACTTAGTAAGTTTACCAACTTATTTTTGTTCTCCTGGCTCTCTCTAAGTCTACTATTCATGTCATCTTTAGAAAACTTAGTTGCCAGAATTACTTCCTTTACTGCAAGTAAAAAATTAGAGATAATTTTAGAAGATGATTTACATCACTTGACTCTCCTCTCTGCAAATTCAATTCTCTCTGGTCCTACTACATATAAGACAAATAAAGATTCAGTGGTGAGATTTCACCATCCTCACTAACAATCCAGTGCAGATTGCCGTGTTGCATTGCAAAAGTGTATGTGAAAAAAAAATACGTAAAAATAGATGACACAATGGCATTTAAGGCTACAAAAATGATGATGATGATCATGACCAATGATGATTAAACAAAAAATATGTTTGACAACAATTAATCCTAATGATTTTTTTTTCCTGTGTTGGTAGAAATAGGTCCATGTGAAAGATTAATTATAGGCCATTTAAGAAAGCACACACTTTCTATGCCCTGGACAACCAAACTAGTGCTGTACTTTCAAAGCTATTTTTGAGGTTAAAGCAGTCAGCTTTAACAACCTGTTAAAGTTGTGAGTGCTGGGAATATCCAAGGCAGAATTGTTATGAGAGAAGTATATTTTCTATGTTCAAGGATATCTTTGAGTGGCAGGAGCTTGTGCAGTGGTCCCAGAGCAGCGGGGCTGGGCTCTCCCAGCCAGGTGAGCAGCACACACAGGCTTAGAAGAAGATGCAAAGACTCTGCCAAACACTTTACACTCACCCATGTGCTGCTTACATGCTTTGGCATTGAGAACCAGCAATCTTTTCCAATGTTTCAACAAATCTATCATGCTTGCCAAATTTTAAAATTCAGAAGTGGACCCTGCCTCTCCAGCTGCCATTCTTTAGGCAAACAGAAATATCTACCAGAGGCTTCTGATGACTCGCAGTGACTCCAAAACAATGCGTGAGATTTGCTGTGCAAGTGCAGATGTGGTGGATGATGTGTGGACTGCATGTCCCAATGCACCCTGATGTGTCAGAGTCCCTGCACACAAGACAGGATTGCTCTGTGGCTGTGCATTAGATTACACCCAGCATTCAGACATGTTCAAAGGGACAAAACATGCAAATGTTTTAGAGCTGGCAAGAATACAGTCATAGCAGATCACACAGCAGAAGCTTTCTGAGTATTTCTGGAAACAGGAATTTTTCTTTTCTTCTCCTTTTCCAGGGGAGGAAATGGCACTTCTCAAAATAGAAATTTTTATTGTCATATAAAATCATAAATTCTTTGACTCTTTTTGACCCTCAATATATCTAACAAAATGAAATGCGTTTAAGGACACAACCCTTGTTTGGAGGTTTTCATCCTGAGAAGCTTAAGAATCCATATTTTCACAGAGTTTAAAGTCACTTCAGGCAAGGAGACAATAGACAAGATTGTATTTAACCTTAGATATAGCAGCAATGATTGCTACTCTTGCATTGTAGTAATAAGACATATTATTGTTTGTCCCAGGACATTTAATGAGATGTAAAAATACTGGTGGGACCTTTCCTCTAAGCCACATCCCTGCTGGCACTGGGGGGGCTGATACCATTTGTACCACACACCTGAGCAGGCTGACAGGCAGTGACTCCCAGCTGGACACAACTGAGAATTTCCCTGCCAGAAGCGTCCATCACTGCCCCTCCTGGCCCTGCAATCTTTCTCACATTTCCTATTTTATAACAGCTGGTAAAGTTCAACTTGCTGTCACATGAAAGGGAGCAAGCACACAAGAGCATGGGCAGCAAACTGAAATGGGAGGGTGCTCAGGAAAAAGGGGGGAAAGAAAGAGGAAATTCATTAAATGAATATCTGGCTGCTGCAAAATCTCTTAGTACATTAACCCAGCATGGGGTCTGAATCTCTGTTGCAAGGCCCTGACTGTGTCCACTGTTGCTTCATTACTATTTTATTGATTTCAGAAGGGAATATAAATCTAGAGCAGCCTGACTGCCTTAGCAAAACACAGGGCTGACAAAGTTAATGTGCTAAAAGAAGGGATATTTTGGAAACAAAACTGAGGTAAAGTGAGTCTATAATGTACTCTAGTTTGTCTAAAAAACATCTCCTTTTTAAATTATGCTGTGTTATAATTTTTGACTCCTCAAAATAATCTAAAGAACGTGGGACAATGCAAAACTTCCTCTAAGCAGAGAAAGCATCGCCTTGAAGCCAAAGTGATTGCATAGTTTCCTGAAAAAAAGGAAAAAGTTTTTAGCTCTAAAATCACTTAACACAAGGGGAGTTTATTCTCACTACCAAAATCAAATTCCAGTAGAGACCTATCACAGAGGTCCTCCCAATGATAAATGTTATAAATTGATGTTAAAATTGGTACTGTTTTATTAACTAATAGTGTTATCTGGATCACTCAGAGGGCTCATTGCAGTTTTGGGGGATGCAGTTAAAAAGAGTATTTCTGCCAGTTTATTGCCTTTGCACCCCTGGGACTGCTGAGCTCCCACTTCAAACAGTGCAGAATTCTTTTGCCACTCATTGAGTAGTGCATCAGCCTTGAATCACTTAGCTGGGTCCTACATACAGAAAAAAATTTAACATCCAGATTGTTACAAGAAAGCAAAGGAGGTTTAGCATTTTGACACCAAACACTGATAGTTTTGTAATCACATGCATGAGTTTTTCCTGTGGAAAGGAATGCAGAACTAGAGGAGATCTTGTGGCTACTGAACTGGAGGTAAGTACACTATTTTCCATCAGTTGTTAACCTCTTTACCCTCTGCCTTTGCTCCAGATGTTTCCTTTCCTTCCTCAAACTTCTAAAGTGAAGTAGCAGCATGTGAGAAACTCTGCAACAGGAGAAACTGGAGGAATCTAATGCACAAAGAGGATCGTGTTATGTTGGGGCCAATGCTCACATCTCAGCAAATACAAGTACCTGAAATTTTATGTATTTATTTAGAAACTAAGCACACACACAGTGCCAGCCCTATTTGGTTATGGCAGTGCACCTTTTCCAGCAGGACTAAAAGTGTTGCCATGTAAGGCTTAGCAAAATTCTGTAACCAGCATACAGGGAATAAAACAGCCCCAGCAGCACCTCATTCTGTCTTCTAACAGGTTTAAGAATGTTTAAAAAAACCTTTGGAAATATTCGTTTTTTTTAATGGAGGTCCTGGCAGTCATATAAATGCACAACCATTTTTTTAACCTGGCCAAGATCTTGGTCTCATCTTCTTTCTACATTCCACTGTTTAATCACAAAGCTGCGTGGAAAAATATTTAGGTGTTTCTGATTTGAATTTCCCATCCTTTATACATCCTTCTTCGTATTCCAGGAAACAGAAGTTCCTATTCATCATCCCTAGATTTTTATTTTCAGATAATTTTGACTTTCAGAACATACAATTTCACCATGTTCCCTCTGATTTGTGTTTTTTTTTTTAATATCTATTTTTTAATTACTTTAGGTGAGAAACAATTTTTAGGCTTTTGACCACTACTATTGATTTTTTTAGACTCTCTTGGCTTTCCAGTAATTCTTTAATGAAAGGTGAGGAGAGAAAGAGAAAAGACCCATACTTTTGAATTGCTCCCTGAAGGACTCTCTCATTCTCCAATCCCTATGTAGAAAAACCTACTGAATTCTTATGAGATTTCTTCCCTACAATGTATTTGAACACAGGTTTGTATTGATGCATGTAAAAGTATGCCCCAGAAACCCCAATGTCAGAAGACAAAAAAAAAAAAAAAACAGACAAGCCTTTCAAAACTGTCAGGCTGAGTTATCCAGACCCTAACAAGACTTGTGTATCAGCAAATTCTATATAAAAATAAGGAAAAGAATTTATGAATATTCTTCTAATATTTTTATTTTAAGAACCATTAAGGAAAAAAATGCTGAATATATGCATTCAAAAACCCATAATTTAATTCTAATAATCTATAAAAATTAAAGAAACCTAAATATTAAAATAAATTTAAATTGCATAGCAAGCAGTAAAATAATTTAGCAAATTGTTTTGTTTCCACAGAAATCCCACATGAAATCGAAAATACAAATCAGCAATCAGCATAGCTCTGTAACTATTGTTCTTGTCTTCATTAATGCATCATGTGATATGACAAAATATAGAGATTTTCATTGACTTTAACCAGAAAATTGTACTTATACTACATGTAATTCAGCTATTCCTGTTATCCATGAGTTACCTCTATGTCCATTGCATGAAAAAATACATGTAGTGATGATTGTAAAAACTGTAAGAAGAATGAAAAAATTTAGGAGAAGTTTAAAAGCTAAAAATCTGCAGAAATATGTCCTCTGACTACATCTTCCTATTCTTTCTTTAAATCTTACTCAACTTCTTGTCCTTCCATGCTTTCACCCAGGGAAAAAACACAGGAACTGTGTTTTTCAGAGATCACTACAGAAGACTCAAGTCTGCTATTAATGAAATAACTAAGTGGTTTTGAAAATGCCATTCTAAAAACCAGGTGGAAAACCTTAGATTCATTAACAGATAAATGTGCCTAAGTAAAAAAAATGTCACTGAAACCCCAGAGGAATTTGGATATTGAATTTAATTCTTAAGAAATCAAATTATCAGACTGGCTAAGTGAGGAAGTGGAAATATGTTTTTAAATTTGCCTGTTTCTCCTGAATATGTATTTCACTTGTTTAAAATATACAGAATGGTGCTCATTAAGTTCTGATCTTTTTCCTATACATAAAAAACATGAGCATTTATTGTTGCTGTGGTTAATGAAACCTTGGTCATACCTCTGGTCAGGGTCAGTTGCTAGGATAAAAAATCTGTTTCCAAAGGCTGTATGTGCCCAACAAGATCTGTTTCCTGGCTAATTACATGAAAAACTGCACACAATGGCGCTCTCCTGTGTAACTCACACAACATTGCAATCCATCATCACGGACATTGGCTCTGTTTGACACTTTCCAGCTCAAACTGTGGCATCCGAGACCTGAAAGAAGCAGTGACTGAACGTGGAATTAAAGCAAACAAAACGGAGATCCTTCCAATTTGGCATCAAGCTGCAAATGCAGAGCAGGCTACAATCAAATGCTAAAAAGTAAGTGCAATGAAATATATATGATCCCAAGGAGAAGGATATTCCATAATTTTTCATAGGTTTCTCCTTCTTTTCCACAGGGAATCATCTGAGCAACTCAAGCCCTAGAGTGGGGGCTATAAACCACTGGTGTTTAGTGACCATCTGCACCAGTAGTTCCATTATCTGTGGCTGGAGATTGATTTTCCTTTTCCTTGCATTTTCACTTACCCTAATGCCCCAGAGTATGCAATGGAGTCAGCAGCATATAATGCAAAGATAGCTTTTAAAGCATCAAAAGTGAAAGCATCAGCAGTATCATTATATTCTGAATCTTTTGTAGTAGCTTTTTGTCTAATCTTATTGTAACCAGAATCCACTGATGGTGGCTAGGCCCCTCCTTTATGAAGCTTAAGTGCAGAGATCAGAAGAGCTCTGCTTTCCTCAGAGGAAGGTGGAAAAAGTCTGCTTCATATGGCCCCTTTATGAAGACGGTCCAGTCTTATGTGTGTTGTGGATGCAGATGAACCCAGTGGGAAGAAGTGACGATGTCTGACTCAGTTCGGAAGGCTGAATTATTTCTTTATTATAATTATGATAAAACACATTAATATACTATATAAAAGGAGGATACTAAAACCTACATACTACTTTCTCCCACTCTCTCTCTAATCTAACTCGTGACCCTGCTTGCAAGAGTCCAGACACAGGTGGATTGGATTGGCCATCAGGCTCAAACAATCCTCACCAGAATCCAATCAAGCACTCACTCCAGGTAAACAATTCTGCAAACACATTCCACATAGGAAAAACAAGGAGCAGAAATAGAAATTGTTTTCTCTTCCATTTCTCTCTGTGCACCTCTATGAAAAATCCTGAGAGTGAGAGAAATGTGCTTGCCACATATGTGCACCAATTTCATATCAATTTCATACAGGACCAGTAACCCAGAAGGCAACAGAGGGCTCTCATTCAGGTTTGGAGGCTGGGAACCAGCAGAAGGCTGTCTAAGAGTTCCAGACCTCGACAACTCTTTCTAGTGGTGTGAGTAGGAAATTCAAAGCTGGGTCAAGTAGTACAGCTATTCCTAAATCATTGCCAGTGGTTACTGTAATTACTCTTAGGAAATGTTTCTTTTGTCCCCCAGTGACGTGCCAAAGGCCCCCACAAATACCAGGGAAAATGAACTCATTAATTTCCCATATAGGAGGAGAACGGAACCTGGTGGGGCACACGGACCAGGTCCTGGAAAGGGTTCTGCAGCATTGCCATTGCTCCCAGCAAACTGGTCTTAGCAGGACATGACAGATGCAAGATTTTTAAGAATCTGACCCCCTATTTAGGTGCCTAAAATAGTATCCAAAGCCTACAAATCTGTCTCTCAGTATCTAGACAGTTTAACTACTTAGATATTTCCTCTTTATTCATGCCCAAGAAAACCCCACAAAACCAAACCATGTGAAGAGAGGAAAAGGGTGGCCTTTCAAAATGTTACACAATGTTCCCCTTGACAGACCGATAAGAATGCAAATCTCCTTCCTGTCTGTGCCTAGAAAGTACCTCCTACATGCCTGAAATTCCCAAATTGCTTCTCAGCACTTCTGAGGCTACACAGAGTACCTATAAAGACTACACATGGAAGCACACACTACAGAACAGGTATCAAAGTGCCATTGATCATACTGTCTATTCAAAGTGCATTCTTCATCCATGGTCTCCTGCTTCATGAGAATCACACTTTGAAAATATACATTATTACTAAGTCTGTATAGTAGATATATTATAATATTTCCATTTAATGATGGAAATTATATGTATTGCTTGAAATACAATTAAAATGTGGCTTTAGTATTGGTCAAAATTTAAGGTTTAAATAAATTACAAATACTAATATATTATAATTAGGTTTTCCTCCAGTTTTTTCTTCACAATATGACCTAGTGATGCTCTCAGAGAACAGGGAATGTAAACTTAATTCATTCCCTCACCTCTAAGGTTTAGAATGTGCTTTTTTGCATCACCTTCTTGCTTTAACCATTGGTACTAAAGGACATTGCTGTCTGGACCTTAAATTGATATCATTTGACAGAAGTGGAGTGATTGTGTTGTACAAAACACCCAAAACGTTAGTGAGAACCTATATTTCTAGTCCAGTCGTGACTAAAGCTTCCCAAATCAGGAACAAAGGTCTAAATCTAATCAATCAATTCCAGCCTGACCACTGCTGCCTCTGCCATCAGTGTGTTTTCTCAATGTTCTTACTACATCTTGAAAACAAAAGAGAAGTGCACTTAAATTGAAAGGCTGGTTTTGTTTTATTTTTTTTTGTTTGTTTGATAAAAGGGAAATATTTTGGTTTCAGCATATATAAAATATCTTTGGAACTCATTGCCACATGTCAACTTTGAGTACATAACAGGATTTTTAAAAAGTGTAAAGTTCTGAATGGTGACTAGGAACCTCACAGATGCATCAGACAAGATGTGTAATATATATAAATAAGGGACATAAAAGAGCAAGCTACTGCTTCCTACTAATTAATAAGAATTAGAAGGAAAAAGATCTTTCACTTTGGGAGGGCTGTGGCATAACTGAGCATTGATTTTCTTGTACCTTTGTCTGAAGTATTGGCCACTGCCTGAGAAGAGATGCTGGGCTAAGTTTGATCATTTATTTTGATCATTATTTTGGCAATAAAATATAGCAAGTATAATAAAACTGATTCTTTTTCAAATAGATACTTCTACAGCAAAGAAAAGTCATAGCTACATGATGCCTAAGTCAACCAAACTAAACTCCACAGACTTGTGAAATTAAATATTTTTACTCTGTTATGATTTTTTCTGACAGACAAGGGACAGAAATAATTTATATTTATTAAGATAATTTCTTTCCCAGTTTTTAAATTTAGGAAAATAAAATATTTAGCTTTCAAATGTTTTTTAACCATCTGACTTGGAGTGTATATTTAACATCAAATCCTGAGGGCTTTAAGAACAACCCCAATTTCTTGTGGCAGCTCTTTTCCTTCCATAAACATTTAAACATTAACATACAATAGGGAAATAATTATGATATATTTCAGTGATAAAATGTTAAGCCCCTTTAGTTAAATAATAAAAGATCCCTTATTTTTTCAAAATATTTAGTGCGCATTTTCTGCTGATTATCATTGAGTTCAATAATTTTAATCAAATTGCAAGCTTCTCCTATTTTTTCATTTTCATTTTTGCTGAAATTTGTACTACTCTACAACACATTTCCTGCAAAAACAAAATATCCCTTCAAAAAACACCTTACAAATTGTGTTGTCACACATCCTATATAGAAATCATGTGTAGAATTTAGAAATCATGTATAGAAATCATGTGTAGAATTTAGGCTGTAAAGAAATCTTTTCTTTCTCATGTTCAAATTCTCGTTTCATACATTCATCATTTTTAAGAATGTAGGAGGCAGTTGAAAGTGGGTAGATATAGGTTAGGTATGAGGAAGAAATTCTTTACCACAAAGGTGGTGAGGCACTGGAACAGGATTCCCAGAGAAGTTATGGAAGTCCCACCCCTGGGGACCTGGAAGTGTTCAAGCACACTCTGGACTGGGTTCTGAGGCACTTGGTCTGCTGGAAGGTGTCCTGCCCGTGATGTGGGAGATGGAACAAGATGATCCCTTATGTTCCCTTCTACTTGGACCTTTCTATGTATCTAGCCAAATAATATTTTCTACTTAACACAGTTGAGACCAGTAACTTGTATCTGAACATATTCATTAGCTGCACTGAATATAGCACAACATTTGTCAAGGTTTATAGCCATTATTTGACAAGCCCAGGAAATACAGAATCTACTAGGAGTCTGTTCCAATGGCTAATCACTGTGTCAGAAATGTGCCTTCTTTCTCATATGGAAAGTACTAACACATGCAGAAGAGCTGAGATAGCCTCTTACAATGGCAAATTCCAGAGCTCATGGAGTTAGAAAATACATGTGTAAATAAATGAAATCTGAATTCTGTTCTCCTTAAGTGTAGAGCACATAAGAGCAAGTAGTGTATAAAGAATTATTTTTTCCCTCTAAAACAGTCTTTTAAACTAGAAATTGATTAATGAATTAATGGCTCTTGTGGCTAATGAGGTCCTGGGAATACAGGTAGGACAGCCTGACACACACATATCCACAGTCTGCATTTTCAGCACTACAGACATTGGTGAACAGCAGGTATGAACTTTCCTAACAGAAACCCTCACTCCTACATGTGCTTTATAGGCATTCATTAATTAACACAGAAAAAGTGTCACACACGTGTCATATCAGATTCTTCCAAAACACATGAGGCCCTGAGAATCAGAGTATTCTTACCCTAATTAGCCCACCAGAAGGATCTATCCTTTCTTCATTGAAAAAAAAAAAAAAAGGATGATTCTCCAGAAGTTAGACTAAGACTGTTAATGCAACTGCTTGGCTGTGGTTATTTACACCCAGCAATAAGAAGGAACACTGAGGACAGCAAGGCTTACTGTATTTGCTTTCAGGTCTCTGCCCCTTGCCAGACCGCAGTGCCATAATGTAAATGTTAGTGGTGTGGTTGATTTAATGTAAATGTTAGTTGTGTGGTTGATTTCATACACTGCTGCCCACAGACAACCACATCAAAAAGAATATGCATGCTATGTAGAATAGCACTTTGCCCTTTGTGAATTCCACGAATGCTGCTTTGCTGGTTTTGTAACCCTGTGGCTGTGTGGTTTTTTGCAGATTGAGAGAGAAGTTCTCCTGAGTCTCTCATGGCTAACTGACCCACCTTGGCTCATCCCCTCCGATCCTGGAGATCTTACATAACTTGGCAAGACATCCCTCATGCCAGCAGATCAGAGTGCACCTGCATTTCACAGCAGCCCCTGTTCTTTGCTGTGAATATCTTTGCTGCACTAACTGTGATTTATAAAGTGGTGTGCAAGCTGCTGACTGTTTATATACACATGGACTAAAATTGATCCAGAACAATTTCCTGTGTGTATTGTGACTTTGGCCAACAAACATGAATGAAATACAGTGGCTGATGCCCAGGGAAGGACCATTCTACACTGATGATGAATGTGTGGCAACGCCAGGGGAGTTAGAGAAGGGGACGTGACCAGGCTGACAAAGTGTCCCTCACTACAATTTGGCAAGTAATTACAAATTCAATATAACATGTGAATATCACTTAAAATATTAATTAGCTAAAACAGAGTCCATGAAACAATGGTTCTTCATGTACAGTGATCTTAAGGGAAGAGTAAAAATTTGACTGTTATGCAGAATGTCTGTAAGCCTAAAGAAGAGGAAGGCTCCTTTTTCTTTTAAGACCGTGTGTTTCTACATGCTTCTCTGAGGAACACACAGCTGTTTGGCTATGTTGCCATTTTGCCTGATGAGCATTCAACTGCCTGGCAGAGCTTGTGGGACAAGGCCAAACTTTGCTTATACTGGTGTTTACTGGATTCTTTCTAAATTCCTTTTATGAACTATTTTACTGTGTATGCAATAATACTCTGCTTTGCTTGAAGGATTCCAGGAGCTTTATTTTGCCTCGCCATCCTCCTAAAGTGAAAAATGCTGGTAGTAAAGGTCACACAGCCAGTCCCCTGTAATCTTCACATTAATAAAGTGTAGGAAGAACAGGAGAGGGAAGGAAACATGAATACAGAAAAGAAAAGTTTCAAAGGAGAAAAAAAGAAAATGAAACTGAAAATAAAGAAATATGGAAATGAAATTAAAAAGGCTAAAGAAAATATATGGCAACAAAGTTTAAATATAGTTGCTTGCTTGTTTAAATTCTAAAATTACTCCACAGCCTCATAATAGGATTAATAGGTTTCAAAGGACTAATAATCACCAGTATGACTGAATGCCTTTACACTGTCTCTGCTTAGTCAACCTAGGAGGACTTTCTGCTCCCCTGATTGCCATACACATGATCCTTTTCTTTGTGAGCTCTAACCTTTCATGGGTCATTTTTCTTCATGCCTTTCTCTTTGCTTTCCTTCTCTGAACTCTAAGGCTTCTCTTTTTCTCCATGCTCTGAAGTATCTTTCCCTCACCTTCTGCTCCAATTCTTCCCTGTCTCTGCTACAGAGACATAAACGTGCTGCCTGAGCACTCTACGGGGGTATTCCTGAGAATTCTCTATGGATATGGCACTAAACTCCATCACAAAGACTAAATTCTGCTAGTGCCATAACCAAATATTGGAATTTTCTCCACTGTAGCCCAGCTTTCCTCACTGAGGTGTTGGCCTTTCTTATAATTTTTAGCCATTTGCCTTTGGCACAAATTTAAATTAGTTGGATGAGGCAGAGAAGGTCTACTATTACTCAAATACTTCTGTCTCACAATCAAATATGAGGTCTCATTAAATTCCTCTCTCAACACTGCATTTGGTAGCTCCCTTATCTTTACTAACCAGGCATTTCTCACAGTTGTTATTAAGTTCACTCACAACGATTAGTAAGGAGTGCAATTTGACTTCAGCATTTTGTATGTGAAAAATCCCATACAGAACTCAGTTCTGTCTATAAGGAAATATTTTACTCTTTGCTGATTGCACACAACTCTTCCTTTTTCTGGCATTCATTCATTTGCTGAAAGCCTGAGCAACCATCTAAATCCTTAAAGACCAATCTGGATGGGCAGGAAAATGACAGACACATGGGACAACCACTTCTGAACCAGGATTCAAAAGTGTGCCTATCCTAACAGGAGAAGAAGCAGAGGTACCCCCCACTTACTTCACTGAATTGAGTGTCTGAGCCTTTTGGTTTTCCTTTCCCAGCTCAGGAAAATTTCAAAACTATTTTCATTTTATAGGTGTGGCACTTGCTTTTCCTAATAACAAGCATTCAGATGCAGATAAAAGCCTCAAGTGCTTTGATTCTTCTTTTTTGTTGCAGTTTGTTTGTTTAATTCTTCATGTTCTTTGCAGTCTATGAACTGATGCACCATTCTCCTTTTGCCAGTCTTAAGATTCCTTAAGAACAAATATATTGGGCTCATTGAGAATCTTCAGGAACTAGGCAGCATGTAGATGGTAGGTTCACAAAGTGACAATTCACACAATTCTGCCTAATGTAAAATTAAACTCAGGACACTGAAGTCAACAGTTTACAGTGGCTCAAAACTGACCTACACAGCTCCTCACATGAGGAATGATCCGTACCACCCCTACATCCAGCTCAGGAAGCCTGTCAGCCTTAGGTTGTGGAGGCCTGGAGCATATGCAAATGAAAAATTATTCTGCTCTGCCTGGTCTTTATATTCCTCCTCCTGGGACAGGTGGACTACTGAGCTGAATGAACTTTGAACCTCCACCATTACAAACCCATTTGTATTAGGAAGCTTTGTACTGCCCTGGACTCCTCTACACAGTGGGAATTCTCACTTGTCTTCCAGCCTCTTCCCAGATGCTTTGCATTGACCAGCACATTCAGGGATGTTGGAAAGCACTTGAATTTACTTCCTAGCATTGATTCTACCTATAGATCTATGTATAGATCTTGAATGGACTTTCTAAAAATATTTGTTAATAAGCAAGTTGTTTCATTGACTAAAAGGTCATGAGACTTTCCTAGTAATCTGGTAAATTGGTATATGTCTGAGCAATTAGAAAAGTTGAGATAACCATCTCTGAGAATAATTTTGATGTACATTAGGGATCATCTATACTTAATTTCTAATATTAGATGTAAGATACAAATATCACCTCCCTTAACTGATAGCCTGACAATATCAGTTTCCTCCATGTGTACTTGCTTTCCTTAAGGCTGCATGAGTTGTATTTTCCTTTCCCTTTTTAAAAGAACTGACAAATTTCTGAGCAAACCTAAACTAAAACAGTTTCTGAGCTACTTGATATTTCTTTTTCTAACTGAGCAAGCTAAGCATTTATGCAGGACCCTTAACAAAAAAATAATAATAAAAGAAATCCTATATGGTACTCTTAAGGACAGAGGTTCTTCTATGCCTTTCCATACTTCATTCCCATGCCAAGTACAAACCAAATCTATATAAATGCACAAACACCATTGTAAAATCAAAGGGGTTGATGCATACAAAAATGATAAATCCTACTCTGCAAGCAATCAAATGACTCAAAGATCACTGATAAAAAGAAGACATTAAAGGCAGCACATCCTTGCCATACACCAACAAGATTTTCCCTGCTGGGTGACCTACCTCAACTAACCGTCAAAAAGAATCAGTCTCAAGGGAATGTTTTGCTTATGGATTTATAAATGTTGACAATAATCCTAAATGGATGTTAGGGGAATTGACAAATCTCAGCATTTTTCTTGATGTATGTGTGCCTGGGGGAACTTTGGAGGCCCCAGCATTCATTAAAAAGAAGCAAGCCATTGACAGCTGACAGGGAAAGACAGGTAGCATAGATAGAAAAGTAGAAGCTATTTGTTGACATAAAATTCTGAAGCATAACCTAATAATCTAGTATTTTCTTTCACTGTTGTTTCTAGGCTCACTCAAAGTGTACAGACCATACAGCCCAGTGTGCTTAGTGAAACAATAAATCTGCTTACTCTATAAATGGCTTTATTGTCAAAGTTTGAATGCTCAGGAAAATAATGTGGACCAGATTAAAGGTGGAATTAGTGCTTTAGTAAGGATCTGAGGGGCAGCTGAGGGATATATTTTTGGTTTTTTCTGTGTATGCATACATGGGGTTCTTTTCCCCTGGAGGTCACAGCACATGTTAAAACAGCATCCTCTGGAAGAAAAGAGTTCTGAGCTTTGCTCTGACTTCTTATCTTGACAGATGTGAAAGAAGGTGAAAGACAACAAATGAGAAAACTCTGAAGTTTGGTTCTAACTTTATGTTTGATTGTCAGCTAAATTGTTGCTGGGACCACTGGCAGGGAAACTTGCAGAAACTATCCAGGAGTCTAAAGAAGAGCTTTGATTAATTTTCCTTGATAGTGCATTAATTACAACTAGCTTTTCTAGCTAGCAGCTTTCTACTTAAATCTGATTTGACAGCAAGTGAAAACTAGAAAAATATGATAATATGAGATATTATTTGTGGATTTCTTTAGATAGTGAAATTAACAAAAAATACTGAAAAATAGAATAGCGGTTGCTCCTGTCCTATTGAGAAATAATACTTTCTAATGGTTTTAAAAAGCATCTTCATCTCTATAATCCAGATTACTGTGAGTAATGGAATAAAGTGAGTGCTGGAATAAAGTCCTACAGACAGAGGGTACTTAAAAGCAAGTTTTGCAATATTTCATTGAATCCAGTTTTAAACAAAGGTAGCAACAGGTCCTCCAGCACCCCTGGGGCCCACAGGAACACATTTATTTCCTCTCTTCCAAGTTACCCCTTGTCTCAAGGAAAGTGATTAAATAGCAGTAGAAGTCACAGCAGTAAAATAGACCATGTCCCATTGTAGGAAGCAGCATGAATAGAGACTGATCATACTTGTAATCTTAGAAGGCAAAAGAAAAGACAACAATGTACTTATTTAGAGAGGAAGGATATTGAGAAAAAAACCAAATTTGTTGATCTGGCCAACAACATATAGAAAGTCTATGCAAATCTGGGAAATAATTCAGATCTCTGAATTTGTTCTTTGACACTATCTCCTTGTGCTTCTCCTTACTCTTTTGTTGTTTTACTCCACCCTACATTGTATTTCTGACAAATATTAATAGAGTTTCCGTTTCCACTTCCCTTCACTAGGGTTAATTCTCTACCCAGGCTGACCACAGGTCTTGCAGCTGATATTCAGTGGGACTTTCACAGTTAATGTGCAGCAGAAGGAAACACATAATGTGTTTCTTTTTTTTTTTTTCTTGAGAGTTTCTTCTCTATCACAATCATTTCTGTGATGTTTTCCTGTTTTTATCTGTTAACTATGTGTCAATAACTAAAAACAGTATTTGAGAAAAAGCTGTAGCAAATTTTGACCTTTTTTTGCTGAGGCAATAACGAGTTTTGAATGGAGCCCCAGATGTCTTTTTAGGATGCACTGTAAACTTATGTTTAATTTCCTGTCTACTACCAGCCTTAGTCCATCAGTATTGCCCTTGCTTTCACAGACTTCTATATATCATGGAATATTTGTATTTTGGATTGTTTTCCCCAAGAAGTAATAGCTTCCATTTTACAGGCTGACATTCAACATAGTGCAACACATAACTTTAAACTTTTTTCTGTTTTATTTTTCTGGTTTCAGCAATGCTTGTTTTCCTTCATCATGACTGTACATATGGAGATTCATTGTAAAGAAACGGTCATAGGAGTAAAATCCTAAATTCCTAGTAGGTGGGTGAAGTGCTTTACTTCTGTCACCACTGACCCATCCATCCCTATATCCTGTTGTCAGAGATAAGAGTTCAGAGGCACCAAGGTACAACCTGGCTCAGCTGCCCATTCAGTTAAATGGAACCTAATGAGTTCTTAAATTGATGGATTTTCATGAGATTCCTGACCTTAAGAGGAAAATTAAGTTTTTAAGGAAAATAAAAGTACATAGTAAAAAGGTTTAGGGTGTGTGTGTATCGGAGAAAAAATTACCATGAGGTTTTAGGCTTCACCTATTGTGTTAAATTGATAAGCTCTCACTGACTCACAGTTTTGTTACTGCATCTGACACATTCTGTTCATGAGAACTTTTTCTCTTCTATAAGATGATACCCATCTTACCCTTCAGAATTAGACCTCTGGCTTAAGATATAATTTCATAACTTGTAGAGGACAAGAAATATCCTTATTTGAAAGCTGATGAACTACCTGAGGGGTTCGCTGGCCCTCACTGATTGTAAGAGGCTTGAACATTTCCCTTCTCCATCAGAACCCTAACTTAAACCAGCTACAACAGTGTGAGATGTCTCCCACCAAATTCAGTGTTTGCTCTTGTTCTTAAGCAAAACATTTTTTTCATTTCACCAAACTCTTTCAGCTTTGATGCTGTCCTCATTTGCTTCTGATAGCTAACAGTCACTGGCCCCTCAAACTCAACGTGAACAACTTCCTTGCTTTCACAAAATTAATTTCAGATGTTGTGTAGCTAAATGACATAAGAAATCATCTTCATTATGGGTATAATTCATTATGAGTGGGCTAACACAAGGATCTCTGTGTCCTTTCAAGTGTCACACGGGCCATTAGGGCAGGACTTCACCTGGAGTGAGGAGATGTCTGAATGGCTGTACCAGAACCAGGCAGCATCTGTGTATGAAGTGAAACTGCAGCAGGCTCCAAGCCAGCCCCGTGTATTTTGGATCTTAGAGGAAGACCTTTGCCTCTGCCTTCACTGCCAGGAAAGCTTGGACACTTAAGCATGGGAGTCCCATATTCCAAATTTAAAAAAAAAAAAAAAAAAGATAATCAGTGACTTTTTTTTTTTTTTAGCTTTTCTGAGGAGAGAACACATTACAATCATGCGCAGCTCTATGATCCAGCTTTTAATTCCTATCTCTAATTTCCTACTCGTGATGTCTTGGCAACTGTTTCTGCTCCAGGAGGTATTTTTTCCTCCCTCTCCTGCTCCCTCTGAAGTCCCACACGTGCCAGGAAATGAGCAGGCGCTGCCTCCCCCCGTGCCCTGCCCCTCGGGGCAAGGCTCCCCGGGGCCAGGGGTGAGGAATGAAGCCCAGGAGATTTCCTGGTGATTACCAAAGGTGAGTGGTGGAAACGAGGGAACACTAGAAACGATTGCAGGAAACAGATATCATTATCTTTGCTAGTTTCTCACAACAACAACAGTTACCTGGGGCACACCAGACATTTTACTTCATGTAGCAGCTAATTAGCAGAGACCAGCGGTACAATACTGACAGCAGCTGTAGCTTGTGCAGAGATCAGCCCTGGCTTGTGTTCTTTCCACCCACTATCTCTTCCAGACCTGGTTTGTAATTCAGGTTATATCACTTCAAAGAATTTGACCTTCCTCTCAGTCATCCAGCTGCAACACACCAAAGCAAAGGCAATGGGTTTACACTGAAGTGGAAGAAAAATCAGTTCAGAGATTTGAATGCTCAAAGGAAATAGTTTCTCCTTCTTAGAAGATCATTCCCTATCTACTGCTAAATGGCGCTGCCTGCAAGTACTGGTGATCAATTTCTTCTACATACATAGAGGAATGGTTTAGATGATGCAAAATATGTAAAAATATGCTTTTTACATATGCAGCAGAATTATTCTCAGATAAACATATTAAGTATCTATGACTGCTGCAAACTAAAAAAGAAAAAAGTGTTAGTATTTTTGATTTAACTGATTCAAACACTGCACTAATAGAAACAGATTCCACATTTTGGGACTCACATGGTAAACAACTAACATGAAAGCCTGAAGCAACACAACCTGCATAAAACAATGGAAGCATGACAAAAACACCTCATGCGAGAGCAAGGAAGATGAATGCTGCAGATCATGACCTGTGGCATCTTTTTAAAAGGATTTTATTTAAATAAATTTTATTTTTTTACCATTGTTTTTCTCATTATATATCCCAGTACATGAATGAGACAACTACATGAGGCTTCCCAATATCTTTGCTGAATTACTGAGTTCTGCCAGTGCCCTCCTGAATGCTGCGACAGAAGAGTGGACCTCTCCTCATTGTGCAATTCCTACATGCAGAAATAGGAGTATGGATGAACATCTAACACAGACACCCGAACTGCTGCCTGTGGGCTGGTGGTGCCCCACATCATCACCTCTGACCTGTAGACACACATCACATACACAGTGGTTAAACTGAATGTTAAAAGGTGAACCATCGTCTTTGCTGAAAACCGGCATTGGCTCAGAATCCCAACAATTTGGGAATAGCTATTTGAGACCTGTCACTGATCAGCTGTGAGCAAGATGCTTCACCTCTGTGTGCCTTTGTTTCCCTTCCAACACCATCTGCTTTGCTTAATTAAAGCGAAAGCTCTTCTCTGCAAAGACCTTCCCTTCACAGGCATTTGTGAAATGCTTTTCACAGTGCACCTCTGAATTCATTCAGGACACAGCGCTGCCAAGCTAACATTGATTACTACCATTAACAATCTCTGTTTTAACTTGTCATCTATGACAGCAGTATTACTAACAGGAAACTCGAATCCTAAGAAGCAAAAAAACTACCAAAATTTAACATGAAAAAGAACTCTGTGTTCTGTTTGGGGTATTGCCCTTTCAATCAAATATGAAAAGAATCCTTACATCCAAATGTGTATGCTAAACTATCCTAATATTCTGCAGATTGCTGTGGAGTGTAGCAACCTCTGGGTGTGTAGGATATTTCAAAGCCCTTTGCTTCTGAAAGCATCATTTTTCATACAGTCATTTGCATGCAGTTTTGTAGCCTTGTTTTTCATGGATTTTTCAAAATGCTGATTTTTGCCTACTCTGCTATAATCTACTTAGAGTTTGGGTGGGATCTTACACAAGGGATGCAAGGGATGTACAAGGGATAATATCTGGAAGAAATCAAAGGCGAAGGCTGTTGCCTAGTTTTAGCTGCAGAAATAAAGCTGTTTCAACGCAACCCTAATTACAGTTTTGTGGTGCTTTGTCGAGCCCTGCTGATAAGTTTCCGTGGTAAACAGCTCTTTATTGTTCTTTCACATTCAGTCACCATGGCAACTAGCATTTTAGGGTTTGATCCTGAGACATGCCAAGCACCTGCTTCTGCGAGAGTATCTATGGGAGAGGAGGATTCGAGACATCTTATAAGATCAATCCTTTCAATGACAACAGATTTACTACAGGAAAAAAAAAAAAAGATATGAGGGGAAAAAAGCTTTTGATGCGTCTTTTTGGAAGGCATTGTGAAAAAAAATCACAGGTTAGTGTTTGGCCCCAGTCATACCTTGCAAAGAAAAACAGTATCTGACTCTGCTGCTCACGGGTGTAGTGCAAAACAATACAAAACAACATAAAACTCACAAAAACCAACAAACAAAACCAGAAACAAAAACAACAACAAAAAAAGAGGCCTGACTAGCCTAAGGATCTAACTCCAAAGGAAATCCTAGTCAGAAACAGAGCCTCAGAATGTCACTAACAAAATGTCGAGAAGACGAATTCCCTTTTATTCATTGCCAAAAAAAAAATTGCTTGGGAGGTCAAATTCAGGTGATAAACAGCTGAGCAAATTTTCTATTTTAGTCCCTGAGGGACTCTTCTTTGTCTTTTCTGCTTGTGCTGACCTCAAGCTGTTGGTCAGAGCCTGGAGGAATCACTCAATTTACGAAAGAGTAGTGCGCTTTTTTTTTTTTTTGTCCTGTACAGCTCCATTTCCTCTGAATTTATCTTGACGCCTCAGTAGGAAGATAGAAGGTTTGTGTCAGCAGTTAGCAGATCGTTTGAACGCAGGCAGGTGTGAACACACCGATTGCTTCCTTACCCGGAGCTGCCGGGCGCGGAGGGTCCGCTCTGTGCCCTCCGTCCCCCCGGCTGCCAGCCCGGCCCCGCGGGATGCTCCGCTCCTGCTGCCCGGGCACCGCCGCCGCCTTCAGGGCGATGGTTTGGTTTGCTCTGCTTCAGAATATTGGCCCGGGCTTCTTCTGTGTAAATGCAGACCCCCATCTGAGGGGCACAGTCGCCTCGGGCTTCATCGGTGTGGTAGGAGGAGGCAGCACTTCCTCGGTGGCATCTTACGGGGAGCGAGTCACCTTTTAGGTGTTTCGATTTCTTGTTAAATTTTAAAAAGCGCGTGCTAGGTCTCTATTTGCAAGAATGGGAAAGTTACTGCATTCATACATGTACAACATTGCAAATTTAGGTATTTTGTTTTCAATTAGCCCTCAGACAAAAAAAAATAAATTAATAAGATCATGCTGCATACAAGAACATATCTATTGTTCATCTCTGCAAATATGCAAATATGCACAAGAGAAGAAATCAGTTCTTCAAATGACAATTTGGAGACAACTTAACTGCAATCTTAGTATCTTGGCATTGTTATATGTCCGTATGATAATTTGTGCAAATAAAATTTTCATATATTTTATAGTTATGTACTGTTAAGATATACTCCTAATAAGAAGTTTTTTAAAACACACAACCAGAGACGGGGATTGCAACACAATGTTGAAAACACCGGGACAAAGGAGGGAGGACTCCATTCACAAGCAATTGAACATGGCCAGCGACGGGGATGGATCACCCATCAAAGTGGTCCAAGGAACACCCGGACGATAAATATCCGCGACTGAGATAGCCAGAGCCATCAGGGAGCTGCATCTCAATCCCGAATTCCGGGAACGCGCTCACGGGTGTTCATCACTCTCCGGACACGTATTGTTCAACTTGCCACAGAGAAAAGAGCTCCACCTGAATACCTGCAGTCCAAAAAGGAAGAAAAGGGACTCTGCCTCGAGCAAGAAAAATCGTATAAAAATCAGCCAGACAGGACAGTCATAGGAGACCCTCTGCTGCAGCGGTCAAACCCGTGTCTCAGCCAGCGCCGAACCTGGGCTCAGCACTGACCTTTTTTCTTTTTTGATGGTGGCTTTCCTTTTTGTTGTTATTCTCTAAATTTATATTTGGTACATTTAATAAATTTTCTTAAATTAATAAATTGAAGCTTTCATTTATAACAGTATTTCTATTAGTGGTAAGGTTATGGCAAGGTCAAGATTTTTATGGTTTGGACTTTAAAATATTTTCCTAAGAGCAGTAATTTTTTTTTTTTTTACCTTTCTTTCTTGCTTTCATAGCCTAGGGGTAACAACTGAAAGGAAAGTAAAGATTAAGCATTGGCCAAATTGAAACAAAGCAATATGGGTTACAGACAAACCATGGGACACTATTTCGTGGTGGACTTGGCAGTGTTAGGTTAACAGTTGGACTTCATTTTAGAGGTTTTTGCCAACACAAATGATTCTATGATTTCCTCTGATTTGGATCTACTAGTGATGAGTATTAAAAAGTGTGTCACATTTAAAAATGAGTACTTTGAGACAAAGTCACACATTTTCCTACTAGACTACATAGCTGTAGAAGTTTATGAAGAAAAAGTATCTCCACACAGCTGAGGCAGAGAAAGCTCTTGGTCCAATAAATGAAACTATGCCTAAAAAACTAGTAAAGAATATGTCCTGGAATATTTGTAGTCATCCAAAGGTTACCATTAGGGGACTGAGTTAAGATTTTTTAATATATATATTTGGGAAGACTGGCTTAATGACTTTTAGATCAAGAAGATTTCACAAGAAATTACCTGGCAAAAGGTGCAGTGATCTGTAGATTCCTTCTTCTGTCACCTACTTCACAGTAAAGTAATATGGGTCACTATGTGTCACAGTGTTAGTAAAGTGCAGCCCTGAAAAAGATGAAATCCAGTCTTAAAAATGATGATGGAAATAGGGGCAGTTTAAGGCAGGAAGGACAGGTGGTCAGCAAAAAAAAAGTGTGATTTTACATGTCACTAACTTGCAGGTGAGCTGCTTATGGGCAAGTTCTTCCCTCTGCATTAAACCTGGTATGGACTGAAGTATTATTCATGTCAATTCAATGACTGGAAAAGCTGCATATACAATGTACACACAGCAAAATTGAGCATTATAGTGCTACTATTAAATACAAAACAATATGTGATTTAAAATAATTTTTGGCTCATCTTCCAGTAGAGAAATCCTTCTTTGTGGAGCAGGATCGCCTACATTATTAAGCTGTAATGTATGTCTGCAAGAAAGTGTGCCACCACATACATTAATCTGGCTGCAGCACTGTTTTAGGAAAAGATAGGTTGGGGTTCATCCATCTACGCACAAAACAGTCATGCCAGGGTCTCTCTCTCCCAAAAATATTGGCCCTTCTAGGGTCCAATCCATCTTATCCTTAAGCAGACATCTAAAATAGGTTGAGGAATGCCCAGGCTTGCCCCTGTGGTTCAAACAGGATCTGATAATATTCAGAAATTTATGCACTAAATTTAGGGCAAACAATTTTTACCCTACTGTCTAGTCAAGACTCTCTACAGTTTGGAACTAAAATTTCCCTTGTATTTTGAATTTGTGTAATATCTAGTAGATCTTAGCTCTAACCTAGGACTGGTGCTTTAGCTCACTTGAGCAAAATAATGCCTGAAATTTAATGCTGTTACTTTCCCAGTAGATTCAGGTGGATTTTTGCCTCAGTGCAAAGCTACACTGACACAATTTTTTTAACAGGTATAGTCAGTCAGCATTGCCACTTCACACTCCCTGATAAAGTCTTTTCCAACCACCACTTTTCCAGCCACACCTAAAAGGAGGTTCCAGGATTGTCCCCAGTGTATATAAAGAAAAATAGTTGTAATGTAGTGAATATCAGATCATTTAAAGGCATGAAGTCTAAAGGTTCATTGTTGTTGAGTGGCCCAAGATCTTGTGAACTAATTTCATGTTGTGCACTTACACCTTTTTTCACATCCATTTTCCCCTTGCATCTGCCTGTAAAGTTAGACAAGGTTGAACCATCATGTCAGCAGTGCATTTGTGGGCTTGTGCATTCAAATCTCTTTTTCTCCTGCTTTGTCTCTAAATACACGTTTATCTCTCTGCCAAGCCGTATATCTGTTCTATATGTCCACGGGGTGTGTGGGGAGAGGCCAATTTGCTGGTTGTAACAAATAAATGGCCAATATTTCCACTAACCCAGTAGTTAGCTGAGCTATATTTTGAATCTTTTGGCAACTTTCATGATCAAACTGTAGCAGTAGATTTAGTTCTAAGTACCTCGTCTTTACTCTGTGCAAATTCATCACCAGCTGGATGTGTGAGATACTGAGTGACATCCCCTGCTCCAAGAATATGACCCAGCACTTGGAGAGGAAAAGAAAGATAAAAAGGAAAGGAGACAGAGCTGTCCTGCTGTTCTGTAACACGGGGGGAACCTCACACAGCAGGTTGCAATCTGAACTGTCCCGTTTCATTATGCCACTGAGGCAGACTCCTGCAGTGCATTAAGGTTTTAAAATCATTTAGGAAATATGAAGACACATTGTTATTAAAGCATTTCATTGCACTTCAAAAACAATTTTCTGATGTCCATTTTTTAACATAATGAAGATTGTCTTTCACCAGCGGGGACTGGCAAGTGTATATAGACTGAGTTTCTGTAATAATATGATTAGTATGGAAATGGAAATGGACTGTAAATAATACTTAGGATGATCTTTTATTCAGCCACATCAAGGAATCACACAAAGGCTTCCTCAGACTGACTTCCATGGTCTACTGAAAACACAAAAAAATTATCCAGAGAGGATTTTCATGATCAGCCTAAAGTTATACCCAATAAGAATTTATTCATAGTAGACTTTTAGTTCATTTGGTTAATTTTTGTTGAAACAAAGTGAAAACCTTGAAGACACATTTACATGTAGAAAAATTAATGGTTATAATATAAATATTATCTGAATATTGTCACACAATCTTTATTTCACACAAGAATGTATATATGCATGGCAAAATCAGTGTGAGTCATATCTGTGTTCATGAAGCACTGCAAAACCAAAATATTTTATTAAGAATTCTAAATTCAAAAATCTACCTATGGAAACTTATTTTTGATTTCAAGAAGCAAAAACTGAAAAGAAAGCTTTTCTTATTTTATCTTGAAAGTTGTGATTGTTTCATAGTTATTTTAAAATTAGTCCAGTAATAGATGACTATTTACAGTTTTTGTAACATTTATTTACATTTATGGCAAAAAGTATATGCTTTTGATTCTAATCAGGACTCTCTGCAATGCATGCATTTTTCGTAAAGTATGTAAGGGAACTTTCTTTAATTTTTTATTATTGAACTTCATTTATCTACAGGGTTTATTTACAAGTTAGATGCAAACTGAAAATGTCTTTAGGTGTGAAAATAAGTTAGAAGCCTCAACACATACTACTTAAAGACTGATGAAAAATATAAAAGTGTCATTGGAACTTCATTTGTACTCCCACCAAGCTGTGAAGATGTTACTGGAAAAGGGAAGCCTTTAAGGAGCTGTGCACTTGCATCACCTCGTGTTTTCAAGATACTATAGATTACAAAAGATCTGTATTTAGACCACCTTATGACTAAATGTCTTTTGAATTTCAAACATCTGGAACTTTGTCAATATTTTCCCCTATCAAAAGTGGTTTAGAAGCTGGGCCCCTGTAGGGGAGCCACATGTGTGGTGAATTCCCATGAATTACACACACACAGTCATTTTTATTCAGGAACAAAGAAACAGACTTTAAAGAACTTAAATACTAAGAAGCAGCTGAGAACATCTTTCCATTCCCTTCTTTCTCTTCTGTGTACACTAAATTTTTCCAACATTCAGCTGAACTCCTTTTTATCTTGGACTTGACCTGACACATCCTTGAGACAATCTATCATGCAGCTTTCTGGAAGCCAAATTTTGTAGCTCTTATGGGCATGACAACACTGAATGAGCACTCTCAGGAGTCTTTTCAAGGCCAAAGTCTTCATGTTGAAGGTCTATCCTTCAGTAAGAGCTAAGTGTTTCAACTGCTTTAACCAGTCCTAAACTGTTGATCAAATAATAATGCTAACAATCTTATTTCTTTTGTCTTCTTCACGTGAAAATTCAAGGAAGGAAAAAGAATAGCAAATCTGTTGAGAAAGAAAGTAGAAAAAGAAAGAAAAAAGATAAAAGAAACAAAATTAACAAATGCATCAAGAAATGCTAAGGAAACAGACTTTTTAAATTATTGGTTTATTATATTTACTGAGCAATTTTTTTTTAATTAAGGTTTTTTCAGTAAATTGCATTAACTGGGGGTGTTGGTATTGGAGAGAAAATGCAAGAAACAGAATACACATAGGTGTATTTTATCAGTTATGCCATTCCAGTTAGGAACTGTAATTTCCAAACAAATCCAAAAATAAATGAAAACAGTAATTCTATCCCAAAACTTTCATGGCTACAGCAGTATTGCTATGAAAGTGCCTCACATAGGAGCTGATTTCTGAAGCTGATTTTTTTTCCTCCCATATGGGATGTGTATGGTTTAAATAAGTTTATATCAATGCAGCTGGATTTACTTGGCTTTTTGTTTGTTTGGGGGTTTTTGGTTGGTTGATTGGTTGGTTTTTTGTTTTTGTTTGTTTGTTTGCTTGTTTCTTTTTTTGTGAAGAGGAGGGTTAGGCATATGTAGAGAAAATTAAAAATAGAAAAGTAATTGCAAAGCTCAATACCAACTCAAAAAAGGAGAGATTTACCTCTGAATTGGGGGGCAGGGAATTAACAGCACTTTCTTTGATAGGATTGTTTTTGCAGTCTGTAAAGTGCATGGGTTTAAATACTGTGGTTTGGAAACTAACACTTGGAAAGAATTTCTTTTGGAGACTTGTGAACTACTGCATAAATCATTTTCATCCAAGCATTTGGTGATTTAGGTAGGGACCATCTACAGAAGAATTTCTCAAGATGTTAATTATAAGATCTTCGTGTGTGATAAAGGTCTTTTGTTTCCCACTTCGTTTACCTCTGCAGTGCTCTTTGGTTTTTGTTATACCTTAGCTGTTTTGCATGGAATGAATCTTTGATGTTAACTACTGTTGATCTCTCTTCTTTGACCACGAAGGACTTAAAGCAAAGTGAAGTGAATCCAATCCCTTTGTGATTAAACTGAAGACATTTCCTTTGTCTCTTTCCCCTATTTTTCCCTCTGCGTTCCATTGTATTACTGAAGAAAACAATTGCTATATTACAATCAGTTGTCAACTGTTCTGTGTGAAATAGGTATTAAAATCAATGATACGTGTGCTTTGTAAACTTCAGAATAAAAGCTGTTGCTGAAAGATGGAAAAATATAGTCATAACAGTAGGGAACATTAAAAAAAAAGAAAAATAGCTATTATGTACAGAAAAAAAAAACTAAAAATATTTTTTGACAATAATGAGAAAAATGGCACCCTCTACACTTAGAGGGATTTTAATACTTCTTGGTTTGATGTAAATAGGAGCTAAACAGTTTATGATAGTTTTTAAGATTCTGCTAGAGATTTGATCTTATCAAGTCGAATAGCATCATACATCAAGCACAGTCATCATTTCTCCTTGAAAACCTCTGAATCCTGGAGGTCTGTTACCAATCAATATCAAACCAACTGGCACAAGTCCCTGGAGGAAGCCATTGTCACAGCCTCCTGGCAGCCAAAGGCTGAGGTGGTGAAGGTTGTTTGTTCCAGCAGCTGCAGTGCCAACAGTAAGATTCCCCGTGGGCTCCCAGTGCCCCACTCGGCTGCTGGCTGTACACGAGAGCCCTCCAGGAGGAAGTCAGGCACATGACACTGTAATAGAGTTTTCAGCTTTGTCTGATTGCATTGCAAACACCACACATATTGAAACACTCTGGCAGCTTCCTGGTGCTCACAGTGAGGAACCTGAACCTTTTGACCTCAAACATCTTATTAAAGCCTTTGCCGGACTGTGTCTCTGCAAGGGACAAAACCAAGAAACTACTGGACTTTTCTCCTCTATAATTCATTCAAGCAAGCCCTTGCTGAGTAGAGGACCTTGGCTTTGATGTTAAAGTCTCCTAATTGGAAGGAAGTGAAGTGTTAGCCTGTCAGGCTATTAGTCTCTCATCAAATACTTTAGGAGGTATCAGAACACTGAAGTTCTCACACTAGTGCAAAGAGAGCATGGAGTGGCCTGGTTTTTGTTAAAATGTTTAAACTTTGCATCTGTCTAACAATTTCCCCCCAAATTTAATATAAGTGGAGTTGTTCCTTTCTATTTCTTTCCTTTTATCTGTACTTTCTCCTCTCAGAGCCTCTCTCTTTTCATTGCCCACAGCATATCAGCTCCTGTGAGTAGGAACGTGGGGTAGAACTGGTGTAGGCTATAAAGTCTAGGGATTCATATTAGAGCCCTGATTCAAACCCAGGCATTTTGTGCCCAGTAGGACTTACCTCTTTGCTGCTGGACTGTGAAACACCTACTTCTGTGGTGGTTTTCCTCACAGGAAAGTCACCTCTCAGAAGGATGTCCTTACAACAAGAAATTTTAAAATCCAAATATTTTTGAAGGATGGTTTTGTTCTAAATCCTCAGCACAGGTCCAAGCTTTATTGTTTGCCAAATGTATAGTATTTACTTGCATTCAATCAACTTGAATTTAAAAATAGGTTGATGCTTTCCTAATTACTGGTGTTTTTCTGCATTACAGATTGGGTATCCAAACATGAGGATGGTGTGTTTCTGTTTTAGGCAAATCCAAGTAGGCCAAAATGAGAGTTGAATGGAGTCAAAGTCCTGCAGGGATCTGACTAAATGCCTTCCAGGATCATGCAAAGTTGAATTCTTGTAATTTCTATACTTTTATTTGAAAATAGCATCCAAAATGTCACAGTAAAGGAAATCCGTGAAACAATATATGATAACTACCTGAAAGGAAATTACTGAATTGCTAATGCACATTCTTTGGAGTTATGAAGATAATTGTTTAGACACATCTGCTCTTAGTTTTTCTTAGTTCACATAATTTCTTAATATGAGCCTAAAGAAATTTTGTACTGCCAGTGTAAATGTTTCTGTTCTACAAAGTTTTCCCTATTTTGATTTGCTTAGCAGGAGACTTATGCAAACAAATTACCTGTGGCATTTCATGCATATCTTCCATAATGCTAAGTTTCCTTTTGTATTGCAAGATGATGTCCATATGAAAGCAAATCTAATGCATCTGTGCCCTTATTATGCATGTTTTTTCCTCGCTGAATATGACCCTGTTCCTGTACAATTACAATTGTTCCTTTTTCATGCAAGTGTTTGAATGATAGCCAGATCTCTCACTTTAGCTCACTTTAGCAATTTTCATTGTTCCAATTGGTTCTGGCAGCACTTTCATCTGCTTTTGGATGGATCATGAGTTTTGTCTTTAAAACTTTTTAAATTTCCCTCCACTGTTTCATTGTAGTTATAATGTTAACTCCTTCTGTAAGTCATTCCCATCTCTGAATGTTTAGTCTTTTATCATTAAATATTGTAAAATTTCACACCTCATAATTATTTTGTTGACCTTGCTTTTCTTATTTGGAAAAATGCTTTTATTTCTTTGATAATTTAAGCAATAAGGCCCAAACAATTTATTTCACATTAGTAAGTTTGATCACTCTTTATATATGCAGGCTCCAAAGATATCCATGACATTTCACCAAATATGTATACTTCATGATGAAGGTAATTTATCTGTCTAGGCTTATTACAAAAATCTTCTCAACAATCCTCTTCCACCCAGTTCAGCTGACTACACATCCAGGTGCAAGAGCTAATGACTTCATTGTTCTTGACACTTTTTTCATTATTCTGAATGAGAATTTAGTTTAATTTGGTTTATTATCATATGTTTTGTTCTCTCTCGCCATTAGGCATTGATATAGTTTGGACTTTTCACAGAATAGGAGCATGAAAACCAAACATTGTTTTATTGATACAGCTACTTTTTCAGACAGATTCGGTTTGTGTTTGAGTAAGCAACAAAGAACACTTACAAGTGTGGTATTTCAATATTAGGAGACCATTTACCAGATTCCCAGCTGTGCTCAAATACCACTCCTGTCCCTACACAGGCATTACATCTCTCATGTTTGTATCATTAGCAGATGTCACTACAGTAATACAGATCATTGTGGGAAATATTCAATTAAATAAAATTTCAGAGCCATCCACAGAGAACTTTACAAATAATCATTCTCATAATCATTCATTCCCCGTTCAGGATAGCTCTTTCATGAGCTATCCCTTTGACTAATTCCTTCTACATTTTGTGTGTACCTTATATATCATCCTCTCCAATTCAGCTCATAAAATCACATTTTTCAATACTGAATGCCTTAGTGAAGTCCAGACACCTTAAACTTACACCTTTACTATGTTAAATTGTAGTGTCTTATCAGAAAAAAAAATAGTTCAGTGATGTAGCTACAGAAAACTGATGTGACATTTTATTTATACTTTTATATCTACTTTTTTTTTTCCTCTTTTAAAATTTATACCTGGACCAAAATCTTAGCTGTTACACTCAATATAAGTATATGATACATTTTCTTAGATGTGATTATTTATGATCAGGCAAAAAAAAAAAATTATATTTTCCTTGCAATGTCCTGAATTGTCCACTACAGAATTCCAGATTGGGCCTTCTTTCCTTTGATTTTCTCTAACCTGCTACACTGCCAAATAACCACCAAGAGTGTGTATATCATTTACAGAAACTGTGGCTTTATAATCCCTGGAATACATAACCCTTAACACAAGCTACTTCATCTGGATATGTGCTGACTTAGAGCAGCTGAGAACCTCTCCCTTGTGTCCAGATTTATTGCCCATCTGGAAGACACTGAAGCTAGAGTTTATATAGAACTGGGTCATAACTTAAGCCACATTAAAGAAGAGATCAGAATAGGCATTTATAGAATTCCTTTCAAGCTGTATTTGCTATTAAACTGAAAATAGCTCCAATTTCCAAAACGAAGGTAAACCTCAAGTGAAGCCAGCTCTGGGAAGGTTGGTGAACAGGCTGTGAGTTCCATCAGCGCTTGGTCAGCGGCAGCACGTCCTCGCCGCAAGCAGGAAGCGTGAGCGTGGATCTGCACGACTGGCATACCTACGCTGGCTTACTCTCAGCCATCGGATAAAAATCCCATCCTGAGAGCCGGAGCTCAGCAGGATTTCAGCAGGAGCCCTGCAGCTGGCCGAGCGCAGGGCGGAGGCGGCTCCGCGCACGTGGCGCTGCCACAGAGCCGGCCACCTCGGCTTCCTTCGTGCTGCCTTTTGGGGCATAGTGGTAAACACACAAAGTGTTTTTAAAGTGGTTTAAAAGTTTGTTAAGTTGCCAAACCTTTATCCAGGAAAAAAAGGGCCACACGGCTTTTGAAAGAAAACTTTACCAGAAAGTAATAAATGGGAAATAATTTTGTCTGAAATTTCTCAGAAATAGTCAATCTGAGGAGGAAACCCAGCATGGAACATTAAATAAAGGATTAGTTTAGAAATTATGTGAGGCCTTGTGTGAGAAATAATAGCTCCTTGTAGTGCAGAGCTTGACAATTGTAAAATAGGCAATGACATCAATTCTGCCTAAAATTTGCTATTATTAAAAAAAAAAGGCAAGACTTTTAATTTGATTACCTGCATATTGTATATTAAAAAAAATCCATAACTATAATTTTTATAAGATGTTACATATTACTGTCAAAATCTGCCTTTCCTCACTGCTGCTTCTGTAGTCATGCTAGTGACATCTGACTGTAGAATATTTGCTTGAATATTGAGATTTTGAAAGTCCATGAAGAACTGCTAATCTGCTGGTCTGGAAACCTTTGTCCTGAAAGTCACTGGTCCTTCACGGTATCATTCAGATTACTAAAGTTGTCTGTTCAAGAAATTCCTAGATTATTTCTACTTTTATTCTCTGTCCCTTCCATTTTCCTACAAATTAAGCACTCTAAAGGATGTTTATGTATTGGCTTTTTATTTACTTTGTTAAATAGAATTCACCACATCAAAGAGAATCAATTTCTTTTGGTCTGGAATACAGGATTCCCATAAAGCTTCCCATCACCCTAGCCATCTACTTAAAGCCAAAAATTGCTGCTGCAAGCTGTCATTTCCTACATGCTTTCTTCAAGGAGAACCATGACTGGCTTTTTAAGGAAAAATGTTTTGTTTAGCTAATGAGTAAATCTTGCTCTAGATGTGTTGCAACTGTAGTATCTGCTTCTCTGTACTTTGTACAACAGGATAATTGACCATTTATTCACTGGGTCAACAAAAAATGCTTGACCATAGTAATAATTAGAGGAAACACAAAAGAATTTTAAATACTACAGTGTAATGAGAACATTCCTTCATTAGAAGAGTAATTTTTCATCTCAGTGTTGAGGCGGGGATTTTCTCTTTATTAATGTTTGTTTAATGCTTACAGGTTACCCCCCCTTTTCCCTAGTCCCTTCTCTCACCCAGCTGCCGTGTTTCCCAGGTTTTTCCCTGCCCCTCCCCCTGCCGGGTTTCCCTCCGCCCGTTCCCTGCCCCCTCTTAGATTCGGGTATAAAATCTGTGTTCGCCTGTCCCATGGGGGTCTTGGGGCTTCTGGAATAAAACCACCCTGTCCATCCCCAAGTCCCGTGTTGCCTCCGTCTGTCCCCACACCTGAACTGAGACCGCAGAGCCAAAGAGGGGGAATGGCTGACTTGCCTCCTCCTCTCCTGCCGCTGAATCCTGCCGCCACTCGAGGGGGAAAACGAACGGAGCGGACCCCGCGCACCACAACATCTCAGCTTATATATGTCAGGCAATCTGACTCCTTTCTTAGTATTAAACTGGCAGTATTTCATATTTAGAAGTGCTATGCAGATACTAACTAATCAATCAGTTTTCTTATTATAATATTTTATCCTGTTCTGTGGTGTCAGGTTTGCCATATTTTAATCTAACTACAAATGCCAATCAGAAGATGTGAAGTGCCCCTTTTGATGCTTAATACCCTTCATTTTGCTTAAATTATGGCTGAACTGAAAGTTCTTGCAGCCATGGTTACATGCCTGTCATCATGTTTTCAGAAACACTGCATTTTTATCTCAAATATAGTGTTGTAACAGCATTCTGTGGCTCTGCAAAGAATTAAAAAAAATGCAAACCCTGATGCATTTGTATAGTAAACTATAAGAAAATTATAATTTACAACACATAGAAGAGAACAGAATTTTCTATTTTTGTTGGAAGGAACCTGTAGTGAACATCCAGTCCAAGAGCTTCACCAATTTTCAGCTGACCAAATGTTAAACCACCTTTTTAAGAGCATCGCCCAAATGTCTTAAACCCTGACATCCTTGGGACATTGACTGCCTCTCTGGGAAGACAGTTCCAATGTTTGACCACCCTCTCAGTGAAGAAATGCTTTCTAATGTCCACTGTAAGCCTCCCCTGGTACAGCACTGAACCTTTCCCATGCGTCCTTGCACCAGAATCCAGGAAGACCACTGTACCTCCCTCTCTATTTCCCCTCCTCAGGAAGCTTCGGGAGTAAGGAGATCATCCCTCAGCCTCTTTTTGTCCAGACTAGACAAATCCAAAGGCCTCAGCTGCTCTCATAGGACATTTCTTCCAATCCTTTCACCAGAAATTTGCCTTGTGTGATTTTTCTTGGTGCTTTGGAACCAAAACACTATTTTAAACTTGTATATATGTCTTATCTCTTTAGATAGTGTAAATGAGTATAATGATACTAGTTTCCATGAAATTATGATTTACCTCCCATATTTTTTTGGAACTCCTGTAAAGTGAGAGGGAAGTCCTGTGTTGAGGACAGATTTTAATGACTGTGTCATAAGTGGTGACAGACAAATGAACATCTTTTGTTCATGTAAGGGATGAGCAAAAGAAAATTGTTTCTTTTTAGTTCAGTTTAGGAAGTGAAATGAGAACATTATCCAGTTTGACAATTAAAGGCAATGAGAGTGGTGGTCAGTGGCTTTGACTCCAGCATTCCTTCTAAACCTACCAAACTCCACCTCTGGGCTATGTGCCAGCAGTAGAATCTTACAGTGCCACATACAGGAGGTGCAAATTGGTATGAGAGTTCTCTTTTAATTACTGTTAACTACTTTTAAAATTTTTACTCTTAGCACTGATAAAAAGTAGAAGAAAGCAAAAAAAGTAATATTTGATTTTCATTTTGTAGCCCTGCCCCATTGGCTGTTAAAGACATTACTCTAAATTACTTGAGCTTGTAAATAAATCAGCTTGGCTGAACACCATGCCACATTCTTGAGATTATTTAATCTTGCTTTGGGAAAACATTATTATTGCTAAAATCTTCCTGTATTCTGTTACTGATTTACTTAGTTGTTAATAATACATTATACTTCAGATATTAGGAATGCGTCTAGTTTACAGAAGTTTCTAGTAAGCATTGTTTGTTCTGGTGTTCCTTTCAGTGATTATGAGCACAGTATAAAGAACTCTACATGGTTTTGTAGTTGTGACATACCTTAGGTAGGCAACAAACTAGATAAATACATCTGAGGTTTAGCTATGATCCAGGCCCCTAGATGGTTTGAATGGAGATAGCACTGGAACAATTCCATCTCAAATCCATGAAAGAATCTGTCTCCAGGCATGTGGATTACTGCCAAGACACAATTTCTGTCAGCAAAGTCAACACTTATTGTCCAGTGATCTCAAAAAGAGTGGATTTTTAAAATATTTTTCATAAGTTTTCTCAAATTGCCTCCACAAAAGAATGATTGATGGCCACTCCAAGAGCTGTTTTAATAGTGTATTTCAAGAATAATGAAAATAATAAAGGGCTTATGTTCCACATTCTTGAGGAAGTGCATGTCTATGTTTGAAATACTTCCTTATAGAATAATGGCATGATGGTATAGCATACTCCTGTGACAGTATCTATAACATTGCTATAAAATCATCTGAAAATTTAAGAAAATTTAAATGTTGGAGATTTTGTTTTGTTTATTTATTTGTTTCCCATGTAGATGTGTGGTGTCAACACCTGAAGTGCTTGCAACTGATTTGATTGGAGCTGTTCCCAGACATTGTTGCACTAAGGAAGTCTGGCTGGATTTGGGCTGTCACAGCTGCTTGGTAAATTTCTACCTATCTGTTCCACGTACGCAGGCAATTCAAATTAAACTATGCTCAAAAACTACCCAGACTGTCAATGTCTTCTACTGATGACATACTTCAAGAAGAAAACCTTGCAGGTGCTTTCATCTCCATGTGCTGGGAGAGGAACTGGTTGGAGAGAAAACTGGCTGAACAGCTTTGTCCAGCCAAAAATGAACAGTGAGTTTTGGTTGGAACATGGGGAAAGGGGCTGGAAGGAGAATCCCAGTGCTGGGGAAATTCATAGAGTAAATCATCTGAGTGCCATCATGTGGCATGTACAGGACAACCAGGGAATCAGGCCCAGCCTGCATGGGTTTAGGAAAGGCAAGTCCTACTTGACAAACTTGATCCCCCTCTATGACAAGGTGACCTCCTGAGTGCATGAGGGAAAAGCTGGGAATGTTGTTTGTCTGGGCTTTGGTAGAGCTGATGACGCCATTTCCCACAACATTACTCTAGAGAAACTGGCTTCCCATGCTGTGAACAGATGCATTTTTTTGCTGGCTGAAAAACTGACAGGATGGCAAGTCTCAGAGAGGGGTGGTGAATCAACTTGTTTATATCTTGCTGGTATCTGGTCACTAATGATGTTCCCCGGGGCTCATTACTGGGCCCAGTCCTGTTTAGTATCTTTACTGATGATCTGGATGAGGGGATTGAGGAAACCCTCAGTCAGTTCACAGATAACATCAATTTGCTGGGGATTGACCTGCTGGAGGACAGGAAGGCTCTGCAGAGGGATCTGGACAGTCTGGATTGATGCTGAGGCTAATGGTGTGAGGTTCAACACGGCCAAGTGCTGGGTTCATCCCTTGGATCACAACAACCCCTGCAGTGCTACAGGCTGGGGAAGAGCAGCTGGAAAGTGGCCAAGAGGAAATGGACATGGAGGTGCTGGTCATGCAACTGAACATGAGCCAGAATGTGCCCAGGTGGCCAAGAAGGCCAATGGCATGTGGCCTGTATCAGAAATAATGTCCCAGCAGGAGCAGGGAAATGATCAGCCCCTGGTACTTGTTGCTGGTGAGGCCACACCTTGAGTGCTGTGTCCAGTCCTGGGCCTCTCACTACAAGAAGGACAATGAGTGTGACTGGAGAAGGGCCATGAGCTGGTCTAGATACTGAATCATATGAGGAGCTGCTGAGGGAGCTGGGGAAAAGGAGGTTCAGGGCTGACCTTATTACTCTCTACCACTCCCTGAAAGTAGGCCAGGTGGAGATTGGGCTCTTCAGTCAATCAGCAAAAGACAAGAAGAAGAGACCAGAGGAGGTTCAGGTTAGGTGTTATGAAATATCCCTTGATCCAAAAGACTGCCAGACATTGGAACAGGCTGCCCAGGGAAGTAGTGGAGTCACATTTGTGCGGGTATTTAAGAGATGTGTAAATGTGGCACCTGGGGACGTGGCACACGGTTTAGTTGTGGACTTGGCAGTGCTGGGTTAACAGTTGGACTCGATGATCTTGAAACACTTTTCCAACCTAAATGATTCTGTGATTCTATGAAAAGTCAAGCCCCAGGACACACTTGGCAGAAAGGCAGTATTGATCTTAGAAGAAAAGGCAATGATTGGGCACCAGTACATGAACCTCTATCACTCAGACTGGTAAAACCAGAAATAAATACAATTCAAGTCAATGGATTTATAGTTGTAGGCAATACATTTCAAAACACAATAGTCTTGACAGTAGATGTACCTTGAGAGACAGGTATGTGTTTTATATGATTTTACCAGTATAATTCTCTTGTTTTCTTGCTTGCTTCTCTTTCAAGTGTATCCTTGGCATTTGGCTCCAGTTTCACAATAGGTAATCCACTGGTTTTTTTTGTCCCTGGTTTGCGTGTCTCTGTGTGACTCCATTTCACTGCATTGAAAGAAATGTAGATCAGTTCATAGGTTATACTAGGAGTGGTATTTCTCCTCCATAGTTCTCCTGCAATTTAACATATAAATAACTGCTCAAGACTGTTTCTCAGGAGGGAGAGTGAGAGGGTGAAGCCATGTGAAGTGCTTACTGCATCTCAGAGAAATACATCTGGTGAGGCTATAGAGCACATTAGCTCACCAAGGTGATGAAGTGAAGTTTGAAATGACATTTAAGTGCCATGAGGGACAGCTGCAAATGAGAGCTACTGACTGTAAGGCTTTTTCTTTCAACACACTGAAAAACTTTAGTTATTCTTGCTAACCTGCTGCTAGCCTAATGGGACAAGGTTTATAAATATTGAAGGAAAAAAAAAATAAAGGCATGTGTCTTCTACTTGAACATTTTTCACAATAGCAATCTGATAGAAATGTGCTTATACCTAGAAGATGGTGCTGGGTTTGCTGATGGGAACAAGTCATATCTCAATGCCAGTGCCTCAATAGAAACAAATCACATCCTGGATTCTGCCCAGTTTAGAGAATTACTGAACTGTAATAATATGAACAGTCCCATCATCAAAAGGAGCACTTTGGCACCTTTCCTCTCTGGCTTGATTTATTTTCCTTTTATAAAGAATTTTTAGAATATATTTTACAATATAACATAAAAGAAATAAGAATGTTAAGATATGTAACAAAAATAAGTAATTTCTTCATATAAAACTAATAGATATCTGTCCAATTTGCCAGGTGTTTTAAGATAGAGCAAAAAGAATAAAAGCTACACAGTATTCACATATAGTATTTTAAGGACAAATAATAATGGCATCAAACAATTCTGTAGATTTAGGAAAATCAAGGAATGAGTGTCTTCCCCTGACTCATGGTCCTTTAGTATCCACCAATAGAAAAAATGTGGGTTAAGCTTTTCAATCCTTTCTCCATTAGTCCATGGCTCCATGACATCTTAGATTAGCCCAGTGAGTGGTCTCATTGGACATTGCACAGTTTGCTACATTTTTTAATTTGGTGAAGAAATGTTTTGCATACATCCCACGGAAATAGCTATGTCTACAGAAGTGACTGCATTACAAATTCAGTGATTTGAAACTAAAGAAATGCCATGGTGTGCTACACTTTTAAATCATTTACAGTTTAAAATGTTGTTGTTGCACAGAATAGAGCCAAAATCCTACTAAAGACCTTTCCCCTTCTACCGTATATTTTGAACTACAGATTAATTTGCTAAGAACTAGTATGTTATCACTTTTCAAAGGTTATTGTATTACTTTTGGAAATTCACACTGAATTATTTTTTTTCTCTGAAATGAATGTCAAAAAGCATACCAATTTCATATTTTGTTATGTTTTTTTTATAACTAATTACACATTATCATAATTAGTATAAATGTGCTGCATGCTTTATATAGAACTCATAGTGGTCTTGCACAGACTTCTGAACTATTTTTAACAAATATTTCAGGGAATATATATTCACTATATTTTGTGTTTCCCAGTAACAATCACCATCAACTCTTCAGCATTACCAATTATATTTTTAGTTTGCCTAAGCAGAATAAATGCAAGCTTCTAGCACACACCAAATATACAAACAGTGAACTCATTGACTTCTCCTGAAGGTTTACATCAAAATGAATTTTCAAATAAATTATGAGATATAGTGAGATGGAAAAAAAACAGTAGAAAGTGGTTATATGCAAATCCTCACAATACTGGATATGCATATTTCTCTGTGGAACAGAATATATAGGAAATTGTCTGAAAATTTCAGAGTGAGAATTTTCTTTGGAATAGTGTTTCCATGTATAAAACTGAACTTAAAAACAGAGTGGAATTCCTACAAATCCTGCCTGTTTGGACATTTCTGTATGTCATGTAATTAATTTCTGACACTTTGGTGTAATTAAGTCTTTAGCAAGGGATTTGGTACTTAGCATTCTATAATTTATTTAATATCCATGCTCTTAGTAGGGCTGTAAAAGTAACTGCTTTGGATCATCTCAAGTGGAAAGCAAATCTTTTTGGTTTCTCAGAAAAATATTAATTTCTGGCACCTATCAAGGAAAATATTCCTGTAGAGCTGGAAAATGTGCTCATTCTTGTAGACACCTGTATGAGCTTGGCTACTTTATGTTTCTGAGGTGAGAATCAGTTACCACAAGAAAATCTGACCCTCATTTTGAAGACAAAAAATCTAGAGAAACACATTTGGTTAGAGTCTCCCAGACAGTGTCAGAAAGTATTAGATTCAAAGTTAAGAGTGTATCTGTAAAAGTGGAGGCAGGTTTTTTTAATGGGAAAACACAGTTTCAGTTCAATAACAATTTATACCATAGTGCTATGTGCTACTGCCATTTGTCAGTAGAACCATGTAGGCAAAAATGCCAGGTGAGTGGAGAAGCAGAAGACTGAATTGATATAGAGCTGCTAAGAGAAGTATTATGTTTATGACAACAGTGTCCAGATAGGTCTGATAATTAACCTAATTTTACACAAAGAAAATCTCAAAGTGCAATTTGATGATGCAGTGATCTATGTTTGCAAGCTATGTATTTGGAAGCCATGGTTGAATTTCAGGATATGGACAAAGACCTTCAACTATAAATGGATTCTAATATTGTATTGAAATAAAAACAAACCAATTGCTGAACAGACACCCAGGAAACGATTGTGGTATCCTGCACACTGGAATGGACCTGCAGGGGCAGTTATGGGGTCAGACCTGGCTGTGCAGGGTTTGCAGCCCTCAAAGCATGGATGGATGGAGCCTGTGCAGCCTCTCTGGACAGCCTGCTCCACTGCTTGACCAATCTCTAGGGAATTGTATGAGAAACTGAGAAAGGCTTTTTTGAACTTATACTGTGTTGCTGAGGCAGCAGTCATCTGTTTCAGGGATGAATAGCAGCAACATGAGCACAGAAACAGCCAGAGGAGTTCTGGGTTATTTTCAGAACAGAGGCAATGCAATAGAGCACAATCAGAAACCATTATTTGGATGGGGAGAAGGAAAAGCATTACAAATCCATGGATGAAATCAGCTGATAAATTTAAACTGAAGAGGAATGGTACTAACACTTTAAAAATTTCAAGTCTTTTGAGGAAACTACTTGGCCTAATTTCAGGCAAAGAAATCCATTAGAAATCCTCAGAGTAAGGGTGAGCCAAGACAATCATTTCAGGAAGATATTTAAACAAGGCCCTGTGCCAATAAATGACTCAGTAAGCCACAGGTTTTGTGTGTGGTTTTCTTTCCTCTTAAAATGTTAAGTCACAGACAAAGTGCAGAAGGCTGTAGCAGAGATGGAAGGAACTGGGAAATCTCTTCATTACAGCTG
>QUSF01000002.1:8199443-8220630 GCA_003676055.1 Chloebia gouldiae | reverse complement strand
TTTCTTTTCTTTTTTTTCTTTTCTTTTCTTCTTTTCTTTTCTCTCCTTTTTTTCTTTTTTTTCTTTTCTGTGGCAGAGATCAAGTTTTTAATTTCCAAGTTCACCTTTGCTCCCTGCACCTCTAGTGGTGCTCTGTGAGAGCTGTGATGCCTGACAGAGCCAGGCTCTACACCTCTCCTCCATTTCCCACCCAGGGCAATGTTTGTGGGCGTACAAGTCAGGTAGACAAAAGCACAAAAGATGACCATACAGGTTTAACTATCTATTTTATTTAACTACTCTTTAGTGAGTGCAGTAGACACACTTTAGGCACCCACTGTTTTGGAGATGGAAGTCTGTGGTGCTCTAAATCACTTCCTCCTCTGCATTGCACCTGGGTAAGATCCACCCATGTCTGTTCAACCAGCCTGTGTCTTCCACTGTAGCTTTCTACACAACTGTGGGCTTTGGTTTGTCATGTTTGTCCTGTCAAGAAGAGACTTTGGTGGAAAATGTTAGAGGTCTGGGAGTAGCAAGCAATTATGAACCCCAACCAGATGGATCAAAGGGTGAACTGATGAAACATTTACCAGCACATGCCATGGACTTCATGATTGTGAGGCCCAAGGTCCTTTGGGTGAAGAGCAGAAAACATCAGACTGTACTGTCAGATCTACCTGTCCAACCTGCTGAGGGCACTGCTGGAAATTGATGTATCTGCAGACTGGTGTCAGAAGGAAAAGCAGATTTTCTCTGAAAGATTTTACTATGTATTGTTGGCTCTGGCCTTATTTATGTCTACTATAACATTAGTTTCTCTCAGAGGTCAATGAATGATCAAAAGTTCTACCCAAAATGTAGATATTTCAGAGGGAAAAATAAGCCTATGTTTTCCATTTCATTGCTCTCCATATATGTTATATTCCTGCAGAATGGTTCTAACACACCAAAGTTGACAGTTAGCACTGTAAGATAACATTCTGAGAGCTCTGTTTAATTTGGCCTTGTCAAATATAATTATATAGTTATGTCATAATTATCACAGAAAAGCATCTTCCTCATCCAAGTTTTCAGCTTTCATTAATTTGGTTAAAAAAACCAAACCAAACCAAACCAAACCAAACCAAACCAAACCAAACCAAACCAAATCACATTACCATCTGACTTGTATATTTTTAAAAGCATAAACATAATTTCTGCATATGATTCTGAAGATTATATTTGTATTACAGTGCCTAGGGAAAAATGATGGGCTGAATACTTTTAAAACATATAGGTAAGAGAACTGCATGCTGGTAACACATGAGTGTGGAGGGCAGGTAGTCCGTGCAGGACTAACCCTAACAGAGAAAAAGTCAGGTCTCCTAGGAAAAAGGTTGGTCTTAAGCTTTCACCTCAGAAATTACTTGGCTTCTTCTGCTCCTTAAATGGTTCTAATTTGCACTGACTTTTACCCAAGCTGCATTCCAGCATGCTAATTCTTCCCAAAGAATTCTTCTCATTTACATAAATCAATCAGGGATAAGAATGCAAATGAAAAAATCTCAAGGATATGAAACAATTTACTTGATATTAATTATTCTTCATAGAGAATATAATTAGCCTGGGAGAGAGGTGATTTTGTTTAATATTTGTAATGATTAAAAAGAAGGAAGTCCAAACCAGCAGTATCTACACTTGATACTTTCAAAGGGCCAGTTTTAAAAGGCTGAAAACAATTATGAACCAGATCAAGCAGGAGGCAGATTTTAATTAAAAACACATGAATAATAATCAGAAATTGATTAAGAACACTTTAATAGGTGTTCAGAAATACACACTTTCACATCTGTGAAAGGCCACAGTGGTTGAAAACACAAGCTGATTTTGGAAATGAAAGCAGCTACATATGCATATATGCAAAAGTTCTCCTACACGTGTATGCACATATGAGCAAACTGAGAGTGTGTTGACTGTAAGAAAGAAGACACTATTAATAGCAGTAATAAATTTTGTAATAGTATTGTAGAAGTTTAGAACTGATAAAAGAGTCACAGGTAGAAAGAATGTTTGACCATCAAGGGTGCAAATTAAGGGTGCTTTCTGAAAGTTTGCATATTTCTTTTATTTTATACAAAATTTCTTTATTGTGTAGCTTGGCAGAAAGATTAAGAAGACAGGGAAATGGAAAAGGCAACTTTTCACACATTTCCAGTTGGAAGCTTCAGAAGATGGCAAACAGCAACAATTTATGTTAGAATTTTTGATGCTGCAAGTACTGATAATTGACCTACAGCAAGATGATGCACTGGAGAAGGAGACCTTAGATTCCTTACTGGTGTTTTTCACTGACTGTAAGATAACCTGAAGAAGCTGCAGAGAAAGAAACACAAACAGCTTCACCCAAACCCCAGCATTTTTTTACCATTTCAGTTACCTTGCATGAGTAATAAGGACTCTATTAGGTTGACATCAACCCTGGAGCAAAATAGAGTGATAATTTGCCCCAGATTGACAAAATAGGCCAATAATTGCTTAATACAGAATTATAAGAAAATGAGCAGAGAGAGATTTTTTTAAAAAGCATAAATACCATATGAGCAGCTAAAAATCAATCCCAATTTTGAATGGTTAATTTTTACAGGTAAAGCTGCTGCTACAATGGATTCCAACAAAGTATCAAATTCGGAACTAGTCAACATTTCAGTTAAGAAATTACAGTGATTAGTAAAATCAGAAACTTGACATGAAGTGAGTGCACTAAAACCCAGTTAGTATAGACACAGGGGGATATAACAGTAAATATCTTTTAACATCTCAGATTTGTTTATGTCACACAACACTTTTGTCAACGATCTGAAAAACACAAAAAATTTTGTTAGAAAAGACAGCTGATTATTTTCATTAAATATTTATGGCTTCACAACTTAGGTAGAAGACATATCACAGCATTACAGTTCTTCACATAAAGGGGTTCAAACACAAAAATTATGTGACCATCAGCCTTGTTTGTTAATTTACTAAACCAAAGCTCTTACCCCACTCAAAAGTTCTCAGATGATTTTAACTTGGGGTTGAACCACAGTTCAGGATAAGCAAGGATAAGAGTAAGTGGACAAATTAAAAGCTTTGACAGAGAAGCAATACAGAGCATCTACAAATGTGCTTCTCATCTGCTTATCAGGCTTGTCATCATCCCAAAACTGCAACAGCTCCAATGATCTCATATTTACTGTACAGACCAGTTTAGATCAGCCACTGAGAAACTCTATTGCAGCTGAAAGGGCCTGCTCTTAAAAATAGGGCATGCTTTAATAATTTTACTTGCAACTGAAATCAAAGCTGCAGTAAATTCTGTGGCAAGTGATCTCATCTCTAAATCAATATTAATGCACAAGACAGCAAGCCACTTTACTATTATATATAGTTATATATATAATAGGACCAGCCATTACATGTAACATTAATAATCATGATTATGTTATTCTTCTGGTTGATGTAGCTAAAACTCCCATGCAGGCCTGTGAATGACCCCCTGTACCAAAAGAAAAAAATTATCACTACTCCCTGGTAAGATAAAAATTGGCAGCACATAAGGGATGGTTCTCATTTCTGTACACCTCTGAAAGTAGCAGGAAGGTCACGATCAGTAGAAGTATGTGAGGAATTCATAAAGATCAAAAGGCAAACATACCTCTCAAATATTTTTTCAATGTCGCATCTGATTTTAGAATAGATACATGCGGTGTTTTAACGTGGGATATCAGCAGACAGAGTTTTTAGCTGGTAATAACTCCTGTGTGCACACACATATTCCTTCTTCAGAAGAAGTACTTTAAAAGGCACTAGAGCAAATCAAGGGCTTTGAGATGTTTTGTATCAGCTGCATGCCATTTTATCTTGCAACAAGAGACTGGGTGAGCCACTCGAGCTGTTTTTGATCCTTCTACAATTCTGCTTGTAATGTCTCCAGATAATTTGGTACTAGGAAAATGTCACATCAGACACAGATACACGGAGCACACACTTTGACAACGTTCTAACCATAGGGAGATTGAATGTGAAACTACTTATATGGTCCTAATCACCAGGCTATGGAGCACCTCAGGTATTTAATGCTGCTGATTCCCACAGCCTGCCTATGAGGTAGGGGAGTTTTATTAGCATGTGCTCTGTCAGAGCCTTGTGTTATTTGATAAACAAAATAGTCGCTCCAGGTCACACAGGAATTCTACAAGGAAGCCACAGATATGTTCCAGACACAAACTGCACAAAGATCTTGCTGGGAGAGATAATCTGGAAGCAGAGAAAATGAGCTGGACCTAATCATTTAAGAAAGTTCTCAGCTTTGAGGTAGAAATTCTGTTTTGCTATTGAGGTAGAAATTTTGGTTTTCTAAGTTCAAATGAGATAACATGCAACACAACAAAAAGCAGATATCACACTTCTTAGTTCTGTGTAAATATATGACAAAATTATTAAAGAATTCTATAAATTTAATTAAAATAGTTCCCCAATATTGTCACTAAATCATGCCTTACAATTCCAGTTTATGAAATGGCTTCAAGGGAATGGAGTCAATAAGAAGAAGGGATTAATCTGTAGCTGTCTACAAACTGTCAGTACCCTGCAATTCATTTCATATCTGGAGTAGGCTCAGAGCTTCCTCACACATCCTCACTACCTGCACAGAAGTAGCTTTTCATGTGTCATCTCTGTGCCAGGCAAGATGGGCTCTCAGGAGAGAAAAGGATTTCTGGGATGCCCAAGACTGCAAAACAGATTGTTTAAAAATTAGTATATCTACTATTAAAGTGATGCAGTTTGAGTATAGAATTTCAAATGTGTTACACAAGGGAGTTGCCATTGCCTACAGACTACTTAGAAAAGTATGGGCTTCACTTCAAAAATAGTAGTCTTTCCTTTTGTCTTTATAGTTTCTTGTTTCTAAGTTATTTTTATTTCATTCACATTATTTTCCTTTATACCACACTAACAAGTGCCTGTTTTTTCCATACACTGAAACACTGTTGTTAAATATATTATACTGCTTAAATCCACAGGGGTTTCCTGGCTTTTGCTGTACAGGCATATGCAAGATTTCAACACTAAAAATAAAAAAGGGATTGGAAATAAAAGGGAAAAATTTTGAAAGTTCTATAATTTATGATTACCTGACTGCATTTTCAGTGTCAAACATACCTCCAGAATATCTTATTTGCTAGGAAAGTCTTAAAGCACCACTTCACATTGAACTTGTTCTTAAAACAAAGCTCATTTGCATTTTGCACCACAGGGAGTTACTTGTAAACTTCCACTCAGCAAGGTGTGAACAGAGAAGTGACAACAAACCATGAATTATACAAAGATGTAATTCAATTCACAGAATCACCCCAAAGCCTGAGCGCTTATCAGGTGTGTATTTGCACAAAAGTTCTCTGAGTACAAAAGAAAACCTAACACCAAACCAGGCTTTGCAAAGCATTGGTTTTATCAGCGCCTTTTAAAACTTAAGAGATGGTTGAAATAGCATGGAAACTAGCCTTGCCTGTGGAGGTGGTGAGGAAGAGGGCTGCGAGCTGGACATGTGCAGTCCAACTTCACAGTGACAGTGACAGGACAGGACACAGGGGAATGGAACAAAGCTGTGACAGGGAAACTCAGGCTGGACAAATGTTCTTCACTAAAGGGTGGCTGGTCACTGCAAGAGGCTTCCCAGGGAAGTAGTCACAGTAGCAGTCTGTCAAAGTTAAGAAGCATCCAGATGATTAGTTCAGTTTTCAGTATTACTGTGAGGAGCAGGACATGGGATGTGATGAACAAATAAGCATCTTTCTAACTTGATATATTCTATGACTCTACTAAAGACAGATTCATTCTGAATTTGATTCACAGGGTTGAGAGAGGTTTTTTTTTATTTTTTTGTTTTTTTTTTTAATTCAGTTCAGCCAGCTCCTTTAGCAAACACTATGCCTTTTCTGGTTTGTCAAGATTTTCTATATTTCAGGTTTTCCAACTCTGTTTCCTTAAATTCCAGTATTTCTAAGTGGAAAAAAAAATTTGTGTTATATCTTTTGCAGATCAGTCAGAAATAGATGCTCCACATGACATTGGGTTTTTAGTGATAGTTCTTAGTGCTGATAGTACTTGCAGTTAGGTAATAATGAAGTCTGTCTTCCAGTTTTAAAAATATATAAACAGAAAATACTTTTTAACCTCTTCTCTGTGGCCATAAAACTGGTGCCCTAAAAGTACTGGAAGAGCATGAGTGGAAATCTTTCTCTGCAGGAAAACCTTGGTTTTGTTCTGCAGTTAATGGTCAAACAATATCTCTCACTGAGAGAATAACAAGTCTTACAAAAGTCTTAAAGGAATGGTTATTTGAAGGATAGCTACTTATTGGAGGAAATTGCTTTGTTACATTAAATACAATTTAGAAAGACAAAAGTTAATAAACTAGTTGATTCAACAAAATGATAATGCAGTAATTAAGGGGAATGTGAAACTTTAAAATAAAGTTATGATAGCAGTGCTGTCATAACAAACAAGGAAACAAACAAAGTTTAAAAAAAAGGAAAAAAACCTGGCCAAGAGCCAAGTACCATAAAACCAACAAAGAAGGGTAGTCCAGCATATTTTCTGATAGAAAGCACAGCTAGAAAACTCTGGGTTTCAACAATGCATTTTGAATTTTTTAAAAAATATATAAGGACAGTTAGTCCTGCAATCTAGGAATTTTCAATAATTTCTGTCAGAAAGTTGCAGGTAGCATCTGTTGCAATAAAATCCAGAATAGCTACCAGCATTTCTTAATCATCAATATACTTGCACAAAATAGAGACTATAATATTAAAATCACAAAATTAAATTAAGGCAGCCCTACCCAGCTCTTTAATATTAATTAAATTGGTGTAAAGTCATTGTTTGTGGAAGTTGGACTGAGGATAACCAGAAGGCCTGAGTATGACATTCTACTCCATCTTAGGACTTATGATAAACAGATGTTGATTTTTGATTGAAAACCTTAAGTTCAAAAATTGTGTAAGATTAGATTATTCAAAAATATTATATGAAATTGTAACTTAATTTTGTTCATTTATTTGTTCATATCAACTTCCCTAAGGGGCAAAATCATTCTTATCAGTCTTCTGATTTATTTTGTTCTGTTGGAAAATAGCATTACAAATTTTATGAACAATAAGTGGTTCTGAGAAGAATACAGACAAATAGAAACATTTTTGAAAATGCAGAGAACTTAAAATATATTCCTGCATAAACCTAGTTTTTGCCTATATATGTGCAGAAATTACAAAAGAGTACTAAAGGGTACTAAATGCATTAAATGCATCACTTTGTTGCTGCCAATTTTTTTAAAAGTCTATGAATCAGTCATTTTCCTTCACTTCACACTCCTGACAACCTCCATCCTGCTCCATTATACTGCAATTTCTTGCTGTAACTGGAATGCAATACATAAGTGAGAGGAGATGACTACCCATTATCATATCTTTCTTCAGACTGAGATGAGTTTACTGCAGTTTGAAATAAAATTAACCAGGTAGTAGACTTCATGCATTGCTCGTCATGCCCAAATTCCTGAAGCTTAAGAAAATCTTAGAAAAGTTGCACAGAAGAAGTTTCTACTACAAATACATGAAGGAAAAAAAATCATTGTTAAGTACTATGAACATATGGGCCATTGTGAGGTTTTAAGATCCAGCTGCTCATGACTAAAGTGAACCAGATCTCTTACAGGGTAATGTGATTCCAGCAAGCTGCTGCTGAAAGCAAAACATAGTCAGGGCTTACAAGAAACTCCAGCTACAAGGGTGCATTGTAATCTAATTACTCACTTTCTGTGTGCTCCCCACATTGTTTCTGCCAGTAATGAGTGGCTTTCAGACAAAAGGTGTTGGTGGCTACATGCAGCAGCCACCAAGTATATATGTACCTGGTAGGATTTGGGTCATGGCTGCTGTCACAGAACTGTGCCTTGAGCCTTCAGGCTCTGGCAGAGTGCAGAAGAAGAGTAGAGATTTCTCTAAGTTCAAAGGAGACGTGTGTCTACTAGTGTTATAAACTTCAAGATGACAAAATTTATTGGTAAAAGGAAATAATATGCCAGTTCTGTCTGGAAGACAGATTGAGATATGACTTGATGGCCACTAAATTTTTGGGTTGGAATGGTTTGTTTTTTTGTTTTTTTTTTTTTTAGTTGGTTGATTTTGGTTTTCGGGGGAGTATTTTGGCTGGTTGGTTGATTGGTAATTTCATTGTTTGGGGTTTTGGTTTTTTTTTTTTTTTTTTTTTGTGTTACAAGTTGAGCTCTGTGAACTTGATCAAATCAAAATAAAAATCTGTTAGAGAACATGGTTTCTAACTGAAATAATAGCAGCTGATTCATCCATTTCTCATGGATTTCTCTTGGCCAAACCAAACTGGCTGTTGAACACATTTAAGAAGACTGAAAAAAAGTATTAAAACACAGGTATTGATGATTAATAGAGGAAGCAAGAAAAGATTAACAATGGGAAATGGAAAACCATTTCCTTTTAAATACAGATAAAAGATAATCGTGCTGCTAGCAAGGGTCTTAGATACATGGAACAGGATCTACCAATTCACTTAAGTATTGAAATTGCCTTAAGGTGTTTATGTTATTTAGATAACAACTTCTAAATTCAGAGTAATGCAAGACTGAAAGGTCCCTCTTGGATCACAGAAATCCTGCACTGCTCCCTGAGTAACCTATGGTTGTTGTTTTGATCTGGGGGAGTTGTCTCTACAACAGCTACTGGATAGCTGTTCCAGAACCTCACTCCTTTGATGCAGTAGTGAAGTTTCCAGCATATTTTTAGCAAGTTTATATCCAATCTTTTCCTGTGCCGACACTGTTAGCTTAAAATCCCTTTTTTCTCCTCCTGCTACTAGCTTTATTGACATGTTTATAGAAAAAACAATCTTATGCTTTTTTTTTTTCCAAATCAGACAGAGGAAAGTGTTCTAATTTCACACCTTGATAACTTTCTTTCTGCCTTTTTCCTTTTTAATTTATCTGTTTTGCACCTGAGGAACCAGAACTGCACCCCATGCTCCAGATACCCTGCCCTCTGCTGCCTGCTACAATTGCATGCTATGAAATCCTCCTAGAGGACTTCAAATTCCATTGGGATCTTTCTGTTATGAAAGGGGATTCCAGTTACTTGGACTTCCCAGCTCACAACTTTGAATTTTGGTTTCCCTTTCACAATGTCAGTTTTCATTCTTAGATATTTGCTCCTGGCCATCCCCTTTGTTTTGACTCCATAATGAGCATTACAATCAAAGGTGAAGAATATATTTAATTTTGAGACAAACGGAAATGTTCTTTTTCTACTTACTGCATTCAAGTAATCTTTCTTTCTAGGGTATACAGAGTGGCCCAACTTCAGCTGCAGGATGAGCAGAACACTTCTGTCCAGGGAACTGCATAGGCAGCTGGTGGCAGGACTCAGCTGACAAGAACTTCAAACCCACTCAAGCTAAAGAAGACGTGGATGTCAAATGTCCCAGTTTTGTGGCGAAGGCATTGACCTTTAGACTACTGAGCAAAAGGCTGCATCCTAATATTTCTCCAAAAGAAGACTGTCTTGGAGTGTTTTCAGGTTGAAAATCTTGGGTTCAGAGTTGACTCAGCATAAAACAATGTGGAAATAGGAATGCTGCCAGTTTTAATGTCATTTGCACATGACTTAAGTGTTTTATTAGAGCTTTGATTTTGTAAATAAAATATTCAGAGCAGTTCCTGCCAAGTTATACACTGGCAGCAGACCTTGTACACAGTGAAGTTTGTTTTAATGCAGTCATAAAATAATAATGTTGAAGAAAGTGGTTTTTGACCTTTCTGCCCACTTACCTTATTTTGGCTCCTTATACTAAGCCATGAAATGTCTGAAGTGTCCATTTACAGATTATTGACTTAAACGAAAGAAAACATTTTGTTTTCATGCTTTAAAATCCTAATTGCCACATTTCAATGAATATGATCACGACTACCATAAGGATTCCTGAATAAAGACCTTTTGCTGCACAGTCCGGGGCAGAGCAGCTTGCAATAAATGACATAGGAGCCAGATCCTCAGCTGGGGTAAAAGGCTGGGGCTCCACTGGCAGAGAGAGGTTGACTTGGATCAGCTGAGGATGTGGGGTTTGATTGTTATGTTGTAAGGGCAGTACCTACTTGACATGCAAGAATGAGGTATCAGATTTGTCCTAAGGAGGTTTATGTGTTTCCTTTGTTTTCCACTACCAAATTCCTTTGACATTCTAATTTGGGTCCGAGATAATTTGTAACATAAATATTACTGAAGATAAGAGGCCTCAGATTCCTTTTTAAATGTATATCTTCTTCTTGGAGATAATTTAATTTCTATAGCAGTTAAAATAACATCTCCAATAATTATGCTTTCAGGGAATATAGCCTATGTTAAACTGTCACCAAATGAGGATTATAAAGTGTTCCAGATTATAAAGTGTTCATTTCGACTGGAGAAAACTGATGTGTGCAAATGAAACTGTAGTCCGCAATATTTGACATATATAACTAAAGCAACATCTCCAAAAATATATTCAGAGAAAAACCTGTCTTATTGAAATCTAAAGTGTGGTCATCAGAAATTGTGATTAAAATTGTCTAGTTTACTTTACATTTATATTCTATATATCTATCTTTATAATGAAGCGGTGCTTAGAAGCTTTTGCAAAAAGTTCTCTCATGTAATTCAGATACAAATGCACAAGGTAAAACAAAGTCTCTCATGAAAAGCTTACTTCTTAAATTGCTGGGGAAGCAAAAGAGACCTTTGCTATGGAAACAGGGTAGAGACAGATTAAATGACTTGCTCCAGGTCATTCCTGAATAACTGTTCAATGCCTTAAGCATGGGGCCATTCCTTTGTTCCATTTCAGGTCAGGTATTTGCAAAATGAAGGTGTATATTTCTTCTGCTTTTTCTACTTTTTTTTCTTCTTTGAAGCAATCAACACAAAACCAGAAAAGCAGAATATTTTCAGAAACACCTGTGTTAAACATTCCGAAATGAGTCGGACTTGACAAGACTCAATTTGCAAAAAAGTTATTAAAGTGGCTTTCAAAACATTTTCAACAAGCATTTCCTCTCAGCAAATAATAATGCCTTTGTCCAGTTGTTTCCCAAATTCAGAGGTAGATAAATGCTAATGGCTTCAATTTGCAAACAAAAAATCTGACTTCCTTGGAATTGACTTAAAAATGTTTCAACACATCAGGTTTCAGTATCTGAGAGTGGGCTAACATCTGTGTCTTTTCAGAAGTTAGAAGTAAAATATCCTTTCATTTTAGTTCTCTGAAATGTTTAGTGTGGAGATATTCTCAGAGCATACTAAAATGCAGGATCTGAAAAAGCAGTGGTGGCCAACCCTTTAATTTCCACTGGGAAAGTAAGTAATAGCTTTTCACTCCAGATTCAGTGTTCGTCTCTGAATTTTGGAATCTGTGCATCTTGCCATTGGCCATGGCACTACAGGCACTATTGTCTTTGTACATGGCACTACTGTTCTTTGCTTTTAAGGAAGTAACCAAATTTCCTCCTGTGAGAAACCCATGTTTTGGTGGTTTTCTGCTCTGGTATTGGGATAATACAGGTTTGAGCTGTTCTGTATAAGGAAGGGATAGAAGCTGGGTTTCCTTGGTTGGTGGGAGTGGCCCAGACTCTAAAATACCACATTGTGCTGTAGGGCTAGTGTATTACATTTTGAAAAGAAGAGTACTAATCACCTACATGAAATTGAAACTCATACTATATTTTTTGAAGTAACTGTCTGGCTCCAAGTGGATGGATACATCTAACCTCACTGCAGAGAGGAAGCCTGTATCCTCAGGTAGTGCTAAATGGCAGCTTGATGACTTTTCATATCTGTATCCTTTTAGATAGCTTTTTTTTTTTTTTAGCGTTTCTTCCTGTACAGGGAGATTAATGTTGTAAAATGAGGTGTCCTGAATTCCATTTTGAAAGATGAGATCCTCCCAAAAAAGAGCAGTGTAGTCTTTTACTGAATTGGCTCAAAAGGGCTGCTCCATACCACTGAGTAAAACATTGGTCAGGTTTTATGCAAGGGGATCATTGGTGGCCGGCTGAGTCATTTTATGCTTGTTCAAATGTGGAAAACATTTTCTCTTTTTGCAGCAGGTACAAAGCCTGTGAAGCGCTGAGGGAACGGCTGGTAAAACACGCAGGTCAAGTGCAGATCTTGTGGTTTCCTGTGAGGAAAATGGCTGGCCAGCACTGCTTGTACTCGCTTGCTCTCTCCAGGAATGTGCCAGTAAGCTCCAGAGAGGCCTGCAGCGAGTAAGGGCACAGCTACACATCATCCCACACTAAAGAATCTCCTGCCAAATTGCAGAGGAGACAGGCAGCCTTTTGTGTTAGTACCCAAAGCCAGGCAAGGCTCTCTCTCACTCACTATGGCAACTGTCACTGCGAGAGTGATGACAGTGGGAACTGAACCTCCACAAGTGAAACTGAATCAGCTCCTCTGGAAGGAGAACAGCATTCCTAGCATACTTCCAAGGCCTCAGGCCAGTGAGGGAAAAATCGTTTATCTCGAGCTTTCTCCCCTTGGCTACAGACCTAGCTGCACTGGTAAGCTAAGTTGCCTCCTTGTCCACACATCATTTTGACAGCCTGATGCTCTCTACTCTCTTTCTTCCTCCCACCCACAGTATTAGGAAAGCTTACGCTAGTCTGAAAGAATTTTGTGAGGGAAAAATAAAACCAGACAATCAAACTCACAAAACAAAAAATAAAATAGAAAATACAAAGTAGACCTCATGAGACTCCATGCCTGCCTCAGTGAAGAGATCATATGGAAAGATGGATCAGTACTCCTCAAACATGCCTGTTGAATGCAATACTCTCCTTTTTGAATATGACTTTGTTGATTGATTGTGTGATAGTAATAGAAAGGTTGAACTAAACTGAGGATATCTCTTTCATTACTCCTGGGTTTTTTCCCTCCCTCATTTCAGTCCTGAGTCAAGCTCTAAGGTCCATATCATTGAAAGTTCTTACATAACCAAAGATGATTTTAAAATTTCATTCACTGCCTGCTTCTTCTTTAGATATATGCCTAAAATGTACTAAAGACATTGGCAGTTACTTAAATATAAAATCTCTTAAAAATGTACAACTACTCAAAGACAAACCTCATTGAGGAACAATTTGGTCTGTGGGGTTTCCAAAGTTAGTTTCACAGCATAGTCCTCAAATGTCATTTTGACACAGAATACCTGTGCAATACCCTGAAAATACAAGGATATCTGAAAAACTAGGTTGAAATCCATATGAAAATACCCTTGCTGTTGATGCTTTAAGTTTTAGCTTCTATATTTTTCAGATCAGTACTGCTTTAGTGTATAATTCTAAGACTCCATAGCCTGTCAGATAGTGTTCTCCCATCTAATTCAGACAAAATAATTTCTCTCTAGGCCTAAAACTCAAGGACCCTTTACTGTCTCAGACCCCAATAAATGTAAACAAAAGTGAATTGGGGAGGAAACCTGAAGTAAATAACTTCATTACCTGAAGCTGTAATTGGGCAATTAAACTCTGATATGCAAATAGACCAAACTTATATCTGTATGAAAAATTCATGACCATTGTCCATCTTGGATGTAGCCTCTGTGAAGCTCCTGCACTGCCTCCTTTGAAGGCCTTTCAATAAATACCTGTAATTATTTTATTATATTATTATTTATTCTGTAATTCTCTCTAGCATCTGTTCTAGGTAGCCTCTCCAGGCATCATCATCTTCCTGTGAGTAGGAACCTACTGTTGGCAAGGTTTAGACCCAACTTGAGTCCCATGGTATGGAATGAAGGAGAAAACTTTTTCTTCCTTCATCTTTAGTTAAAGTGTAAGAGGGGGAAAGAAACAGTCAGTTATGTCTGATTCATAACCCTCATTCTTTAGGACAGCAGGACGCAGCAGGTTGAGCTGGAGTGATAAGCAGGTAGAAGGGAAGATGTGCTTTTCTAAGCCAAGGGTATAAATACCTGGATGTCTGAAGACTATGAAGACATATTTGGGAGAACAGGATGGGCAGCTGAGAGAGATATAGCTAAGATAGACACGTCGAACGGGCGCTGTATTTCCAGGGTTTCCCGTTCAGATACATACTGTGGGCTTCAAGGAGGACATCAGAGGCCTTGGAAAATATTTTGTGGTTTCTTAACTACGTAAATATACTTGACCTCCCCATAGGTTTTGTTGTTGCAGTTGCTGTTGTTTGTTTGTATTGTTTGGTGTTCTCTTTCTCTTCAGTTTACTTCTTCTTTCCAGTATGCTCCAGTACGCTTTTACATAGAGAAGAACCAGTTCAACTGGAAGACCACTAAGAAAAGGCTTTTTTTGTTCTTTTTTATTCCCCATATTGGGAGCATGGAAATATCCTTGAGATGGGATTATAAAAATAAACACAGTTCTATCTGCTTCCAGTACTAGCTAGCAGACAGGTTGCACCTCTTGGTTTTAGTTTTACATAGACAGGAAAAAGAAATGGCAGCTGGTACATGAAATGGCAGTGATGTGGAAGTTGCTCACTTAATTTCTGTGGATGTATGCCTTTTGCTGTGCATGTTTCCCTCAAGAATCACAAATAAAACCTCCTGTATACATCCCTAGATAGTAGCAGATAAAGAGGATCCAAGAAATAACCAGAGCAAAGATTAAGTGGAAATCCTGGCATAAAACTTTATTCCTTACTTTTTTTCTTCTCACGATACCACATTTTTTTGCTTTTATCTTTCATCTATGGCAATCTTTACTGAACATAATTGCCCTTAATTAATTAACACTATATCAAACCACCTCTTATCACACAGTGATCTCTTGATCTCTCTCTCTCTCTCTTTCTCTTTCCTTCTCTCTCCTTAAATTCCCCACAATATCAGATAATTGAATGTAGAAAGCTGAGATCCACCAACTTTTTCCACCAAAATGCACCACTGAATATTCCTTGTAATGTTTGCCAGGGTTGATGTTGAGAATAGGGTGTGAATTATGCTTGGCTGAGAGATAATAGGATATTTAATTAGGTTAGAATGAGTCTGGAAATAACCTTATTTGTGTAGCAAAGAAGGTAAAGAGACACTCAAAAGAACACAGCTATAAATTACCATATTAGCAATAGCTTTTGAATCACTAATAATTACCTCTGCATGTTTTCAACCCCTTTAGTTAGCAAGCTAAAGATTAAAATTAAAACATTTTTGGAAAGATTTAATTTAGCTCCAACTTCTGACTTTAATGTTTGGGCAGCTGAACCTCAGAAATTTCCCTTTTAGTTCAGGGTGTGATGACCTTGCAGATGAATAAGTGTATAAGTAAGGTAAACTACCTTATGACCTGCTATTCATTATTTATTCTGAGGAAAAATATTTCCTATATACTCTTCCTTACAGTCAGTGCAGAGAAGTCTATATCTTGGTGGAAGTACCATAAGCCACATCTTATTTCCTGAGAGTAAGACTGCAGGTGGACAGATGATAAAAAGAAAACAGTAAAAAAAAAAAAAAAAGATAAAAAAGATAAAAAAAATCCACACTTGTAGACTTCTATTAGTATGTGGAGCCAATGCTTTACTGACCTCCCAGGGTTTGAAGTAAAAAATGTTACTTAAGTTAATCTTTTACTTACATGAAAAATCTATTGTCTTATCTTACTGTGTATGAAATATAGAAAATAAATTCAACCATGTTTAAGAAATGACCAGAAATTCTCTGTGTGTATTAAAAGCTTGAGCCTATCTTACCTGAAAGTTATCAGGTTTATAGTGCCATCTTGTCAGAACTGTGGTCGGCAGTCCCTTCCCTTCCACCCTAACACATGACCTAGATCCCCCAAATTACATAAGATCAGTTCTTGAGTGAAGCATATTGTATAAAAAAAATAATGCTTGAATTTGATTTTTCCTGTTGTATAAAATAGCCTGAATTTGATTTTCCTTGACAGAAGTTTAAAGGTTGAAGGAGAAACAGAGAAATGTTTGCATAGCAGTCACTGGAATTCTTTGGAGAGAATTATCTTTCAATGCTAGACTTGCAAAGAGGAGTTTTAAAGCTATTATTATTTTAAAATAATAATGTTATCATTGTTAATAATTTTTTTTTTAACACTCAAATAATACTAGCTTTGGAAAAGCTGGTCTGTAAAAATAGTCATGCAGCTGTAATATTTTTTGGACTTTTTTCCTGTTCAAGGGAATCTAAAGGAAAAAAGTCTTCTTTATTTAATATGTTTCATTATTATGACTACCTTCAATTAGATATAAAATATTTTTCTCTTTGTCTTTCCAATTAGGAGCTCTAGAAATTTTTCAGTTTGCAATTCTTTTTATTTTCTCTTTCAGTTTGAGCTCCATACTGGTTGAAAACACAACTTTGTCTTCTACTTTCCTCCTAAAGACTTCTGATTATAATTAAATATGTATGTTTATGTAACACTGAAACAAAAGAGCAATGAACTACCATCCTTCTCTACAAGAATATCTGCTCCCAAGTTGCTTGACTCTTCTTTCTGAGGGAAGGGTGCACAACTAGGAAGTTCCTTACCATGAAGCAGCACTTGAGTAGAGAGACAGTGAAGAAAAAGTCCACCTAACTAGATGCAGATGACAGCACACAAATTCAAAGAATTCTAAAAAAAAAAAAAAAAATCAAAAAACCAGAAATAATTTTTTAATACTAAGAAAGTCTTCTAATCTCTTGGTGGTCTTGATTTTTATCTCAGTTACAACAAGGAATGAATTAACGCTAAAATTAATCCAATGCATTAATATGGATCCAAATTTGTGCCACAATATTTAAATTACTTTTAATGAGATACAGTAATTAATGAGTTACATTAATTAATTATGTTGCTGTTAAGGCAATGATATAGAAGTGGCAATTCCTTAAGCTTTTTTGCGCTGAAGGCAAAAAGAGTTTTTCTTGTAGGAGGCAATGGCCATAAATTAGATACGTAATGATATAATAATTTTAACATTTAACTGTTAGGAGCTTTAGAAAAAAAAGAGGTGTTTAATAATTTTCCTCACAGAGTCCAACAGCACTCTATCTTTGGATGTGAACAAAAGACAAATGTAGCTTTAAATATACATGTTCAAAAGATCTTTGGGGAAAGTTAGTGGAATGTTTCCTAATGACTTTTCTGATATTTGAATCAGGGCCTAAATGAACTCTAAAGTTTTCCCAGTGTATTATATCTATATCATATCTTTAGATTGCCTTTTCTTGTGCTTTGTAGTGCTGAAGGCGTTTCCACAGCATAACAAGTAGTGACAGAATGCTGTTTGTTGCTATTGTGCTTTCATGAATTAAAAGATGGCAAAGTAAAAGTTACAGGAAACTGGCTTTTCCAGGCTCCTTTTGATGGAGTTTTTTCACATCAGGGAGGTTTCTGCTTACACCAGAGTTAAAATGTGTGTCTGCAGGCCCGCGCAGGGCACGGCACAAAGTGCGAGCCAGTGGGGCGGCGGTTGTTCAGCATTACCCTTCGCACAGTGGGCAGGGGGCTTTCCTGGCAGTTTTCATGGGAACACTCCCAGCCTTGTACAGCTGCTTCACACAGTCAGTGCATCCATTAAAATATAGGAAAAGGAGAGAAAGAGAAGTTATTCTTTACTGCTGTTCTGAGAATGTGATATATTGGAAACATGCTGCATTTTGATTATATTTCATCACAGGTTGCTTGGTACTGTATCATTAGGCTTTAATTTCCTTAGTGTAGAATTGCACTGGGGAAATGAGCAACAGAATCTCAGAATGGGGTTGCTTTGTGTGAGGTATAATGTAAACAAAGTAAGACTGTTCCTGTCGCAGCAAGTTTGTAGTCTAAAGCATAAAAGAAGATGAAGAAAAATTATTTTCCAAGGTCTCTTAAGGCTTAGAAGTGGCTGAACTGTTTTCTGGATGGTGCCACATAATATTGAATTTGTTTCTTCACTTTCACTTCAGATTTAAAAAGACTATCTACATATTGAAAATTTCTCAGAAAGATAAAATCATTGTTGTATTTATCTTGTAGGCAGGTAAATAGAGATGTTTCATGTTATGCTGCCAAAATATCTGATGTTGGGTTCTAGGCTGCAAAATCATGCAGAAAGGTAAGTGCTATATAAAGAGTTTTACATGTCTAGTGTAAATTAATTATACATCTTACAACTGGTTCATCTGTTCAGTATAAGAAAAAAAATACAGTTCATGTTGGGCAAACTATGAATAAAATCAAAGCACTGTCAATAAAAAAGCTTGGAATATGATATATAAAATATATGTGAAAAAATATTAAAAAAAATAGAATGACAAAAAGTGGAATTTAAAGGAATATGAGGGGGTTATCTATCAGCTCTTCCTCTGCTGAAATCAGAAGGAATGGTAACCATATCACACTTTGTCCATTATGTTTTCTAACCTTTCAATAATTTATATTTTGTGGGTTCCCTAAACCATCTAATGCTTGATTGGCCTTAGCATCAGAAAATATCTTTCCTTGTATCCAGTTTAACTCCCTTACTGGCAATTTACATTCATTACTTCTTGCTATAACAACTTGGACATAAAAAAAGGAGTTTATTTCTTCCTCTTTGCAACAGCTTTTGATGTAACTGAAGACTATTAGAAGAAAAAAATGATCACACTTTTTCTTTTTTTTTTAATGGACAGTCTTTATTTCATTAATTTTTCTCTTGAAAACAATGTTGCACATTTTAATCAAATCTAAGCATAAACTCTGCTGAAGGGATTAATGTAGAATAAATGCAGATCTTTTCATGAAATAAAAAAATTCAACCAAAGAAACAACAAAAACAACCAAGCAAGCAAACAAAACCACCAGGACAACTTAATGATCTTTGCCCTAAAAACAACTAAATTATCTTTGCCCTAGAAGTGATGGAAATATGTTCCTGGAAAAAAGTCTGGATGCAGTTTCATGTTTGAGACTTCACAACTTAAAATGTAAATTTTTTTTCAGCTTCTTCTTTGACATCTATAAAACGGGTACACAACATGTAAGAAAGAACAATGCAGAAAGTTTCATTAAAACAATAATGGAATTACTTTCACTTGAGTATGTTCTGCACATAGAGGTCCAGGACTTGAACAAGCTCCTTTTGTAAGAATTTGCATTTCCAATGTGGAGTCATTACTGGAGAACTTGAAAGATTCATCCAAATTCAGAAGTCCATATTAGATGACTTTTAGAGGATATTAGAGTCTGCTGGTGAGTTGTTATGGGGCTTTAAAGCATTGCCAAAACTGCAATAAGAAATGTCCTTATTTGTGGGAGAAAGACTGAGAGAAATATCAAATTTCCTGTTAAAATAATAATGACAATAAACTAGGAAATTCCTTAATAAGGTGGAAATTTTCTCAAATCGTCCATTAAAAACTGTGGTTGAAGATGGAAAAATATGGCCACAGTGAAGCAAAGAACTATGAAATATAGATTTATTGCAAAGGCTGTGAGAACAATTTTGAAGATCTTTGGGGACTTCTGAATGTTCATATTTGAGCTATATGTGCTGAACTTGGCTTCACTTCCTCCAACCAATGTTGTTGGTTAGAGTATAAATACTTGTGATCCAACATAGCATAAAGGTAAAGCACTTGAAAAATAAATATATTCTTTATTTTCTACAAATTTTGTATGGAATGATTCCTAGTGTCACTAAAATGGAAAAAAAATCATATGATAGATTTAAATGCATTTCCATAAAGCTGTGCTTACAGACTGCAGGTAGGATATACAAATTTTTAGGAACTCTAGACCATTCTATCCTATATATTGGAAGGCTAAGGATGGGATATACTTGGATATGCCTGGATTCATACCTGAATAATCTACTGACTCAGCGGATTATGTAAGATGTGAGCTAAACATAATTTCATGTATTTCCTTGTTCTGGTTGCTAATAGCAACAGATTGAAAACTGATAAAAATCTTTACTAAAAGTGTTAGTTTTCTCATTTGATCAGAAAAATTATTTGGTATAGATTTAGAAAGATAATGGTAAGGCTTAATCTATTCTTTATAGAAGGAATTTTTCATCTATTTATAGGTGTTAGTAGCATCAGTGTGTAAGTAGAGCAAATAATTTTAAAAGAATCTTCCATGGGTTCTAAGAAAAACAAAAATCTTTGAAGTTCCTATAGTTAAAATAATAAGATACACAAATATACATAATGTTGAGGGTAGGAAAAATGAGCGTATACTATAATATTATCCAAATAAATCAATAGAAATAAAATTTTCAAAAATAATATAAAATAAAAAATAAATAGTAAATAAAATTGACTAATATACTTTAATATTCAGATACATCTTAACATGAAAAACACACTAGCTTTGTGTCCTATTAGTACTTTACTAGCCTTTTTTTCAAGCAAGGGTTGCACAAAGAAAATTATATTTCTTTTCCTCTGAAACATCTGATGTCTGAAAATATGAAACTACTAAAGTGGGTTTTTATAACTTTTTAGCATCATGTAGCTGTTAGGGTCATAATCCAGCACTTCCTGGCCACTTCCCAGAACACTGTGAAGTAGCATCAGGACTGCTTTAGAAAGGAAAGCAAACCACAGTCAAATGGTTTGAATTAGCAACTGAGTCATCATTTGCTCCAGCATCAGTGACACTGAATAACTCCAGCACTCAGCCTGCCTGAGTGCTCGATTTCCACAGCAGAAGGTGGCAGGAGCCCTGCAGTTCTGCCAGCCCCATCTTGGGCAATACTGGCATGGGGGATTGCCTGGAGAGGAAATGTGGTCTTAGACAGAATCCCTCAAAATTCAGGGATAACTTATGGATTTCTGGATTCTACAGCAGCCATCCCAGCTATTCTTCCTGACATCATAAAATATCTATTTGGGGATGTAAACAGTTCTGGACTGGAAGAATTTGCTGGGATGAGGAGATTCAGCTGCTTATGATCCTGGCAGATGTGGTAGCCCTGGGAGAATCCAGGTGCTGCCCTTGTCCTGCAATGGATTAGTAGTTCTGTTGAGTGAAGCATTTGGCATTACAGATGTTAGTGTGACTCTATAACAATGGAAACATTTTAACATGGGAAAATAATCCAAAACAAACTGACATCTGCTTGGACAGTACTTTATTCTTGCCATAGGGATATATATTTTTAGGAAGAAAAATAAA
>QUSF01000002.1:8112715-8199043 GCA_003676055.1 Chloebia gouldiae | reverse complement strand
CCAAAAAGTATAAACAACAGCAAATTGAGGAGAGCAAATTGGGAGGATGGGACTTCATAACCTGAAGCTGTAATTGCAGAATTAACCCCAATATGTAAATTGAACAAAACTTATAAAAGTGTGAAAATTCATGATCTGTCATCCCTCTTGGATGGAGCCATGGCCGGGCTCTTGTACTGCCCAAGGTGTATCCTTTGAAGGCCTTTTAATAAATACCTGCTTTATTCGTTTAGCACTGTCTAGCCTCTGTTCAAGGTAGCCTCTCAAGGTAGCCAGATACAGCTCCTATCACCACCCAGCCATGGAATCTGCTTGCTGGATCAGCCCAACCACCTGCATCTCTCGGGGATCTTCAGCTGTTTTCCCAGAGCTGATGTGGGACAAGCACCTGTTGGGATGAAAAAGTAACTACCATCTAAGATGGGCGTAACAAAGCTCCTCCCGGCTCATAAGACCCAGGCTAATTTTTGACTTTCCAGGCAGAACTGTGACTGTAAATCACAAAGGTCTCAGTCAAAATCTTAGGTGTGTTAATGAGCAGAACACAAGACTAATCCACCCAAGGAAAGTGGACTCTTAATTGCTTAAATTCTCTGCTTGTATGGCTACTAGCTGGTTGACATAACCAGAGTAGATGTAAAACAGACTAATTCTGCCTTAAAACTAGATTTTTGATTCTTTATTTTCATTTTCCACATACCTTTGTTTTCCTTCCTCTTTTACCCATGTTTGTTTTCTTCCTCCTGACAAAAAATTAGAGCAAGTGCTGTAAAAAATTGCTTATGTATTATTGTCTAGCTTTGAAGTGGTGTACTGTCCTGTACTCAGCACAAATTATACTCTGGGAGCTCTGTATTTTTACTTAATTTTGCATTCTGATCAGTTGTACAGCATGCATCACATGTCCAGGCTAAATTCTTTGGTTACAGACTCATAGATAGTGATTTGCAATAGTTTTGTGTCCGTGTCCATGTCTGAACTCCATTAGAGAACCTTGGTGATTACCAGGAAACAGCTGTGCCTGTTTCTGTATGTCTGTCAGGCACAGGATGTGTTTCATGGATAAACTGAAGTGCAAGAGATTTCATCAAAGGTTAAGTAACAAGTTCTCAACCGTAAGACTTCAGAAATTGACCCAGAGGGTCCTACAAGAGACCATCTAAGTTTCTCATCTCTGGCTGATGTAAGAAAAGGGGAGTAGAAGGAATCTCTTTCCCTGGAAGTTTTTTATCAGACACTTAGAAGTGAAAAATGGGATTTTTAAAAAATAACTCTTTCTGTTAATGTTGATTTTTTAATATTTTTAAACCTTTCACATTCTATGACATAAAATTTATCCCAAAACACACCTAATCATATGAAGAAAAGTGAAATTGTAGACACATATATTTTAATTTAACTGTGAATGGGTAATCATGAAAATGTTAGTTCCTATAGAGATTTGTTACTAATTGAGTTGCAATTCAATATTTTTCAAATTATCTGAAAGAAAATATTCTATTCAATTATTGCTGATAATTCAGAAATTGGTAATGACACCCCAATCTATTTCACACTATCTAGGTTTCTTGACAGGGTGAGTGCAGTTGAGCATGTTTCCTAACTTGGTGCAGGCAAGTGGATTCATGTTCAAACAGCAAGGGAAGGTACCAGAAACATGAAATATGAAATTGTGTCTTTGAGAGCAGAGATTCTCAAAGGGCTTTACAAATCATTTGTAAAACCCAGTCTTTATGAACCTCCAATGCAATAATATGGCTAAGAAAGTCACCTTAGTCCTTGCCCTGAGAAATTATTCAAGGTTTAGAAAAATATCTGTGACACGGGAGATATAAGCAGTCTAGTATATTTACTTTATAAAATAGTAAGTTAGCAAACCAAATGATAATTGCATATAATCACTATCATGTAATCATAAGGGAAAGAGGTGCTGAAGACAGAAATCATGCTGAGAAATGCATAAAAAGATTTAAAAAATGGAAATAATCTTTTTACCAGAAGGAGAGCAATTGGGACAAATTCCCTAATGGATTATTCATCTCTTTAAGACTTCCTGCCTAAATCACGTCTTTTAGAAAAATATCAGTCTTTAAACAAATGCTTAAATCTTCAGTTAGAAAAGGTTTGGTGTGGTTCTTTATTCTGTATTTTGAAAAATATTGGATTTAAGGAATTGAAATGGTTCCTCTAAATCATATAAAAATATTGTTCTCATCCCTCCTTAAATTCTAACTTTTACTTAACATCAATGATAACATTAATATCTATGACTTCATCTCCACTGCCATCCCCCTTTATATATGACAATAGTTAAAATTCAAATTGTATGTTTCTCACTTCAGAATATTTTTTCCCTCTGAGACAACAGTTGGCTAGATTTGGTATTTCAAAATCATTTTACTGAGTTTATTTTTCTTATTTCCTAATTCTGAATTTCAAAGGTCTATCTTGGTCATATTTTGTCCAGAAAAAAGTACATTTCAATCTGGAGAGCACAGACAGAGCATATTTAAACTAATCCCACAGCTATCCCATCAACAACCCCTGACAAAAACAGTTCTGGCTTTCCACAGTTGTTTCACACCTTGGCCATTTTCCTCTTGCCCCAGTCAGAGTAATCCAAAGGAGTTTAGGAAAGCCTCAAGGATCCATACACACCAGCACATAGCTTTTCCACTGAAGTACCAGGCCAGCTCCGATATTTTTAATTGAGACCAGAACAGAATGTGTGAAACTTCTAGTGGAATTCCTCACACTGGGATTCAAACCACAGTTGAGTACCATATGCTCCATAAGAATGCTTATTTTTCTTCTTTCACTTTGAATTAAAAGCAAAACCACACGAATGAGGTAGTAGAGAAAAATCTAAAAAGCGATCCCAAAATTATATGCATAATAGCCCCAAAAGACACCCAAGAAATGACTCATTTCCAAGAACTGATATTTAAATGAAGCAATCCCAAAATTATATACATTATAGCCCCAAAAGACACTCAAGAAAGGACTCATTTCCAGGAACTGATATTTAACTGATATTCAAATTGAACTAGACTAAAACCTCAACCAATTATATTTAAATATAATGAAAAATAAATACAGCTGAGCTTTTAAGATAACTGGAATAGCTAAAGGTCTGTCAGCACTTCCAGTATAAACCTGGTTTGTTCAGGGGATTATAAGTGCTGTAAAAATGTGTTCCAGGCTGAAAGTTGGCAGGCAAAGATTGTAGTTTTAGAGCTTGGGATTTTTTCTTTTTGTTAATTTTAAATAGGTTCAAAAAAAAAAAAAAGGATTGGCCACTTTTAAGATAGGATTGGTAGACTTTGGAATTTTCCAACATGATTTCTGACATTCCCATAATCCAAAAAAGGACTAATTTTAAAAATAGGATGATGTAAGCTATTATTAGTCCATGATGTGAACTAACCACATGCTTCTTTTGGGATTTGTATAGGGGTTTATTTTAAAAAGGCAAGTGGGTTCAAACACAGGTCACTAGACTCATGTAGTTTGTTTGACTCGTAGGTGGGATTTTTCAAGCACCCTCAGCAGTGGCCTTGCCCAGATCCCAAGGGCTGACATCAATGGTGACAAAAGCTGAGATGTTAAGGCACCCCACTCATCCACTGGAGTAATGACAATAAACTTGGAAAACCACTTTTTCTATTAGTACTGACCTATCATGGCATCTCTTTAGGATGGATTTTTTGTCAAAAATTCCCATAATAAGATAGCACAGATTTATTGATATAATTTCTTCCCTATCAGCTTCTGCAATGTACTTGTGGCAGTTCTCTAGGAACATGACTAGCCACAGAGAAGTGAAGATATTCTCTGTATGTGTGAACAGGCACCACTGCAAAGGTACGTGTCATATCAAGGAACATTAAATTCCACCTTTATTCTTTCTGCCCACAGGGGAGAGCGGATGTGTGTGCCCAGAGGGAGTGGGACTCCACCGCCACCATCACAAATACGAGCAGGGCCTTCAAAGGGCTGTAGAATCCCAGGTTTCACAGGGTTCTTCCAGGACTTTCCCAAGCTCAGCTGTAGCAGCAGAGCTGTTCTGCTTTTGTTGGTGTCGAGAACATGCTATTTTTTACAAACATGCTTCAGAAAAGATTCTCCTTTTCTGCTCCCAAAAGAACGAGGAAGACAAATGTTTCAGGCACAGTGCCCTGGTGAAGGAAATCAGCATTTACATTTTGGTTTAAAAGGAACTGGTCAAGGATTTCACCTATCATCTTTAGAAGGGTAAAAACCAGGAAGTTTTTATTTCAGAATATAGCTTTTTCTCTCATCTTTGGTGTGATTTTTTGGTATGTTGAATGATTTCTCTATCATGTTTATCACATATAATCACAAGCAATTTTGCTTCTTAATTTGTGAAAGAGAAAGAGAATGCTAAAATCTGAAAATGTATTATAAAATAGAATTGAATAATTACTTTCCAACAAGCAGTGGTTAATATTAATGAGACACAAAATCATATCTGCATTTCTCTGTTTATTTACATAATGAAGTATGCTAACAAAAATTACTTGTTTTGAGTTTTTGTCTTTCAACTTTTTTCTTTATAAGGAAGTTTTCATTTCACTTAGTATTAAGGTGTTTTAAAATGCAGGCTTTAAAAAACACACAGACCATTCATAGCGTCTGGGGTGAGAAACCATATTTGTTTGTATTTTAGATCACTAATGACAGTTCTGAAATACCAATCTAATCTTTCTCATACTCACAAATTATGTGGCTTTCCAGGATCAGATTTAGCAGGGACATTGTCCTCATTAAGGACAATTAGGAAATACTGGCAGTGGGTCAGTGTGACAGATCTTGGTTCACTATTGAGGTGAAAACAAAACAGAAGATTGGAAAGAAACAGAAAGAACAAGTTAAAGCATATATCAATAAAGTCTTTACAGCCAAGTGATATTTTAATATTTATCCATCACTGAAGAGTTCATGCTACATATATTAAGATTACTTCTGAAATTCTTAGTTACTGAAAACGATATATGATAGACTTTTGTTTTTTCCATGCTGGGGACGAAGGGAGTCATGGGTCAGATTAATGTGGTATGACCCAGTGCCTGATTGAAAGACCATCACAGGTTTTAGCAAAAGCCTTTAAAGGAGAATAAGTTCAGAGCACAGAGATTTGCTTTGTCATGCTGAGTGTCCTTATGTTTTAGCATAACACACAGGAAAGCACTTCTGTACTGAGTCTGAGATTCATTTTACCTAGAACACCCCACAACCTGCACTGATGTCATTCCCTTTCTACACCCACCCTTCCTGCCTCCAGTCTGACCCAATGGGCTGTGCTCCCAAAAGTTTTTTAACTGATCAGAGTTCTGCACCCTAGTCTTCTGAGGAGCTGTTAAAGGCAAAAATATTTAGTTGTTCATCTAAGATGTCATTATCCCACAAATCCAGGCAACCTCAGATGCTGTCGAGTTGACAGTGTTGCTCAGTCATAAACCCTATTCTGTAGAAGACATATCAGTGTAAGAGAGACATTATCTAAACCTGAACTCCTGTAAGCTGTAAATGATCACAGAATCATAGAACCATTAGGGCTGGAAAAGACCCCCAAAATCCTCAAGTCCAACATTTGACCAAATGCTACCAAGCCCACTAAATCGTATCACAAAGTACCATGTTCTCTCATTTTTGAAAACACCCAGGAATGGTGATTCCTCTGCTTTCCTGGGCAGCCTGCTCCAGTGCACAGTCACTCCTTCAGTGATGAAATTTTTCCTAAAATCTAACCTGAACTTCCTCTGACACAACCTCAGGCCATTACCCCTTGTCCTATTGCTTGTTGCCTTGGAGTGCAGACGTGCACTCAAAAGTAAGTGCAATTGTGCCCCTCAGCATGAAATCAAGGCTATTACAAAGAAAAGTACTAAATTATTATGCAGTTGGGTCATCAATCCAATTGTCAAAAATAATACAAAATAATTATTTTGACTCTCTTCAATAAGATCTTTAATATTTCTTTTTCATCATTTTATTAAAAGGTGACAACAGTATTGAAAAGAAAGATTTCATTCACCTCTCTGCCAAACACTGATGTTGGAAACAGGAAGAGCTGTGGCTCCTCCCCTCCTGCTGAGTAGGCATCAGTGAACAAACTGCACAGTTTTCAATTGCAGGGGATTTATTTTTTGTGAGGGACCAGGCAACAGTGAGAGAGGAATGGACAGACAGTCTCTTCCTCCCCCACAATGCAGAGGATAGGGTAAGGATTTCGTCACAAGATTTCAGGTGTAGGCAGAACAGCTCTGCTCAGAGAACAAAATCTCACCATGTCTGGGAACCCTCATCCTCTGAGGGGACCAGAGGATGTATCAAAGTAGTGTGGGAGAATGGGGGACAAGTGCAACAAGGGGTGGAAAAGTTAAATTAAATGTGTCTCTATCTTTGTGCCAGAATTCTTTCCCAAGGCTGATTCTGGAGAATGCATATTTAAAGCTGCTGAAGGCTCAAGCCAGAGCAGAATATTGGTCATTCAGAGAATCAAATATAATTTGAAGTCTCACTTCACACTTCTATTTCCATTTCAGTAGGTCATTTTAGCTGAACTCCACAGGCCAGTGGTGACCTGGGCTAAGGGAATGAAGCTCTGAGGCAACAGCAGCTCATAATCTCCTTTTCAACTCTCAGAATATACCCATACCCTCCTCACCCTCAAACCTCCTGTCTTTTCTTGTGAATCCTAACTCTATATTCCATTGTCTTTTAAGGAAAATGAGATTAATTCAAATCCTTCCTCAATGTGGCTATAAAATGAGAATTTCCTTAAAACACTCAGAGTAGTTCTTTCTAAGGTTTAACTCATGTTGTTTAAAGAAACCTGAGGAATTTTCAGTATCAGAACCACCCACCCTGGGCTGCATCACTTTAAAAACCAAATGTTCAACTCTTTTCAGCTCTATTGTTGGATTACTTTGTTATGTGATACACTCCCCCACTGCACGCTCTGTGACATTGGGAGTCATAAACCCTCCATTTTGGAAATGAACTCTGGTATGTGCATAACCCACATACCAGGGAGCAGGGCTTGGTGGCACTCACAGCACTGCCTGTGTTATGAGGTGTTAGTGAAAGTTTTGGTCTCTTCAGCCCCTTTTATTGGTTCTGCAGTGGATTCCTTACTTACAGATGTTTTCAAAACCAGCAGTTCCAAGGAAAGTCTACTTATTGCCAAAAGTTTACAGCTGAATTTCTTGGCAATTGCAAGTAATGATTTCATCAGAACATGAAATAAGTCAGGGCTGCTGTTGAGAGACACCATTTTATAATCCAGCATTGTAAATTTAAGACTTTTATTTGCTGCAGAGTTTGGTTTCCATTTGTTCAACCCTCTGATAGGTGCATTGCTTGGGAACAGATATAGAAGTTTTACAGGGCCTTTGTGCAATTTAAAACCCCTGTATAGAATACCAGAGTGCACTGCCCATTCACATCATTAAAGACTTTTACAAGAGTATCATGTTCACACTTATATGTACTTTACTCTAGCGACCCTCCCCGCGCCATGTTTGAATTATTATAAATGGGGCCATGCAGAAAGCTGTCTCCATAACTGAAGTAGGGAGGTTTTGTTTAAAATTCAAATAACAGCTAAATGGTGTCTGTTTGTTCCTGATCAACACTCTTCATACAAAAAAAAAAAAAAAACAAACCTCGTTGCACTTTCTTAAAAGGCAGCAAATGTGGACAAATATTAGCTTTTGGAACTAAAGGGGAAGTTATTCATTCACTCAGCAGTGCTTTGCAAACTATCAATCTTCCAGGTATTTCTATTAGCTTTAATCATTGAGGTTGTTTGTTTGGAGCAATTTCTAAGAGAATAAAGGTACCTTTGGCTCTTATCTCCTGTCATCAAAGCATCCATTAGGAAATCCAAGCCCTGTAGGCAAGCTCAAGGGATTACTCAAAGAGGTTTTCTTGAAACAATCAAGAATTCGGTGCCCTCTCTTCAGTGCACAGGAGTTCAGTTAGAAACCATAATCTGAAAGAGAGGTTTATCTGAGGCTTAATACAATTTGAACAGGATTTTGTTCAAGGCAAACCTACAGATAAAAGCACCTTAAGTATGTTGAAACAAAGATGAGCCTGCATTCCTTGTGGTGCTGTTTCTAAGTCCAATAGTCTGTCAACAAAGTGTGGGGGGGAGAAAGCTCTAAAAGTCTCACAATTATCACAATAGTCAGTAGATTGGACCACTGAGAAGCTAATTAATAGCTTTTTAATAAAGGAATGCTGATTAAGTGTGAAGCAGACAAAAGCTAGTTCAGTGTTGGGGGTTGGAAGACTTGCCAACAGAAAGCTTGAAGATGGGGACAATGTAAAGATTTGAAACCTGTTAAGTAGGAAAAAAATATCAGAGATATGTGAAGAGCTTGAACCGAAAAAAAAAAGAAAAAAAAAAGAAAAAATAATCTGGAGTGCATATAAGCCTGAATTTCCACAGTATTTGAATGGAGAATGTCCTTTCTTCAGGTGCAGAGATTTAATTCTGCTCACTGGTAATGGAAAGAGAGAGGAGAGACTGACAAAATACTAAAGCATCTTTGCATTTAGGATCTCTTGTCTTTGGAGACAGTCCAGTGTAGTATGGCTAGGATTTGGATGACCTGGGTTTAACTGCTGCTTCTTTCATTGAGTGCCTTTCCCTCTTTGGTTTTCCTTACCTGGGAAGGGAAATGATGAATAGTTTGAGATAATTGACAAAAAAATTAACATAAAATTTAGATGTTGTTGTTTTGCTGCTGCTTTCCCAAGAGGCTCATCTCTGAGTTGGAGCTTTGGTTCTGTAGGAGCAGAGCACAAAGTCTGTCTCTGCCTTGAGGAGCTTAGTATAATTACTGGGCTCAACTGAGACACAAATGAGCAAATAGGAATTTTTAAGGAAAAGCATTGTGTTTCAGCTTCTTAAGAACAGACACAGTTGTGCCTTTCCTTAGATTGGAAGCTTTTCAGAACCTACAACCAGAGAATGAGGGTGCCCATTTATAAGGGGAATAATGTGGATAACATGCATTTGAAATTTCAAAGGGTTTTCTTTACACAAATCCATTTAAAAAACCTTAACGAGAATTAGAACAGTAATTTGCCATGAGAACAGAACTCTTTTCAAGACTGAAAGTGAATTAATTCATTTTCAGGATTGAGAAGAATTGGCAGTATTGTACCTCAGAGGCTGGTTCTAGAACCTGTTTTACTCAACTTCCTCATCAATGACCTGAAAAAGGAAATGAGCTGTGAGATCTCCAAGTGTGATTTAATTAAGATTTTTTAGATAGCTGAATATTACGTCAATGACAAGAAACAACAGGAGGATCTCACAATGTCTTTGGCTGGAGCTAGAAATAGCCATCAAGATATCAAACATCTTTTGAAGAAGGCCACCCAAATGACATAATTTGGTATGTATACAAAACCTTTTGTGCACCTACCTTCTCAGTGCTCTCTGTGGTTTTGTGATCTCAAGAAGGAGATGGTGGAATTAGAGAGAGTATAGAGAAGAGTAAGTAGGTGGTGGAAGAGCTATTTTACAAGAAAATATTAGAGAGGTTGGAACATTTTTTTTTCAAGAGGAAAAGGCTGGAAGGCATATAATAAAGTCCTGCAAAGTCATGATAGCATGTAGAACCTTATCTGGAAGGTATTTATTTATGCAATAGACAGTCAAAATTCTGAAACATATGGCCATGGAAGTTGTAAGAGAGACAGTTTTAGCAGGTTCAAAGTAGATTAGATAAATTCATGAACACCAGATTCATAAATCAGTGATATCAGGGCTAAGCAGAAATGTGTCTTCTCCATTCCTTATCAACAAATTTTTATGAGAGATGGACTACAGAGCGTGAGCAGGCTCATGTTTTCTCCCAAAACAGCATTTCATATTGCCACTGTCAGAAGCAGAACACATCTGACCCACAAGGCCATTTCTTATGGACTGATAATTTTTTCAATGTTGGACATGTATTCTTGTCAAACTAATACAGGCTAAATATGGCATACACACAATATTACCTCCACAGAAATGGAAACTGAGAATTGTGATGTAATAATACTTAATTTCCAGGAGCTGCACATAGCTGCATAAATGGGAATTACCCATGTACCCAATGTGCTGTACTAACACCAGCTTAGGAAGAAAGTGATTTTCTCAGGGAAGAAAATAATTGTAATATTAAGTTTTACATAAGCCTGATAATTCATCAGCTTGCTATACAAAATCTGGACTCAATAAAAATACTTCACACGGTTCCAAAATCCTTTCTTCATCCTAACAAATTTACATGTCTGTAGAATTGTAAAATGTAATTAGCCTTCATTGACTCAGTCCATCTGTTGTCAGGGATATTTTTACATGATCCCATAACAGAAGTCTATTATAGGCTAGGCAGCCCATCTATAGAACTGAATGAGGATGAGTTACAGAGACAAATTCTTTTTTTTTTTTTTTCAGGCATATCATGCTGTTTCTGTCTAAGCTCCTTCCCAGTTTTCACCTGATTCACAATATCTATGTCTGACATGAAACTTCAGTCTGCGTTGAATCTCAATATGTCAACCACTCCAAAAGCTTTGCAGAAGGTAAGGTAGCAAAAGCCTGGCTGCCATCAGCAAATCTTTCCTGCTTCTTTCAATGCATAATATGCAAAAATGTAAAATAATTCAACAGAAAACTCCCATTTTACCAGGAAAATTCTGATCCTGCAGATATTCACAATCAGACAGAAAGGTAAGCTTTTAATATGCAGCAGGATGCAGTGGTCCTAAGGAAAGGTATGAATTCTGAGACTGACATCAAAGGCAGAGGACTAACAAGGGACTTTTAAAATATTTCCTGCACTAAGACTAAACTAAATCCTCCCACCAGGACTGACTCTGTGCAGAGGCAAAGCAGACAGTCATTGAAGGAAGTGGGTTATTGACAGTGACAAAACATCCACAGTCCCATTTCCAGCTTTTCCTGTGCCAGAAAAGGCAAACTTAGCTGCTACTGTCCCAAAGAGAGAATTCAGAGCAGCATCTCCTGCTGTGAGGGCAGTGGACCCTCCTAGTAGAAACAGTTAAGATCTCTTTATCTCTTTTAGGAACAGTAAGCTCCTTCAGCTCAAACATTAATGAAAAATCTTGGGTCTTGTGCTGTGACATCTTAAGTACTCTGAGAACATAGCCAAAGCCAGAGCCACTCTATTTTTTCTTGCTCTTCTGGTTTCTATTTTTTTCCTTTAAACTGTTTTTTACTTATATTTCTATTGTTTATTATTCTGGATTTATTTCACAGTCTCCTGCTCTAGTTACTATTAAACTGACTATATGGGTTTTAGATGATAATTTCTTTGTGTTCATAAATCCTTTACATTACAAAACCTTTCAAGTCAATGCAGCTTCCCTGAAGAAACATTCTCTAAACCGTTGTAGCTAAAGTCTTGGAAATTAATGTATGCTTTTGTTTTTGCTCATTAATTCTATTTCAGTTACATCTTCAGTTAAAGACATCAAACATCTTGTAGTCAGGCAGAGATGTGATTAGCCTAAGATGCAAATTGCAAGTAAAACCTGAAGCCTGAAAACAAGTTACAAATCTTCACAAAATTGGTCTTTGTTACCAGATATTTGTGACAGAACTCTGCAAGGAAGTGTTTCATGTATATCACACTTACTGAGTTATCAGAAAACTTTGGATTTTGCATCTGGATGACAATTTAACTTTTGACAAAAAGAATAAATGGATACAGTTTCTCATAAGGTTGTCCTCTATTCACCTCAGATTCAGTTCCTTTACTTATTTGGTGTGGTTTTGCTTGTGACGAGGTTCTTACTAGCGCAGGTATGGAATGATGTCACCTTAACCTTAGACACAGAAAGAATATAAGCACTTCCAGAATAAGATATCTTCCTGTGCCTATATAAGCTTTGTATAATATGTGTTAGAAGCAGCTCTCCCCATTGATTTTAATGGAAGTGAAAAATGAGTCATATCCTAACTTTGTTTTTCAAAGGGCAGGATTTCCAGATCTTGCCCTTTTAACTTGCTACAGATACTTGAAAGATATAAAACCTAGATAAGGCAATTCAGAACCCCTAACCTAGCTTTCTCTTCTGAATAAGACTCTGACAATATGAGTCTGGCTTTTAGAGACACTAATTACTTCATTCAAGCATTTCAAAGGCAATGCTTAATGTAGGAGCTGACTCTCCCTTCTCTGTGTGCCCATCTCACTTGAGCATACTTGGGAATCTCAGCCCAATTTTGCATGTCTAGTGTGTTTCATCTGGTTTCAAAGTGTTCTCCCAAATATCAGGAGTTCTCACAGGTCCTGTGTGGTACTGGCTGCCTGCCCCATCAGGGTATCTGAAACAGTAGAACGTCTCAGAGCAGTGTGTACCCATCAATGGAGAAATTAATTGAACTTTTCTTCCCTGGCAGTCAGATTCTCTCAACTGCATTTCAGCCGAACATCCTGGCAGGAAACTGAAAACCTTTTGCAGCAGAAGACATTTCAGTTGCCAATAACAAGCATATTCTAGTAAAGAAATATGTGTTTCTTTTTTTTTTTTTTTTTTACTTTTAAAATACTCGGCCATTGCTACAGATATAATTGCAAACAACAATTAAAAATACAATAATGAAAAGTTTATCTTTTAGTATTTTAAAAAACCCTAATATTTGGATTATGACCAACATTTTTTTTCTTTCTCTCAATGTTTTCTCATCTGTATGTCTGTTTAACTGAAATTTACCTTGATCTCTAAGTAAGAAAGAACACTGGGGCCTCCTACAGTTTACTTTTTGATTGTAGCTGGAGTTCAAGTATCAGACAGAAACTACAGCTGTAACAAAAGGGCACATCAACAAAACTACTTTACTAACACACATAAACAGAGAATACTCTCTTTTCAAAGGTAGTACTTGTCTGTCCAAATTTTAATATGTACTATCTTTAATTTCTGCTTGTGACTTCATCAGTGGAAAGAAAAAGGGACTTTTTGGATGCAATTTGTCTTAGTCTAACTGAGATGTCTAAAATTGTCCAGAAGAATGGCATCCAAAGTCTCTACATTTTTCCATTCACTATAAAGGAAGCCTAGACAGCTTGTTCAAATGTAAATGTCTATACTGCAGATGTCTGAAGTTAAATGAAAGGAATCCAGGGAGTTCAGCATCCAAAACCAAGAATGTGGATATCATATTGAGAAGATCTGAACCATACAGATATTAAAGAACATGTCTAGCATCAGAGATGACACCTGAGTAGCCATGCCAAGAATGGAATACATATTTCTCAAATTCCAGAATTCTTATATTTTAACCACAGATTATCTTTTCTATGAAAAGAGTAGGAATATAATTTTTTTTCACATCTTAAAGTAATGCTTGCAGCCAGTACAGAAAGATTTTGGCTAATCTCCCAGTCATACCTTCCATTCCCACCTACCCACAATGTCCTTACACAAGCATTCAAAGGAATATTTCATTTTTTACTCATTTAAGGAAACTAGTAAAGACACAAATAATACATTCTACAGAGGAAAATCAGCATGGTAGAGGATATAAGAGCTATACTTTCTTAGGAAAAAAACCCTAATTTTATAGGAGAAAAGAAAAGAGTGCAGTGTGAGAGAGAATTGCATCCCTTCCTCTTCACATTTTTGTTAACTGAAGCCATAATCCCAGGAAAAATATCTGAACAGATGTTTTCTCTTGAAAACATTCCAGAAAATGAAAGCACACATGGCATACTGATCTGCTACTTCCTTCAACTCATTCTCGTTCAGAGATAACAAATGTACCATGTGATGTTGCCATAGTAGCCTCTTGTATTTCACCACTGAGTGAAGCAGAGGACAAAGTGAATATATCTCCCCATGCTCTGGGCACTGGGCTGGCTGCAGTAGCAGATTCTGTTTCCAGCATTTGATTGTGACATTGCTCTGTCTGTTGTCTTTTAGAGCATGTGTGCTTAAAGCACAGTGTGCAGCAAGCAGGTACGTAGATCAGGTGTCTCGGATGTCCGGATTCTCTGGTCTGTTCGCTTTCTACAGCCTCCCTGTCATACTCTGTGTGCTCTTCAAACAGATTATAAACTCCATTTCAATTGAGTTTTCAATCAATTTATGCAATGAAGCTGTGTTATGGCTTTTTATAAAAGAATGCCAGAAAGTAGAGAACAAATATCAAACAGGAAAAAAAAAAACAAGCAAAAAAAACCAAACAACACTGTTAATGCTGTAAAAGTATTCATCTGAGGCAACAATCATTGGCAGAAAGACCAATCTTATATACTTGAGAAACTGGAAATAATATAAATGTTTGTAGAATATAGTGATATAGTGGAGAAACTTGAAATACTGAAAAAAGAACTGACAGCAAATAGTATAGAACAAGAAAGAAATTGTTAAAAAGAAAACATGACTAAACCAGAAGTATTTAAGGGTATGTGTTTCTCAGGAAAGTTGTAACTGAAGCAAGGTTTGGTAGATCAATGTATTCACATTCTTTTATTGACTTTAAAGTAGACTAATGACATATGAATATAACCACACACACTGAGAAAAGAGCAAAGTCTGCCTGTGTCAGCATCATTCCCAGAGAGTGCTGTAGCACAAGTTCTGTGCCTCTAAATCTAATGATGAACTTGAATAATGCATAAAGTCATTAAATTATATTTGGAATTGTAGCCTGAGTGACTTCTCTTTTCAAGTATAGCGAGAAAGAAAAATGGTGCTAAAAATGAAAGGCCCAAACAATTTCTGAGTAATTTTTTTACAGAAAATAACAATCAAATAATCACAAAGTTGATGGTAGGATTATTTTAGCTTCACCTTTTCTATATTCCTGATCTTTAGAGATATTCACAGAAAGTTATTAGTTATTAGTCAGTCCTAGTCTGATTCATTTAAATGAAATGAAGAGATCCTCATGGGTATGGTTATAAATAGGGTTCTCAATTTCAAAAGGACAAATTAAGTTATCAAGTTAATAAAGGCAGCTGCATTGATGAGCCTGTAGACTTCACTGTAGTGTAAGCTTGGGAATTCTCTCCATTAAAGGTATAAAGTCCAAGAACTCCTACCCCTGCATAGAAGACTAACTTTTCCAAATCATAGAAAATAATTAAGAATAGGCAGAGATTGTACAAGAAATGCAAAATCAAAACCAAACCAGAATAGAATAAGGACTGCTCTGTAAAGAAAATATTTTAAAGATAAGGCATGAGCGAGCATAGCAAACCCAATTAAAAACTGCAGCTGAAAAAGGCAAAAATAAATAAGAGAAGGCACTTTAAAAATTATTTCTTATGCAGTAAGTATTGGGAGATGCAGTGAGACTTCAAGGTGTGACAGAAAAAAGTAAATGAATGTTATCACAATTTTTAACACTCATATTTCTGCTGAATGTGGAATCAGAGGACTAATGGTTTAATACAAGTATAAAAATTGACATGGAAATAGAAATTATCATATTAAAATCAGAAATCAAGCATCCTAGTAAATTAATGTGTGAAAATCTTCCAGAATTTGTAGCAAATTCATTTGATCGCATATCAAAGAGTTTTAATATTTTTTTAAGTTTTTGAGATTAGTACTGAATAACTGGAGAAGAGCAAGTTAGCACTAAATATTTAAATAAAGGAAAGTTCTATACTGAGTTACAAGACCAAACCTGGAGATAGTTTGCATAGATTTGTAGCTAAAGATAAATGGAAAAATCATACGAGCTGTAACATGGATTTACTAAAGTTTGGTTATGCCATATTTTTCTGACAGCATTCTCTGATGAAATAGGAGATTTAAAAATGGGTATTTCTACACCTATAAGCAATTTTTAAAAGGATATTATTGCTTAAAAGAAAGAGATGTCCATGGGTGGTGCCAAAAGAAGAAATATCAAAGGGTTCAGTACCCAAGAAATAGGTGAGTTAATGATTAGTACTGGGGAGAGTGAATAGCAGGAAGGTGTCAAGGACTACAGTAATAAATGAAATTCAATAGTCCAGGCTGCAACTTTTCTTAGAGATTTATAAAAAAACCTCACAGTTATAGAGTAGGTATTCATCAATACCTACATGACTGAGGAAAAAGATAGAGATCCATTTATTAACAAAATGAATATATCATCAACAAGCTGTTCCTGAGAAAGCAGCAAATGAGATCCCAAGTTAAATCTTCTAAGATAGGCAAGTGCTTGTGCTGCTAGAATGATGCAGTGAATTCTTCCTCATTTGGTGATCTCTGCTATGTTATCCTAACAAAATGAAGACTGAAAGGCTGCAAGAAAATAACAAATTTTCCACTTATTTATCAATCAATTCAATATCAAGTTTGGAAGAACAATGTGACCTGTGAAATACTGGATATAAATTAATAAAAATTAATTCACCCAGATATAAATGAGATTTTCCATCAGTTTTCCAATGGCAGAAGTAGGAACAAAAAGCTATACTAGATAGACTATAGAATTGGTGTAAGGAAAAATTATTCCTAAAATATTTTTTGCCTTAAAAAGCATGAAAATAAGAACAGTGGTCCCAGAAATCCCCTTGCATGTATTACTGTGTCTGACGTTGTAAAGAAACTTTTTTTTTTTTTCAATCTCAAAATGCTCACATTTTCTCAGAAATATATCTGTCTCATTGGGAAGATTTTTGGAAACCAGTGACATCAATCAAAAAGCTATAGGGAGAAAGTCAGACCTAAAGTAAACTCTCATAATTCCAAGGGGAATGCAATATTCTATGGAATATACAATTATAAAAAATGAAAAAAATATGGCATATTTTGCAAAATATTTTTATGACCATAATAAATGATAATAATTGTGATTTTGTAATCAGAAATGTGTCTTAGTATTACTGAAATAGAATCTATATTTATAAAGGGTTTTAATGTCTTCATCCAATTGAATTAAATAACTTATTTAAGCATGTGGGAAAAAAAACTATGATTCCATAATTTTCAGAGAAGTGCTTTTCTCTACTTTAATGAAAGGAGCCAAACAAAAAATGTTATGGGCAAAAAGTAATCAAATCACATTTTCATACTGAAACAAGACTAGGCAAAACAAAGCATATTACAGCATATACACACTGAGCCTTCACAGCCATTATAGCCAGAAGAGATATGTACTGCTTCACCCTAACTGGGTGCTCCACTGGAATACAAAATATTCACTGAATAGGAGCAAGCTCTGTCAGGTCCATCTAAAGCATAGTTGTGGGGAGAAGGTGGAAGGGAGAGAAATTTAGCCTCAGTGTAGGTGCAGCACCATGAGTGTTTTAGCTTGGGCAGGAATGTGCTTTTGCAGTGCCCTCCTCCTCCTCCCCACTACTGTGCTTTGGTTTGCATTCCCAAGTGGTCTCAGGGCATGCAAAGTGCTCCTTTGGGTGAACCTAAAAGAGAAGATGCACTGCAGGAGAAAATGGAATACACTTTAGCAGCTGACAAGTATTTAATCTGCAAAGCCAGACTAGAACTAGCCCAAAGTAAAAGCCCCAGAATACTTTCAGTGCCAGTATAAGGGGCTCAGTTCTGTTTGGCTCCACAGACATACATCTGTTAGGTTTGGTCATGACACTTGCTCAGTGTAGGCATATTCTGTGCCTTTAGCAAAGCTCTTTTTTTTTTTTTAATTCATGGGGAAATGTTATCACTGTATAAAAACTATGCTTATAAATATAATGCTCAGAAAGAAACTACAATCCACATGCAAATGTTTTCAAGATGGGAATCACACAAAGAGATTAAAACCTGTGGGCAAGGTTAGAGGGAAAAGATGCAAGAAGATGGGAGACAGTTCAGACATCAGGAAATGACTGGGAGAAATTAAGAAAAAAATGTAAGAAGCATTAATTAAACAGGTGGGAAATATAATAGGTAAAAGGATTGCAAGTGGAAATATTAACCATGTATTCTCTTTTGCCTTGTAATGAAAAGGATGAGGAACATGCTGCAACTTGTTCTATTTCTTGTTCTTCCATAAAAAGCACTTTTTTTTTTCAAATGAGGCAACTATTAGGAAATTCTAGGCGTCTTCATTCTCCCTTGCATAAAGTGGGATTTGAAAACCCTCAACTGAATCTAGTGATAGCTAGTTCTTCTTCCAGTCTCCTCACGTGAACACATAGTCTTGCTCCTCTAGAGTAATATGTCCTTGAGTTCCTGTTCATAGGGCAATTCTCTGGGGAAGCATTTTCCTTTCTTTATATGCAAGTTCAGACAAGAGGATCAAAAAATTATCCACCTGTAGTCAGCTGCTGCAAGTGACAATTGTGGACAGCATCAAAGAGCCTCAGACATGAAGGAACAAGATCTTGTATGCCAGTAGCTAAAATGGCAATCAGACACTTAATAAGAGAAGACTTCAATGAAAGTTAGCTGGAAAACAGTGATAGAAAGATGTAGATCTGTATGGTTTAGGACATGGTGGAAGGCAGAAGGACAGAAAGACATCAGTTCTTTTTCACGTCCTTGACTTTCAGATAATGTCACAAATAATTGTCCAAATGTTTATAATTCCTCCCAGCATATATTTGAGCAATTATGTATAAGAAGTGATGGCTCTTATCCCTGTTCCACTCCAATGAGAGAATAGTGGCTTCAAGTTTTATCTGGTGAGACTACTGGTTCCAATTATAGGGCAATGAGATAACTATGAACAATTACTTTTTGTATTTCCATTCTCTTTTCGTAATAAATGCAAGGAAATTCTATGACAAAAAGCTGCTAATGGGGAGTTAATGACAGCTGGTAATTACTTTTAGAACATCTAGTTTAGTAAAATCTCAGTTTCTAAATCCAGGAGACAGATAAGACACTTCACCCTCTTGAAGTGAAATATCATGCTTCAGTACAGCCATAATAATATATATAATTTTTTTTACTCTGTCTTTGATCTCCTGAGAGATGTGGAGATGTGTTCAGCCTCCCTCTAGTCAAAAGATTTGCTTATTTCACAGAAGTTCAGTGTGCTCAGGAAGTTCAAGAAACACCTTTATTAGGTATGCAATTAAGTTCACAAACTAGTCCTTAAACCCATAGGCATAAACATTTCTAACTTAGCTGCTGAGAGTTGCCACAGCACGAATTCCCCAGCAATCTGCCAGAGAACCTACACAGTGGCTGAGGGATGTGCTCCAAAGTGTTTGGGTGACTTGTGCCTCTCCTTTAACCATGTGGTACCTGCAGGTCACCCAGCTCAGCTGGCTCCTACCTGAGCCACAGCTCACCTTCCGTGCACAGGAGCCTTGCAGAGGCTGCAGCCAAGTGCCACCTGACAAGCCCCAGCAACTTTTGACAGCTGAAGGGAGTAAAAGAATTAGCAGAAATGTGAATGCTGTGAAGAAAGAGGACTAAAAGCTTTCCAGTAAGTTACATCCAAGCAACTCTGGCAACCATAAGTTTTAAAAGTTGTTCACATCTCAGTTTGTTAGAAGTGTGCGTTTTACTATCAAGTACTTCTGGAAGAACAATTTATATTATAAATGGTTTTGTAACTGAGTTAGAATAAAGAATAAAGTTAGAATAAAGAAAACAGATCCATAATTTGCTTTTCACTTATAGATTGCTGAGAATTGCAAGCTACAGTACTCTTCATAGGTTTTTAAAGTGAAATTAAATATTATTTCAAATTACTACATGAAAATATATTGAGGTATTGGCAGATGATTAATAGTTCCTCTTGTCTTTCCCATTTCCTTTATATTTTGTTATTTTCTATTTCTGAGAAAGGAAAAATATATCTACTACATATTAAATATTCTTGGTGAAATTAAAAGGGAACCAGCTCAGTGTCAATATTGTTATTCTGTAGAATAACTACATTCACATAAATGTTAAACAATTCAATAATGTGCCAGGCAGTGTTTACAAATGTGTACCAAAATAATAATCCAGATGAGAGCTGTTACATTACAAGATGATTATGCTTTTTTTACATACTTTATAATTAAATAGACCCTTTTTCTTTCAGTTTAATAGCCAGGAATAGTATCTCATTAGCTGTGCTTTCAATTTAACCCTTGTAACTTGGAAAATATTGTCCTATAATTAGCTCAGGGTATTTAAACCCTCCAAGCAAAACAGTAAATGCATATGGCTGTCTAGATGTGAAATGAAATTAAAGTAATGCACAATGTGAGCCACTTATTGTATAGGGTTGGGGTTTTTTCTGGCTTTTTCTTTTTTTCTTTTTCCCTTAATCAACTAGGGTTATTATGAGAGAAATAAATAACTTTTATAACTTCCCTGCCTGTAGCAGCTATTATTTCATACACTCTTTCTTGAGATAGATTACCTAGCTCATTTCCAGGGAGTATTGAGGGCAGTCAGATGAACTTGAGGAGTAAAGATTGCCCTTATTTCTTCATGCAGTGCTACTATGTAGCACAGAAAAGTGCTTTTTGAAAATGTGCCAAGGGCTGCATTGATGTCATTAATTGGAATACATTTAATTCTTCTCTCAATCTGAATCCCTCAACTCTTGTTAAAGTTAGTCAGAGGTATAGAATGACAAACGCTTACATATAAAGCATAGCAAAAAAAAAATCTTATTTCATCTAAGATAATGCTTCAGAGTTACATGCTGCCCATATTAATAGCCCATGTGAACCAAACAAGGCTTCAATGCACAAGTGAGGCTAAAGGCTGTGGACAGGGCATTCCTGATAAGAATGAAGCTGTGGGCTTTCAACACTGCTCAGATCTTTTTCCTGTATTTGCAGACTTGTAGAAGGTCCCACCATGGAGCCCTACAATTCAGAATGGCTCATATGCAGGAGAAGAGGCAAACACAACACATACCCATCACCTGCTGTGTAGGGGAGCAGGAGGTGCAATTCACAATGCTTCAGCCTGAGGAGGGAAATGTTTAAACCAGCAGATTAGTTTGCAAAGAGTAGGATGAACTGATTGCAGGTTTTGAAAGAAAATGAGCCAGTCATTTCTTTGGAAATGTATGAAGCTGTTACCTGGAATCTGGAAATAGCTTTTGGCACTGAATCCTTGTTTAACATAAGTACCTACCACAGAATTGCCAGTGGGCAAGGTGGGGAGAGGAGAATGAATAAACAGAATTTTTTTCTCTCAGGCATTTTATGTTTGCTAGATGAAACTCTGAGTGCTAGACAGGATGAATCCTATTTTTAGGCATCCAGATCTCCCTCTTCAATATCTTGGGAACTTAGATGCTTTATGCAGTAATTTCAACACCACTGGAGAAGAGGCTTCCCAAGTTTTCAGCAACACAGTGCTTCTTGTTACAATGACAAAGTCCAAGCCTGACTCGTTCATTAGTTATTGCACAGAGAGTTTTGTAAAGGTTATAGAATACGTATTAGCACTCCTTCCCTGGGAATGGAGCCACACTGAAGTCAGCCTCACTCCACATTGCAGTGGCAATGATTTACAAGAACAGTGTGTTGTCTTTTCACTGGTGTCATTCACACCAGCATGCAAAGCCTGGTGTGGCTGCTGCTGTCACAGGTGGCTGATCTGTCCTCTGGGGAACCAAAACGTTCTACAGCTCACCGAAGAGACTGTCAGGTGTTATTCTGCTGCGAGAAAGTCAAGGCCAACAAAAGTGCTTTCTGGATGATTTGGGGGCTCTGATGTAATGCCACAGGAAGGGACAGCAGTGTGCATGTGCATGAATGGAATCCCACTGTGTCTGGGACACAGTGCCTGGTTTAGCCACATTATGGTCAGGTCAAGGTATGACTACTACTTGGCCAACATTTTGCAACTCCTCATTTACTGATATCTTTGCTCTTCTAAAATCCCCGTGGCATGAAAGGAAGAAGTTGTAAAATGAAGCTCTGTTCCACGTAAGCCTGGAACAAACAGCTCTTGCCAAATTTTCAGCAAAATCATGGAGCCCTTACTCAACATTGATTTAATAAGAAGGAATGCCAAATACAGACGTCAGAAGCTGTCCTTTAAGTGAAGCTGCCTGAAAGGGAGATTTTTCTAAAACCATGCTATGTACCTATTGCACTTCCTATTTATTCTACTCCTTTTACTTTCCTCTGGCTACTACAGATGCTTTGTGAAACTTCCAAGCTACAAATTAAATCCATCTGCGCAAAACAATAATAATTTTCTAAACCGGCTTTATTTCATATTAACCTTGACACCGAATGCCAGCAGCACCAATTAGCCTTGCAATCCTGTCTACTGTATAAGGCCTAAAGATTTGAACACAGTCTTTCATCTGTTAGCATTCTAGAGACTGATAAAAATTTACTCTGCTTTTAAACAAGCTGTACGTGACTGAAATTTACCTCCTACTGGGCTGTGCTATAAATAACGTCAATCTGAAGAGACTGTGAATTTTTCACAGCTTTGTTTCAGAGCTATTCAAAACCACGGTTATCAATGACTGCACCACAAAATTTCTGTCAGCTTCAGATTTCAGTCGCAGCCAGGGACTTTGATGGATGGTTGCCCACTCTTCCCTAGTGAAATATAATTATCAAGGCATAAAAATCATTTAAATGCAATGCTGGAATGTTTAAGCATAACAGTAATTAGTTCTTCAGTAATGCTTTCAATTCACAGATGTAAGTATTTTACAACAGAAATTATCACTTCCATTTTATAGTTGAAGTAAACTGAGGCATCGAAAGAACAGAACAGAGTATTTTTTACACTGTGGATTAGAAAGAAGGTTTTGAACAAAAAACTACTCTTCTCACTGCCAATCCAGAGCTGCCCATGCTCATGCTAGTTAGAATAAGGTCAATCAAAGAAACTGTAAGAAAACACAGTCTGCCAAATTGACCTTTCTGCTGGAATAACCTCCACTTTCTCCTGGAATAACTTCCACTAGAAGCTCTGCTACTACTACTACTACTGCTGCTACTACTACTACTACTACTACTACAAAGAAAATTAACAATGCTGTAGAGTTCACTCATTGAGAAGTTTGATACATTCATCTGAAGAAACTGAAGCATTCAAAGCTGGCTAGCCAACAGGACACTCCAGCCAGAAATAACAGAATAGGACCCTCGGCCTTTTATGATTGTTTTTTGGAAGCAGGGCCATAATTAAGAGCAATGGCTGCAGACATTCATATTGTGCCACTTGTGTTTGAATTCTTGGAGCAGTGCAAGGTGACCTAAAGCAAAAGCGTTTGCCAAGAATGCTTTCATTAGCTGAGAACAAAAGCTGGAGGCTTGTGGCCAGGTCACGATTGGGTGACTTTATTCCCCCCAGCCTCCATGCAGCTCACAGGACACCCAGGCCTTTGGGTTCTGGGAGGAAGTTGCTTATAAGGGAGGGGAGTCTGAGGCTATATTTGATTCAAGATAGGAAAACTCGTCTATTCAGACATGGGCAGGATTGAAGGAACATCAGCTTTTTCTTGATTTCTTAGCTGATGAAGCAATCAATTGTGTGTGATGTGTATGTTTAGCTCCTAATAGAGATGTTCACCAGGAGGAAAGGCACTTTAATAATACATTTGTGACCAGACACATGGGCTGAATACCAGCCCTGGTACAGGATGGCTAAACAGTAAAAATGTACTCTAAGCTGTTATGAGTTCTTCATTTGAGTTACTGATAACCACATATCTGAGAGCTGGGACCTCCCAAATGCAGCTCTTTAGCACTTCTACTGGTGCAGTTTTGCAATGTTTTCACATTTTCCAGAGTTATCCCACCATTGCTTTATCTAATATGTGATAAAAATTATCTTTCCTAGTGAAATCTTTCCTTTTTCCTTGGACAATTGATAAAAATTTTCTGCACCTAACTATTAAACAATATCTTTCTCCATTTTCCCCAACTTCATATTCAAACAATGTACTGACTAATTTCTAATGAGTCAGTAGCATTTCACAAGAATGGTCCTGTCACTCTGGACAGGAAAAGAAATTATAAGAAATCATGAAAGTGTGAAATGTTGTTTTCCCACATAGAACACATTGAGAGACAGTACCAAGAGCTCTTGCTCATGGTGGAAAAAAGGATAACCTGTTAATAATTTTCTGTCACTGGTTAATTCAAAATTCCTTCACTGCTGTAATATGAAAGTCAAGTTTAAGGAAAGTATTTTTTTCTTTGTTTTAAAATATCCATGAATATTGCTTTGACAGGAAGAAAACTAAAAGAGCTTCAGAGTCTTCTGCCACCACAGCATGTGTTAGTCTTTAATTAGTTCCCTTTGGGATCTGAGACACAATTCCTTTATATTTCAAGGTAACTAGGTAAAACTTAAAAAAAATTAAAATTAAAAAGCTCTTTCCAGTAAACAAAGCACAAATGATTGGACAGCCAGATTACTACTTTCTCTTTAGGAAATTATAACTGAATACTCATTTGAAGACTATGATGCCGCTGGTCTCAGAAGAAAAATGTCCATATTACTCCTATCACATCTTGACCTTCACACACTCATTCTCCTTTTCATGGGTAAAAGTTGGTGGTAACTGGATGAGTGCAACTACAAGGATGACACCTGGAGAATATCTAGGAGATTTAGGTATGCAGGGTGAGTAAATTTGAGGAATATTAAAGCTGATGTTTTAAGTTTTAGCTCTTATATTTTTCAGATCCTGTTCTGCATTAGTGTATAAGTCTGAACTCCATATAATGTGTTAATGAGATCTCTTCACAATTTGGTCAGACAAAGCTGTCCCTTCAGGCCTGAGAACCAAGGTCACCAACACAGGCCCTGAAAAGTATAAACAAAAGTGAATTGGGGGGAGCAAACAGGCAGACTATGACTTCATTACCTGAAGCTGTAATTGGACAATTAACTCCTGATATGCAAATGGATCAAACTTACACCTGTCTGAAAAACTCATGACCATCGTCCATCTTGCTTATAGGCTCTGCGAGACTCTTGGGTGTATCCATTAAAGGCCTTTAATAAATAACTACTTTATTCTCTAACTCTGTCTAGCCTCTGTTCTAGGTAGACGTTCCAGGCATCAAAGTCTAGAAGAGATTCTTCCATTTTTACAAAAAGGCCATGGTTTCTCAACCATTACACTGCCATATTTGGTCTCAGAACTGTATTGAAATAATGGAGAACCTTTGTTTTCAAAGGCAGCAACAAAAAGAACAAACAGAAATTTTGCTAAGCCTAAAGTAAAACCAGAGCAATCTGCCCACTGGGGAATACAGACTTGGCCCTTTGTATCTGCTGGTGGTGTAATAAATTCTTCATCTCCAAACATTGTGAACAGTCAAAAGTTCACATTACATATTGGTTAGTGTGTTTCTTTAGTAAGTGGGCTGCATATCCAAGATAACAAAAGTACCATGTGTTGCAGCAGATATTACAGTAGGGACTATTCTTACTGAACAGCAGAGAAGATAATCACATAGATCTTATGTAAATAAGCAGAACACACATTACAGCTACAGTAAATCTAAGCAGCTTTCAATTTGCTCTTTTCTTCACTGCCTGAATTTTCAAGTCTATTGCTTAAACATGTATTCTTTCCCTCTCCTGCTGGAATACTTCCTGCCTTCCTTGGTTTAACTCTGCAGTTCTCCATGGGAAACTGGTCTTATATAGGCTCTATATATGCATCTTTGTCTCATTTAGAAAATAGTATTTAATCTCATTTAGAAAATAGTTCTGTAGTACTGCACAAATTATAATCAAATTAATCAAGTCCTTAAGGCAAGCACAATACGTGCTCATCTAAAAAGTCTCCCTATGGTGTATTTATTTTTATCTACCACCAGTTGTATATGTGCATGCATATCTCTGTGAGAGAGGAAATATTTTTATGTGCCTATGCCTGCACATTTGTGCGTGCTAAAATATATAGCTGCATCTCTTTTACATATACTCATCTTGGGATATGCAGAGCTAATCACATCTAGAAATGTCATTTACTTAGAATTGCTCATGAATACTAGAAAACACATGGAAGAATTTGCATCTATGTATCCTAAATCAGATTGCATTCACTAATGCCAGCCCAAATTACAACTGCTGAAAAGTGGCTGATGATTGTAAAAGACAATGTGATTGAGAAAAGAGACAGGAGACCTGAGTCTCCTGCTTTGCTCATCTTGGGTTATTAGCAAATGGCCTCACTGTATCTCCACTTCCATAAAATGCCCTCACTTACAAACTGAATTTAAACATGTGAATAGCAACATAAAAGCAGAATATTTATTATAATTATCCAGGTGACCAAATATCCCATGTAGATATCCTGAAAGTCAGGCCGTATCTGAAAATTAGTCATAAAGCAAACACAGAACAAGCTCTAAGTCTCCAGATAATGATTTATCTTCCTGAAGCATCTACTGAATTCCCATTGCACTCTGCGAAAACTGCATGGTACATCTGTATGTTATGAATTAGATCCTGATTTTACCCAAGTCAAGAAGGTAAAAACAAGCTGTTGTTGGAAGAGAGCAGTCATAGTTTGGCCACGTCCCTGCTTCACAACCACTGGTCTCAGCTGATTCCAGCTGACCTCAGCATTGCCTTCTGTGCACCTCTCACAAAGGCAGCATTTGTGGTGTTGACATTTGCTCCTTGGGTGCCATCTTTTTCCTTTGGGAGCTTGATAAAGGCAAGAGATTTCCACGGAGCAGTTCACTGTGCAAACATTTCCTGCATTCAAATTTAAAGCTGTAATTTTGATTTGATTTGAGGCAATTATTTACCATAGTTACTGTTACTCTTCAGTGTATTAAGGAGCTGAGAATTAGACCTCTGGGGTCTGTAATCCTATTTATGACACTGGGCTCATTAAATCAGCAGTAAGGGTGATGTCAAAATCAGCAGATTAGAAAAAAAACCCTCACTATTGCAAATCTGCACAGCTCCAGCAACTTTGAGACACCTGCTGAGGCACTGGGTTGGGAACTTCAGAGGAAGTGTGCTTTACTGGAGCAAGGAAAATAAGATGTTTTCATCCTGATGCTCACACAGAAAACCTGTTTCTTAATGCCCTTTCTCTCATATCTGTTTCAGGCAGAGAACACTCCTGTGAGTTGGGATGAGGATTTTTCCTGGACATGGAGCAGAGCCTTTTTTTAAACAGTGAAACTGAAGTAATATGTGAGATATGAGCAGTAATATCAGTGAATGAGGCATATTTCAGTGTTGCCTATGAGGCCTAAGTGAACCAATTCAACCCTGAGATATTCTTGTTCTTTCTTGCTTTGGTGAAAGCTACATTTCTATTTGTATATGGAAAATAAAATTTGTGTGACTACAGTGAATATACATGAGGCATATATATGAAAAAATGTACAAAATGTACAAAAAATTTCGGTGCCAATACAGTTTCTGTCATAAATCCTAGAAATAAACCAATACATAATAAAATAGCACAAACTAGGGTATCAACTTTAATATGACTAATACAAGGAGCCATTCAAAATATGATAGTAATTTAAACATTTGCCCAAGAAATTACTTTTCTCCCCTCACTTGGCTCTCCAGTCTTTTGCACTTACTTAGTGATGAATATTTTGTTTCCCTGCATTTGTGAGGGAGGATGAGTGAAATGAAATGCAGTGCTCCAGCACAGAAAGAGATAAAAAAAGTATCTGCAGAGCTGAGAATGTCACCAAAGATGTGTGCAAGATTGGACAACTCTGTATTGAAATGTAGATGTCAGCAACAGGCTGCAACAGTATGCATAGACAACATATGCATATGAACACAGAAAAACAGTCCTGGTGAGCATGTTTTGTCACCACTGAGATCCACAGGACGTGTCTCAGTGTCTGTGCTAAGGCTGGGCTCAGAGTTGGTGCAAAACTACCTATTGCCACAGAAGCAGGGTCACTTGAGGAGACAGGCTTTGCACTGGCTGCTCCTGTGCCTTCTGCTGGGAACAACTAGCTTAGTTTCTTCCTCTCTTTCTCCTTCCTAGAACCTTCCTCAAGCATTACACTGACCTGGAAGACATGGTAATATTCAGTTTTACCTTTACCACTTTAAACTGTTTCTGAGGAGACTGAATTCCACTCTTACTATATTTTTATTTTTTGAGGCACAAAAGCAAAAATCACTTTCTTTGTGTGGATATTCTTCCAGGCACAGGTGTAAGCTAGACCAAGTGGGGTAACTAAAGCTGCAGAATGAAGAAAAGGGGACACAAGCTTGTGTGCCTTCTGCAGGCTCCTTGTGTGATTCACAGTTAAGGCTGCCAGAGCCTCTTTTTCCAGGGTACTTGGCATCCCACACCAGGATTTTCTGGCTTTTATCTAAGCTATCAGGAAAATGAGCAGTGGAAAGGCTCCTTTTTTCCCTCTCATGCTCTCAGTATGCAGAGGTAACACTATGTTTAGTGCTGTTTTCTGCTGTTTCAGCACAGGGTTTGCAGTAGAAACAAAAATTTGGGAAGTCCATGTAGAAGCTAGAGAATTCCCATCCAAATCTTCCTTTTCAGGAAAATTTGTGCTCTCCCACATGAGCACCTACTACAAGGTGACCCAAACTAGCAGCTAAACTTTCACACATTGCCAAAAATCCTAACACAATGTATGTGCACAAATATCTCTCTATAACCATTCTTGCGTGATGATACTGAAGAGGGAATCTTTAAAATATTGTCCTTTTAATTCAAATTAACCATTAGAATCTGATTATTCCAAATAAATCACAATACCATTTGGCCACACAAGGGGCACCCAAGGAGAGGTGACAAATACTACAAAGAAGATAAAAGATAATTTAACAAGAAGCAAGTTGTAAGGAGTGACAAAGTGTTATTTCCATAATAAGCTTATCTGAGCCTGGGTAAGTTCCTGAACAGGGTGTGGATTTGGCAGTAGCAAAGAAACAGGCCACACAAAGAATGTCTGTTTAGCTAATGAATGTCACTGAAGTGGTTGACTCTCATTTCTCTGGTTTGGATCCTTGCCACCTTTACTCTAATGTCAGACTTTGTTTAATTGGCAAATACACCTTCAAAGGATTGCAGAGCCCTCCATGCTGCTCCACAGGCTGTTAATATTTAATTGTGATTTGTTAAAGGCATACTAACAGTTGATAAAATTATGTGTCTGGGTGCTTTATTATAATGCAAACCAGCAGCAGGACTTTCTGTGCTCTTTTTTGGGGGGAGAAGGAGAATTAGAGAGGGGAGAGAGAAAATATAAATTTAATGGAGTTTTCCATTAAGAAATTCTTGGAAAGAATCACAGCCTTTGTTGCAAATCTGTTTTGGAGACATGAAATTCATGAAGTGATTTTCTCATCTATCCTTACTTCACTACAAAGGAAAGCAATTAATCTGATGGGAAATTACTGGTATTTGAAACAAGCTCAGAATTAGCTTTTGCCTTTTGCACTTTCAAATGTGTTAACAAATTTTGAATTTAGAGGAAAAGTTATTTAAATTGTGCCTTTTTGATGATTACTTTGAGACTATAAAAGGAAGAATCTTCTGGGAATATGTCCATGTGTATTAAATTTGATTGAAGTTTCATTTCCATTGAACTTGCAGAAAGTAAGAAATAAGATCTAGGATACTACTCAAATCAGTACATCTGAAGGACTGTATTACATGAAGGATTTAAAATCACAAGCTAGAGCCTACACAATTTCTAAATATCACTATTGTGTTAACTGAAAATCTGTGTAATAGTCTTTATTCAGACAAAAGTTAAATTCAACTACATGATAGAAATAGCAATGTGAAAATGAAAGGTAGAGAGAATACTTGGTAAAAAAATTTCAGTCTTGGTCCAAAAACAAATCAAAAACCAAAACAATCACCCATCCACACCCATTTCTTTGCTATGAAAATCCTTAGTTCTTTTTAATTAAATAAGTACTCTTTTACAGTAGCTTTTTATCTTCCTACAAAATCTGAGTCAGCTAATAAAAAAAACCATCAAAGAGGTTACTTAGCACCTGTAAGCAATAATTTACACTGATGCCAACCCTTTGAAAGTGAAGGGGCACATTACGTTCTTGACATATGTGAGTAATTTCCCTTGAGTTCATTTCTATTATTGCCATGTAGAAAATAAAGTTTATTCTCAGAGAATAAACATGCAAAAGTATTTTTGAACTTGTTTTAAAATGCATCTGGTCAAAATGTGGGACAACATTCCATCCACAACACCTTTCCACAACACCTGAAACATTGATAACCTTGGAAATGTCAAAAATTCCTTTGTGAATAAAGACCAAGCCATGAATTTAAGTTATAACACTGAAACCTCAGAGAAGTCACATGTTTTCATTTATTGAACTCTTTCTCTTGAATATTTCTGGGGATGAGGGAAGCTAATCATCCCATATTATCTCCAGTTTACCTGATGAATAGCCAGCCACTTTTGAAAAGTTTGACAATTTCTCCCCAAGAAAAGGCAGAGAAGGATTTGTCTTCAGGAGCCATATGCAGCTGCTCCAAGAGCCTTCCCTGGACAGGCAGAGGTGCTGGGGCTGCCCAGCACACACGGCCAGCCAGCAGAACCAGATACCAGCCCTACTTGCAAGGACATAACAAATCCAGGACCCAGAGCCCAAGGCTCAGGCAATTGGCTTATCCTAAGGGATGAAAACCAATTTGGTTCTATGCTACTTTTTTTTTTTTTTTTTTTACACTTAGGGTAAAATAAGGCATTTACAAGTTTATTAATAATTTACATCACAGTGCTTGTTGGGGAACCTTTGAAGCAGAATTGTTATACCAGATCTGAAGTAAGGTTCATCTTAACCAGAGCTACATTTTGAAAGTTCTCTAGTCAGCAGGAGTCTTCTCTTTATTAAATACTTAGACTAATATTTTTTTCCAAGTCTTGGGATATTAAATTAAATAGTTTTTTCAAAACTGCTATGTATCACCATTCATATTAAGTTTGTCTCATTATTTATCTGTGAGTCAGATAGCCCACAACAGCCTTGGTCACTGTAAACTGTGGCAGTAGTTTGCACAGAATCTTCTCACATTTTACAGAAGGCATGTCTTCTGCATCAGATGCACTTTTTGACACTTCCTCCTACTGAATTCACCTTTCCTTTGGCTCTTGGACAGGGAATGACAGGAGTGAAACAACATTTAGAAGACAGTTAAATCAGTAATAAACATGTCACACAATAATGCAAAAATCAAAAGCAAATATTCCTAAATATCAAGAAACATTTGTTTTACACAATGGCTTTGTTTCTTAGTCCGCTTTCCCTTTAAACACCCTCACAGTCACACTTCTCTGGGCAATTGCAGAAGTTCCTTACTCATGATTCTTGCATTACAGTTTGCTCAAGGCTCTTGCAAAACATGCCAAGGTCCCGGTCTCCCTGAAGTCCACAAGACCATTCTCAGTACAGTGCAGCCCACTGAACTGTGAGAGGAGGAAGAGAAACAGGCAGATAATATAAATGTGAAAAACAAAAGAAAAAAATGGAGAGCAAATACAAGGCATAAAACAGTATTTTTTCTGCTTTCCCTTTGGAAGAGGCTGCTGGATATCCTGAAAGTAGTAATCTCTTCCAGTTGGGTCTGGTAAGTTTTTTTGACATGGTGTTGCATGACATTCTCCTCAGCCAAAGAAGGAAATACTATCTTGAACAAATGACTCTATGATAAATGCATAAGTGATTGAAACAAATACTCAAAGAGAAGTTGTCAACATTTCTCTCACAAATTGGCAACACATTTCTGCAGCACCTTCTTCTATTCCTTACTTTCATTAAATACATGAATGACAGTACAGAGACTCGTGCCATTTGTAAGTCACACAGAGCTTAGAAGCACATGGGAAGCTGTGGTTGCTGCTCAAGCTGATCCTGACAAATTGGAGAAATGATCCAAAAGCAACACGATGAAATTGAAATTAAAAAAAAGGCAAGAGTTGAGAGAGGAAATTGAACACACAAACAGAAAATCAGGAATAACTACCTAGGCAACATGCTAGAAAAAAGAAAAGGTTGAGGCAGGGAGGTTAGAGTGGATCACAAACTAAGTCCAGGTGAAAAATGTGATGCTGTTAACAAGCAACAGGCTGTGGAGTAACACAGAGGAGGAAGTTATTTTTTATCCTGCACACATAAGGCCTCAGCTTGAATCCAGTTTTGACCACACTGCTATAAAAACAAGGTACCCAACTAGACAGAGTCAAAACCAGCTGAAGACAGATAAATAAAGATACTTAGATTGTAACAGTATTTGAGAAAATATAGCAAATATATTCAGCATAGAAAGGAGAAAACTGGGGAAAGATAAAACTTATTGTAGTCTTCCCATGCCAAATCTTGCAGGAACCATCTAGTGTTTGCATCTAATGCAAGTGTTTGCATTCTGTCTCTGAGTAAGAATACATGACCAAGACTGCTTTATAAGTCTACAACTAACTGTTGGTGAAGTTATAAGGAATCTCTGTAAACAGAAGGCAGGCAAAAAAACTAACTCAGGAAGGTGCCACTTATAAACTTCATACCTGGGTCATTTAAAGCCCACTATCCAAAACAGACATGGTTGCCCCTTATGTTTAGGTTCAGTTCACATCATACTTGATACTAGAGAGGCACTTCTATTCCCTTCCATTTCAAGAGACAGCATCTCTTTTTCTGATTCTTTCATCTGTTTCACATATTTCTTCAGGTTTAGCAGGACAGTCAACACTTCATCTCGGAAGCTTTACTCAAAGCTGCCTGAATTCATTGGAAGCACATAAAAAAATATTAACATGACAGGGATTGTTTTCTAAATTTAAAATTCAGTCTATATTTGAGAAACAAAGCACTCCCAAAGGTTTTGCAGGACTTATAAAAAAGGCATAACCCTCTCTGGACTGACTGAACCTTGTTTCCAGCTATCATTATATACTGCTTAAGTTTTAGAAGGACTAGATTATACATTGCATATCTCACTCTGAACTTTGTATAACTAAATACAGACAGGCAATCTGTAGCTCCAAAATATCCTGCACCAGTGAAGTAACACTATGCTGAAATTAAGAATGTTCTAACTGCATATTAATTAGTTTAACAATAATTTTGGTGTGTTTGCTTTCTCAATGTCACTAATGCCATGTCTAGAGAGATCTCCACTAAGCAGAAACTGAGCCTGGTCTGTCTGCTCTGAAAAGGAATGATTCTTTCTAAGCTGGGCTCATCTCCCAGCTCATGTCTTTTATACCACTAACATCCACACTTTTGTATTGGTTTTGTGTCAAGGTTAAACATCCTGTGCATGATGCTTTCCACAGGGAAAACCCACTTTCATTTCTTTCTCCTACAACCAGGAAACTAAAACTTCTAAATGCTTCTCAGTCCATAATACCAGTTGCAAAAGGTGTCAGCTGTGAAAGTCCATTGAAGTACAGAATGGCTATAAGAAGATTATTGATTTTGTATTCTCATTGCAAAGTGGAGAGATGCCAACATAAACTGAAGCAGTTTGGCTTTTACCCATGGCCATTAGCCATGAAAACAAACATGAATTCCACAGGGCATGAGGAGATTGTGTGGGAAAAAAGTCAGTTGGGGTTAAAACAGGTGTAGGACTGGTCCTGAAACTGTGCAGTCACTATGTCAGGGCTGCTGGCAGCTTTGATCATGTCTTTGTTCAATCCTGGGTTTAAAAAGTTTTTTTTTTAGTTTTTTTTTTTTTTTTTTCAGTGTTCAGTCTTCCAGTCTTCTTTGCTGGAAATAGGAACTCTCTATTCCATTTCTCTCCCTGTGAGGATATGTCCCCTGCAGTAATTCTTCCTGTCTCCACATGAGATTGGTATTTCTGGCAAACCCTACATAATTCCTATATGTTGCTGTAACTGTCTGCTTTGTACTTAATTCCTGTTTACTTCTTCTCTGCTCCTGTTGCTCTAAGATTTAATTTAAAGGCATTGACCTGAATTAACCCAGTAATTTCCCTGAAAATTGGGAGTGTAGAAGAGATTGTAGTGAATTTGCTATTTAAGACTGACAAGGTAATTATACTTTAAGTAGCAAAAAATATTTTTTTTTGAAACACTGCTTTTCTGGGTATAAGGTATATGTTTTATCTGAGACTGCATAATACATAATGATGTTTGATTCAGATGAAAGAAAAGGAATTTACATTAGAAAAGTTAAAAAAGCAGCTAAAAAAAGATGGTGCAAGTCTGTTTCAATCTCATAATTCATTTCATCAGGTCTAGACCACAGTCTCTGATAATGTGGCCTATTCACAGCTGATTCACAGAATAACAAACTGGTCAGATTGCAATAATGAGGACAGAGCAAAAAAATATGCATGATAAACCATAGTACATTTGAAAGGTTAACTTTTGTACTTGGTTCATAAAAATTAGAGGAGAAAATAAAACAAAATCCCTCATTTTTTTTTCACTACCTGACCTTATATTGTTATCTGGCCTTTAAAAGGTTTTAACACAGCTCATTATCCAAGTTTAACATTGTCCTCAGATAAACATGAAAACACGCTCACACTACACAATAAGAATGATTATATTAAAAAAAAAATTATTTTGACTTTATTTTTCTTTTTTGCTTGCTTATTTTATGATCAGGAAGGATAAGGCTTATCTAACTTTATTCATTCGAGTATAATACATTAAGGGCCTCTGCTTTTCAAACAGCATAGGAAGTCTACGAATGCTCTTTGTGTGATACAGCTATTCCAGATTTCTGTTACCTGAAACCCTGGAGTCTGTCCTGTTCTGTCAGTGTCTCTGGAAGGAGTTGGTCCACAACAGGAAAAAAAAAAAAAGGCTGCCTGAATGATTCTGTCATCATTAAACATTAGCCAATGAAAAATATCATAGGTTTTTTTTGTACAGGAATCTCAGTCTGCCTATCACTTCACAAAAGCACACATAGCAAAATTTAAATATGTATTTAGTATGATAAAATTGTGAAGAAAATCAAAACAACACCAAAAGTATCCAAAATATTACATAAATTTATCAAATTAATTTTTACTGTGAGAATTTAGATAAAATTTCATGTTCCTATAGAATCATTGTATCATGAAGGTTGGAAAACTACTCTGAGATCATTGTGTCTAACCATTAACCTAACACTGCCAGGTCCACCAAGCAATAGCTCTTGGTGGGAAGGGAAAGATAAATTCTCTTATTCACTTTTGAGCTGTCACTACATCTTTCACTGCCTTGGAAGGTGAAGGGAAAGAAGAGGATAAAAGCTCAAGAGAAAGGGAAGAAGGCTCAGTGGTGGAGACCAGTACAACCATGAAAAATGACACAGAAACTGGCCTAGCTGAGAAAGCTGGCTCAGCTGAGAAAGATGTCTGCAGCACATCTTGCAGGAGGTGTCTTGGTGGACTCGGGCCTGTGAGGCATATCCTCTCAAAATAGGGAATATCTGGTCTGCACGGAGACATACATCAGAGGAAGATTAAAATTCATAGAATGATATAAATACAGAATCATTTAGATTGGAAAAGACCTCTAAAATCATTAAGACCTACCATTAACCCAGCACTGCCAGGTCCACCACTAAACCATGTCCATAAGTGCCACATCTAGAAGTCTTTTAAATACCTTCAGGGATGGTGACTCAACCACTTCCTCGGGCAGCCTGTTTCAATGCTTGACAGCCCTTTTGGTGAAGAAATCTTTCCTATTTTCCAATCTAAACCTCCCTGGCAAAACTGAAGTCTATCAGGAGCTTCCTCATCAGAGTTTGGAAAAGTTGTCAGCCACAACGACAGTCCTGAAGAGAGCACCAGTGCTAGACAGAGTGCACAGCTTGGGACTGGCCTCAGGGATTTTACCATGGGCAAAGTCAAAGGACAGAATAGATCACAGACTCAAAGCCTCATCCCTGCTGCCACTTCCCACAAGCCTGGGAATGCTTGAATGTCACTTAGTGTGCATGAAAGAGGGGAATCCTTCAAATAAGTGAGGTAACAGTGTTGTAAAAATCCATACAGCAGCAAAATGACTTTGACAGTCCCTTACACTGCTTCAGTGCAACTCATTAAGCTTGTGTTTCAATGTAGTGTTTGCTTAACTATAATTATTCTCAGATGCAGACCTTCTTAAACTCTAAGAACACAGGCACTTACTATTTGGGAGGTTATTGAACTAATTCTCCAACAGTCAAAACAAGGAACAACTGTGACTTACAGTTAAGGGACTCAAAAACCTCTTCTTTCTGCAAAATCAGCAGCCTGTCAGCTGCAAAGAATTACAAGCATTTTCAAGGATTTTGGCAGAAAAGAAAACATTAATAAAATGATTAACAGATTTTTCCCTTGCTCTTAATATGTTTAACACTCAACACCTTTGCTTACCTTTCAGCTTAATGTCACTAGTTCATTTATTTTTGTAAAGACTGCTACAGGATATCTTGGTATAAAAATAGTTTACAGGGAGGCCTGTTTGGGAAGATCTCAATGGACTGAGTAGCTGACTGATATAGAAGTTAACTACAAGGAAAACATTGTTCTTTACCTGGTGGAGAAAAGGCCAAGCTTTTAGCCCACCACAGGCTGTGTTGGGAGTTCATCAGAAACCTAAGGCACATGTTTAATTTTCACCCAGCTGAACAGTTTGCCTCTCCCTTGCAGCAGTGGAGATGGGATGCTCTCTTCTTGGCAGCTCTCCCCCATCATGGTCCAAGGGGCCAGGGCTGCTGCTGGGCCCAGAATTTCATATTCTGGTCAGCTGCCCACTGAGATGAAAACAGCATCAAACACCTCAGTGGTATGATTTCCTTCCTCACAATTTCCAATTTCAGGCTGCAGTTTGCTATAACCGAGCTCTCCTCTCGCAGCTGAGATGAGAGTTTGATCCAGGTAAAGCATTTACAGTTTAAACTATACTCATTCCATGAAATCCTATAAACTGTATATGAAGTAACAAAACAATTGAAAAATGTAGGTACATGCATAACTTCTTAGGGCCATCTATGCATTCAAGGATTATAAATGACATAGATGATTGATGAATTTGTTGAAGTGTCTGTCACATAGTTAAAAAGACCTTTACTGCTTTGGTGACATATTGCTATTTGGTCTCATCTTTTTTTACATGAAGCATGGGAAAAAAATTTAGCATGTCTATAATTATATTTGAACCCTAAGGGATGGAACCAGCATTAGTATTCAATTAATGCAGTAGTCAAAACATTGAGTTATATTTTATTGGATTTTAATATTATGAAACATAGGAAAGAATATGAATCTTGGTAATTTACCAGCATCTGCTACAAAAATGCCAAAATCCTAAAAATTTAAGAGACCTTTCTGAAAACATTCATTCCACTGTACAGAGAAATCAGTGCAGTGATGTAGCAGAGTTATTGCAAGAAAAACATATGTGGCACATTACTCACATTGGCAAAGCATTGGAATGTACCTTTGCTATGTGAATAATCACTGGCTTCAATAAGACTATTTATCTCCTTAAAACTAGGATACTGTTAAGCACATTGCTGATTTGAAGCCACAGAAAAATCAACTCAGACTTAGGGGCATGACATCATCATTTAAATGTCACATGTTAAAGCAATTCAGAGTAGAATTCACCTAAATAAATGTAAACATTTACACTGTAAGCGTTGACATCTCAGCTAATTGTTTAGAGTACCAAAATTACCTATTTCCTCTTCATATATGATAAAAGGAGCTCAAGGATGTTATTACCTTAGATATAGACATCTCCCAGTTCAGATAACCAAATTTAGATGAGATGAATGGCTTTTTTGTCTCTTTTCTTTGTTATCCTGATTTCTTTATGATCTGATATAAACTAAGGATTTGACTCTTTTGAGCTAAAAAGACACATTGAAGTGCCTCCCTGTCTGAAGTTAGATCAAAATCTATTCCCATAGAGCAAGAGCCCTAATATTTTGCTAGCATGAATCTAGAAACCCACGTGTTTGCTTTGAAAGTGTTGATGATCTTCAGTTGTCAGAAGCACCTGATTTCCCATGAGCTGGATGATATAAACCAGTATGGAAAGAACTGCAGAACCAAGACTGCTACATCAAGAGCAGACATTTTATTGCATCATCTGGGTTGTTGTGGTGTTTATTTGTTATACTCTACCCATTACTTATGTATTCAACTTTTAATTTTAGTGATTATGTCTAGGTCCAATTTGAAACTTGATTCAGTGCTGTGAACCAGCTTTAGTGGAACTGAAAGCATACTTCTGTGCTTTGGCTGTTGAGTGTTTCCATAGAGAAATCCAGTGATTACCATGATGGCTAAAATAATTTGGAAAATCATGATTTCCTAGCAGAGGGCTCAATCCGTATGATGAAAGTCTTATGATATCTCATGACCATTTCTTTTTTTCTGTATAAATAGATCCTGCCATCGTCTATCTACAGACACTGAAGAAAATGCCCCCAGTGCTGAAAGAACTATTTAAATCCAGCAGATTTAAACCTGTGCATGTCAGAATGCTACATTCTTCAGCTAATACATCCAACATCATCTGTGAAACTAGAGCTATGCATCCAAATGAGCTCACAAAGACAGTCAGCAAAGGACTATGGAGAAAAACCTCTTCAAAGTAATTACTCTTTCTTCAACCTCTTAAAACATCTGCAAAAGATGGCTTTGGCATTAGTTTTTGTGCTGTCTCTAAAAAGCATGGACTGAAAAAGAGATGTTATTTTCATGGCATATACAAACATTTTTATGTTCCCTGATTACAGTTCTGCAGGAGCTAACTTTCATGTCACCATCTGTAACTCATAGAGCTGACAGCCTTTATCACTTTCCTTCTGCTAATATTCCACTCCCATAATAACTGCCCTTTTCTCTCCAACTGGCTAATTGATTATCACAGTCAAGCCTAGAATAGAGTTATTATTCTCAGCATGTATTTAACTTACTTTAACATAGACACTAAAAGAGGCTTGCTCAACTCCCTCATTTTCCTCTCTCTGTCAAGAGTTCAATTTTCTCTGCAAATATTTTTTCTCTTACACCCCAGTATGGATGTGTATTGGATGTAGATGTAATAACACAAATTTTGCCCTTGATGCATTTAGTGTATGGGGCTGTCTAAGACTTAATCTGTTTGCCAATCAAGAATGTTCAGAGGAAATTATCTAGAAGTGTACTGTATATTTTGTAGCTGAGTAATGAAGTTGCAAGTGCCTGACCCCTTTGTTTCCCATCCATATGGACTTGCTTGTTCCCTTATTTTTAGCAATAGGCACGAATGAACTCAATGTATTCAATGAAAATAAAATTTGGTCCAATCTTTACCTGACTTTAAGTAAAATGTTAGTAATATTTCTAAATTTTTCAGAATTTTATATCAGTTCAGGGAACAATACTGAGCTGGAGTTCGTTGGAATTAAGGGATGAACTAATACATAATTATAATGAAGCATCAAAACTTAACAATGAGATTTGTTTGTTTTTTCATGTCCTGCCAGCCCTTCTTGAACAGCTGTTTTTGATTCAAATGATGATTATGAAGTTCAAACATAACTGAAATAACAATATATTTGAATACTGTTAAAATGCAAAATTAGATTCACTTTATCATTATCTATAATGTTTCAAATATTTCCAAGATTTCTGATAATTTGTATGCTTTAGATTCATCATTGAAGGCTTTATAATTCATTACTCCTGGAGCTTTATAATTCATTACTCCTACAAACTTTGGTTCCACACCTAGATGCAAGTAAAACATAAGTTTTCAGGACATAATCCTTCAGATGATAGTTTTGTTTTTGGTAAACATCTTTCCCTCAGACTTCTATGTTCACCTTTCTTAAATTTAAAGTTTCAAAAAAAAAAATCTCAGAAACACAGTGTCAGGAGTGGTGAAAGACCAGTATATTGTAAGAAGATATAAGCTAACGAATTAAGGAAATTTAGAGACCTCTTGGACATAGTAAACAACTTCACTTAAGCTATTAGTAATTGCTAATAATGATGACTATTTGATTAATTAGGGTACCTCCCTGTCTTTATGAAACAGAGAGAAAGTTACTGTTCTGGCCTTCTTGGGGCTGGGAACTGCTTCCCAGCCTCCTGTATTTCTGGTGAATGTCACACCATCAGCCTATTTCACATCAGCTGTGCAATTAAGCTTGTAACAATAACAAAATTGTTTCAGAAAGGAAAAAAAAAACAACATTAAATATGTACCCTTTCATTAAGACATTTACCTGGAATATAGCAAATCTGTGTTCATGTTTCATGTCATACATGTTTTACATTGGAAGCCTGTTATGCTGTGCCTCAGGGCGACGGGACATTGGCCAGACTCTTGATCTCTGCAGTTTTTGTCTAATTATAACAAACTCTGAAATCCCTCCCTGACATCATGAAGCTTTTCAAAAGTAATTCCTTTGAAACTTTTGAATTTCTATAAAAAGTTAGGTTTTGAGCATTTAACTTTCTAATGAAAAACCATGCAGTCAAAAATTTCTGATCAGTTCTGCTGCAGTTAATTTTTTCCCCTCCAATTCTCATAAAGAACTCTTCCTGGAGAATTATAAAATACAACTAGCCAGTTTTTAATCTAATCTGTCTTGGCTTTCACTATCTAAGTTGTACAAAGTTTGCCATTGTGTGTTTCTGAAAGAATTATGAACTGTGGTTTTCCTTAAGTTAGTGAAAGGATGTCTTCCTTAATTTAGATTTCCCTGGCATGTCCAGCAAACAATGATTCATGAAAACCTTATTTCAAATTCTCCTTCACAGAAAGCTTTTTTCTTGCTTGTACGTGGAGAGAAAATTGACCACAAGCTTGTCTCCTGCAGAAGTGGTTTCCTCATCATATCACTCTTCCAGCAGAGGACAATGCCTTTTTCATCCCAGTAAGAGGTAGGTTAACCAAAGAGGAAAATGTGTCCCAAACTGATTAAAAAAAATTAACATTAAAAAAGAAAGCTTTTGTAATGATCAGAAAGCAACCTTGCATGTAACACATTTAGTAATTTGATGAGAATGGTTGTAGATTTTGCATATTCTTAATTTGGGTCAGCTTCTTGGCTACCACAAACTAGGTGTGAGGATGGATATCAGAAGAGTTACTTAACAATCTTAATGCTTGATAATCTTGCCCGTCTATTTAAAAGTAAACTCTCTTCACAGAAAAAAAAAAAACGGGAAGAAGGGATAAACAATAAATTATCATAGAAATTCATCACAGATCGCACCATTCATGCTAATAAACATAATTATAAAATCTGAAGCAGGTAGACTGCATCAACATAGTCATTATTTTAACAGGCGGAAAAAAAGGCAGCTTTTCAGATCTAAACAAATATTTCAAAATTTTATTCCAACAAATATAGTTAATGTGACCCAAAACTAAATATTTAATTTCCTTTTAGTGTTGTTAATCTCAGTTGTTTAATATGAGTTCTTTTTAATGTCAGTCACTTTTTCCAAGGAGTAATCATTAATATTGTTTTTTAACCTTTTTTATTTCCATGATTATTCTCTTGATTTTACTCTGATTTTTAAGTGAACTTGATACTCCTTAAAGTCAGTTTTGGGGTGAAATTGGTATTTTTCTGAAGCTAAACTGATCCTGTGAGTAGTTTCCCTAAGTCTAACAGCCTGTTATCTTTCACTGGTGCCAGCTTTCACTAAAGAAACAGCAGGGCCTCTCAATTGCATATATAAAGTGTCCAATTTTCTTCTTGTTTACAAGAGCTTTTTATTGAATTTTGCGGAATTCTGCATTCCATATGGAAAAATCATGTTTATTGTCACAGGTATTACGCATGGATAATATTCCTACTAATTTTGGTACGGCTGTCATACAGATTCAAATTTGGTTCTAGAAAGCACATTATAACATATTAACTATTGGCAATTAAAAAAAAAAAATGAACCATAGTGCCTTTTCTAAGCATCTTAAGAAATACCAATAATCTTTACACCAAATCATCCATGATCTACAGACAGCAGCTCTTATCTAGGGAAGAATAACCTCTTTCTCCTCAAGGATGAGGGTAAATCCGAGTCATCTGGTCTAGCTGGAGCCAAGTTAAGAAGAGATATTGAAAAGATTATCAGCCTATAATTAGGGATTTATAATTTCCTAATTAAAAGCCAAATCTTCTCAGGCCCAGCCCAAGAATTTCCATTCAAACAAGTAGCAGGTCCGAGTAACACACACTAATTGGAGGGTCCAGCTGATGAGGGCTCTAATCTGGAGAGTGGTCTGGTTCTCCCATTCATTCTTCATACAGTTCTACCCCGAGTGAGGCTGCTGGGACCATTGCTTCAGTGTTGTGGCAGCTTTAAGGGTGACACAATTCTCCTTGTCTTACCCTACTCTGCTTGGAAGTCTCCATCACTTGACACTGTACCTGCTGATTTGAAGAGGTTATATTTGAGATGGAGTAGAAGAGAGATCCGCAGATCACCTTAAGTTTGCAGGGTGTGAATTCCAGCAGTGTTGAGTGGATTATAGCAATCAAATCTAGGTTTAGGACTGTTGAGAAAGCCATCTGTTGTTTGTATTTTGAAACTGAATGCATAAAATATAGGGGGAATCAATCATCTGCCAAAACCATTGACATTCAGGCTAGGAGTGAACAGCTTCCTCAGCAAAAATTAGGCTTTTTGTTGGGAGAAAAATCCAGCTATTGATTTATGTGGCAAAATGTCACCTGATTAATCCTATCAGAGAACTTTAATTAAATACATGTTCATTTGCTATCCTTGTCCGTGGATTACTACAGTGTACAGTATTGGCCAGCATTTGGACTTGCTGATGTCAGCACTGCACAGTTTGCAACATGCAATGTCACCACTTGCAGAAATACTGCAATTGAGCCAAAAATCTATTTAAGCTGAAATAAATAGATTTCTACTGAAGTTTTAAATTTAAAAAAGAAATAAAACAAGTAATTATAGTTGTAATTTGTGGTCCTTAAAAGTATTTTATTACACAAACCCATAAATAAAGGCCAGATGGTGCAACACAGATATTTCAAGGCCTGAATTAGAAAATCCGGTCATGGGTCTCAATGGAAGCTCTCTGCATGAAATTTAGATTTGATGGAGTGATAGGTAAGATGCTGAAATTTATCCATATAGTTTGCAACAAAGCAAATTTGTATACCTCTCTCCGTTCAAAATGCAACTGCCTCAGCACCAAAAATGGTTGTCAAATGATAGAGATCATGTCAGACAAGATCTGTATAAAAAAAAGGATTTTCTCCCAAAAAAGATGTCTTTTCCATCTCCACTTGCCAGAATGGTTTAACAGATTGCATATAGGAATTTGATTAGATTTTCAAATGTTTCTAAAGAAATTCAAATTTTGTCAACTGTCTGATCACCTCATTGCCTCTCTTTGATTTTAAATGTTCCAACTACTTGTTTTCTTCTTTCACTTTTACAAGTAAATTTAAATATTGTTTTTCTCTACTCATCCAAACAATGATGAGAAATGAGTTTTCAATTCTAATCACATTAGATATAGCTTAAAGGATATTATCTGCTGAAATCCTGATCATAGAAGTGTTTCTTTCCACCAAAGTTTTGATCAAGAGGTTAATATGCACATCAGTTGCTATTAAGGTTTATATTCTGACAGACTTGTCTGAGGATGTCCAAGGTGGACTGAGCAGAAAGCATACCACTAGTGTGGGTTTGCCCTGCTTTGTATCAGAGGTAGAAAGCAGCTTCTTCTCCATGGATGGCAAGCCTTTTCTGGTCCTTTGGAGCTTGCCAGAAAAGGCAATCTAGAATATTGAATGACCATGTTATCAATAAATGGAGAGGTGAAGCCTGAGGCATAAATGTGGACAAGTCGTTTCAAAGGAGGGGAAAAATTAGACTTTGTATTTAAAAGCAAAGTTAATAGAAAATTTTTGCTTTGAAAGGTGAGCACTGAAAATCCAGCATAGTATTTGATTCTTGGAAGTGATGTGAAACTAGTAGATAGACAAATAGGCTTGCTTCAGACTGACCCATACATGTGTCTGTGGTGTTTGGGCATATTCAAACAATGGGACTTCATAGACAAACTGAATGGGCAGCAGCAGTTTTGGTCATAAGGCAAGTAAATTAGAAGGGGAGTAATAAAATTACTTGAAAATAAAGAATTACAAGACTTTGTTGTTGCTTCAGATTGCCTGCCTTTTCTCCAATAAGTAATTTCCCCTTCCTGGATCAGTCATTACAGATTCTGTTCCAGTTCTCTCAATACCCTGACTCTCTCAATCTCCTCATTGGTCTCCCATCATGCATACAGCTTCTTCACATCCTGACTTTAGGATGCGCCTGTATTTATCAAATAGTTGTTTCCAGATATGGTAGCTGCTCCCAGGTCTGGTCCTCAGTTTATTTATACTGGATATATGCCAGGTAATGACTCCAGTCTTTTGCTGAAATGAGTCAAATCAGCTTTTTCCCAGATGAAAGACAGCTAGGAATGATAAAATTGTGCACAGCAAAGCATGTTCCAGTGAGATAACACGAATATTAATTATGCCAGGTTTAGCATCCTCTGATTAGCAAAATCCTCCTTGGTAGGTCTTGTCCTCTCGAGTGCCTCACAGTACTTTCTTAGCATAAGCATTGCATATGCTCAGAAATGTTATAACAAAATAATTCTGGTAAAATCTCACATTATTTCATGCTCTCGCCCATTTCAAAATTACTAGAACTTAAGTCACCTGGAATCCAGAGAAAAGCCATAGGACCATACAATGGCTTGGGTTGGAAAGGACCTTAAAAATCATCTCGTTCCAACCTGCCTGCCATGGACCAGATGCTCAAATTTGGCCTTGAACACTTCCAGGGATGGGCATCCAGAACTTCTCCAGACAACCTGTTCCAGTGCCTCATCACCCTCAAAGCCAAGAATTTCTTCCTTATATCTGATCTAAACCTGTCCTCTTTTGGTTTAAAACCATCAAGAGAGCTAACATGAGACTTCCCACACCAAATTAAGTTTGATAAAGGATAAAGCAAAGCAGAGTCTAAAAGACAATGTCACACAACCAATTAGAGACACCACTGAAGTCCTGCTATATATTAAAAATGGTTTGAGAAAGTAGCACTAAAGGACATTTTTCTCAGGATATTTTTTTTCTCTCTGAAAGCAAACAGAAATAAGAATGCATTTTGTAAAATTGAGTGTAACACTCAAATAAATTATGAAAATTATTCAGATATAGTGTGGTGGGTTCACCTTGGTGCTGCCTGATGTCCCATCTCTCTCCTCCACAACAGGACAGAAGGAGAAAATACAATGGAAAAGCTCACGGTGAAGAGAAGGACAAGCAGATCATTTACCAATTACCATCACAGGCAATAACAGAGTAGGATAATAAGAAGCAGAAACAAAACTGAAACCACCTTCCTCCCACTCTTCCTTTCTTCTTGGGCTTAATTTCCCTCCTACTCTCCTGTCTCCTCCCCCAGCATGGCACAGGAGGATGGGGAATGAGAGTTGTGGTCAGTCCACACGGCTTCATCTCTGCTGCTTCTTCATCCTCACTCCCTTGATGATCTTCTCTGTCCAGCATGGGTCCTTTCCACAGGGTGCAGTCCTTCAGGATCAGGCTGCTCCAGCGTGGGTCCCCCATGGCCCACAGGTCCTGCCAGCAAACCTGGCCTGGTGTGAGCTCCTCTCCATGGGCTGCAGCAGCTTCAGCGAGGGATGCTCTGTGGGCTGCCCTCTGCTCTGGCACAGACCCCCTCGGGCTGCAGGGGCACGACCTGCTTCACCATGGCCTTCAAGGGATGAAGGGGAATCTCTGCTTCAGCACCTTCCTCCCCTTCCTTCTGCACCTTCTTGGTTCTGTTCCTTGTTGGTTCCTGCAGGCCTCTCTTTCACATTTTCCCACTCCTTTCAGAGCTGCTGTTCAGGTTCTCTATCACTTTCTTAGATGTGTTAGCACATGGGTGCTGCCAAAATCACTGATGGGTGCATCTTTTGCCAGTGACTGGTCCATCTTGGAACTGACTCTGTATGACATGGGAGAACTTGGAGTCTCTATGGTCTGGAGAAGACACAGTTACAGCCACCTTCTCAATACCAAAACTTTCATACATAAGCCCAGTACAAAGTGTATAGGTTGATATGTATGAAAAGCAAAATTAATCTGGCTGCTTAACCAGCATCAGATGTTCACAAAAAGCCTGATAAATTGTAGAAAGTTTTAATATTTTCACAGATTATTTCAAAATTTCCAGTTTTCAGTAGGAAAATGATTTTGTGGTTGATGCTGTTTTGTAAATGTTTCTAGTATACGTAAAGTTTTTTACACTATTAGCATATAAATTGACTAGTCTACAAATGAACTATGAGGATTTTTTGGTACAGAATTTTCTTCTTGATTAATAGGAGTGGTTATCCGTTAACAGAGACTAGAATTCAGATAGAGACCCACTAAATTATTATATTTAATTATATTTGAATTATTCAGTTCTTCATAATTTAAATATTCTGCTTTGTTTTTCCATTATGTATTGCTTGTTGTGTTTTAGTTAATTTCCTTTTAGCTTAATAATAATTAATTTATTTGTGATCTCTCATTTTATATTTGCCTTTCTGGTTCAGATAATTCTAGTAACTGGCAATGGTGAGATGCATGCAGTATATCAATACTAAATAATTCCAAAATCTCTAACATAGTTGTAGAAATACTCCAAAAAATATTCCATGTTGCAAGCATTCAAGTAGAAAAATAATAGGATAGATCAGTATGATAATGCAGATTTCATTTGAATTACTGGATTTGTAACATAATGTTAATAAAAGCATGGTGTATCCAGAAACAGATCTTTTGAACAAACCTTCTAGGAAAACTTTACTTCAAAACATTACATCACAAAAATTCTGACAAAGGAGAAAAGGGTAGAACCTTTGTGCATAAAAGTGTCTGTTGTCATGTTCATAGTAGAGACTGATAATTAAATTGGGTTTGCAACAGATGGGAGGAATGTAAGTCAGCCTGTGGCAGAAGGCAGACATGCTAGCTAATGAGAATCACAAAACTGTGCTGCAAACAAATGCAGACTGAGGTGGGTAAGGGAGCTGCGTCTGTTACCCAAACTGCATGGTTAAAGCTATGAACATTTTAACAGCAGGATTAGCAGCACCCTGCAGTTATTCAGGTATAATAGTATGTATAACTATTATGCACCTTTCTGATGCCTTCCAACATATCCCAAAGGGACTAAAGGAATCCGCACATGAAAAGTGATTTAAAAAATACAAATTACACTCTCCCCTAGTAGGATCTTTCAAAGGTGTGTGATAATGGGTCTGCAAGATTTGATTGAAAACTATATCTAAATAAACTTTATAGTGTTTTTGCCACACTGTGAACTGGTGATTGATTTGGTCACTCATATTTGAACTCTAATGGCTATTCTGTGGAAACAGTGAGCCTATTTCTTGAAATGATAGTTAAACTATATGTATTTGAATAATGGTAGACAGCCCTATAATTCACAAATAACCTTATAATTTAAAAAAGAAAGCAGTGTGGATTTATTTCTGTATCTACATAGAGAGGATACTGGAGCAATTCAAGAGGATTTTACCAAGAAAATCTCCTTGGCAATGAGATGTATTTGATAATTCCCTGATTATCTGGCAAATGCCCTATTTCATTTGTGGAATGGTATGGGGAAGGGGTCTGCAAAGGAAAGCTAAAGCACTTGGAAGCCAGAGCCACCTCCAGCTGAAGACAGGGACACATCAGCCTTCAGCCTCATTTATTGTAGGGACCAATGGTACATTTGCCTCTTACCATTCCTGCCAGCAGAAATACATTTGCTCAAGAAAAATACTTGATGAACCACACAAAATAGTGGCTCTGATCAGACTGTTTGACATTCTGAAATGCCAGAGGTGGTCATCAGGCACATTCTGGTTCTGGTTGCCAGCCTAGGGAAAGCCTGGAACACCGTCACCCTGAGATCACTGCCCACCCTGCTGCATTTCAGGGGTCAGCCTTGGTGGGATCAAATGCACAACAGATGCTGCAAGTGCCCAACAAAGTTAGCTCCTCACATCTGTGCCAGATGTCCTGTGTGCACTCTGTCTGAAGCTCTCTCCAGATGAGGTCTCTTATCACCTTACAAGTTTACAGCTCTTTTTACACCCCATTTTTAATTAGTTTGCTTTGCATCTACACTTCAGGAGTAAAGAAAGAGATTTAGAAAGTCTATTAAATCCATGTCTTTGGAACAGTGTGAAACCTCCTTGGGGATTTTCTATTTTATTGGAAGACCTGAATAAAAAGAAAATATCTACATAGAGAATGATGGTAGGATGACTCTTAACTATGATCTAGAGTCTGGCATGTATTTAATTGAAATTCCTTCATTTTTTCTGTTTTCTATATGTAGTAACAGGGTGTTCATTGAAGTGTCTTATATGCACTCTTTTGAATTTCTACAATGACACAATTTTCACAATTGTATGGTCCTGCATGATTCTAACAAAATAAAAAAAAGGGTTGTGAAAGTCAGTTGTCCCAAGAGAAACCACTGTGATTGTGATAAGTTAGATACATTTTAAGTTGGAAAGTTCAAAAAAGAACAAAGATCAAGACAGTTGCATTTTGGCATCTAGGTTGTTCAAACAGAGGACAATCATATAGAACAAATGACAGCAGAAAATATTTTGATTCTGCACCTCCTATTTCCTAAAGAGATTTGCTAAAACTACCTTAAACTTTAGTATTACTCATAGAGTAAAAACATATATCTTTTAAAGATAACATATTATTCAATTACTTTATCAGACATATTCATCAATTATATGGATGTGAAATGTCTTTTTCCATACAAGTTTTTCTATTGGCAAAGAGCTATCTATGAATTTGCCAATGTAAATTTAACATCAGGGTTCTAAAAAAATTAGTAATAACTAGGGAAATTCTAAACTATTTAGGTTAACAAAGGTCTCCTATACCTAGATCTAGCACAACATGAAGTAACAGTTAAATTTATATTTATGAGACAGACTGTAGACAAAGGGACCATTGCTTACCAATACCATAAAGAAAATTATAGAAGCATTTGATTATGAACTTCAATGAGATGTTTAAAATATGAGTTGAGTGGAGGCAGAAGCCTACATGAATCATCTGGTGTTCCTGACTTCCCCCACTCCATTATATTTAAGCAACTTTACTGTGCCTTTGAGATGGGAAAATACCAGGAATGTATATAAATTCCAGACTTACACTCATATCTCTCAAAATCTCTGAAACTATTGACTCATTTTTCCAAGCTATTATCTTTCAGGTTTGTTTTCATGGATGTTATTTTTAATACATGACTGGTTTAATAATACAAGCTTTAAAGGCAGCATCATTAAAGAAGCTGACAAAGTTCTACTGATCAGCTTTACAGCTTTCCACATTGCTGTGGGGCTGTTGTCTGATCTGTGTGGGGAAGGTGGCCAGCAGCACTTGTGTATGGCACAGACTCCCATCACACTGTCTGAGTCCAACCCTGGGAATGTCTGCCCCTCTCAAAGTGCAAGAGAGTTTATTTTATACAAGGCAATGAAGAATGTGAAACAGAGAATCAGCATCTGAAAGTCCTTCATTTACTAAAGCTTTATAAATAAGAACACATAGCATTACACTCAGACATCCTTCAAATGAATTTAAAACATTTTTTTCAGATGTGTATTTTTCCAATTAGTCTTTTTGAATGTTTTTTAATGTTAGCATTTAAATCATATTAGAAGCAGGAGATGATGCATTTATTAAAATAACAGACTCAAAACAGAACAGCAAAAGATTTCTTTTAATATTTCACCCAAAGAGTATTAATATATACAACATTTTGAAAGTTTTATAAAAACCAAATGGTTGGTTTTAAAGAATCTTTTAAAAATAACCAAAGAGCTAAAGAATCTGTCTAGACTTTGTCTAGTCCCCATCTCCAGTGTGTGCCTTGGCCTTGCTAAAAGTCAATTGTTCTTCCCTCCCATCCTTATTTTCTTGGTTCCATACAAAGAAAACACAGGTGTGCTGCTCCAGGAAGTGCCATCAAATGGATGAACAGGGGACCAGGATGAAGGGGGAAAGGTGCAACATAAATTCTGGCTGCAAAGACACATGACTTGCCTTTCTTACTAAGGAGGGCTTTAAGTTGACTTTTTTTTTTTTGTATTAAGACTTGTAGCTATTACATTCCCTCAGAAATGTCTCTCTGCCCTTCTTGTGCTGAGTTGTTTATCTGCTTTCTTTACTTACAACTTTCTTTAGCTGTGAACTGGTGGAAAGAGGCCTTTATAAAGAATTGGGGTCTATGCCTTGCTGTAGTAATAGGAATGCAATAAAGCAGATGAGAGCAAGCCCTCTATATCACAAAGCATGTTCTTCATCCCTGGTAAATAAGTGAAAAAAGGAGCTACAGTTTTTCTGTCTTTCTGGGGATACTCTGGAAAATCAGTTCCTAGCATACACACCAACTTTGACCCTGCAAGGAGCATGGGCAACTGGAGGGTGTCAAAACCCAAGGAGTGTGTTGCCTTCCAGGTCAGGGACGTTTTGGGTGAAGTAGGTCAGTATCTTGTTTCCCCATACAGTTATAACCCTCACGATCCATGTGCACATTCAATGAGTCCAATAGGCCTTCATTTGAGATGAAATCTATCTATCTCTTGAAGACAAGTCACTGGTAAGAGTCTAGGTCTAGTTATAATTATGTTCTTTTGCATGCCAGCCCACATTTTTTCCAAGAGATACAAATGAAACATATGTCTTCATGCTCCCAGGTGGCTCTATCAGGAAAAGAGTTCTCAGATTTACTCAGGCAGGATAATTTTGACTACTCTGTTGGAAATAGTGGTTTTTTTTAAGGTCAGCTCTGTATTTCTTTGTGAAGAAGAAAAGGCTTGACAAAAGACATATGAAAAAGAAATGGGGACATATCTCTTTTGAAGTACAAAGCAGTGTGTTTTGAAAGTCATATCTGAGGCTGTTATTGTAGCTGCTTGTGTATCTCCACAAATGAAGCCAGAATGTAGAGGAGTCAGCATTAAAAATTGTCTTCAGGGCCCATTGTACCAAAGGGTTCCATTGTAGATGAAAATGAAAGGAATCTGCTGTACTTAAAGCAACAACATATAATTTTTTTTAAAGTTGCAGAATCAGATCACAAGTTTTTAAAACACTGCAACAATTCAATCCAATTTGAAGGCAATTTGTTGCTATAAAAATTAAGAATGTTCATAGATATGCAAATGCAATTTTAAAATTAAGAACCTGGGACCAGTCTGCTGACAAACAATATTCTGTGTAGCAGGTAACTGTGCTTTAACGGTTTGTTATTTGCCTCCGAACCTTGACTGCAACACTCTTCAACACCACTTTGAAGTAACAATTCATGCAGTGAGCAAAGTCAGCACATTAGCCATTCAGGCATCTTTTTTTTCTTCAAATTCTGTGCCTTGCAATTACGTTTTAATTTTTATGAGCTTTTATCAAAACTACTGTGTTTTTCAAATATGGAATTTTCCTCTATTTTAAGTACCCTTTTTTTAATGTCTTTCTTCCATTATGATGAATTTCCCCTGTATACTTAGTTTTCTGCATTGTTGGCTTTCCTCCTCCCTTTTTTCCTGTTGTGAAATATTTTTACATTTCTCTGCATTTCATTTCTTTGGATGGCTAGCTTGCAACAACTGTGAGATCCAATTCGTGCTTTTTGAGGATATCCTCCCTACTGATGAAGTAGAAACCAGCAGTGCTTTGGCGGGGCTTCTTTCAGTATGGTGCAACATTAAAGAAAGACCTTTCCCCTTGAAGGATAAGTTTACTTTAAAAGTAGGAAGTGAAAAGTTAAGCAAGACCTCCTTTTTTTTTTGTGAAGGAGGGAAAAGGAAAGGCAAAGTGAGCCCACTAGTAGCATCCTGAGAGTAAAGCACACATAAAGCTGGCACATCAACATTTCCCAGCTGAAGGAAGCAGCTGCTTTGGTAAAACATTTGTAAGGCTGTTAGGGCATGAGATAGAGTTCCCTTAGTGTTGACCCAAAGTGGGAAATGAATTCCCATGGGAACAAAGAGTTACAACAAACCTCACCACCTCCTGCTGGAAAAGCAATCTGCACATCTCTGACCCTACCTTGAGCAGCATAAGCACACCTGGTGTTCTGAGTTGTTACACTTGAATACTGCCTGGGAAGGAGAGGAATAAGCAAGTATATAACAGACATTCATTCTGCCTTAGTGCACCCTGGCCTTAGATGCAGCAATGGTGAGGCTGAATGCTGAATGTGCAGCACAGAAGGGGCCGTGGGTGCTTCACTTTTACAGGCTTAATCACAATAAATGTTTCCCATACAGTAAGAAATGGCCTGGTCAAATTCTTTATTAGCTTACAGCACTTTGACATGAAGGTAGTTCCTTTGATGTCAGGAGAATTTTTATGATTTTGACCAAAATGAGAGTCCGTCTCTGGTTCTTGAAAATACAAAAATAGAACAATGATGCTATTTATTCATGTATTTTTAGTAAATGCCATTATCCTGAGGGTTAAACTGAATTAATTCCATAAAGAAAGGGCTGCCATAAGGAGGCATTAAATGCCTTTGTTAAACTAGTAGCCAAAAAAGCATCTGTTGCAATGGCTAGGATGTACAGTTTGGGTTTTAACAAAGGTTGGAATCAAAGTTTTCTTTGTTGTTGGTGTATGTGTATGGATGTGACCTCATGAGGGAGAAGAGAAGTAGGAATCTGAGCAGCAAAACAATACAGCAGGACATTGAGAAAATTAAAGTAAAATTTCAGGCAGGTTTTGCAGCATGATAAAGGAAAAAAAAAAGTTATTTCAGGGAGATTTGAAAATGTGAAAAAGCAAACTAATTAAATCCTCCATCTCTTTCTCAAATCCTCCCTGCAATAGCACAAATATTAGCTAACTGCCCTAAGCAAAAATCAACTGCAATGGTATAAGTGTGGTCTATGTGATGGTTACTGCATTGACCTTATCAAAATCAGATAGGAGAATAAGAATCTGTTTAAAACTCATTGCTGAACACTAGTTTATTCACATTCTTGTTCTGCCTGGAAACATTTGCAAGAGAATATTTCAGACAGGAACAGCCCAATTCTATTAATAAAATTGCTGGCAAGATATGAAAAAGCAAAAAGATTACGTGACTGCTCTGGTTAGGTGAGCTAAACAAACATTAGTTTAAGTAATTGCTATGTGTATAGAAAAACTCTCCTGAAAGAACAAGGATTAGCCTATTAAAAAATTAAATAAGCTACACCTAAATGAATGTTTGTAAAGTCTGTAGCATTGCAAATAAAGACACACTGTATGGGTCCATAGTTCCTGTAGAGGTGCATGTTAAATACACATACCCTAAAACTCACAGATCATTCAGACACAGTTAAACTCAGGAAATTGAGGCTGTAGATTTTGAAGTTAATCTTTTGGTGAACACGTCCAATAGGTGCACAGTTCCCCATATGACTGAAATTCTTACAAGCTGTCTGCTGGCACTGCTGGTGGTGTAAAAGCTCCTGCATGGTTTCTATTATAGACTCCTTTTCATCCAAGCACTATTTTCAGTTTGACCATCTCAATTCACTCCAGAGCTGCAATCAGACAGGAACTACTTATTCATTCTGTATGTCTGTGTTCCTGAAGCCATCTTTTATTTTTAGAAAGAAATAGAGTAGTTTTCTGAGCTGGGTGGTTTCCCCCAACAGTAATAGTGAAATCCACCCCCAAGCTAAAGGTATGTACCTCAGTCTCACTTTAGCCCCACTTGGAACAAGTCCTACAAACTATTATTCAAGACAGAGATTTCCAAATGTAAATACTGTCAATAAGGTGGATAGGTTTACTGATGCAGAAAAAATTATTTTTTCTGGGTCAGACCATAGGTTCAAGATATTTGCATTGTCCTGCCTTTTAACACACAAAAACAAACAAACAAGCAAAACCACAAAAAAAAAAAAACCCTAACAAAAACCCCCAAACAGCTATCCTCACTTATCTGACAATAAAAATTCCTGAAAATCAAGCAATAAAAAAATTCCAGTTTTAATTTCTTTAAATTTTCCCTTGCCATCTAAAGGACCTGTCACATTTTATTTGTTTGGTTGGTTTTATTTGGTTTTTTTGTGGGGAGGAAGGGTTGGTTGATTAGTTGGTTGGTTGATTGGTTGGTTGATTTGGAGGGGGCAGGGGGGTTGGTTTGGGGCTTTTGTTTGGTTTTGGGAGGTTTTCTTGAGTTTTTTTGTTTGCTGGTTGTTTTTTTGTTCTTTTTCTACCCAAGGGAAAAATATTCTCAGATAATCTGTTATGTGAAGAGGAGAGGATATATTGTTGGGAGACCAGAGGCCTGAAACACTTTTAAAGGAGTGGGTTGTTTTCTGTTTTATTAAGAAAACTTTTTTTTTGTTTTATTAAGAAAATGTAATTAAACAAAGCCACTGCTCATTCAGATCCTGCCTTTGACAGAAAAATACATGCAGCCAGTTCATAATCATGTGTTTTCATCTCCACACTCACACAAGGTTCAAGCAGTGTCAACTAAAAAGCACCAACAGGAGCAAGACAGAGCCCTCTGCATTTCAGGGCTCCTACCTTTTTTCCCCTCCTGTCTAGGAAGGACACAATTGAATTTTGGAAGGAAAATGTTCTTTAGGTATTGTGCAAATGAAAACGTATTGATGGCTTGGGTGTTGTCACAGGTTTGTATCAGATTATTTTTTCACATCTCATCATAATAACTAATATTTCTAACCTTGTGAAATTGGCTACCCTGTTTGCCAGCCTGAGCAGGGTAATGTGGGGGGATGTACAGAGGCACTCAGTTATGGCTTTAGGATCCATATGCTTCCTCTACAGTCACAAGAGAGCAATAAACACCTCAGCAAGGCAATTCAGTGGATCAAAGAAGAACCTTTAGTCAGCTGGGTCTCTCTGTAGACCTAGAGGCTTCCTGGGATGAGTCTTTGCTGACTACAGGAAGAGTTTAAACACTTAGCTCATGTACAGGCACACGGATATACATCTATAAGGATAAGTGGCTTGGTGACTCTCCTGCTGAATGAGTGAGGTGAAGCAGCATAATGCTCTTAGACCCCCCCCCCCCCAAAATTTGCAGTGTATTGACATAAGGAAAAAAAACAAAACCCTACATTCTGTCAATTCTGTAATCTGCTGTTTTATTGTAATCCTTTGTTACATGTAGGTTATGGATATAAGGCTCAAAGAAACATTGTAAAGCAAAAAAATGTAAAAAGTGGGGAGATATCAGTGCATGAGCTCATTTTCTTTATATTACAAACCTGACTCAGGGCAAAGACACCCTTGTTTGTCAATACAGAGCATAAAGGAGTGAAAAGTTTCATGTAACACATGAAGGAAGAGCTTTTTTCTGTGGAGATGAACCTTTCTTCTCCTTTCTCATCTAATGCATCACTAGATTCTTCAGAAAGCAACTTTTCTTGGTGTCACACAAAATCTGCCTGTTAATGTTTTTTAGGCATGATTCCTTCAGCTTTTCTGTTGAAGGCAGTGATCGAAGTCATCATCAGATACTCGGTGTTCAAACAACAGGGCTGGGAACTGATTGCAAGTCCTCAGGGCTTGTGTGCAGATCCGTGGAGTGAAGCTTTTCTGCCAAGTATTTAAGCATAGGTAGCCTCCATCCCAGCTGCCATATAACCAATACTGGGACAACCTGGGGTTTGAAACACTGAGGCTTGCTGAGAGCTGCAGTATGTTAGAATGAGCACAGCATGGTACAGACATGGCTATATGATTTCTACAGGGGATATTAACTCAAAAGGAGCATTCCATTAATGCAGCTACTTGGCTTCCCAACAGGAGCTTGCCCTCAGATTAATAAATCTGTATGTGTCATTGGTTTCACAGGATAGTCTGCCTCTGCAAACTACAAGATAAACTCTGTCATGGAAGAAGAAAATTTAGCAAGGGTTATTAAATGTGCTCAAAAGATTTGTTTTCTACCTATAGTTATTTGAAATATAAAATTATCACATGCTTCATATACAAAGAACATTAAAGAGAATTTTTAATATTCTCCAGGAGCTTTCCAAACTTGTCCACAATGCTTCAGATCTGAGATAAAAGACAGTCTGTACCTGCTGGCTCCACTAATATATGATCTTCCATTTTGTAAACTCAGAATGTTTTGAGGCATTCTACCTTTACACAGAAAATATTAAACCTCATACTTAATGACATTGGCCTCGTTTTCAGTGTCAGATCCTCAGCTAGAATCAGCTGATGCTGGATTCATTAGCTTCTTTGAATGGATTAAATTTACACCAGCTGAGGATCTGGCTCCTATTCTTGAAAATCCAAGCAAACACAAAAGGACTTTCCTTCCTGCTTCTTATAGGTCTTTCCAGTATTACAGCTACTAATCCCAGATGTAGCTTGTGCTGCTGACAGATGTCCTCAATAATTATATTGTTGGGTCTTCTGCTTACTATGTTTAGCATGATACTGACATATGGCAGGGCTGCGACGATAGTGGGGCACTGAGCCAATGTTGTCATTTCCTATTTACAAAGTAATATGTTTGGGAACCAACACGAATTCAAATAGGAAGGAGCTTTCTGATGAGGACCCCGCAGTCAGTGCTGGTTAGTGGGAGGCATAATATGTAAATGGAGAGATTAAGTGCTTTATTTTAATTAATCAATTAGTTAATTAAAGGGGCAGGGCTGACAGCTGCATAATCACAGTTGGATCTTTGGAGGTTGAAACATTTTCTTTCTCTTTTCAGGCTTTCAACCTTCATGTCACCTTCCATTTCTTTCACTCCTTTTCCCACCCTAATGTCCTGCTGCTCCTTTTTCCACAGTACCAACAAAATCAGTCTTGTCCTCAAGATCCCTGCTGCCCAGACATATTGCCTGTTTGGCATAATTTCTCTTCTAGACTACATGACCTCCCTTCTTCCCTTATTTTCCACATAATTTCATATACAGCTGTAGTTGTTTTCTGCTTGTCTTGCTACTGTCGTGGTGGCTTTCCTGCTCTTTCATTTCTTTATTCTGCAGTGCCATGATTTTCCACAGGGATAATTTAGCTATACCCTTTTCTGTTTGATGCTCAAGGACTTTGTCTCTCCTGAATTCCATTCCATAAGGGACTCTCTACAGTTCCTCCTTTGATATTCCTGGTTAGAAAACAACTGAGCCTTGAAGCTAGTTTCAGTTTACAGGAGGTGTGAGCACTCAGCTCACGTGTCTCACCAGTCTCTTTTATTTACAGATTATACAAAGTTCTGTTCAACTTAATTTAGGATGAAGCAAACAAAAGGAGGTTTTTTCCTGTTAGAAGAGTTTCATAACTTTTTCAGCCAGCACTTTACCCCCTAGAAAAATCATTCTTGATAAGCTCTCTTTTCTTTGTTTTGAGAACAGGCTCTCAACACTTGTTTAGAGAGTAACCAGTGCTGCTCTCCTAAATCTTGTTTTTTCACCTCAGTGTCCTGGACATAAATACATCTCTCCTAAGCCAGTATTCCCCCAAATCCTTTGTCAGCCTGAACATCACAAGGGCACTGGTTTTGATGCATGTACTTTACAGGAGGTTTTCCACAGTTTTGGCCACCTGTTTGCAAGGTGTTTCACTTCATATTGTCTAAAAAGATCTTATAGGCTTCTGGTTGTGAGGCTCAGTTCAGACCATAATTCTGAAACAAAATGTCCAAAAGCAAAGATTCAAGTAGGACAGGTCTGAGAGAAGGACTCTTTGCAATCAGATATTGTTCCCCATTATTTGTGACTAACAACAACTGACAGTGTAGACACTTTTGTGGAACAGAATATTCTCACCTGGTATCACCCAGGTTGTTTTAACTCCAGCTCAGGTTTAAAGACAGACACAACACAGAAGGCTTTTGTTGCGAGAGAACACAGAACTTCACAGCAGCCCTTTATAAGGATGGTGATGCTCAAATGGAGACAAGGGCATGGTTTGAGTCAGAGGTTCTGCAGCCCACAAGCCACTTGCAACCTGTGTTTTATATGCAAAGAGACAGATTAATTCAACCACTTTTGACAGAATAAACCAACCATAAAATCTTTACCAATACAGAACTTTTCCAGTTGTGCTGGTTCCAACATGAATAACTGGGCACTCAGGGCCTGATTTTGGCAGCCAATTAGAAGATGGAGCAGCCTGTCTTGCTGAGTTATTAACTAAGCTCCCTGGCTTTAGTCCAGAAAATCCTATGTAGCAGACTCCAGCTGGTTCTCTTGAATCCTGTCTCATTCCAACAGCAAATCTGCTGCAAGAGCACCATACCTAGATCAAAGAGTCTGAGTTTCATCCATTTACTTTTCAGGTCAATCAACTACACCAGCTGAAACCAGACCATTAGAAGTCTGATAGTCCACCCTGGAGAGCACAGGTACCATAGATCCTTCAGTGACAACCACAGAGCAGGAAACCATTGCCCTTGTGCTGTCCAGATTTGTGTCCAGACAGATTAGACAAACCTGGGTGTATTACTGGGGCTGTGGCTGGGTGGTGCTTTTGTGGTTAGCAAGAGGGAGAACACCTGAATCAAGAGACAAACTTATAGACATGAAAGTGTGAAGAGATGCTTTCTGTTGCATCCACAGAGTCAAAAAGGCAGTGAGTAAAGGACTTGGGACAGGAATTAGAGATGGAGGGGCAATGAAAAAGACCACACTGGTTGGGCAGCTACAAGCAGCTGTACCAGACTGAGCTGGAAAATCTGAGGGCCAAGTGTTGCTGACAGAACTGAGGGTGTGTAGAGTGCAAATCAAAAGGTGTTAATGAAATATGGCTCATTTCAGCAGAGATTCACCACGGTCAGTCTGCTGAATCTCCAGTCCTCCCAAATATTAAGGTTGTGTCCTAGAGTTCATACACTTGTGAGGAATCATACCCCTGGAATACCATGTGCCTCTGTGTGTACGTGTGTTCAGGCTGAGAACACAGGTGGAAAATGGCACTTTGAATCCATTGTTCATAATTAATTAACTCTGGAATCAAAACAGTCTCCAAAGTTTGGTAGCAACAGTCAGGTGTATCCTTCCCACTCAAGCATGAATTTAGCAGTGATGGTGATCTTTACCTTACTTGAAATTTTGTACTATGTCGGGTATTTCCAACTCTCTCTATTGAACACCCAATACTGATTTCAATGTACAATACCTCCATTGCCACAGATACTATTCTTTTACCCCAAAATCCTACCAGCCATGGTCTGTGGATTAAAGGTTGATTGAGGATTTACCTGAATCAAAAACTATAATTGAATGAAACATTGATGTGAAAGCCGTAGTCCAAGGCACATTCAGTGCTAGGAAGAAAATCAAGAATATCTTAATGACTACTTTGATGTTATCTCACTTGTTAAGTTCATGATTATAGAGAACCCACACACTATGAATAAGAAATTTTTTTAGCTTGTTATTCATGAAGAATTTCAAACTGAACTGTGAAGAAATTTTTTCTTTAGGACCTTTTCTCTTGCTTAGAGAGCAGTACATAAGCTGAGTAAGAGTTGACTGAGAGGAGACAATTGGTACTTGGGGATGTGTTGGGCATTGGTCAGTGGATGGTGCCATGCATCACTTGATTTTCTTGGATTTTTTTCTCTCCATATCCTTTTTATTAGTAGTATTAGTATTTATTAGTATATTTATTAGTAGTATTTTCTCTCCATATCCTATTTATTAGTAGTATTTTACTTTGTATCAATTATTACACTGTTCTTATCTCAACCCATGAGTTTTACTTTTTTGTTCCTGATTCTCTTTCTCATCCCACTGAGGAAGGGGGGAAGACTGAGTGAGTGCCTGCACAGTCCTTAGCTGCTGGCTGGAGTTAACCCATGATACCCTCTCTTGTGAGCCTTAGCAAGACACTTCCACCAGTTTAATGGCTCCTTGCAGCTTTTTGAAACATGTGGTTCCACATCATCAGGGGAGCCAAAGTAATTATAGACTTTGAAACTGTCAAGTTATCATGAAATGTGCAGAAAAACATTATGCAAATATGTCTGTCTTTTTATCTCTTAATATGAGAGGGATGGCAAACATTGAGGGGCTTTTCTTCATCCTCCCATGCCCTTTATTCTTATGCGCTCTTACTCTCTGGACATAAAGTTCACAGTGTCTTTAAAGTTCCTTTCTGACAGAACAGGCATGTGGCCTGGTGAGACCTGCCTTCTGTGATGGAGGCAAACTTTCCTCTGCAGGCTGCATGAGGACAAACTGCTTGGGAAGAACTAGAATCCTCTTTGCCAATGATATAACTGCCTTGACTTCAGTGACAGTAAAGGTTTTGGCTACAGCATAATTTTTTAGGATGTAGTGGTTAAACCCCTCTTATTATCATATGAAGAAATCAATTTAAAGCACTCTGTTTCTTTGGCAAAGTCCTGAGCCCTCTGGATCTGATATTTCTAGGGCTTAGTATGTGGGCTGGTTACCATGCAACTGGAGCTTTTGTTTGTTTTGGAAATAGAAGATTTCTTTTTTTCAGTGCACAGATTGGATGAAATTGCCAAGTGCAATAAAGGAAATCTGACACAATAAACAAAAAATTATCCCAGCAGATATTTTTCTTTTATGAACCTGAAATAAAGGCACAAAGTGGGAAATGTCTGTGGACACTGCTGCCCTAGGATAATCTCTCTACTTTCATGTCCTTTTCAGAGAGCACAAATTAATAGATTAAATGTGCTATTATTTTAACCTCTAAAGTATTTTTTCTTTTAAAAACTGTTGTTTTCAGAAAAATTCTAGTTTTACTGTCTAACACATCGATAGTGAACTCTTATTTCTACCCCTAGTACACAGTGGAAGGCATTAAGGAAATCATTGAAATTTTAACATACCACGTGCATAAATACATTGGTAGATAACACATCTTGATGACCCCTGTACAGAACCCCTTTCCCAGAAAGTTCTATGATGCAACAGACAGTAATGTACCACCTAAAATCTAGACAATCTGGAGAAGGGGTGGAAAACACACATGGGAGAGGAAGGTGCTGACAGCAGCTGGCTGATTCTTCCAGATGGAAATAGAAATGTATCTGAAAAATGTTCATCTCTCTTTGTCTCGAATTTTGCCAACCAATGCTTTCATCTAATTGATGTTTGTTTCTCAGTTAAGCCAGAATGCTGATCTTTGCTATCCTGTTTGTTTGTGAGCAGCTACAAAATCAGGTGTTTTGCTACCAATAATCAGAACAGAAGAAAACCCTTCTTAGCTTAAGGGAACTAAATTAATATCTCTACTCTAAAAGGATAAACACAAGCTTATGGGTATATTCACCACTCTTCAAGCAGTTCACATGGTAACCACAGTGTGGGACCAAAAATACAGCAAGTGAGACAAGGTGTAATATCATTTTCTATTCTGCTGCTGAGGATTGCTTCTGCATTTCCACTGAAACAGACAAACACACATAAAAGGAAATTATATTCAGAGCAGAACAAGTTCTGTTCTCTTCCAACAGTGCTTAAATCACTGGACTATAAATTTATGCTTTCTTTTTCTTGTTCTTTCTTAGGTTTCATGCCTCTTACATCCTTTGCTGCAGAGTTACCCATTTCCAACAGCAAAGGAAAAAGGGAGCTGCAGTTTTAAGCATGATATTATAAATTAAATGTACAAAACCATTAATGTTCTGGAACCTCTTTTTGTTGTGTTTCACAGTGAAATTCATTGCTACTTTTATTTTATTCTGCACTTGGTGCTCTCAGAATGTGTTAAATCTGACTTAAGGGGTAGAACATACTCCTTAAGAAACATATACATAAGAAACCCCATACATTAAGAAGCTTTCAATGTCTAAACAGACTCAGGGCTATAGCTTAGATTGATGTCTTGAATTTAAAGGTCTATATTTTGTTACAGAAATGTAAGTGTTATTTTGGGATTTTCACAATAAACTCATTTTCAAACTGTGGCAAGTATGAAATGTTGTTTCATACATACTACGTGTTATTTATGGCCTTAAATATGATATCTTGGTTTTGGCAGAGCTGAGGATCTTCTCCTGGGTGTCATTAGAATTTTCTGTCACATTACATGTCAGAAGAATAATTTTTTTTCACCCAATTCTTAAATGAAATTTTAGGATTTTTAATGCTCAGAATACAAAATGAACATTTTGTCCTCAAAGCCCCTAGTTCCCAAGTGCTCAGGAAGTGTCAGTGATGTTTTACACCCACTGACACTCTGACTCCAGATAGCCAGCTCACTGCTTTCGGAGCTTAAAATGACCATTTGGGCATTTAACCTTAGACATACAACTTCAGGTCTTAACTGTTCAGTACTCCTCTCCATAAGAGAAACACCTCCCTCAGGAAGATTTCACATGTTATCAGGTCTGGTTTTCATTTAGTCAACAAGTAGCATAGCAACTGCCTTGTCTCTTATTAGCCGTGAGAGCCTAAGTAGATACTTCAAAGCCCCTCTTGAAATTATAATGAAAAACAATTTCTGGCTGAGAAGAGTAGAATCATTTGCTTTATGTTCCCACGGCACCAGAGAAGACAGAAGAGCACAATGAAGCTGAAGAGTAATGTGTTGACAGAGAGAGAGGCTGAAGGCTATAAAGACATGTAAAACAATAAACAGTATATGTCATGCCAACAAAATATTTCAGAGAGAAAAGCAGTTCAGGAAAAAAAAAATCTGCTTAGCAGCCTTACAGTTTGCTTTTTTCAGATTATATTTATTACAGTAAAACTATACTGGACGTCCCTTAGATTTCCGTTGTAAGAAATGGCCAGCAATCAAACTATATTGTAACCCAAAAGGCTACCAGAAATAGTTATTTAAATATTGAAACATATTTTGCAGAAGATCCTTTATTACTTCAGGTGTTTAAGTCCATTTTTTTTTTGCTTACACATTCATACTTTATGCATTCTGCAAGAATTGCTTGGGTTTTGTGCTCAGAATTTTCATATTTTCTTCTCCTTAGTCCTGTTTATGTTTATTGTGATACTGTGATATTGCAGAAACCCAGAGGGGAAAAGATAGCCTAAAGCCAAGCTAGAGCCCATCTCTCTAAAGCTGAGTCTCTCCTGAGGGTGCAGGGAGGAGAGGAGAATCAGGTCCCAAACATGAAATCCAACTTCTTGCTTTGCTGCACCAGACTTGTGTCTGTGACCATTGCTCACAGATAAAGCAGATTTATGCTCCATCCTCTAACCAGGACTCACTAGGTACCAAAACAGGCCTTTGCAGGACTGACTGCAGCACTTGAGGAAGCAAACACTGTGGTAATTTCAGGAGAATTGGGATGACGCAAAAGAAGACCTAGAGACACCAAAACAGTCTGAAAAGCCTGAGGAAACATCATCATCCAGGAACCATTTACCAGTACATCAATCCTGCATCTTACTACTGAATGAAACACTGAGGTTGTAGCAATGGCCAACCCACGTCCATGAGACATCACTGCAGCACCTCCAGTCACTAAAATAAATGGTGCTTAGTCCTTCCTGTGCCCACAGAATTGGCATATTTTGCCTTTCTTATATTCCTGTCATATTCAGCCTTTCAGCATTATTTATGACTGAGTGTACTTCACTTTTCTCCTATATTCTTTACTTCTCCAAATAGCTGAGAAACATTCTGCATTATTGTAGTTCTCAACAGTTAATTTTTCAGTGACTCAGGCAATGCAGGAAAAAAGAGCTTTAGAGATTTTTACATAGCTAATAAATTTATACATACTGTGTGCAGAAATAAGCACATCTCTGCCTTTTCTCCCAGTTTTTGAGCACACAGTGCACAAACTGATGCTCTACCTTTATCCAATGGCTAATTACTCCTCCCATAATGAACTCATTTACTTACTTATGTCATGAACAGATGTATTTACACAGTTGCAAAGTGAGGCAACCTCTCTGTATAGGCTGCACATTCCTCTGGTGGATATGTCACTTTATTCAGATTTAGAGTGAGATTTTGTATTTCCACAATAAACAGATCTAAAGAGGCCACCAGTTAATTAGGAAGTATGTTTAATAATTACTAACACTCATTTTAGTACCCCTGGTAATGTAAATCTGTAAAGTGTATTCATTTATGTGGGCCTCATTATTTTTTTATTTATCTAATATCTACTACTTTCTAAATTCCTAAATTTATCCTTTTCCAAACCCAGAAAAATTTCTTTTTTCCCCTCCCAAGCACTACCCCCTTTGACATGATATTTCATTATTTCTATATTTCACTCACAAAATTCTATATAAAATCTCATTAACATTTTTCTTCCTTTCTCACATTTCTATTTGACATGCTCAGTTGATGAAGTATTTGTTTCTGGGCTGATAACTGGTCAAGCTGTTCCCAGGTCTGGAGCCAATCTGTAGGTCAGCCAGCTGGAGTAATGACAGAAACACTGAACTGCGTTTCATCCTTCAGAGACCAGCCGCTGTCCTCTCAAAATGTGTTAATTCTTTTCTCATGTTCTGCTGGACAGTGGCCCTTTACTTGACATCCATTCCTTCACTTTCTGAGCTGATAGTTCTTTTTTTGGTTCTGCAGTAGCTACATCTGAATAGCAAAGACCATAATAGGAATGTTCTATGACAAAATATTATTAGAGTGTTTGAATAAATATTAAATGAATCAACCACATCACGTTTGGTAAAGTTTATGCATTCAGGACTGCTGAAGTCTGCACATCTATGAAAAATCACAGCTGAAGCCTCTACTCTGTACTTGTGCATTGTACCAAAGAGAACTTGTAAGTTCAAAGAGTTCTGCAAAGCTGAGTGCAATGCAGGCAGTTGGTGGTACAGAGGGAAAGCTGTCACTCTGCAGCTACACCACCTTTGGCATTTAATGGTTCAAGTTAAAAATTCAGGGTCAATTCCTGCCCCAGGTGAGAAAGACAACACTACAGCACACGGTGCTTGATTGAGCACAGGGCATCTACGCTTCCAGGCAATGAAGAAGTGCCTCTACAGAGGTGTTCAGCTGAGGGTAGCCAGTGAAGACAGAATATGCTGCTATTGTTCACTCTTGTAACTGAATCTGTGAGTTTTTGCCAGAGTAACTCTTTAGAAAGTTACAGCAATAGAAGCTTTTGCTTATAGTAAAACATGAATAGAGTTCTAACAGAATTATTAAGGAGTTTATTTTAGATAACCTTTGAGACAAGAAGCAGAGCAGTTAATCCAATCCACACTGCAGAAACTAAGAAACACATTTTCTGTGTTTCTTCACACACGTCCTGAGGCAGCTTAAAGGGTTTCCTTTAAGGTCTGTCATAATGAGCCAACACAGTCTTAAAGCAAAGAGAAATTTAGTGTCCACCTAAGTAACATGGTGTAACAAGAGTTAATAGAATGCTTCTATCTTCTACATGAAATCTTTTGAATATTCCTCTCCTCTGATACATGAGATTCTAGGGTTTTGTTTACTTGAGAAAAGTAATATTTGACCTCCTTTAGAGAGACTATACAAATTCCTCTCTTTCTCCTCATCAGTTTCATCTCACAGACTCATAGATTCAAAGACTCATAGAATCATAGACTCACAGAATTATAGAATGCTTTGGTCTGGAAGGGACTTTAAAGATCATCCCTTTCCAGCCTCCTTATCATGGGCAGGGACGATTTCCACTAGATGAGGTGGAACAGGATCCCATCCAGCCTGGCCTTTAAACACTTCCAGGGATAGAGTAATGCAGGTGTCTCCTCCATCTGTGTTTACTAACCTGGGGAAGACACCCTGGTAAGCCCACAAAGAAGCAGAAGTAATCCCTCACTGTTATGGGAGAGGCTGTTTTGGCTGCTCTCCATCCTCCTGATCATCAAGCCTTGGAATTTGGATAGTAAACATATAACCTCCTTGATATTTCTCATCAAGGATTGCTCTGACCTGTGACCACAGAGTTGTTATGGAGTCTATTGGTTGGGATTGGCAGTGCAAAGCCAACATTATCCCAAAGGAGAATGCTTGTGGTGACCCTTAGAGGAAGCACTAGGAGACACAAGCTGCTGCTGTACTCACTGGTGTTGGGAGACACTGAGGGTGTCATCTGTGTGATCTGATTCAAGCAGTGGTTTACATGCTGTGTGTTGACTGTTAAAGCTACGTTCTCACCTTGTGTATAAATAAGTAGCTGCGAATGGAAGGACAGCTGTGTTCCAGTGGTAATTCCCCCCTCTCTCTGCTGTATCTGTTGGTTTCTGTCAACTTTCACTTTAGACTCAAATTTTTAGATCTTTTAAAACTGGGTCAGGCACAATCTTTTCATTGTGTGTGCACCGCACACAGCATAAGAGAGTCTGTGAAGCACGGCGATGTCTGTACCACTGCTTGAGCAGTGTGAGATCAAGCCAGGGCCCGAGCCAACCCCGCTGCACAGATGTGTGGCCAGAGCTCCTATGTAAAACAGGACTCCTGCCTAGAGACCTCTCCACTTGCCTTGGATGAGAGCTGGTCCATCAGGGACTTGGGGAATCCAGGCTAACTTGACAAAAGGAACTTCAAGTGTGGTTTCGCAGCTGCCTTGAGCTCACCTACCCTTCTGCTGAGAGACTAATCCTTCTCTCTCCTTACCCCAATTTCTTCCCAATTAATACAGGTCCTCATACAAGTGCAAATGCTTTATGATGGAGTCTATACTCCTTTTCTCAAAATTTGTTCTCCCTTAAAACAAATAAATGTAATTTCTTAGTACTTGTAAACTCAAAACTATAGGTTTCTCTGCTGACTGGTGAAAGGATCCATGGGAATGACCTGAAGTCATGTCAAGAGAGGCTTAGGTTGGATACAGAAAAAAGTTCTTCATTTAGAGAGTGGTTGGGCACTGGAACCAGCCAGCCAGAGTTCAAGGATTATATGGACAGTTCTCTCAGGCACATGGTGTGACTCTTGGGGTGTCCTAAGCAAGGCTAGGAGTTGGAGTTGAAGATCCTTGTGGGTTCCTTCCAATTCAGCATATTCTGTGATTCTGTAAAATACATTATTCTTGACAGACACCACTGTGATAGTGTGTGGAAGCAGAAAGAGCCTATGGAATTCATAGGATCATAGAATGGTTTTGGCTGGAGGGAACTTAAAAGATCATTCAGTTCCAGCCCCGCTGCCATGACTAGGGATACCTTTCACTAGACCATGTTGCTCAAAGCCTCATCTCAACTGTTCTCAGAACTTCCCAGGATGGGGCATTCACAACTACTCTGGACAACCTGTTCCAGTGTCACACAGTGTCACAATCTGCTTAGAGGAGCAGGGTGTTGTGATGGTTTGTTAACCGATCCCAGAAGTGTAAAAAGCCAAACAGCGGGGGACCATCAGTTTAATCACAGCAAATGCAATAGAGGGGACAGAAAGGAAACAAGGAAATAAAGAGAAAAGAGGGGAAAGAGAAATAGCTACCACTCATCCAGACGAGGTCCTCAATGGTCCAGCCACATGGATTTGCCATCAGTTTATACAGTCTTTAGCAGAAGCGAGCGGCATCTGGCCAGAAGGTGGGGAAGGTTGATGACCCATTGTGAAGAGCCCCTTGGTCTGTGAAGCAGGTGCTGGCATGCAGGGACAAGCCACTGCTTGTCACAACCTGCTCAAATTCAAGTTCTGTAGAAGCACAGTGAGCACCTGCAAACAGCCACTTGGCAAGCACCCACCTCGGCCAGGCCAGAGCTCCTGTCAGGGGTCTTCAGGGTCCTTGCGATGGTTGTGAGGAAATGAAGGAAACTTTGTCTCTTACACACAGCTCTCACAGGAAAGAAATTTTCCTTAATACTTCGTCTAAATGCGCTGCTCCCTTTCAGTTTAAAGCCATTCCCCCTATTGCAACGCACGCTTGTCAAAAGTCCCTCTCCAGCTCTCTTGCAGCCCCTTTGGGTGCTGAAATGTGCAACAGGACCTCCCCAGAGCCTTTGCTTATCCAAACCAAACAGCCCCAGCCCTCTCCATCTGTCTTCGGAGGAGAGGCGCTCCAGTCTTGCAAGCATCTTTGTGGTTTCCTCTGGACTATTTTTAGGTCAAGCGTTGCTTATTAAAATTGATGCAAGGCTGTCAATTCTACATTTCTTTATCTCTTTATCTGGGATTTGTAAGATATAATTCGAGTGGATTGTGTCAATCATTGTTTTACACAAGTCAGAGTTCAGATGTTCCCAAAGCAGCTGTATCAGTAGTTTTTTATTTCTTGTATTATTTTGTCTAGAAGGAAGGAGGATAACTTTTTCAGTATTGTGGTCAATATTTAAATATTTGTATTCAAACCATTAATGGGAGAGCATCTACATCCCCAAATAATTCATAATGGAAAATGAACACTGCCAGCAGCATGCTCCCCCAGTCAGCCCATCTTACAGCAACATTTCCTAAATGAAATTGTACTGAAGATGTATAACTATGCACCATCTAAAAAATACTGAATAAGCTGTGATTTTTAACGTTTTATCAAGAAAATATTTCAAGAAAATATCATTTTATCAAGAAAATATTTCAATATCACTCTTTCACTGCAAACTACTGTGATTTTTAAAATCAATAATCTTTACTTTAAAGATCCCTAAGGATAAGTGTCAGATAAGATAAGTGGTTCTACAGGAACTGAAGTCCAGAAGGGTTAGTTTCAGAAGTGGGCAGAAGAAGAGTTACAAGCAAATTAGTGTATAGACTACAGGATCTTTCTATCAAATTGAATTTAAAAGAGGGAGACTTTTCTATATTGAGACATTTGGTCACTTGTAGTTGATCTCATTGTCCTCATTCTGCTGTTGAAATACAACCTTCCACTCTACATGGACTTATTCAGGGTCAGGACACTCCTCAATCCTTGGTTCAAACTATTTACAATACACAGATCTGTAGCCTGGAGTGTCTGAGAGAACAACACACGAGGAATTTTAAGGATTCTTCTGGAAGGGTCCAAACATTCACAGGTTTTATGAGAAGCTGCTATTACTTCCCTGCAATGCCTGGGACAGAGGGACCTCAGCTGGATTAGAAGTCATTTATGTTGTTGCTGGAAGGACATTTTTTATACCTGTGAGTTTAACATTACTGGCATTTCATTTTTCTCTTAATCAGCTTTCAGTGGAGTTGATCTTGACTTAAGATAGGGGATGACCTCTCGAGGTCATACCCTTTCTGTCATCTGAAAAGCATTAAGCATTGGCAATTCAAGATTTTTTTTTCAACTGGCAGGCTTGTTGCCTGAAAGCAGAGCTTCAAATTTGACTTTTAGTATGTTATATTATGAACTTTCTTTTTTTTTCTTTTCAGATTCTTCTGTACATATTATGCACTTTGCCTATAAATATGAGATTCCAACATTTTCCCCTCCAAAATCAGTGTCGGCAAGCTAACTGTTCTGAGCAGTAAACAGAATTTGCCACCAGGTCTCTGTTCTTAAAAACAATAATGAGAATGTTACACAGTGCATTTTTCACTTAGGTCTCATGAAATTGCCACTCTCTTTCACAAAATTACATTCTTTTAAAGGCACAGGCTTGACTAAAGCTGGACATTCCCCGGATAATTTCTTCCAGTGATGCGTATATAGGAACAATAATACATTTTAACTCAAATGAGCATGTCTTCAACTTCCAGACATTGCTTCTTGTTACTTCCTTCCTCTTAGATTGAAGGGTTATTTAATACCCATTACATTCTCCCTGTGAAAGTAGTGTGACTGTGATCAAGGGCAAAATTACATCATGCTGGCAGAGGCATCCAAAGCATCTGAGCTGTCTCAGTTCATACAAACCAGCACAGAAGGAAGGGCAGAGAAATGCAGCACAGACACCCCAGTGCTGATTGCACACTGAAAAGCCAGGACCCAGAGAGCAGCAGAGCTACATTTGCAGGTAGACTGCAATTACAGCTAATTATCAGCACTTCTACCATGCTGAGACCTCACATTAGGTCACTTCTTCATTTTGATCCCTAGGTCTTCTGCAGGGTCCTGTTTATGAAAAGATCATCTTTCGTCATCGTCTTACCCTTATGTACTATTTTACCAACTTGCTTTTATTTTTTCAGTTTTAATTACAAATGTTATCATAAGTGATTGATTATTTATTTTCAAAAATAATCAGTGAAGTTGTTGAATAGTATCAGGTCTGCTACTGATCCCCATGAAACACCATTATAAGTATGTTCAGCTGTTGATAATTTCCTGGAGACAATCTCTTTCTACGATCTATCACTTAACCAGTTCTTAATTCTTAAAACATTTGCTTTATTAATAGTATATGATGCCAATGTTTAAATCAGAACATGCTGTGCTGCCAAATTCAAATATTTTACAAAAATCAGATTACTCAAACAAGCTTGCAATTTCATCAAAGAATAAAATGAGATTTCTCTGACATGATCTGCTTTTCATAAAATCATGTTGCCTGGAAATAATTTTATTTCTATCCTTTAATTATTTCTCAGCTGATTCTCTTCCCAGCTTTTCTGTTATATTTTCTAGAACAGATGTCAGACTAATTGACCTACACTGAACTCCAGTCATCTTGTCAGAATTTTTTTAGCATTAGCTCAGTCAAAACTCAATTTCAGTATTCTGGAATTTTTCTGGTGTTCCAGAATTTGTTAAAAATGAGGATTAAAGATTAAAGATTTCCTAGAGCAATTTGTGTGCAAAACATCTGTTTCCAGTGAATTAGAAGTGTTTCATTCTACATAAAGTTGCTTTGTATTTATCCTAGACCATGACAAACCACAAAGAAATTTGTTGTTCTTATATGGTGGAAGTACAGCATCTGTATTTTATTTCTGGAATCCAGCCATTTTTAAATGAATTTTAACTATTCTATGTCTTCTAAGACGTATTTGATTATTTGTTTCCAACATCATAACACTAATATTTTCCAACATCACTCTATCTTCAGATATACTTTTATACCAGCATACATTACAAACCTACATTTTATCATGCTAACATTTTTCCTCAATATTTTTAGTTTCTCACATTATTTTTTTAGCATGCAAGTTACATATTGTATATCGTGTTTGGGTTTTTTCCCAACTCCTGTCTTAATTCATAATGTAATCAAGTTTTATTTATAGACAATTGAGAGACTTGGATGTGATTTATTAGAAGATTTAGGTATGTAGCAAATATGCATCAAAGCAAAATGCATTATCAGCCTAAATTTCCAGTCCAATCCCTCCTCACCATCAAACTGGTTTTGCATTTATAAACTGAACCCTTCTGAAGACACTTTGAAGAAAATACTAAATTATATTTGAGATATTTAAGTATTGCAATTAGTGGTTTTTAAGCAGCATGTTTCCAGTCCAACACTATTCTTACATTTATTCACCACTTTACACATCCTGTTATACCACTATGAAAGCTTGAAAATGTACAAAGAAGCTTCACTTGTTCCTGAAAAAATTTATCAGCAAAACTGACTTTTATGATTACATCAGTTTCTGTCCTGAAGACTAAAATTAAGTTGTTGGCACTCCAGTGAAGTGTCCCACCTCGTTTCTCTCCTAATTGTTCTAAACATGAACTCTCTTTGCAAACGTGTTTGCCATGACATACAACTAAAAAATAAAAAAGGGCAATTTGGAAAACATATAGCAACTTCACAGGTAAAGAGCCATTGAAAAGTATCACAGAGAAAGAACATCAAAAACATCAGCCTGCCTGCAAAGGCTTCAGGTTTCAGTCAAAGCCAATGAGTAGGGTAATTTGCAATATTACAGTCGTTTGAAAGATGTTTAAATGAACTCCTTATCTGAGCATGTCACAAGCTTTGCAACACTCCTGCAAGACAGAATTGTTTCCATATCTAAGGGCCGTTTTTAGCTAATAGGAAACTTCAAGTGAATTATTCAAGATCAAAAAGCGAGCAGAAGAGGAGGGATTTGAACCCTCTTCTCCAAAAACTTATGAGACGTTAACTCATGGACTGAGCTTCCTTTCTGAAAAAAACTACAGCTGTTCTTTGGCTGAATGTGCTTCCTGTGCAGTCAATTCACCCCCCAGCATCTCTCAGATTTACTTTCTTCCAGCTCTGTTATGCACTTTTTTTTGCTCCTAAACCCAAACAGCAGATAGAGAAATGGACATGTCTGGAATGAACTTTGTGATGAAATGAATAATATAAATGTCAGCTAGCTAACTAAACTTTCATTAGTCTACAATGACAATAAACTCACAATAATCTATATTCCCATCTTAATCTTTCATTGTTCTAGTTAGGTTGTTTGTTTAAGCCTCTTAACCTAATTATTGAAATTCATTGTTCTCATTAGTGCCATTTGTTGCCAAACAAGAAAATAAAAGGGTTTTCTGACAGAGCTGGAAAACTCCCAAAGTATGTGGTTGGCTCCAGCACTTCTCTCATTCTCTCAAGCTTAGGCCGGCACAGAATATCTTTGTTTTGCAGTTGTCAAGGCTCTAACCAGTTGTTGGGGTCTTTGCACACTTGTCATCATTTAAGGACAATGTAAAATATATTGACAGCAACATGGGTACACTTCCCATAAGGGCTTACTAAAGGTAATTTTCCAGGAAATGGAAATATTGTGAATTGTGCTAGTGTAAAGATTTACAAGAGAACACAAAGACTTCACTGTGTCAAATACCATTCTTGTATTGTGATAAACCTAACTAGAGGTTGCCAAAGGACTTTGCAAGAATTACAGCTTGCATTCCTGTCCATCTCATTCCAGTTCATTGGCCAGACTCATTTTCCCACAGTACATCTATACTCATGACTGTCTTTTTATACAAAATTAGGTTCATCTAAGTAGCTCATCCTCTACTTAATTGAAGACATGGGAAAAGTGAGGGTCTGTGTAAGAATTTCTTCAGTCCCATCCTCAGGCCCTTGTGTTTCACTTTTCAGATGCAGGCCAGCTTTTAGTACAGAATGTGGACATGGTCAGATAAAATTTCAGTTGGCAGTGCAGTTGTTATTCGTGTAACAGGTGCACTGGAAATATGTGGTGTAAACCCTTGGCAATGATACTGAAGTGACTGTTATTTTTTTGCATGTGACACAACTGAAAAAAAAAATTGTACTTGTTCTTGTATGCACTTTGAGAACTCCCCCATTAAAAAAAATCTGATTTTTCAGGATGACATCACAATTTTCTAAACTTGTTGGATTTTAAGAGCTCTAGGACATGTTCATTTAGGCATCCACACCATATGTGAAAACCTGTTTCTAAAATACAGAATTGCTATCTTCCCTGTGTTTGAACACAGTAATGTGTTGCATCTCTATTTAACAAGTCTGTGTTCCTTAAGTTCTTTTTCTGAAGCTACATTTTGGACTCTTACCTTTGACTCTATATTAATAAAACACGTTGCATCTTATTCACAAGCAGAAAAACTGATCAAAAATTATCTGACACAAAATCATATCCTCATTGGTTCAAAGTTCATTTTAATGAGGTTTAAGGAAACAATTTAGCTGGGAAGTAATGTTTTAAGTAAAAGCTTTAGTCTAGTTACCTTAAGTCACTAGAGAGGGGAGGGGAGGGGAAGGGAAGGGAAGGGAAGGGAAGGGAAGGGAAGGGAAGGGAAGGGAAGGGAAGGGAAGGGAAGGGAAGGGTTTGTTGCAATTTCTGTTTTGTTTTACACTTCTGCCTGTAATCACTGAACAAGCAGGGCATGGGTTTAAGAGTTAGAAAATCCTGTTTAACCTCCAGTCCTGCCAGCTACCTGTTGTCTGTCCATAGGCAAGTTACTTCAGCTTCAGGTGTTTCTACCCCTGATATTTGTCCGTGTAAATTATGGCTTCTGCTCTCTCCTGCAGTGCTTGACCCAGAAATAGTGCCAAGTCCCACTCAATAGAATCATGTCATCCAGTGGGCCATGTGCACTCTATTTAATGTAAAATTACACCTTGGTCCTGCCTGAAAATGGAAAGGTGCTTGGGCCAGTGATTCCACACTGGTAGAATGTACCTAAAACCTCATTTCTCATGTGATGTCCAGCATCAAAGCATCTTGCAATGTAAATATGGACTAAAAATATGCAAGAGATTACCTTTTTTTACCTCTCTTCTTTCTCTCTTCCCTTTACCTCCACCTTGAGCTTAGTAGTAGACACAATCTCTTCCTTTCTATCTTTCAAAGCTTCTATTCTTCAGATCATAGGTCATAAACACACATTTATTTCCTGATTTTTTTCTTCTTCTGTAGTGAGTAACCTGATCTGTTCTACCAGAAGCACTCCTTCCTAACACCACGATGAATCAGAAATCCTTTAGATACAAAGGAGACTGAGTCAGGGAGATAATCCAGAGTATCTAATACCTTATCTTGTAAACAAGACCAGCCCTTCTAGTGTTTAAACCAAATATATTAGGAAAAATAAATTAGGAAAGAGTTTAAATTAAGTATACCTATAGAATGTTCTTTTATTTTCTTTGTAGGTAAACTGAGCATTTTGCTGAACTATTGTTATTTCAAAGTGTTGAAGCTATGAGATATGGAGATAGAGTTCTTCAATATGATGAACTGAAGCAGAAATGAACTTAAATTCTAACCTTAGTGGATCAGGGGATGACAGCATTTATTTCAATGGCTGAGATTTCACCTTCTGTAGCAAACTCAGCAATTCTCTTTGCTTGCAAAGTGCTCGGATCAGGCCCCTAGGACATTGCAAAGACCAAAGCATTTTCCTCTTCAGAAGCTTTTCAGAAAGCCCTAGAAATAAAAGTTATCTTTTGATTTGGATGTGTCTGTAGGGTGGACTCCACTGGGACAGGAAGGTCATCCCTTCTTCCTTCCTGCAGCTCAGGGGATGGGAAAGAGAGGATCCCCAGGGCACATGTAAGACTCCTTCAGTAATGAACCACATGCTTGTTAATAAGCAAGCACAGTAATTATATTATATCCATCTGCAGCTTTTCATATTTGAATTAACTGACTTTTATTAGCACATTATTTGATTAATTTTGCAGTATATATTAAAAAACCTCAATTTTTTTTCACTAGATTTCCCGAGAGTCAGTATTTTATTTTGAACAGTTATTTACTGCAGCATGCAAGCAATGTTTGCACCAGTAAATTAAATTTGAGCCACATCATTCTCTGCCACTGAGGTCAAAGGACAAAGTAAAACCTGAACTGAGAACACTGCAGGCAGCATGAATGCCCAAATGGAAGCCATTCACCCAAAGAGCCTCCTGGAATTGGTATTTGCCCTGTGATAACTTCTGAACATTTCTGAGGCACTTGGGATAGGGAAGATGGCTCTGGCTAAAGTTGTGCCAAGGATCTTCCTAAGACTTTAACACCACAGGTGATGAAGTTCCAGTCTCCAGAACATCCGGTGGAGCTTTTTGAAGTACATTAATACAAGACACAGCAAAACAGCAGCAGGACTCTGAGCACATCCAGCTGAGACCATCCAGCAACAGCCTCCCCCTCTTTCCTCTGCCTTCACCTGCAGGATTTGGAGGTGCTAGCAAGTGTAGATGATGGTAGAGGACATAAGGCAGATGACCTACTAGAGCCAGCCAAATGACTAATTTAAGTGGTTCTGTGATTAAACATGGAATTGACAGCTGATCTCTGACTGCAGGATGGGATGAGGTGTATTTAGCACTCAGAGCTAATTTCTCCAAGTAGGTGCAAATCCTCTGCAGTTTTCTCTTCTAATTCTCTGACTCTTGATTAATAAGATTTGGTGGAAATTAGACAAGCTTAGAGCATCAACACAAACTGAAAATGCATTCTAGCCTCAAATCAATTGAATCAGCATCTTATCTACATTTCCTGCCTTTTACAAGTACCAGTATTTAACTCACCACAGTGACTTCAGAGTGTCAGTATTTTTCACAATTCAATTAGTCATTCCCAAGTGAAGTATTGTAATTGATTCTTTTTTGGTCTCCACAGGTGATAAAGGTAATGGATGTTTTTGTGAAGCAAATGGACTTCCTCTAAATATCTGCTTCTCCATGACACTGCTCTGAAACAAATGGTGAGGTGTATTTCTATAAATAGACATGTAGCTGGCAAAGGGGAAGAAAAAAAGAAAAAAAGAGTAGAGAACCATATATTTCCTGACATTGCACTTTCAGGACCGTTTAATTACCACAAACATACATTCTTGAACCACTCTTATCTTAGGGATCATTGCAGGAAGCAGAGAATAATTTGAATGCTAACAGTTATTGCTTAACAAAAAAGAAAATGAATCAAATATCCCTGTACAGTGCCCAAGGTTTCAGTTTGGGGGAACTCATGCTCCCAGAAAAGGCTGAAGTAGCACCTCAGACTAAGAGCTGTGCCTTACAGCAAGAATTGATGTAACATCTTCCAGCAGCTGGTCTGCACTTGAAAAACAGCAAGCAACGCCTAAGAAAAGCAATCAATCAGCTGCATTTGTCACAGCTCTCTGAAGTCCCCAGCTATGATATCATTAACAGAACAGAGTTTCCCTGCGTGCAGTGAGGGGCAGCACGCCAAGAGCAGGGGTAGGGTTACCTCCAAAAACACCATTACTGCCAGGTTTTAGGGCCTTCCTTTTCACCACACAGAAAATACTTACAGACCTACGAAACATGCTGGATCACATCAAAACCCCATCACACAGAAACGCACTGGGAAAAATTTTTTCCTCATAGAAACCAAAACTGCTGATTCCTTGGCTTGGTGCCAGCACTGCGATGGAACCAAACAGGAACACCTGGCATCTTGCCAGGAATATGCTCATCTGTCAGTAGTGGCCATTTCTTTTCTGATATTCACATGAAGATGTTATAGTAAGAATTTCAGGTATTCTAAGGCTTCAAAACATTACAAGGTAATAGGACTACTGTGGTCCCATTTTTCCATTTAGCTGATTTTATGAAAGAATACCATGCATCACACATAATGGAACATGCTCCACTGGGTCATCAAACCTGTCAGATCTAACATAAACTAAGGACATGTAGAACTGTACCTATAGATTAAATATTTCAGAAAATTCTGATGATGTTTTCCCTAAATTCTGTTAAAGCCCTCTATGCTGTTGCCCCTAGGTGACACAAAAATGTGATGTGCATATTGCAGTGCCTATTTTCCAAGGCAAAAATATATTAATCTGAAGCTAAACCTCTTTGGGGATAGGCAGTTTTCTGAAATTTCTCAGCTACCTCAGTAAGTTACAGCTGGTCTCCTCTGTCCAGTCTTAAAATCTGGAGTGGTACTGTCATGTACTTGCAATATACTGTAGAATTTTACATAAAAAATTGATAAAGAGGTTAATATTTTTATAATTATTAGGAAAGTTATCTGAATCAAAAAACATATATGTTAATATAAAATAGGATGTATTATAATTAAAGATGTAAAGAATTTATTAGATCCCATAAGAGTAAGATATAATTTTGAAAAAGTATTAACTGTTGCTTTTCCTTGTAACCTGTATAAAGGGCCTGAGCATTTAGAGGACTTTGGGACTCTGGTAGTTAAAGTAGCTCATCTGATTTAAACCTAAGGGTGATGGCTTAAGGGTTTTCCTCCTTCCATAGGTAAAGAGCACTACAAATCAAACATGAGGTAGCCTCTCATGCTAACACCTCTATGAGTCCATTGTCATAATGGGGAGTTGTATCTTGTCCATTCTGGGGTGGAAATAGACTGACTTCACTGGCCTCTTGTCCATTTGAGTTGACACTTTCTTTTGTGTCAGCATTTCTTCCCTACTGATAGAGACAGAGAAAGTATGGCTTTGCTTGGCTCTTCTCAAGGCCACAGCTGCCTCCCCAGGTCTTTCTACCTAGTGAAAATAAAATACTGTTAAGTCCGCATCCTCAGCTGCTGTTTTATTACATGATCTTATTGATTTTGATGGCTGCTGATGCCAATTTATTTCAAATGAGGATTGGGCTGTCACCAAAAAAAATCACTTAATTTCCAGTTGAGAAAGGAGGTTTGAAAATTATGTTCTGCTTTATATTATGTATGTGACGGGTTATAGTCCATATATTTTGAGTAATATTTTGTAACATTTTTAACCATGTTCAAGTTTAGATACCAAATCAAAACTACTCATCAAGAAACACCCCTCCTGCACATCAGTAATATACACAGGCACTGTGAAGGAGTGCCTACAATATTTCCTAAAAGAAGCTGACCTGAATGTCTGCCTGCAGAGGTGCCTGCCTTTCTCTGTAGATAGAAATCCTTTAAGCAATTCACACAGAGAGGAAAATCTGCAGTTTATAGAGACAGGAAAAAACACTTTATTGGTAAAAGGAGGTTGTACCAAGCTTGCTCAGACAACTCGATTTAGTTTAGGGATGAAATACATATGCTCCAAAACCAACTCACTGTATCCATTAGCAAACATTGGGATACTGAAGGTGGTCTTTTTGGAAAAAGAAGACAAATAACGGAGTTGCAGACATTTTTTTCTCCTGTAAATATGAGACGACTCTGTTAAACCTTCACTGATCCACAGCTGCCCTGTGGTATAGCTCAAAGTGCTCAGAGATCAGAAAGGGAGCAGATGTGGCAGAATCATTCAGCACTGAAATGGCACAAGCCAGGTTTGCCAAGCAGCAGTCAGGGACCACATACATCTGTTCCTCAGAGCTCAGCAGGCCAGCTGTGATGGAGAGAGATTAGCTCAAATGAAATGGAACATGAAAAGTCTGATGAAATTGCCACAAATAAAGTAAGGGGTGGTTCCTAGAGACAAGCAGCTCCATCTGCAACAGATCTAATGAAACTTGAGGTTTGTAATGGATTTGTGCCTTGTGGTTGCATTCTTTGGTGTGAGTACCAATTAAAACTCTTCCTGTGGTTGGGGCAGTCAGAATAGTTGTCTTCTGTGTGCATTCTGCAGTGGGTGGAGAGCACACTGCAACCTCATGATCAGGGAAGGTCTGGCTTGATTAGACCACTAATGACACCTCTTTTTCCTGCTCAGCCACCTGTTCCTACAAAAGTGGATACTCAATCCTGCTAACTACTGCTATCCTGGGTTGAAACTAGTTAAGTGATTCAGAGTTTTTGGGATGTAGATGAACATTATGGCAGACCCACGTGCACAGATTCCTGTGTATGCACAAGTGGAGTGTAATCTCACACTGTTTACTGCAGGGACCATCACAGGGACCTAGGACATTATCTTCTGGGAAATGCTGGCTTGTGATTTAAATAACAAAAGCTGAAAGGTGCCTGTGTCAAGGTGATTATGTCTGCCAAGATGACAGTGAGTACAGATGTGTTCTTGAAGACACACACCTTTCACTTGAGCCAGTCCAGGCTTGTGGGTAGAACACTGTATGGGACAAAGGAAACATGAAATCTAACTTTATGCTTTATTTGGAAAAGCAGCTTCAGCTACAGCTCCTGTTTGTAAAAGAAAATAGTAGTTCCTTCCATCCACATCGTTAGCCTCTTCATTACTTTCACATTTTCACTGTCCCTGTAACCTGATGGGTTCTCACCTTATATGATGATGATGGCCATGACTGTTGATTGCTGATTATCCCACTTACGTGACTGTGGAGCAGGTATTTCAGGTGACAGCACTTTTATTTTTGGGAAGCAGAAGTCCCCTTTAAGAGAAAGTCCACAGCTCTAATGTAAAGGTCTGCAAAACTAAAATTAATTTTCTTCATGCTCAGTTCTTCTTGGCAATGGGTCAAGTGGATCAGTTTTTGTCCTACCTACTTAACTCTTATTTTTAGTAGTCATTAAAGAGTGACAAGAAAATAGAAAAGATGGTGTTATATTTGGCACTACCCTGACTTAATTTCCTGACTTGGTCACAGCCTTTCTTTGTGACTTGAAATCTTGTACCATTTTTCACCCCAACAGGGTCCTTGCAAACTACGACTCCTTTCTCTTTTTAGGTGTAATGGTACAAAAGCATGTAAACCTTAAGTCAAGATTAATATAATTCCAGAGCTATTTAGTCACTCACAGAGATAGGATAAACAATTGAGTTCAGAAAAAAGGTTAACTTTTCATAGACCACAGGAAACTATTTGCAGAATTCTTATTTTGTTCCATTATTTAAAACCAACAAAACAAATTAAATAAACTTCCCTCAGCTAGAGATTGAAACATTAAACAGAAGATTTTTGTTAGGGCAATTATTTCACATTGTTTCCAATGATTATGTTAATTATAATGCATTACTCCAGAACTATTGGTGCAGATTTTGTTATAATAGGACTCTCAGAACAAGACCATTTCTGAGATCCACTCAAAGTGGTGATCTGGTTGCTCTCAGAGCTGGAACATAGACTGGAAACAACTCTTCTCAGGTGGCAGCAGAGAATTTTCACATATTTGTGGATTGCATTCTTGATAAATATTATGCCAAGAACACCCCCACTTGGTCAAGGAAAGAAATGGAGTCAGAGAAAGATTACCACATCTGAAATACATTGCACAAAAACCCCTACTATTCTGTGCTTATTTTTTGAAAGCTGCTATCCATGAATGTCAGCATGAATGAAATTCTACAGGTCATTGAGAGAAAAAATAAAGTTATAAATGACAATTTTTAGTGTTTTGGTATTGTTCATTTAAAATTTCTCACACAAACTACATATCTCAGACTGTAGTGTAAATACTCAAGCCAACTTGCCTGGCATCAGCACCCAGGCTTCTACAACATCATCCTAACTACTGTACAGGAATTCTTGTGTCTGCAGGAACTATATCCTACTGTACACAGCCCAGACACAGTGCTGGGCTGTGAAAGAATGCTGTGTTAGCACCTTTTAAAAATTTTATTATCATTTATTTCTTTCTTTTAGCATGAAGTTTTCAGCAGTGTTGAAGAGTCACAAAGAGAAACCACCTACATACAGCCACACATGAAGCACAACATCAACACAAACATTTTTTCTGCAGCCACTCTCAGCTTTCCCAGAAGAATATAAAAGAAAATCAAAAATGCCTATTTTATTTTCTGTAGATAATCAACTTTGAATCATCCCTAATTAGCTTCCAACAAGATGTGTGGTTCCATCCAGAAGTTCTTAATTAGTCTCTACAGCCATTGATTTCCAGGGGAGTTTTACCTGAGTGAGGATTTTGAATGAGGTCATGAGGTGTAAGTGAGCCCTGAGGAAGAAAATGGAGCCTCACCCTTGTGCAGGTGTGCAGGTGAAATTTCAAGGAGCTTCACCACATTCTAATATTTTTAGTCCCCTATAGGCAAAAGGCTGCAGTTTTAGCATGGCACTACAGGAATTTAGAAGAATCCAGACAGGGTTAAATGTGCCTCAAAAAAGGAAAAGATCTCAGGAAAACTGAGAAAAAAAATTGTAGGGAAAAGAAATCCACAATAAACTTCACAAACAGCAAAGCTTTAGGAATATGAAATGAGAGTTTGAACTTGACACTGTGTTTCTGCGAAAAAAAACCCAAACAACAAAACAACTTAATGATAATAATAACAACAATAGCAATAATAATAAAGCAGCTTGTGGCAGGAGACTGGGAGGAAATTGTGAGCAGGATGTGAGGAGCTGAGGCTGGGGAGAGAAACAGAGGTCAAACCAGCTTCCTGGGCTGGGCCTTTGGGAGGTCTCTGTCCAAGCTCCCACTCATGCACAAAAAGAGCCTTGGCCTGAGAACATGTGGGTCTGTAAAAATGCAGACAATGAAATGATAAAAGGAATGACTTTACAGGAAGAACGTGGTGACATGTGCTGCTGCTGTGGGAAGATGAAGACCAAGATGTTGTAAAATGCACAGTCTCCCCCTTTTCCATATTTTAAGTCTCATGGCATGTGGGTAACTTGATTAAAGTAAATCAGCTTTCTGTAACAGCTATAAAAACATATACTTTTCTTAAAACTCATGTATTAGTTTTCAGAAACAGCTGAAGAATTTTCAGTAAAAACTTATGTGCATATGAACGAAATTCCATACAAGACAGACTCAGATTAAAAAAATAGCCAAGAAAATAGGAAAACTTCTAAACAACTGAAATAACTGAAATTGGTTTTCTGTATGCAGAAATTCCTCTAACCTTAATACCTAACAACCTTATCAATATCCTTAATATTGGTTCTCTTCGAAGACTAAAAAATGAAAGATCTGGCAGACAGTGTGCATGTAAGTAGATAGATTATGAAGGTCAGTAAACACAATTGCAGCAATCAATAAGTATGTATTGGCTTTGTAATTATCTTCCTATTAATGCTAAATTAGCTAAGGTATATTTCAGACATCTGTTATAATTTAAATGATTGTCAATAATTCTTATCTTATTGAAAAATAGATTACTCCTTATTGGAAAGACCATAAAACAAACCTGAAAATCTTTATCTATGGAGTTTGTCTCACAGTGCCTGGTGTCATCAATAAAACATCTCATGGTCCACTCACTGCTTCTCTGCAGACTGAGGACTGTTAAAAGTAGGAGGTGCTGATAATTTTCTTTACTGACATACCCTAACACATGTTTTAATGGTGGTATTGCTCTTGCATCCTATCTCACTCCTATAGGACATGTCAGTTCATCACCCAGCCGACCTAACCAGCATTCCTGGCATACCTTCAGTCAAGCACCATGAGCTGATATCCATAAAAATCCACTTTAGCTGGCAGAAGGTGTATAACATCCTGAGTTTAATTGCCTGCTTTTAAAAAAATCTTCTTTGTAAAACTTACTTTTGCCTGTCCCCCTGCCTTACCCCCAGCTCAGGGTTTTTTATGTTTCAAGGGGCTGCTTGTGTATTCCCCACAATCTGAGGGATGAGAAGGCATTGGTTAAATATCTCACAACCCAAATGTTAACTCTCACAAATCACCTGTGGGGGGAAGAGTCTCCCTTTCCACACACGTTTACATATTCTGTGCATGGTGCAGTTTCTCTCCTCTGCAGCCCTGGCAGTTTTCTCAGGATTATGTGATTTACATTCTGCACAGGCCTATGTGGATCCATACAGCTCAGCAGGAGCGATTTTTACAGATTTACTGCAGCAACCATAGGCCAGAGTGCGATTTTAATTTTTTTCATACTTAGATGTGATTCACAGCAAAATCTCAAGGACAGAATACCCACCAGCTGCTGCAAGCTTAAACTCCTGGGAAAATCATACCTGTCCAAGGTGGAAGGTCCTTCCCAAGGCACAATCCCTGCCTAAGAGTTTTTAAAGGAGCTAAAGAAAATAGAGGGCTCTGACACATGATCAAGTCATTATTGAATATTAATGAGTTACCTTGCATCAGCTGAACCAGAGCAGCTCCTGTGCACTTAATCACAGCCCATTGCTGCCACCAAGGATAACACAGAAGTATTACCTTTTTCACCGAGGTCTGGTGAGATTCCTTTTACCCACATTTGCTACAAACTAAATGCACACACAAAATGTGAGCTACTGACACTCAGCTGGCAGGCACTAAGCCTTGAAATTCTGGTCTCAGGGGATACATGGAAATCAGGTTCATCGAAGTTGCTCACGCACTTCTGAAATGCAATGTCCATTGTCAGTTTCATAGAAAAAGCACTAGCAAATATCTCCTGAGTTAAAAAAGACATACTTCAGCTTTCAAGAGAACAGCCTCAGTAAATGCTGAGCACTACTTGCAGTAGCTCTGTTTCTAAGCTCTACCTCCACCAGAGGAGCTTGTATATCACACCAAAAGACCTTCTTCACCAAAAGAACATCTGTTCTTCTCCTATTCAACATGTAGCACAACAAAGTTTTAAAACAATATCAAGTTTATGTACACAAAGAAGTCTTGAAAAGTGGATTTTCTGGGTTTGGGGGGGTGACCTGGGTTTGTTGAGATGCTTTTTAAATTATTTTTTATCTTTTTAATTTTTTTTTTTGCTACTGCAGAAAATGGCACATGGAGTCTATCCACAAGAATTTTGATTTTAGATGACACCAGCCAGCTGGGAGCAGGGAGTGGGAATACTACTAGATAATTGGCATTTTGTGTGATCTCAGGGTGCAGAAGCCAATGAACACCCTTAAAATGGTATTGCTAAGGAGGAAAAATATGCTATGCTACAGTGATCATCAAAAGTTTATGAACACAAATTCTAGGAGAAGAGAAGTTCCTATGGGCCACCAGCTGTAAGAAGTACTGGATCCTTGCTTTCAAAATTCGTTACTTGAAATACATTTCATGGGTGGTACTTTAATGAGACTTGAAGATGAAGTTATTTGTTCTTATTTTAGTATTTTGTAGCCTCTCTGTTCTAAGGAATTGCATCTTCTTATGGGCCAAGAGAAGCAAAATCTCACTTGAGCTAAATTCAAGCTAGCAGCAAACACAAGAGTACAGTGCATGTGTTTGTGGCACCTGTGCCTCCAGACCCCCTGTGCACTAATGACAAAAATTACCTTTGGTTGGGTTAGTTGCACTGAGAAAACCTGCAGTGTAGAAATCTGTTTGCAAGTCCATTCTTCCCTAGTTCTTTTAAAAACTGATTGAAAATGCATTATATTCCCTTATTATATATGCATTACTTGCATTCTGTCAACCTTATTGATTGTCTCCCCCTAAAATCCGATTTTTCCAACAGCTTCTAAATGAAAACTCCAAGGTGGGATTTCAAAAAGCATGTAATTAAGTGAATATTGCGCAAACCAAAGTCACTGGAAAAACTCCAGAAAGAGGAATGTCAAAGGTAGCAGGTTTCAAGACAAAAAAAAAAACAACAAAAAAAAAAAAACAACCCAAAACAATCCAAAGAATCACTAACCAAGAACTCCTTTGCCCATTACTGCAAAATGACTTTAAGTGAGAGAGAATCCCCCTGTTTTGACTGATAACAAAATAATAGCAGGAAGCTAATATTAACATGAAAAAGACATTTCTTTCTTTTCATAGCATTTAAATTCCAGTTTGGTTACCATACCATACTGGTCATATGCAGGAATAATATTGATTAAAACCATGATTGTATTTTATTTCGAGAACTCTTAGCCCTCTCCTAGAAATTTATGCTTTTCCATACAAGATAGTTCAAGACTTTACAAGAAGGCATGAATTTTGCAAATATCCTTTGCTTTTTGTCCACTGTTATATCAATGGACCCTTTGCAGTCTCACTTTCTCCTCTTTATGTGAGCTCCACGGTGACTTCAATCCTGGGAGCACAAAAGAGACAAAGTCCTGTCCTTGGGCTCTCAGGTCAACCAGCATGAGCTGACTGCTGACTGTATCCACAGTATTGAGCACCATTAGCACCACTGAATAGTTTGGGTTGGAAAGCATCTTTAAAGGCCATCTAGTCCAACCTCCCTGCAAATGGACATCTTCCACTAGATCAGATAGCTCACAGCCCTGTCCAACAGGACCTTAAATGTTTCCAGGGATGGGGCATCTAGAACCTCTCTGGGTAATCTGTTTCATTGTTCCGCCATCCTCATCCTTCTAGCCTAAATCTACACTCTATTTTAAAGTTTAAAATCATTACCCCTTGTTCTGTTGCTACAGATCCTACTAAAAAGTCTTGTCCCCATCTTTCTTATCAGCTCCCTTCATGTGTTGAAAGGCTGTATTAAGGTGTCCCCAAAGCCTTCTCCTCTCCAGACTGAACTGACAGTGCTCTCAGCCTGTCATCATAGGGCAGATATTCCATCTCTCTGGTCATCTTGGTGGCCTCCTCTGAAAGTGCTCCAACAGGTCCATGTCCTCCCCGTGCTGGGGACCCGGGGCTGGATGCAGCACTGCAGGTGGGCTCTCACCAGAGCAGAGCAGAGGGGCAGAATCCCCTCCCTGCCCTGCTGCCCACGCTGCTTTGGATGCAGCCCAGGACACCTTTGGCTTTCTGGGCTGCAAGGGCACATGGCTGGGTCATGTCCAGCCTCTCACCCACAGCACCCCCAAGTCCCTCTCGGCAGGGCTGCTCTCAATGAGTTCTTCTCCCAGTCCCCACTTGATTCTAATGTTACCACATAAGATATTAATCAGCAGTGGTCCAAATATGGACCCTGAGGGACATCACTCATCACCACTCTTGGTGCTTCCAGAACAGGTTGTCCATGTTCAGCTTGCTCCTAGATGCAGACCCTTGTTCCTGTAGTTCAGTGTTGTCACACCACTCCTTACAGTCCATTACTACATGTCTAATAGATAATTTAAAAATTCATTCAGTGCTTAACGGATACCAAAAAGCTTTCAGGTGCGGCTTTGTCCATATTGTCCATATTGTCCATATTGTCCATATTGTCCATATTGCCAGCGCTCCCAGAGCCGGCAGAGCGGACTGCGGGCACAGCCCAGCCGGACCCGGAGCCCTGGCGGTGACGGGAAACGCTCGGCGCGTCTGGAGGAGCTCCAAAGCCACACCAGAGTGGGAACCGCAGGGAAGGAAACGCAGCAGAACATCGGCCCCGAAGCGTCTCCCACCGGCTCGGCGGCCGGGCAGCCGCGGCTCGCCGGGACTCGCTCCGGCGCTGCGGGCCGGGACTGGCCCAGAGACAGAGACAGAGACAGAGACAGACAGAGACAGAGACAGACAGAGACAGAGACAGAGACAGAGACAGAGACAGAGACAGAGACAGAGACAGAGACA
>QUSF01000002.1:8035443-8112705 GCA_003676055.1 Chloebia gouldiae | reverse complement strand
AGACAGAGACAGAGACAGAGACAGAGACAGAGACAGACAGAGACAGACAGAGACAGAGACAGAGACAGAGACAGAGACAGAGACAGAGACAGAGACAGACAGAGACAGAGACAGACAGAGACAGAGACAGAGACAGAGACAGAGACAGACAGAGACAGAGACAGAGACAGAGACAGAGACAGAGACAGAGACAGAGACAGAGACAGACAGACCGGGGCCGCTCATCCGGGCTGCCGGTGCTGGGGGGTGACACTGCTGGGGTGTGACACTGCTGGGGTGACAGTGCTGGGGTGGGTGACACTGCTTGGGGTGTGACACTGCTGGGGATGTGACACTGCTGGGGGTGACAGTGCATGGCTGTGTGACACTGCTGGGGGTGTGACACTGCTGGGGTGTGACACTGCTGGGGTGTGACAGTGCATGGCTGTGTGACACTGCTGGGGTGTGACACTGCTGGGGTGTGACACTGCTGTCCGGGTGCCACAGTGTTCTGGGTATCTGCTGAGGGCACCCAGGCCTGTGGACCTTCTGATCCGCGTTCCTGGGTGTTGGCTGCCGTCACCCCCTCACACGTTTAGTCCCTGATGGCCTTCTCAGCCATGATGTACTCCGGCGCTGTGGGGTTGTCATTGCTGTCAGATGTGACTACTGCACAAATGTTATGGATTGTACTCCTCAAGGCTCATGAAGGGAGACATTTGGAGAGGAACAGGATAACAAGAGGTGGATTCCTCTGCTCCATCCTTTGCTGGACAGTAGAATCCAGACTTTCACAAGTTCCAACTCAAGAAGATATTAGCCTGTGAACATATATGGTTCTTGTCCAAAAAAACAGAAACTATCTATCCTCCTTGGCAGGTCAGGACTTTCTAGTCTAGTTGCTTCTATATGAGTAACTATCCCCACCTCTACAGCAGCTTGTTTAGCTCTCCAGTGACAGAAACATTTAACTCTGTGATTCAATCACTTCCCTCAAAACAGTCAAAGATCACAGAATCACAGAACAGTTAAGGCTGAAATGTCCTCCAACCTCTCTGCTCAAGCAGGGCTCCCTGGAACACATCATTCAGAGTTGTGCTCAGGTAGCTTTGAACACCTCCAGTGAGGGAGATCCACAGCCTCTCTGGACAATCTGTTCCAGTGTGTGGTCACCTGCACAGTAAAGAATTTTTCCTCATGTTCAGGTTAAACTTCCTGTGCATAAATTTCCACCTGTTGTGTCTCTTTATTCGGCTCCACCAAGGAAAGCCTGGTCCATCCTCTTGATATCCTCCCCTCAGATAATTACTGACATTGATGAGGTCTCCTCTCAGCCTTCTCCAGGCTGAACAGGTCCAGCTCCCTCAGCTGTTACTTCTAAGAGAGATACTCCCCTCCCCTGATCATCTTTGTAGCCCTATAGATGCTCTGAAGTATATAAAGTTCTCTTGGATATGTACTTCAAACTCATACTTACCAAGAAAAAAAAAAAAAACCCTGAAGCTTTAAAAATTCTGTTAGGACAGCAGTAGTGCCACTTTTAAGCTAAAAGAGATCTCTGATTAGAAAGCAGGAACTAGCCTGCAGTTTAGCCTGTATTTTTTCACTCACTTTCTATTATAGTTCAGATAATGAGACAAGAAGGGTCATGAATGATTAAGTACAAATATTATAAAAGAGATAATGTAATTAATTAGCCTTGGAAGTGGATAATGACAGAATGGAAAAGAAGTGATATTTAAAAAGAATTGAGTTTAATGGAGAGTTATGTGTACAAAATTGAGACTATTTCTAGCTGTTGTCATTAAAACAAGTCTAGAAATACCACATCCATGGCCTTTTGAATGTGCCAGCATAAGGGTGTGCTTTCCCTGCAAACAGTTATTGAGCACAGCTAATTTGGCAGGAGGGGGACAGTGCTTTGGGGAGAGGACTCAATGTTCATCTTCGATGTGCACATAGGATGGAGTAGTTGCACCTGTAGATGATGTTTCAGAGACAAAAAAAGAAGCTTGGGGAAGCAACAAGAAATGGCCTTGAGCTTGCTCCGGATAGACCTCGCCCAATGTAGCCAGTATTGCCCAAGTAACAGTCAATACCCAAAAATACTTCAGTGAAACACAGCAAAACTGGCAGGGGCCTCTGAGTCCGCAGGGTTACACAGCTCACAGCTTACACACCCAAACGGGTGAGCAACGAGGAGTGCAGGCTGCTACATGGTAATGGCACTGAGACACAGAAGGAGAAAGCTCCAGTGAACAACTGCTACATGGACTGAAAAAGCAACAAGATTGAAAGTTGACGTGAACTGCTCCTGCTTCCAAAGGTGAAAGGGAAACCTGGTATCAACTTTTAGCTCCTAAGTCTGACAATTTCCTAACCTCACAAAACACACAGACGTGCTCTTGCTAATTTCAATAAACACTTCGTATTGCTGATGGTCAGATATTATTTAGTTTTTGTCTAGTTTTTAGCATATAAACAGGCCATTTAAAAGTAGTGCAGTAATTTTAGGCAGTGATACTTTAAGTTTTAAAAAAAATTGAATTCAATACAGTATTATAGAGACTTAAAAAAATTCAGGTTCTGATTGGCATTGTATACCAAATGCTACCCTTCTTGTTGAATATATCAGCTGCAAGCTGTATGGATTTACATTAAAAAAAAAAAATAAACCCCCTAATTCCTTTATTTCTATAACTTGCAACAGATTATTTTAGACTGCTTGTTCTCAAACCACTGTTGGCAGTTCTACACTGTTCAAAGCAAACACTCTCCTGTGCTCAGCTTAAGGCATGAAATGGTGATATCTGTGAATAATTTTCTGTGATACTTTGCAGGAAGTGAGAATGGTTCTAATTAATTAATAAGTGGTTTAAACAATTTGTATTTTACCATTATTAGCTAATATATATATAGTTTTGGGACACTGGTGAAATTCCTTAACTTCTGCCTTACAGGTTCCTCCTGCACCTCCCTTTAACTTGCTCACTTCCTGGTGCTGGACTTCTGCATTCCTGAGACCAGCTTTAATGAGGCTGTTGGGGTGCTGGAGCACAACTGGTTGCAAGCACATAAGATTTTCTTTGAAATCACAGGTGATCTTGACATTTCCAGCAGGCAGAACTTGCACTGGTGTAAAGTTGCTGGATCCAGACCAAAGAATTTGACTTGGATGACTGAACAGAGCTGAACAGAACCCCTTGGAGTACCTCTCCTCACTAGGACTCAGAGAAGCAGTGCTGAGCATAGTCAAAATATTAAATTACAATTAAAAACCCGTTTGCTTTGTCATTCATGTGTGCCTCATAGTTTTAATGAAACTATTCACATTGTGGAATTATGAAACATTTATCTCATTTTCTGAGGAGCGTTATCATATGGTATAACATCATGCCATTTATGTTTGGCAATCTGCATAATAAAGTTATTTATTTTTAGTCACCATAATATGATCCCATAAATTATAGTACCTGATCCTTCATGTACAGTCCCTGTCCAAGTGTTAAAACTCCAACTTGTTGCTTACTTTTCTTACTGATTAAAGACTTTGCTATGAGTAATTTTCTATACACATATATTAATTTTGGATTACTGAGATTCCAAATGAGATTACAATCAGCTGTTAAATATTTCTGACAGAAAATATATAGTACAGAATTTGCAAAACATCTGTACCTCATGATGAAACCAACTTCTAGAAGATTTTGTTGAAAATATTCCCAAGGAAGCCTTTGCACTTTGGCAAGAAATTATCCTGCATAATGCTAATAAAGCAGAATTAGTTCAGGTTGCTGTTGACAGCAAAAGGTTCTCCATTATTTCACCCTATCAGGCTTCCACACTTGGAAATTATTACAAGCAACTGCTAGAAACAAGAAGATGAACATGGCAAAAAGTGGAAAGAGAATCTGGGTTTTGGTCCCTTGGGATGATCCTCCTAAACAGGATCCCTGCTCAGTCAGCTGGGTGAAATTGCCTCCAGTGAAGCACACTTCCAGTCATGGGCAAAAATTCAGACTGGTTTCCTAGGAATTCTAAGTTTTACAGAATGGTGAGACTTTGTTTTATTACTCAACACTGCAACAGCAGAATTTTAAGGGGAAGTTCATTTTTATGAAATTAATTTGGAAGTAAGCTGCTGTATAGTAGCGTGCTTTACTCACTGACCTTCACAGGCAGGAGGAGTTCACCTGGTTGTAGGGAACTGGACTTTGCTAGATTTTGGTATAACTCTTTGTTACATCTTCCTGTGATTGCTGGGAGATCAGGGAAATGACTGAGCCTTTTGTCCAGTTGTTTGTGGTAAAAAGCATTGTAATAAACATATACTAAAACTCTGACTAGTGTTAAATAATAATGAATTTGATGCAATTTATTTTTGTGGCTGAAAAGGAGTGAATCTATAGAGCAAAATTCATGGTGCTGACATGATGCCCCCTCTATGTGCATTTTGGAGGTTTTACATGAGGCCAGATCTATTCTGGTAACATGAAATGAATGCTCATGAGAAGTCAGAGCTGTGAAGCAAACTTTTAGAGCACATCACCTGGTTTGTTATCATGTCAAAGTAGGATTTTTTTGTGTGCTCCAAGACAGTTCCACCACATGGGTCAGAGACCTGCTTCAGAGATTCCATTCCCCTGATAAAATTAAAAATTAAGGCAGATACACCCAAATATGTTGCTTAACTATTACCATGGGTCTGCTGTATATGGATGCAAACTCTGCCATGTCATTCTCCCTCATCTCAGATCCAGCCATGGGCTGTTGCCTGTGTAAAATAAGCCACAACAGTCCTACCCCCCACCACACACATTTCATTTGATGGAGAGCAAAAATGCAACTCACATTTCTTCAAATTCATCTGCAGACTGGACATTAAAGAAGTGGGAAATATGTGTCTGATGACCTCAGGCAATGTCTGTGCTTGTAAACAAACCATGCCAAAGATCACAGCTTGGCTCACACCCATACATGTAAGATCTCTTTCCTCCAAAACCAGGGGCTTCTCAGGTTAAGCTTTGTTTTCTTGTAGTGAAGTTGTACATACATCTTACCCATCTCCTGATTTTTCTTGTTTAATTTTTTTGAGAGTTGAATAAAAAGATTCCTCTGAGTCAGACAAATGTCTCTCTTCAAAAGAGGGGCACTGCAGCCTTTTTTCATGGGAAAGACAAAGCCTTCTGAATTTGCTGGCCACTCCAGCAGAGACTGGTGAAAGAGGATGCAATGATGAAATTGTATTTCTGTTTAGGAAGTCAGCATGGTGTACCCTTCTCCAAGAAGCAGAAAGCAAAGTGCATGAGCACACTTTAAATCTGCAGCACCTACCAACTGACCTCAGAGACCAATGCATCCAAAATCCTCCATGCTTTGCACAAAACTACAGCTAAACCCCACTCTGCAGGTTCTGTGTGTGTAGCTTTCCTGGCACTGATGAAGGTGCTGCTGATGTTCAGAGGTCCCACTCATCATCATTTCTAGTGCTGTAGTTCTGTAGGTGCTGTGGACTATTGGGTAAAAATTAAATTTTATCGTCAGTTCACACTGAAATCTTTCCTGTTTTCTATTTTTGACTTTTTTTTTATATAGTTATATAACTGAATACCAAAAATAGGAGCCTGGCTTTCTACACAGACAACATAGTTCCATGGGGTTCAAACATAAACTGTCCATATTTTGCCTCAGAATGCACTGCTAGGTAAATTCACATCCTGTACTTGGATTAATTAGAGATACTCATTAAATAGAGCTATTCTGATTTGTGCCAAATTAGGAGATGTTTTGATATGGAAAAAAAGCTCCTAAAAATTAGACACAGCATCCTTGAAGACTAATGAAGGAATATATTCCTCACAGTTGGCAGGGACAGTTTTTTGATTTAACATCTCTGTACATATAAAGCTCCTGTCCAAGAATACCCTAAAAGTGTAAAACAATACTTGTCCTTAGAAATTACCAACCCAGCATGAACATTGTTGTAGCCATATCTGCCTATAAAAATTAAAAAGTCCCAACAAAATAAACAAAAAATCCATATTAATCCAAAAAAATTCACTTAAATGAATCTCTTAAAGGAAAAATAATCAGTAATCAGTAGTTCACTGGTAGAAGGAAGGTGTGTATCAAAAGATCTGTGGTTATCAATTTCCTCTCTCAAGGAAAAAAAGTCATGGCACATGGACTAGAGAATACTTCCAATACATATGTAAGTAATTGCAATGTAGGGACGACTGAGAATGCAACAATAAGGCTCAGGTACATCTTGCTACTAAAAACGGTGCTGTTTTCCCCTGTTTTCTCTCAGACACATTCATGCAGGAGTTGACACTACACATGGTATATGGGAAAGTGACACGACTCAGAATAGTGTAATTTCAGCCACAGACCTTGTAAAGGCACCTTGCAATTGCACCCCAATAAACAATGAAAACCAGAAAAAGAGTTCAAAATCTTTACAAGTGGGAAATTCACTGGAAATAGGATTACATAGGATAGAAGTACTGTACTTAAAAAATACAGATGTCCATTGCAGGTGACTTACAAGATTGTAATTCTCCCTTTGAAGTTTTGGTTTCTGTTTTGGTTTTTTTTGTTTGTTTGTTTGTTTGTTTGTTTGTTTTTATGCCCATGGTGACTTCTGATAGCACCATCTTGATCCTTCTGTGTAGTAGTACTTCTGTGCTACCATTGTGGGTTTTGGATTGTCTTTCCAGTTTGGTTATGAATTTAGTAGTAGAGCAAAACAGAGAGAAGGCTGTCCCACAAGTCAGTGAGCCGATACTAAACCTGCTGCCAGTGCTTACTGCACATAACACCTGCAGCAATCCCTGTGATCTATAGAATTGTTTCACCTACAGCCTCCAGCTTCTGCCTCTTCAAACAAGGCAGGAGACAAAACAAGCAAAAAATCTGCTCTCCCAAGCAAAGTTCACAACCTAAATGACATGGTTAGGTGGTTTCACATCTCTCCTGCTGTATATCCAGAATTAAAGCTGACACTGATCTCTCCTCAATTTTCAAGGAGACCTTGCTCAGGTGTACACCTTGTGAAAGGGTTCAGTTCACCAGAGATCTCAGCTGCCTCCTCTAGATATCATTCTATCTTTATATGAATTTTCTTTCATAGACAGGCACTCAAAACCTGTACCTGCAGCCTTCTATGCTTCAACAGGACACAAAGAATGTATAATTTCTGTACTGACTGCCCCCATTACATTCTCACTATGAAGGGCACAGTATTTTGTGTATCTAACAGATGAGATTTCTCTTCTTAGGCTTTTACCAGAGGGATAATAATTTATTTTCCTAACTTTTAGATTAAAGGAAAGGTTTGTTGGGTTGTATTTTTTTTTTTTTTTGAGAATTGCCTTCTGATAGGATTTAAACTAACAGAATTACATAAAAGTAGAAACAATATGCAAAAGAAGAGACTTGGGCTCCTCAACCATGTTTACACAGGCATCTGAGTGAGGAAACCCTTGTTCTGAGGGTTCTCACACATCATTCTCCATGGATTGTGGTTTGTAAAAAGCTGTATTTTTCCCTCTTCCAGCTCAGTCAGAGGCCCTTCTCTGTTTTTTTCTGCATTCCTCTCCTCCAGTCCTGTACACAGCCCATTTTTCTCCTTTTATTCTTACTGCTGCTGTGTCCTGCTTCCTTCTTTGGTCTCTTTGCAGGACGCATCAGAGCTCAGATTCCTGCCTTTCAGCAGGAAAACCAGCCTGCAGACCACAGAACCCACTGCAGGGTCAGCCCTGGCTGCTGGCAGCAAAGGGGCCACAGGGTGGGGAACTCCACGGCTCAGCATTTAGCCAGAGTCAGCTGTAACTCACATGCCCCTGGTTTTACTCTACATCCATACTAAGGAAAAAAAAAGAAAACAATAAACCAAACCTAACCAAACAGACAAAAAAACCCCTGAAAAATAAAACAAACAAACAAACAAAAAAAAAAAAACAAAAAAGAGAAATCATAAAATACATAATACTTAAGTTTGCTGCCAAAACATTGTTCTCATCAGTTTATGCTGAAAAGAGAGGAATCTTTTCATCCCCAGGGAAGATCAAGCACTGATGGAAGTGAGATAAAGAATGGGTCACCAAATTTTGCTGTTGTTTGGCATCTATGTTTATTAAATCTGTCATTATAACAATTAGATTTTCATTTGTTCTTGTCTTACCTATTTTGACTATCTGCTAGGAATATAGGAGTGAGAGTAACATTTTACCCATATTCAATTATGTTACACTTCACCTTTCTCAGATTATATTTAATTATAATTCATGGCTTTCACAAACCACTCACAGTTAAAGGGCAGTCAAATAAGGAAGAAAAACAAATGTAATCTCTGACTCCAGGGTATTCATGCAAGCCCTGTTAACCCACTGATTAAATTATCTAGCCTTGCATAATTATTCCTGTCCTGTGAACTGGTAAATAAAGGCAAAACGGTGGCTTTCCAAGTGAGACCCAGAACAAGGAAATCTTATCCACTAATTTCTACTGAAGCTTTAAAAATATTATTGTTAGAATGTTAGTATTTTGCCTTAACATTCATAAAGCTCAGTCAGGACTATTACATTTTCAATCAACTATGGTGTTCTGGCAGGGTACAAGAGATGATAAGTGCTTCACATTTTAGACTCCATGGGAGTGGTTGTATTTCATCAGCTAGCTACACTTTTATTTAATACCACTTAATAATCAACTGTTGCTGTTGAGGCAGGATGGGGATAAAGAAGACTCCAAGTCAGAAGGTGAGAAGAGAACTGAACTGATTTATTTCAAATACATTGCTCATTTTATAGAGCACATGGTGCAGACCAATTTCATTGGTCTTAATGTAAAAACATCTCACACCATTGGTGCACTGTGAATGATGCATGGTGGCAGAACATATCTATAAACAATGTGAACAACAAGAGATATAATGAATTATTTACATTCCTTTCAAATGATGTAAATAATGAATTATTTACATTCCCAGGCTCAGCCTGGTAGAAATCCCTCTTTTTCTCTCTGACTGAACTGAGAATATCCATAATTAACTACTTAATTAAACATTTTCCTTGATACAAATAAACACATTTTGGTGTTTGTTTAAAGGAATAATTACACAAAAGATATAATGGAATACAAAACCTGTCAGATGAACCATTTTTTTCCCCACCCAATAGCTCTGTCTCCTTGAACCACAGATACCTGGAGTAAGATCCAAAGTGTCTACACAAAAAGGCTACATCACCACTAATAAATTGAACAGGTGCAGTCTCTGGCTAGTGGGCTGACTTGCAAGATGTGGTGGCTACAGCCATGCCCTTGTTCTGCCTCTGCCTCCAAAACAACCCAGTCCCAACTGACTCAAAGCTGTACATAGGCCTGTATGTACAGCTGTATGTATGTACAGCTGTATGTACAGCTTGTATGTACAGCTGGACATGGGTTACAGCCAAAGGCTCAAGCTGTACATAGACTTTGTGGGTTCTCAGGGTGGGAGCACGGCTGAAGAGGCTCAGTCCTCACCCTATACCCTGCAGAGCTGGAGTGTCTACATTCCAGAAAGGGTTTTTATTTACCCTGTCTTGATTTATCTAGACCACATTGCTCTAGCTGCTTATAGGTCATCTGTGTGGGGCAGCATCAAAAGCCTCATGGAGGCAAATGAACTTGATATTGCTGCTTCTTCTGTGCTTCTTCCTTCTGTTAAGGAAACTATTCTGCTTGGACACGGTCTAGCATGGTCTGTTATTTATGCAGGCTTATTTTCACACCCCTACCTGACTTCTAAGGGCAGGCACATGACTCACCTCCCGTTTGGAAGTAACTACACTCTGTGCTAACCCAGTCATCAAATTCCTTATGATGAAATTCATCAGGCCCAACCTACTTGAAAATATTGCAATTAGCTAAGGCTGGGAAGCATGGAATCAATATTTAAGGATATTACTTGCAGTGTATGAGATCAGCTCAGTTGCTCAGTGCAGGGTGTTAATACTACCAAGATTGTGGGTTTGATCCCCATATGGGCCATTCACTTAAGAGCTGGACTTGATCCTTGTGGGGCCTTCCAACCCCAAACATTCTGTGATTCTGTGATATCACCTACTTGCTGTGGGATAATAGTGAATAAACACTAGCTAATGGACTGAGCAGCAAGTAGCACTACAAAGCTCTTCTGTTACCAGGGTTTTGTTTTTTCATCTCAGTATTGTGCCACTGGAAGCATAATTCCTTTCCTTTCTCCATCCATTTTAATGCTTCAACATTTTTAATATTTTATGTTGAGAAAGTTTCTTTCCCTATAAATATCTCCACTATTATCAATGTAGTAGAGTACCTCTTCCAAGTCAATGCTTATAGGAAACAGTCTCTGTTTTTAAGCATTCCAAAAAGCTGAAGTGCTCTGCAATGTCTCAAGTTCACTGCCTAGTTCTAGAAGCTTTTTGTGGATCTTAAATATTTCCAGGTCTCCCTGTCTCTGGTTGTTTGCATTCACCTCTCCCGTTCTGATTTCACTGTTTAAAGGGCAAGGAAAGTTTACTGAATGGAAAGACCTTGGAGTCTACAATATCAAACAGCAGAGTGACCTCAAAGGAAAACATATTTCATTAAAAAGAAAAAAAGAGTTTCCTTGCAAATCCAGCTTGTTTTACCCACCCAGATCTGCCTTTTTGCTGCCTCTGTGGTGACACATGTTTTATATGAATCTATATTAAGATGAATTTTAACCTACAAATAACTAGATACAGCTATGCAGTAGGAGGGAATTCCTACAAGATGATGTAAAGTTTTTTAAGCAGTAAAATTAAAAATAGCACGTAAAACCTGACCAGTAGATTTGGATTTGAACCAAGGCAACACATTTGGGAAACATTATCAAGTTTATCAGGGGTAACATATCACAGAAAATCTGCTTCTGTTTATATGCCATTTATTATTCATTTTTGACATTTCCCTTTTTTCCTCAACCTTTTTTACCCCTAAGCAAATATATGTTAGACTTAACTGAAATGTGAGATAACGGACCAGTCTCTTAGTTTTCTTTCCCCATAAGACAAAAGCAGATCTGAGTAGAAGTAAAATAAAAAGTTCTGTGAAATCTAAGTACAGGGGAAAAAAGTTGCCAGAGTAGGACTGGTAATAATGGAAAAATCTGTCTCACAATGAAACCCCAGAAAAAATAATTGCCTAATAAGATTAAACTCAGGGCCAAATTCTGTCTTTCCCTATGCTGTCTTACATTTCATGATGTATAAATAGCACATGAAAGCCTTTGCTTCATGTAACACACCACATGTGTGATAAAGGCTGGTTTTTATGTCTAGGACACTTAGATTAATGGGATTATGACAACAGAGAATTCTTTGCCCAGGGTTGGCAGAATGTTTGCAGTTTATAGTAATCAAGTCGAACTCAGGGAAAAATACAAGCAATAAAAGCAATTTCACTCTTATTAAAAACAATCCAGTCCCCCAACTTAAAAAAATTCTCATTCATATCATCACAATAAATTTGAGAATTGGCTGTATGTTCAGCTGCACCTGATGTGATCAAAACAAAGGTAATCTTCAAAAGTCAGCTTAAAGCTGGTCCAAAGTCAGACAAGATTCATGCAGTCTTTCCACTGAATGCAAATTGAAGCTCAAATTTCAATTATTTTGTAATTTTCTTTTCCATCAGTAGTGTGTAAATTTCTTCAGCAGATTCCAACACAAAATATCAATTTTTTTTGAAAGCTGTTATCGAATAGTGGTTTGTTTTGATGCTGAAATCTCCAGCTGAGCTGAATGTTTACTATTTTTTGTTACGATGAGGAAAAATTTTGGAGTGGTTTCAGAAGCAAATCTTTCCTCTGTGTGCTCTCGGATCCACACTTAGACCTTGTTCTATCAGCAAACACTTCTTATATCTCAAAGAAAACAAACACAATATAGGCATAAATGAGGAATATATTTGTTTTAAAATGGAAGCAAAGCCCCAGAATATAATAATATAAATAGATATTATTTATATTTATTGTTTAGTTTTATTTAAGTGCTGCTGTTTCTAGAATCTATGTGATAAAAAGCTGTGTGATTTTATGAGTTGTTGCATACTGTTGCTGATGTAAATGCTTTGATTATCTATTGAATAGTTCCATTTGAACAACTATTTGTAATAAGAATTAAAAAATACTTGTAATTACAATTAAGATTCTTGTTATTAAGACATACAATGAGTGCAAATTGCACCCAGACCTTACTAAAGAAATGCTGGGTAACTCTCCACTACTGCGGCAGAGCAAAAAACTTGTGTTTTGGCAAATGTAAGGTAACATGTCTTAAAATGTGGTATTTAGAGGACATTTATTCTAAGTGGATACAGATGGAAGAGACCAGAGAGAGTAAGTCAAAGGAGTTCCTAGTAAACCCAGTAAGGTTGAACTGCTGACCCCTGTTGAGGAAATTAGCATTGCTGGTGATGCTGTCAGGTAGCTGAGTGCTACTAGACAGAGAGGATGATTTATAAGCACACATGAAGAAAAAGGTATAACTTGTAAGAGTGAAGTTTTGCTTGACCTTTTTAAGGTTTATTTTCAGCTTGGCAATTTGAAAGCTAATGACTCAAACAGACTTTGAATCAGATCCTCAAAGATAAACTAAATTAGAATGAAAACCATGTCATTTATTTTATAATGCTGCTTGTATTGCCTCCCTCTTGCTGTTGAAGAAATCCCAGAACAGGACAGCAACAGATACTGCTCAAAGCCAAAAATTTTCAGATACTGAGAACACATAGCTGCTTTGTTGCCTCTCCTGAAGATGAGTGTAAGAGCTGGCATTTCATCCAAGGTAATCACAGACAACAGTGGAGAGACAGAGAATGGGGCCCATGGGAATCTCATGAGATTCAATGAGACCAAGTACAGTCTGCAGCTGGGGCACAGAAGCCTCCAGTAACAATCCAGGCTGGGGATGAACAGATCAGAGCAGCCTGGCTGAGAAGGACTTGGGGGTGCTGTGGGTGAGAGGCTGGACATGACCCAGCCATGTGGCCTTGCAACCCAGAATGACAAATGTGTCCTGGGCTGCATCCAAAGCAGCAGGGCAGGGAGGGGATTCTGCCCCTCTGCTCTGCTCTGGTGGATCCCACCTGCAGTGCTGCACCCAGCCCTGGATCCCCAGCACGGGAAGGACATGGACCTGTTGGACTGAGATCAGAGGAGGCCACCAAGATGATTTGAGGGATGGAGTATCTTTTTTGTGATGAAAAGCTGAGAGAGTTGGGATTGTTCATCCTGGGAAAGAGAAGGCTCTGAGATGACCTAAATGTGGCATTCCAGCACCTGAAGGGAGCCACCAAAATAGACGGGAGTTTTTACAAGAGCCTGAAGTGACAGGACAGGCAGGTATAGCTTCAAACAGAGTAGGTTCAGTTTAGGTATTAGGAAGAAATTCTTTAATGTGAAGGTGGTGAGACACTGGAACAGGCTGTCCAAAGAAGCTGTGGATGCCCCATGCCTGGAAGTGTTCAGGACCAGGCTGGATGGGGCTCTTCAGCAACCTGGTCCAGCAGGAGGTGTCCCTGAGCACGGCAGGGTGGTCAGAACTGGATGAACTTTAATGTCCCTTCTAACTCAAACCATTCTACGATTTCTGGGGACAAATTAGTCTACCCTAACACAAAGAACAAGGGTCTTTAGAGGTCTTTCCATACCCTTTGGAGGACTGCATATGTGGCATAATTTGCTACCTCAAGCATTTAAAATCTATGGCTGTTCCAAGTGTTCTGCCTTGAAATATCACATAAGTAAGTTTGTAACACCTGTCACCTGTATTTTCAAGATGTTTATGTCAGGCAGGATAAACACTGTGCTTCAAACAGGGTATCAGGTTAATATCTATTTAAGCAAAGCTGTGGAAGAACTGATCTACTTCAAATGGAGGCAAAAATACATTTTCTAATTTTGAAAAGAGAATTAAAAAAAAATTCTGCCATTAAAAATGAGAGGATGACATTTTAGGAACTCTGATCCAGTATTATGACCATGAATTAGTTGTCAGTTTGACCTGACACTGCTATGTCTAGAATTCTATCTTTCATTTTTATGCTTTTTGATCCATAAAGTCAATAGAAGATGCCCCAGAATTCTTCCAGCAGAAGTTTCCAATACAATTGTGATACAATTGAATGAAAGCCCCAGGAGAATTGAACTCTTCACATACATGCAAACCCCTAGGATGACTTTGGAGAGGCCAAATCTCTGCTGTTTCCTGGGCCTTTTGTTTCACATGGTAATGTTCACAGTAGTACTTGGCATGAAAATAATCTGAATTAAATTGAAGCCTGTGCCTTTCAAAGCTAAAACTCACAATGTTTGCTTGTTAGACTGGCTAATTTTTATTAAGTATGGCATTTCAAATGGTACTTGGGGTCAAAGACAAATGACTTTTTTTTTTCTTCTAATTTAATCAGTATGAAAGAACTGAGGAATCTCTTAACTTCTCAACATGAACAGTGATCAGTGTTTTGGGCACCTGTGTCAAACTAACAAAATTGTTGTTTTTTCTTAGCTCAGTTACACTGCACCTTTTGATTTAAACTACTCACATACTCAAGCAATAAGTGTAATGGTAAACCCTCAGTTTCTATTTCAATAAAACAAAATACAAAAATACTGTTACTTGTTTGAAAAATAATCTTGTCTCAGAAGTAATATTTTTCAACAAAATAATTTAAAGCAATTTTCCTGCAGCATGCATTTACTTTTGCTGATTCTATTTAACCTAAACTTGTATAATTTTAAACTCTGGTCAATTATACAGCAAATGACAAGAATAAAGAAAAAAAAATTGGTCTTATCTACGTATATAAATTAATTACAGTTGTACAACATATAATCAGAACAGCGGGTCTCAATGTGAATCTGAAACCACTGAACAAAAGGAATCTTAAGCTTCAAATTTAATAAAGCAAATGCCAATCTGACAGGCTGTGTAAAACAAATGTGGCATTCACTCTGTAGTTTCAAAACACAGCTGCAAACACAGCCACTAAATCAGTGGTTACATAAAAATCTCTCATTGCATAAATATTATAGATATTACTATGAATGTATACCTGAATATAGGGAATTCAAAATTAATCAGAAAAAATATGTTCATTTAATTTGAGACACAACAAAAATCTCCACAAAATCCTTTAATTAGATTGGCTATATACCACAACTTTTCTTTTCCCAAACTAAAAACTTCCCTAGGGATGTAATACCTGCCTCAATCTTACACTGATATATTCAGTATCTCAGCAACTATCACATTTACCTATTCAGTAAGTTCATCTAAGAAACCTAATTAAACTCCCCTGTAAGGCATCTTATTTGGGAAGGTTTCTATTAAGGAGTCTTTGAGCTCTGATGCTGTGCATTATTTAAGCCTGAATTTAATAGTCAAAGTGACTGTAGTTAAACACAGCCTTATATGCAATACAAAAAAATTTGCCCAAACAAAACCAAAACCAAATAAAAAGAAAACAAAACCAAAACAATATCCACCTTACATTAAATGGATCCTCACAGGATGAGAATTATCATGAGCTGTAATAGCACTTTTGATTCAAGCCACATACAAATATTCTACCCTTCAAGTTATGGGAGCAATTTTAAAACACCAAGAGGCATATCAAGTTCTTAATACCCAAGTTTACATATTTAATGGTCAACAGCCAAAATACCCAAGAGAAGAGAGTTATATTAATTCTATTATTATATTAATTCCAGCTCAAACCCCAATTAACATGTCTTGGAAAATTAAACTAGGGAATAGTGCTTGGTTGGCCTGTATTTTAACTATGCTTATTTTCTAGAACACCTACTGCATTGTTCATTTTAGCTTTATTTTCAAAGCAGTCAAGCACAGGAGAACTCTGCAAGACTATCATGTTACGCCATTGATCCTCACAAGGAGAAGACTCAATTTGCTCAGTAATAGGCAACCTGGGTCAAAGGCCACGACTGAGAAAAGACAAAGGGCATTGTTTATGCCCGTGTCAATCAGAAACAGCTCTACTGAAGTCCATTAAGTTATATTTGACTCAAATCCGTATGAAAACTTCTGTGTTTGCTGAATCTGGATTATGTGGCAGCCAGGAATTCACATTTATTAGTCTCCAGCAGGAAGCATTACAGACTGCTGCATTAAAATACTAGTTTGCTATACTGGCTTTTTAACCAAAACTGGGTTTTATTCTCTTATTGGCAATTCAAATTCATGTCACTGCTTCAGCCTGCTCACTTGCACTGCATTACCCAGCGTGCATCACAGTACCAAGTAACAGATTCTGTAATTTTGGAAAAGAGAATTCATCTGAGGCAAGGAAACAATAATTAGCGTCCTACATTTTAAAGAACAGAACCAAAACTCCACCTCTTCCAACTATCTGTAACTACAAGCAAACTTCTGGATATTCAAGATTTTATATTTCTTGACTTTTGATGTCCACAGAACACCTTTAACAGTCCAAAAACATTAAAAGCCTATTCCTGACTACACAGTCACAAGATGATTTACCAAAAAAGACTTGGGAATTTTAATTTAGCTTGTTCAGGGGTCTGGTTGGAAGCATTGCATGGAACACAACCCCAGAGAGATATGTCCAGGAAAGCTGGTTTACTTTCAAGGACCACCTCCTCCAAGCTCAAGAAAGGTCCTTCCTGACAAGCATGAAACCAAGCAAAGGTGGCATGGTTGGACTTAGGAACGCCAAGTCCCTTCTGAAATGAAATTTGGTGAAGGACACGAAGGTCAAGAACAAAGGGATTCTGTAGGTATATTAGCAGCAACAGGAAAGCTACAGAAAATGTCTGCCTGCTGCTAAATGGGCTATGGGACCTGTGACAAAGAATACAGAAAAGATCAAGCAATTCAGTGTCCACTTACCTCAGTCTCTTAATGGCAGGATTTGCCTTCAGGAATCCCAGGCCTCTGAAACCAGAAAGTCTGCAGCAAGAAAAACTTTAGGAAGATCGGGATGGGAACACTTAAACAAGTCAGACCTACACAATCAGTGGGACCTGATGGGATGCACCATAACTGTGGAGTGAACTGGCTGATGTCTTGTTTATCTCGACTTTAGCAAGGCTTCTGACACTGCAACTTCCTCACAGGCAAACGGGTGAACTCCGGATGGGATAAACTAGCAGTGGGGTATACAGAGAAATGGCTGCACTCTAAGCTCAAAGGGGATGTCATCAGTAGCACAAAATGCATCTTGACAGTCACTAGTGGTGCTCCCCTGCGGTTGGTACTGGGATCAATACTATTTAACACCTTCATAAACAACCCAGAGGGTGGGGCAGAATGACCCTCAGGAATTTTGCAGCTGATACAAGACTAGGAGAAGCTGTTGATACACCAGATGGTTGTGCTGCCATTCACAGGGACCTTGACAGGCTAAGAAATTGATATCTGTACTGCTTTGGTTCAGATGTGGCATGAAAACATAATGCTCCATTTCCCAAATGGGAATCTACTGAACTGGCACTGGACAGATAATTTCATATGAAGAATTATGTCCGACATTGTTTAATTCAGAATAAATCTAAGAATGCAAGCAATTTCATTCATTTATCTCTTACTTCCAGTTCAGATTTAACTGAAATACAACAGAGAAAGCAACACAGAGAGGACTTCTTGTTGGTTTGTAAATTTTAGTAGACATGGAAAATGTAAGACGATTTATCTGAGTGATGTGATCTACCAGAGACCAGTAAATGCAATTTCAGAAGCTACCTTTCATGACAGCCATTCAGTAGCAGCAGAAAGCTTAGTAGTCATAAATTATGTTTCAAACACATTCTATTGTTCAAAGTGGCAAATCTTAGTCTTTCAAATTAATACAACCCTAAAATAGTATTTTCTTCCACCACAAAACTTAGCAAAATTTTTAGGACTCTTCTGAACCAAACTATTCACACTCATTTATGAGCATCCTGAAGTACTGCCATTATGAGGCTTAAATATTTATCCTACCACAAACATGTACTCTTACATGACAATGAGACAAAATAAGAAACATTGACAAAATGGAGATCAATAACTTTGACCATTAGTCTATATAGATCTTCCTCCAAAAGCTATTCATTTGAATTTATCTTACAATTAAATGAATAATCCTCTGGTTTAAAATTAAATCAATAATCCTTATTGATTATTAACACAACCTGAGATGACCCCCATAGCTCAGGATGACTAATGTGAAGATATAAAAGTCAGAGAAGGGATTCATGCCCTCAGCAGTATCAACAATTCCCCTTGGCCATGATGACAAACATGTACTAATATATGTCAGAAAAACACAAGATTTTTTAAGTGATGTGAAGTTATACTGTTGTAGCACACAAGTGAAACAAGTGCTTTTAGGACACATAAAAGTGAACCTACTATATGATCCAAAACTTTAAATTAGGTATTTCTCAACCTGTTTATGTTGTCACTAAATATAGGGAGTCCCAAAGCTTACCGTACCAAATTTTTTATTATTTCAAACAAACTTCTGTACAAAAACATCAAAGCAGGCCAAGAAATCCCATGACTTCACAAACAGCACATGACAACTCACAGAATGCTTTAAGGTTTACATTTTTATTATACAAGTGACAAACAGTTTTTCGCTGCAGTATTTAAAGATAAGATTTCATTGTTTGACAAAAAATTGCAGGTAAGCATATGTTAGCTTTAGTTACCAAAGCCTAAAAGAATGGCCTGTCATCCACCTAATTTACCAAACTGGAAGTGACTATGAACAAAGCAGGATTTTCCCTTACATATATTTTTAAATGTCCCCCCATTAAAAACTGAGCCTGTAAACAGTGGATTTACTACTGTGAAAAATGTGTGGTCATTGCTTTCAGAAAAAGCAGATCTAATGTGAGTTCTCTCTCCCTAACAACAACATCACAACTGGCTGCTGCACCTGCAGGGGGTGTGACACGAATGCTGGAAATGTGGTGCTGTCCAGTATCAGGACATGCATGATTGGCACCTGTGGGTTCTGATCAGGTCTGACAAACCTCACACGGGTTGCTCTGCTCAGAAATAAGCTCTTAAATTAATCCCTACTCCAGAGAACTTGTGACATTAATACTGTTTAAGGACTGAGTTCAATGACGCAGTTTGTCACAGTGCAACCAAGTTCCAGCAGACCAAATCCATTTTCAAAGTCTTAAGGTAAAGTTTTTAGAAGAGATGTGCATGAAAATTCCAGTGAAAGCACAGAAACCCCGAATATCTATATGCGGATAAGCAAATACAAATCTGAATCTGTGCACAAGCACTGGAGTTTCCACACATACATGCAAGCAAAATCAAACACATTTTCAGAACGTGACCTCTGCAAGAATATGTACAGCAACTGCAGACCACCCAGTAGACATACATAACAGAGCATGAGTACTTTGCTACTTTTGGTAAAGTATTTCTATTCCATTAACTGGAAAATTTACCAGAAAGTAAGAACAAACAACTCAGCAAGGAACTGAACTTCTTGAAATCACATCTCAAAAGCCAGTGAAGAGCAGTCAGCTGATAAATATTTCTGTGTTGACTCTGACTCATCTAATGAATAACACTACTAGGAATTTAATGGAGTTCCTAAGAACAGATCAGCTCTTCATTTTAAACCATCCCTAGGTCTGATGCAGCCAATTTGACACCGGGGAAGTTTGCTACAGAAGAGTGTACTAGTTTAGATCAGCCAAAAAATTACTGGCTAGAGCTGTCTGGTAGTTAATGTTCATTGTGAAATATTTACACTGACAAACCTTTTCCAGTTAAGTCAAGGCATTAGTATTTTCACTTTCCTTTCTAAATATAATACAATTATACAGAGTTTTCAAAATCTATCAATGCTCTTTAAGCATATTTTATGTTTATTTATAATGCATCTGAAAAAGGATATTAATTTCGTCAGTTATTGAAAGGTAGGGGTCATACTTAATTAAAAAGGTAAAATTACATGTTTGAAATACATTTTTGGATGCCAGACAACACATAATTCATAAAATTACACGGATCTCCACTTATTACAGGAAAGACAATGCATTTTATGAGTGATGAACATTCAGGTATTCTCCTATTCATACTAGTTTGACAAGATCCTAAAACTGACCAAAAAACTGCACATGTTCTTCAAAACATACCAAATTAATTTTGTGTTCTCTTATATTAACTTTCTTCTTCTTTAAAGTTCATTTTCTGTGGTACCTTTGACATTTCAGTTTGATTTCCATTTTGTCTTCACTACTACTTCTCTGATAGAGAAGGTGTTTAAGGATTAAAATGCACAGATAAACTGTCTTAACTGAAGTATCTAAGTAAAAAAGTATTTTAAAAGTCAAAGATAAAGGCTAGAATAAAAACTTAGGTTGCACTATATAAAGCCAGTCAGCTTATGAACATTCATATATTTTAGCAATGTGAAGAAAATGGTTATGTAAATACACACAAGTATTAACATCAAACTGTATTAAATTATGTAAACATACACATCTGTGATCAATACAAACATCTACTTGTCTGTGGACACTACTGCAGCATAGCTCGAATTTGTTTTGAAGTAGATTCATCATTCAGGTGTTTTGTAGTGAACCTGGAAATTACAAGTTAAAACAATAATTTATGCAATGAACAGAGATAGGAAAAAGTCTGAACACTTGAGCATGTTTTTGAAATCAGCACAGTTCAGTTACACAAAGAAGGAATTTACACGTTCCTCTACTGATCACTGGAATTTAACTGGCAAGAATCTGGTGCTCTTCATCTGATAAATACTCTAATAATACCCTAATAAATTATTCCCTGCTAAAAGGTCAAGAACTGTGGCTAAGTTCTGTTTGGTATCTGCCTATGACATTGTCGTAATCTTGGGTCAAAATTATCTCTCATTTTTTCCAGTTAAAAGCCTCAAAAGAAGCAAAATCATGAAAAGACATAAGAAATATGGTAAATACTAAAATCACTTAGGAATCTAGACTGAATTTTGGCATAATCTGTAACTTTAAGGAGTCGTCTTAAATATTCTGAGAGGACTGAAAAGCTTCAGTGTGCTTTTTTTTTTTTTTCCATTTAAACCCAAGCATTCTCCACTGTTCATGCAAATAGGGAGACTGACTGTAACATAAGCTTGGTACTTCTAGATTTAACACATCAACTTTAATTCAGAAGACATGATAAGCAAATGTGGAAGTGCAGTTCTCGCTCTATCCAAGTATTCTACAGCTAGAGAACTCAAAACAGCTCTGAAAAACTTGGGTTTGACAACTAAAAACATTCTCAGCTTCAGAGAAGCGTCAGGCCCCTGTGTGTTTTCCTTCCCAAGACAGCACCATAAACAGGACTGGGATTTAGGATGCTGTTTTCTGGAAGCTGTATAATTTTGCAAGATTAAAAGAAAAAAAAAAAGCCTTATTAAGATAGAAAGGGAGAGGGAAGTACTTAGAGTTTGAGAAATAGAAATCCGACACTTCATTTCTAAAATGTTCTAGATGCTGGGGTATTTCATATAGTAAATATTAGCTAGGATATACTGTTTACATTATTAACAGTTATTGTTTATTCAAGTGAAATTAATTGGGAAGAAATTAGTATAAAAAACCCAAGGTGATAAAGGCAAACTTGAGAGGATAATTTTGTTAAATCATTCTTCTAAAGTGAAAAGAATCTTAAATATAAAGAGACTAGGCGAAAAACAAAGAGGAATTTTCTAGGGCTGAATCCCACATACCTGAGAGCATTCAGAAGTCCTTCCACAGAGTCAGGTGGTTGTTCCTTTAAAACTTTTATGCATCCCTTCATCTGGGAACAGAAGCATGCCACTATTGAACAATAATATATGAATTGCACTAGCTGAAAACAAGGAAAAATTTCACCGTATACAGGCAGATTTCTTACTGAGTGTTAATGCTGCTTTATGTGACACAATAAAAGCATTACAACTTACTAAAATTATCACAAAGTTAAAAACTTCACTTTGGAGAAAACATCTACTTTAATAAGTGTTTGTAGAGAGTAAATTATGTATCAAGTGTCTATATTTTAACTTGCACACTAATTACTAAATTCCAAGTAAAAAAATACAAAAATCAAAATGATCAGATATAAGCTGAAAAAAAGAGATTTTGGAAGTTGTGTGTAATTGCTGTTTACAATTCTAAGAAGAAATGTTTCAACTTTGACTTTTATTTTTATGTTTGCATCCAAGGAAGTAATTTTCAATATTCAGTTTTTAGTTGTAAACCTAATCAGTGACAACTTATGATTTATTTCATTAACTAGTGGCTAAAAATTTAACCTAAGAAGTCCATGGTGTTGATTTTAACGCGTCAGTGAATGAACATCTTTGTGGACACTGTAAAAACAGGCTGAAACTCTGTCCATATTTACAAAAGGGGAAATGAAGCAGGGAAAACAGGAGTAGAACTCATTTGACTCACTGTACAGATTCTCTAGCTAGGCAATAGAAACAAGGAATTATTCTAACCTATTCAGAAGGTATCTTCCCCAGTAGTACTTATTTCTTCCCACTGCTATGAAGACATTGAATCTAGCTATTCAGCAATTAGACTAGATTAATTCCATCTTATTCAAAATGACAGATAAAGACACAACTGAGTCAAGATTTGAATCCTTTAATTTTCCAAGACACACTGGAGTACTAGATCTACATGTTAGAATTTTCTTTGTAGCTGAAGAGCACCGCTGCTTTACTAAGGAAGCAGATGATGAAACATTTAATTTAAGTCAGGGTCCATTTAGGTGCCAGCAAAAATTAGTCAGAAAATGTAGCTCAGCATCCTTGACAGGGAGCACCCCAATAAACACTGCTCACTGCTCAGGCTGGCTCATTTCTGCCTGCAAAGTGTAACTAGCTTTGCAAATAACAGATCCGATGAGATTCTCAGGCTAGCACCATGTATTTTGAAGTTATTTTTCCTTAATTAGAGAAACTCAAGTCTATGTGCACATCAGTCAGTACTGATTTTCATGCCCCAGCACATCTGATCAGACCAAATTAAAGGGGATAAAAACTCAAACAATTATTTTTCATTTCTGTTAGAATCAGAATACCTAAAACAAATCGGATAATGCTGGGCTTTATAATTCTTCCTTTTCTTTCTTTCTCTTGGGGAATTTTTCTCCCATATGTGTTGCTAGGAGACAATAACGACCGGCTACTCAAGAGAGACAGAAGAAGTTGCCACAGCTCAGGAGAGGAGAGCAGCTGGCTACTCTCTCTTTTTACTTGGGGGTTTCTCTGGGAAGGGCAGGGACACCACGAGAACTGGGCTGGGAAAAAGGGGTTGGTTGCAGCTCTCAGGTGCTCTCGGCATTCAGAGGGGAGAGAGACTGCGGTTGCTGTGGGGAGAATCTGTCACCACCGCAGGGTTCCATCTCCTGCTGCCTTTCTTCTACTGGGAGGAGCTCTGCTCACAAGAGTGGCCATTGCACTGGGACTTTATTACAAACACCCCACCTGAGTGCCCAGAGGACCCTTCGCCGTGTGCTGGGGCGCCTCAGGGCACGCCGCGGGATCCGCAGGCTGCCCTGCCCTGCCCAGCCCTCCGCTCCCCTTCCACCGCGCCCTGCAGCCGCCGCCTGTCGGGACGCCCCGCGGGTCCAGCTCAGCGGCAGAGTTTCTGATACAACTCCTCCACCACCCCGGGATTTCTGCTCCTTCCTGCTGCTCCAGCTTGCTGCTCCCGAGGATCCCGCAGGGGCAGTGGGAGCGGCTGCCTCTGCGGGTTTGCGGAGAACGCCTTTTTTGCCTTTTTTCCATCCCTTCCCCTCCCGGCCGAGCGCCATCGCCACCTGCTCGCTGGGCTCGCGCCACAGCGCCCCCTGCAGCCCCGCGGGGGAGTCACCGCGCGTGCGCCGCCCGCCGGCAGCGCCCCCGCCGGCCGTGCCCGGGACTGCGCCCAAGGGGAGAGCAGGAGCACAGTTCATTGGCTTTCCTGGGCTTTTCCTTTTGTTTGTTTTTGCTGCCATTACTATTGTTTGTTTGCTTTGTTATACAAATACATACTAAAGAACTGTTATTCCACTTCCCATGTCTTTGCCTTGCACTTGATTTCAAAGTTATAATAATTCAGAGGCAGGGGGTCCTATTTTCCAGTCTGAGGGAGGTTCCCTCCTTCCTTGGAAGACACCTGTCTTTCAAACGAAGACAGACGCCTAAGCTAGGAGACTGTCATTAATAGCTTAAAATAGAGCCTCCCGTTCTTGAAAGAGTAAGGAGATGGTAATATATTCTACTGTCCCAGAAATCCTCTTGAAATAGCTTAAATGGCTGAAGTAAATAGTTTGCAGAAAAGAATTGTTTACCACAGCAAAACTCATCATCTGATACAGTAGGAGATTTTTTTGAATTACAAAAAAATCACTCAGCTAATTACACAAATCAAGATTTGGGACCATGTACTTGTTTTTTAAAACAGTTGTGCATCTCCTGCCTCCCATTTACACCTACCTTTCCTGTTAGATTTCAGGGCTTTAGGATAAATGTGAGAAACAAAGTACACACAATGTACATTTGGTCCTATCAGAATTTCGTTTGTGCTGCCTCTGTAGGCAAGACACTGAACCAGCATTCAAGAAATCGGCATTCAAGTCCCAGGCTCTATCTGCTTCATGACCTTGAGCAAATCTATTCACCTCTTTGACAAATCTTTCTCTTGTGGCAAAATTCTGGTATCCACAGATATCCACATACCAAAATTCTGGTATCCACAAAATGCTAAGGAAGACCCAGTGTCATGGAGGGCAATAATATATGTTTTTTTCCTTCTCTTTTGAAGAAATCTCTCTTGTAAAGGGAAAGATTTAGTATCTTTTTCATTATTAACAGCTTATTTCTGCTGAAAGAAGTTGTGTGTGAGATTTAGGTTCGTAAAAACATGTAGGAAAAACAAGAGTACTCTTTTCATGTGTGCTTGCAATTTCTCAAATGGAAAAATAAGATTGATTTCTCTGTGACTGGCCATGCCAAAGATAAAATGGAAGGTCATTATCAACATTACAACAGTAACATTTCAGTTCTGTTACTTCAGATCTCAGACAAAGCAGAGACAACATTGAACATCTACTTATTTACAAGAAAACTACTGCCAAAGATGAGCATTTCAGCATTGATACATTACATGATTTAAAAAAAAATATGACCACAGAACATATTCCAGGCTAAGTGTAATAGAAAATTATTTTAGCCTAACTATACAGTCAGCAAAAAAGGAGAGGTAACTAAGAAAAATTATTATCTGTGTCCGGAAGAAAATAAAAATGCTGGTTCTTATTTTATTTTCAAAAAAACTGATGTATTAAAGAGCATAGGTGAAGACAAATTCTAAATTGTCATTCAAAAACCATTAAAATTATTTATACCAATAGCCACAGCTTGCACTGAAAAAGAGTTGCAGACTAGTATTCTCAAACCTACAGAGCATTAAAGAAAGGCTTCTCTTACATCAATCTTTGATGTCTTTGAGAAAGCTCCCACAGGATGAACGTGATCATACAGAATAATAACTCCCACCATTACTCGCATGCAGAACATAAGGGTCTCTTCACTGGTGAATCTACTCCTGTACTCTCTGGAAAACAGAACAAAAGAAATAAACATTCTAGACCTTTTACTAAACAATTTTAAAAACTAGACTGGGAGTGCGTGAAATCTGAACCGAAAGTATATTTTAAGGTTGCAGATGCACATTAGTAAGTATTTGAATATCTGTGAATTCTGCAAGGCTGTGCCAATTTACAAAAATGAGTAGAGAGCACACAGATGTAAACCTCTCGTCATACCCAGGCAGAGTTGAGATCCTCAAAATGTATGTGATGATGGCTTCATAGAGAACTTAATGAAATATGATGGAGACTGATCTGAAACACTTCAGTTTAATCTCAGAAATCCCACCACATGCTGGGACCTCAAAGGAAACCTACTGTTTTGCTTAAATTCCTACTTTGGAATAGTTCAATGGGATCTAAGTTCAGCAGCTAGGAAGTTCAGGGCTTCACCAAGGTGGATTGTAACAGCAGTATGCTCCCTCTCTCTCCCTCTGTGTATTGTAGTAACACTCTGTCTACAGTAACTTCAACTTTTATTCTTCCACAGTATTGTAACATGAACGGACTTAAAGGTTACAGAAATTTTGACGTGAAAATGCTTGATTATCCCACAATTAGAATTAAATATCAGATAATAATCTAGATGACTCACAACTTTTTTCACTGCTTTTCCAAAAAATGAGCTGACTCGTACGGCTACTTTTTCAATTACTACTTCTGTGATGTCTCAGGATTGTGAAATGAGTCTCACCCCTACAGACATGTCTCCAGAATTTTCATGAACAAACACAAACCTCAGGAATTCTACCCTTTACATGGCTCCATGAACAAATGACTCATAGGCAGAAAGACTACCTTGACTCTATCTTACATGTGTTTTCCAGTCAAAGAGACATCTAACCTAAAATACACTCCACTAAATGCATAACAAAATAATAATGAAGAACCCCACTGGCTGTTATTATCTACATTAACAGATATAAGCACAATTGTACAGCTGAATACATTTGTATGAATAAATTTTTTTTGTAGCTGATCAGCTGAAGTTGATTTTTTTTCGTATCTAGAATGAGGCTGCATCCAAAAAAAGATCTCCTTAAATGAGCCAAAATCTTGCCCTCTGTGTGCTAATAATTGAGCACCACAGGCAAGCAGGAGGCAGTAGTTGGCCTTTGGCCCTGGTTAGACAAGACACAGACATTGAAGCCTGCAAGTGTATACGATTATTACAGTATTTTAACCTTTCGTTGAAACGCAGGCTGACCATGTAAGCTCTCCCAACAGAACACTGACTCATGAAAGATATCATAAGGTGGTTAGAAAAGGAGGCAAGGCTTTTTAACACCAGGTCATGCTTTTTATACAAAAGTAGTAACAACTTAAGGCAAAGATAGAGGAATTCACTTGGAAAAGAAGGTGTTACCCCAGGTGGCTAATTATAATATAAGTACTGTCATACAAACCCCCCAAGATTTAAGATAAAACTTACGGTGTTTCCAACATGACTTTACATACACTGGCCATAGTACTTAGACAGTCTGTTGTATTTTCAATTGGTAATGTTTTGTTCTGGAAGGGTAAGAAAAAGGCATTGTTCAGTAAGCTATCTTGTAAAATTAAAATCAAGAATGTCTATGTTAGATCTTTCTTCCCCTTTACGTACTTCTGATACAAAATGTGTCGTTGCATTACTGAGGGTTTTCAGCATTGGTGTGGCCTCTGCATAGAACAGGGACATCCTATTGGCCATTTCATTGTTCACTTCATTCTCAATGTCTAACTGATGAAAACAGAAGAAAAAATAGTCAGTGAAGCTCTTTAAAATCTTGCCAGCAGCAAGAAAAAGATGCAGTACATGCTCATGTCAGAAAGCAGATTGTTGCTTGAACAGTCCTCTCTAATCATTTCATCCTGACTGCTGATTAACTCTCAGTATGAGAGAACATGACAGCTACTAAATCAAAACCAAAAACTTTACAAAAAATGGCACAAACACATCCTGATAAATAAATACCTCACTGCATGCAGCACATCAGAGTTTATTTACTTACATGCATGTTGTTTATTCTGTTGCGACTTATTGTCCGCCTATAATAACTGAAGTCGTTCTGAATCGCTGGGTTTCTCATCTTCCAGGAAGAGAAACAGGAAATAATCAGTTTTGGTTCAAAATAGACAGCAACAATCAACATGTATTGAAAGACTTTATTAACCTTAAGTTCATCAAAACGAAGAGTAAAATGTAAGATTTCTGCAAACTCTTTTGCTAGAGCCTGTTCCCGTTCCAGGTGCTGAGTTGGAGTGTAGGGAGGGCATGTCAAGGATTCCAGTAAACTCTGCAGGGCTTTCTCTGAATAAAAATCAAAAGCACACACTGTAGTCAGTCCACACAAAGTTTTAACTACATATCTAAAAATACTGCATTTGAAGGAAAGAAGCCCTCCAAACATGCTGAGCCCTAAACATGTTTCTTCTTACTATTCTGAAGTGAGAAGCATTAATTAAAGACACCTGCCTCTTCAGGCTCTGCCATTTTCTCGCCATTTTGTATCACTGAATTCTTTTTCCATTTTTGTCACCCTTTATCTGGGATCCTTATCAAAAATTCTAGAGGAGGCATTTTTCTTGCTCTCAGATATTCAACACTTTCAACTTCCTCAATTAGCCATCAGCTCAGTATAGAGATTATTCTGGCATCTCTGTTACTAAAAGTGTATTCTTAGGCACTGATAGCAATAGAAATCAGCTTCTGTGCCTGTACTTACTAGCAAAACTCAAAAAGTGAAAGACATAGTTAGAGGATGTTGTAGAAGAAACCCCTTGCATTAGGAGCCCTCTCACTTCATACATATATTTGCATTCCAGAGTCCTATTCAAAGAGTAATTATATCACATTTTGTGTTTGTTGGGATATAAAGTCAGTGTACAACACATCCAACTTTGGATTTTCACCCTGTGAGAGAGTTTATTGATACACTTTCCCCATTATCACTGCCTTTAAAAAATCTCAAAATATTACTAGCTTACATTCCTTTTAAAGCTCCAGGGGATCCAAATTACAAAAAATAAATTGCATTAGTCCAACATGGACCAGAGTAGTGCAGAAATGTGGCAGGAAATAGAGAAAAACTTTGTAGTTTTATCATGTTTTTTGCCTGTATGCTGTTTAGGTAATATAGGCAAACTAACAAGGTATGAAATTAAGATTTAAGAGACAGGTTGATAAATGCAATTGCAGTTAAATGTCCATTGATATCAAACAGAAATAATATTAACTCTAAAACTCTTTAGAAGTTTGTGGAAAGACAGAAGTTCCTCTTTCAATATATATAAAAAAGCCTATAAAACAGAAATATTAAAACAGGGCTCACCTAATCTCAGTGAAAATTCATAAAAGCGCTTTAGCCTTACAACCAGGGGACAGACTGAATTCCATGCTTTTTCTTGCAGCTGAATATCATTGGGATTTTGTATTGCCTGAAATGAAAATATTACTGTAAAGACCTGTGATAAATAAATAACAAGAAAGAAGTGGTTTGGAATTTTCCTATATTATTTTAAAAAGTATTGTAAAACATAGAAGAATTCAGAGAAGTTACATTGCATAGGATTCAAAACAATACCATGTCTTCCACTTTCCCTCTGCCCCTGTAACATGTTTCAAAGTCATTCATTTTGGTGAACCACTGACATATAGAAATAGGTTCTACCATATTCTTCTGGGAGCAAAACTATTGTAAAAGCATTAGGTAAAACTTTTTATGTGACTATTGGTTGCAAAAGTAGCCTTTTTTTCAGGTTTTAATGCTTTTGAAAACTTCAACATGTTGAGGTTTTTAAGTAAACAACACCTCACACTAAGAGTATCTACAAATCTGATCACCTGAGGAAAATACTAAGTTACAGTTCAGAAGTGTACTTCAGGACCAGTTTCAGAGAATAAGATTCCTCTAAAGTGGATGTGAAGTTATGATTCATTATTCCACTTACAGAATAGAACAACTATCCGTATCATGTCGTTACTGGACACAAAATGAGTAACAGAAGCTTGGTGAGTTCAAGAGAGAACGAGAGTTAATTTTATTTCTGACATCACAATATATATAATTCTAAAACTGACAGTGGATTGGAGGATGAAATTCCTACCTTTCCAACCCCACTGGTCAAACCAACAGTCTACCAATTCTCTCCTCCCACAAAGAAATATGCAAAATAATCATTATTTACATGTACAGTGCATGAGAACTCCAGTAGAAATACGTAAATATTATCAGAAAGCTAAAGAAGTTTTATGAGAACTTTAAATCTTGTGACTGAACTATAAAAGAAAACTTAACACTTTTAAAAATCAAGGCAACAGTATCATGTATTTCTGACACTTGAGTATTAATTCTGCCCTGTCCTCAAATTTGACTTCTGCCATGAGACACATGAAACAAGGTATATGAAATGGTGTTTCTTAAAGTGAAAAATAGTAACTAATTACAAACAGAAAACCTTAAAGAAGTTCCAAGAGCCATCCATCATTTAATGATTTCAAGCTAGAGCTTTATACTGAATGTTATTCATAATCTGTTATGTATTTTATAAATACATTTTAAGGAGATTTTCACTTGAGTTCATAGAATGTGCTTGGATAGAGACCAGAAGCAAGGAATACATCGAGTTTTGCTGATTTTGCTTCCAAAGAACTGTCATTAACAAACATACATCTCTAATTTCTTGTCCAGCTCCTTTGTAAGCCTGAAGGTCTGCAAGCATGCTTTCTGAATCCTGTAAAACTGCACTGATCTGGTTCCAGACCTCCCTTTCTCCATCCGTGGGCTGTGCATCTAAGAAAGAGAAAAGCAAAATGTACAAAGTCAAAAGGAAGCTGAAGTACAAGTGGCAAGATTACCATATCCAGCTTGAGTATGTGTAACCATTCTAAACTATTTTTTTTCCAAATATAAAATTATACTGCTATTCTGTTAACATCCAATCTTCTTCTTTTTATAGCAAGAAAGGAAAAACAGTAGTTTTTGTATGCTCTGGCTCACAATGCCTCTTCTCTTAATACCACATTTTAAAGAGCAGCAGTATCATAAAGCAATATCATTAGAAAATAGGATAATGCATCACTTCCTCTCTTTCAAAAGCTCCATGGCTCAATTACAAAGAATTGCTCACTTTTCTTGCAGCTTGGGGATAAAATCAGGCTGTTCAATGGATGGAGCAGTGGGATATTGCTCCACTTTGACTTTCCTCCAGGCTTCCTTAACCAGGGCAATTTATTTCTCCTTTTGTAAAACAGACACAGTACTATTAAAATAAATTTTTTCTTATGTATGTCAGGGATCATTCCTGCCACTAAAATAAATCCAGCTCTGCCAGTTATCAGTTTTCAGGGTATGACTGACCTGTAGACCTTTACTGTTGAGAGAAATGACATTTGAAAGTAGATCAATTTTCCTATTCAAATCTCCTCCTATGGGATTTACACAGCAGTGTGACACCAGGGAGTGATGTTATCCCCAGAACACTGACATATTTGACAAGGTAGAGATCTTCTGTCTTCTTTTGCTTTAAAACATAAAGACGACAGGCATTGACCAAAGATTGGATGACCTACATAGGGGATTGCAGTCTATATATGAAGGAACAATGACATCTCTATGGAGACACAACTATTACTCCCTTAGATTTGTATTAGCTGTTAAAGATAGAATGTTAATTTTTATGAAAGAAAAAAATTACCTTGAAGTTGAATCTTAGAACTTAAAGATTACTTGCTTGAATTAAAAGCAGTGAGGTAACTTCAGTTCAAAACTCATACATTAGGATGAGCTACTGTATTCATATCTACATTAATAGACAAGAAATATTAAAAACACTTATTCTATTTAGTCGTTTCAATCTCATTAAGAAAAGTGATAGAGTTTTCTACCCATGTATCAGTATGGGATTAATTTACCCAGTCCCCATTAGGAACAAATTGGTTCACACTGGAGTATATGGAAAACAGGCATTCTCTCCATGATGTTTCAGGTTAGGATAATTTATTTAAATGTATGAAGTTACCTAAGGACCTTGCACAAACAGGACACAAAAGTAAATGAGAAAATGAGATTTACATGTCTGTAGCTTCAAAGCAATTCATACTTAAAACCCTTCCCATATTCCTATGGAACCATGAGAACATACATAATACTGATTGGACTTTCCTTTTGTTCTGGAAGTTTTCCTTTCTCTTATTTAAAAAATGAAAATAAATATAAACTGGGCTTACTCAGCTGGGTTTTATAGCCAAAATATTTAATGTAACTTAAAATTCTACTATCCTTCAAAAAGTGAGGGCAAGGAGCACCAAAGGGAAAAACTCCCCACAGGAAAATCCCATCTGGGACATGGCTGTTGAACTGACCCATCAGTCACTTTAAATTTACAGTGTTCCAGACTGGTTCTTTCCTCAAGCTGCAAGAAATCCCAGGGTTTGCCATCTTGTGATAAACAAGCAAAACAGAAAACTCTTCTGACATTAACAAGGAAAGCAGTGATCCTGAGAAACAGTTACATACCATACAACAACAGAGCAGGGGAAGGTGGGAGTCACATAAAAATCAGTATCGATATTTTATTAGTTAAGATAATAAAAATAAGATTTCAGTGAATAATTACACAAACGAGAACAAATAACTTGTTAGTGCTGTTCATTAATGTAAAATTTGCATGTGCAGGTCACCTGAAGCATAACCTTGTTGGTTAACAAGGTACTTCTATGTTAATTTTTACAATTTATTTGCTTTAAAAGTACTAGTGCTAAATGCTATACACTGCCCAGCACTTTGGGACTTCAAAAAGGCCTTTAATAACACCCCTTATTGTAAGTCTTTTTCAAAAGTTCCCAATTTATCTTTTGGAAGTTGGTGGAAGGAGGAATATTTGAAACTCATTGAGCTTTCTGTAGTATCCCAGCACCTGGAGACAAGAGTAGGAGCAAGAGGCAGGTAGGTGTGTGGAAGAGGGAAAAAAAGGGAAGGGAGAGGAAGAGGGCTGCAAAGGCTCCAGAGCAACAGGCTTAGGTTGCACTTGCAGAAGTGTTTTATATTTATGTTGGAAGCATTTAGCTTAAAAAGAAAAATAGGGAGAATGATTCAGACTTCTTTTTTTTAAAAAAAACCCATGCATTTATTTATGAAATAGAAGTTATGCAAACAGATGTTCTGATAAGACCATGGCCATTTTTCAAAAGGGATTTTACAAGAAGATCCTGCCAAAAATGGTCAGCTAAAATGACTGAAATGGATCACTTTGAAAACAATTTCATCTTACTGTCAAAAACAATAATAATAATAGCAGCAACAACTGAAAGGAATTTAGACTTCTTCATGACAGATTTTGACTTTTAGAACTGGCTTGCTATTTCAATGAAACCAAAGCTTGTTTCTCTGCTCCGAATTACATGCGAGTCCTGAACCATGGTGTAGAACCACTGGCTGGCTGTGCTCATGTCTTATCCCCACACCACCAGAGAACCAGCATGTGCTTCAGGAACCTGAGCCCATTTATAAATGAAACCACTTCCACTGGCCAACCCATGGTGAACGCAAGCCCACTCAGCAACAAGTTACCATAATGGCCAGATCACTGCATTTCAAGGCTGAGTTTTTAGAATGCTCATGTAGCAATCAGAGTATTCTGCCTTTAATGAGACAAATGAGATGATTCTCTTTAATGAGAGAATCCTTTCAACTTCCCTTTGGACAAATGTTTCTAATGTGAACCCGAAACCAAACAACTACATGAATCCTGTATCAAATTAATGCAAGAGTCAGATGAGGCTTGGATCTCCCATATACAGATTCTACCAGCAAAATGTGAAAATTTTAGCTCTGGAAAGAAATACACTTCCTCTGGCTCCATCTGAAATAACCGGACCACGGTAATTCATCCATTCCATGAACACATGCTCTCTTTCACATTTACACATGGCCTGTACCATGTTTTGGATACAACTTCAGAGTTCACAAAGAACAAGAGGAAACCTGGACCCACTACAGCTCTTTTGTGGATGCATTAAGAATTTCAGGTGAATGGTGGGGCATGAAAGTGGGGTCATCATTATTTTATTAGCAAAATACTTGTCATTTGTTTCAGAAAACCCTCCTAGAAGTGTGAGGTATCTACCACATCCTTCACCAAATATGCATTAGAAACAAACATAGAAACTTCTAGGTAGGTAAAACATTAGTATTCATAGGATAAGATTAAATATAGAAAGGATATGGTGCCTTTACGAATACCAAATGAAATGCAAAAACACCTCAGTAATTAATTTTAATGAATAAAGAATAGTACTATGAAGAGTACTAAGAACAGGATGACAAGAAGAACCTGCAACTCACACACCCTTTCTGAATCTGAAATGCTGACCAAAAGCTGAGAACTTTATTCCACCCTTAGGTGGTTAAGAAGATTCCCACTGAGACTGGTTAGTTCTTCCATTTCAGTGAATGTAGAAACATAAAAATACCATGCCCTTGTGACCTTCACAGTAAAGCAAAAGAAAGTGAGTTAAACAAGAGCTTTCATGGGTTCTGCTTTCAGCTTTTCTTGTCATGCCCACTGCTGAACATGGCAAATAACCTCAGCCAGCAAGTTAGAGAGCAGTACACATATTTAACTGCATAATGCTAAAGTCCTGTTTCAGATTTGTCACCATGACAATGATTTTTTCCATGCCAATCTGGGACAAAATTAAAAGAAAAGCTCAGAAATTAGCAAAGGCATTATAATTACAGTGAGTAATGCACTTTAGAGGGTACCAGAACCTGCTACACTCCATACATTAATGAATCCCCAGTACTGGATAGAAACAGTCCCCTATCCAGGCTACAACAGGATTTTCAAATTTCATTCTTTCTAAGCTAGCTAGAATAAAGTGAAGTTCACAAAATGGTGAATACTGGCTCCAGGCAGGATGCTGTACCAGAGAGATCAGTGCCCAGCTTCAGCTGTGGTGGACAGGGAATGAACACACAGCACCTCTCTGACTGAGCTGCAGTTTCTGGCTCAGGGCACTCCACAGCTCGGGAACTGAGCACAACTCCCACAGGCTGGGTGCAAATTATATCCCCAGTCTTGCTGCCTGTGCAACAAGGGTATTAATTAATGACCTATTATGTGAAAAGTGGGCAGTTGCTCTGCTGCCAGACGTGTTCTAAGAATAGACCCTTTTAATCGTGCATGAATAATAACTGAAAATTTCATGAATTTGTCTGGGGATGTGGGGGAATCCTAGAAAATAAGATTCTTGGAGGGAATGAGAGAGATTTAATTAGGATCAAGTGAAATCCACCTAGCTAACATTAAAAAAAATGAACCTACTCTGCTCACATTAAGGTTAGAAACATATAAAAAGAATTTGAGGAGAGGATGGGACTGTAGGTGGCACTTAAGGACATCTCTGAATATTCTATAAGCTTTAGTCTTTTAGCTTCAAGATAAATTGTTGCCTCTTTCAAATTATTTCTAAGAATTCATGTGGAATTATTTGTTTACTTTGCCTGAAAAAGGCAGCAGTGGTTTAACAATAGATTTTCTGCAAAAAAGAGCAATTTTAAGATGGTACAGATAGAGCCCATGTACCCAGAATTAACTGATCTGCAACTAATTTAAATAAAGTCAACATTCAACAACTGAACAGTTCTTGAACTGACAAAACTGACAAATCCATTTCAAGAGAATTTCATGTGAAATCCTGAAATCCACAGACTCTCAAGACTTGCCACTCTCAAGACTTGCCAGGCACTCACTTTTCCTAACATTATTTTCAGGCTGAGTGCTAAGAAGGAATTAAGGTAAAGTAAATGATATATAATCAAACCAAGAGGTAGCAACTTGATTAAAAATACTTCCATCAAGATCCAAGTGTAAAACAGCAAAATGGTGCATTTTCTAATAAGGATGAATTTTTTTCTATTTAAACCTTTCAATAGACCTTAAAAAAGAGTAATTTGGCTGAATGCATTAAGTCTGCAACACCCCTTTAAAGAAAAGACCCTTCCACCTGCATGGAGAATGTTATTCTCCATACAGACCCAGCATAAATGCCCGACTCTAAAATATTTACTGGGGAGCAAACAGAACTACTTTTGCTATACAGCATTAACTGAAATTAATGCTGGATTAAAGTTTTTTCAAGTATGACCATGGAGTTACAAAACTGAGTTTCCAATTTGAATTGAAGAATAATGTTAGGTGTCAAAAAGAATTGCAACTGACAGTGTGGACACCTGCATGAAAGTAGGGGAAAAGAGATGATGTCAAATGCTTTTTTTTTCTTTTTCTTGTTTTTTGTAGCCAGCTAATGAAAAAGCCCACAGAAAATAAAAAGCAAGATGCTGATGCAAATAATGAATACAGTAAACACATCAGCTCAGCACACCTGTCACTCTCTGAATGCCCACCTGTAGTGACCATGTTTGCCCATGAGCTTGAACTGACAGCTCAGGCCACAGAAGGCCACACATCCAGCCCACACCAGACTCTGACCCATGTGCACTCACTCAGAGTGTCCCTTTCCACTGTATGATGGCCAGTTACAGGAGACCAAAGCACAAAACCATAGTCCTTTAAAAGTTTTAGTCACATCCTTTGAGCCAATACAGATTTTGTGCCACTAAAAACCTCTGGGACTGTATTTCATGAGAAAAAACTTCTAAACTTTAACTTACAAGCACAAAATTCTCTAAGACTTGGAGAAGACAGTTTTGTTCCTCTCCAGGTAGATGTGCCTGACTAGTGTGCCCTAACCACTGGCACCTCCTATGGGAGAGGGTACTTAGTTCAGTCCTTGGCCACGTGCTTTTGGAAAGAAAAACAACCTTCACTGCCAAGGCAACAAATTCGGTATTTCCCCCTCCCAGCACCACCTCTACCAAGGCTCCCCACTGCCAGAGCACCTATTTCCTGCCAAGCCTGCAGCCTGGGTCAGGAACACTTTCTTGCCAACAAGGACACAATGGGGCTGATTAAACCTGTAAGCTCAGAGCAGCTGAAAGCTTTCACAATAACCTGGCAAAGCCACAGAGCACTGCGCCAAGGCCCTCAAAAGTTTGGTAGGAAAGAATTAAGTGGTGGTTTGGATAGAGGTTTGACATCCTGGGATGACAGCACAGTTTTCAAATCATATAGACAGAGAAGAAGGGATAGATATATGGCTCCTCCTAAACCCAAACTAACCAATTAACCTTTCTTTTCATATTTTAAAATTGGTTTTTCATAATGAGGTAATTAAGCTCTAGATGAGAAAATTAAGGTATGTGCACAGTTCCAGTCATACATTCTAGCTCTCATCTAAGAATGCATGTTTGAACAATTTCATCAGATTTAAATATGTATTTAAATTACTTTTTGAAGGAGTGCTTCTGAATGTACACAGACACACACTCGTAACATGTCAGTTACTTCTTTCAGAAAATAATTCAGAAATAAATTATCAAAGAAAAAAACTACTTCAAGATGACAAAATATGTGTCTAATAATCTGAAACAATCTTTTAAACCATGCTACAAAAGGAAAGTATTTTAAAACCACTAGATTTTCTCTTTTTGGTTAGCTTTTGGTATTTTTTTTTTTAGAACAGAGATATTAAGAGAGAAAACATCACACACTGTTAGTGTTTCAAATAAAATATATTTCATGTATGTAGTGAAGACATTAAAACAATATTAAAGGATTTGATGATAATGTCTAGAAGTAGATGCAGGGAAACTGTATTCAGCAAAAGTGAAAACTGCTTTGGATCAAATATAGATGTGACAAGAAAACTGGAATAGGAAACACTGTTCTGCAACTGATAACAATGTAATTTAGAGAGATGCAATCAAGCACTACTTTGACCATTTCACTACTTTTTAGACTATAAACCCAGCTAAATCATCACCGGACCAAGCAAAAATAGTTCCACCTCCACTACTTTTTTTTTCAGCTTTTTTATTTTCAACATGTATTTCCATTCAAGGAAGAATCATAACTTTTTTTAACCCTGATTTGTTAAAGAAAGCTGAGGTTGAGTTAATTCATATGTAAGTTTAACAATGGCTCAGAAATGTTTTGAATTTAATTCAAGATAGGGTTTTACTTGCATATCTACTTCTCTGCCCTTTTCTCTACTCAGAATGAAGTAATTTTGTATGGTTTTACAAATATCATAAAGTAATATTCTACTGAAGTGTAATTTGATTTGTTTGCAAATCCCTTTTGAATTGCTTTATGATGCATAAGCACATGCAGTTTATTAGGAAATAAAGCAAAGAAGGCAAGCCAGGCAAGAAGCTTTGCTCACTTTCAAAGTCAAGGAAAAAATTTGGCCCCTGATCAAGCTCTGTGCAAGTGAGAACTTTTAAAAGATTTCCCATTTGGTTCCTGAAAAATAGAAAAGGAAGAGATAAGGAGTCCTGAGTGAACAAATTATTTTAGAGACAAGGACTTGGACAGATTGGTTGTGCTGGAAAATACACACAGTAAGCAATCAGATTTTAAAAGTTTTCCTCAGCTTGCTTCTAAGTCAAGGAAAGGATTTTCTCATTGACTTGTAATTGTTTGAACTTACTTTCAAAATCCAGGAAAAAATGTGGATAGTTTTCAATTTCCCTGGTAAGGACCTTAAGAAGATTACCCATCCCAGCAAACCTAGTAAATGCAACAAAATCATAAACAGTTATACACGTAAATTCAGAATACTACAGCTAAGAGCTTGACACAGTCTGCATCATATATTCAATATTTTGGCAAGTTCTGGACCATGAGAAATATTTGATGGTCAATTCTGTGGCATTTACGTAGAAAGAGGAAGACTTCAGATAAACACAGAAATAATTCTGTTCAACAAATTGGAATTTAAACATCAGGATAACATCCCAGTGTATAAACAGATATTTATGAATTTATTCATTTAGCAAGAGAAATAAAGTCAGAGCTATATCTCTATTTGTTAATTCTCTAAATTGCTGGACTACAGATTACTTAATACCATTTCCATTTAAAAACTGACATCTTAACACTTGTCTTAGATCTTCAGCAAAAATCCATGTCATTTTAAGAAAATAACTTACTACAAGGGAAAAAAATCTAGTTGTTTCTAGTCAGTAAGACTTATAATAAGATTCCATAAAATTCTATCAGAAAGGACAGCTAAAAAGCTTTTTAACTTTTAAAAGTGTATATATGCATTAAAAAAAAAAAAGAGAGAGAATTAAAAGGGGAGGTTTGAATCCCATTTTATCTGTTATTCCTATCTTTTATCATCTTGGAATTTTCTGCATTTCGAGTTATGAACAAGTCCCAAAAGGAAAAGTGACCAGTTCTCAAAAAAGCAAGTCTCTACAGAAGATAAAAAGGAAAGAGATTTGAAAAAAAGTTTTTTGCCAGTGTAGTCTTTAGGAAGGTAAATTATTCTAATACTGTGTAGAAGTAGAGCTTTCTTGGTCAAACTTAAAACTTTTTCTCAGAAGACAGAAAAGCACATGAAAAGCACATATCAGGATAAAGAGATCTGCCTGGAGGGATGTAGAAAAATGTAATTTTAGATTTAAAACACAGATTGAAAACTGATTTTTGCCTCAAAGAGCAATATTCTCATTACTCTAAACCACGGCTCTTGGGGATCACATCTGATGTTCATCTGTGATTCAGTTTAACTCTTCTCCCACTTAAGAAATCAGACCACAAAAAATTATTCTAAGCATGTACATGGCCGATACTCCACATAAGGAGACAAAGCTTTTTTCAAGTTTTCCCACATGCATTACAGTAGGAAAAATATCATCAACCCTAATTTCTATGTGCATATAAAGGATGTATTTCTACATCAGGAAAACTTAGGAAAGTAATGTGAGGCTTGTAGATTTCAAAGTAGCCACAGCCACACCATAAAATTATATAAATGTAATCAATAGTCTGTTCAGAACATGCAATTTCATGTAAGCAAGGCTTTTGTTAAATAAATGGCTTTGTTTTGCATTAAATACTTCTTCAAAGTTTTCTCTCCAGAACAAATCCAGTGAGCAGACTGTCAAGCCCTTCGTAATTAGCAACATCTTGCATATACAAAATTGAAACACAAAGAAACATTATTCATAAAGTTACATTCATTACATGCAGAAAAATATTTACACTTTAACTTTCAGAACAAGATCAGCACCTTATAAACTGCGTTTGACTTTCTGATTAGCCTAGAAAGGGGAAAAACATGCAAAAAGAGCAAAATAGATTTTATACAGTGTCAAAACTTATATCTTCAATTATTTCATATTTTCAGCACATTGGTATAATACATTTTATCAGCATCAGCTAGGAGAAACACGATAAGGTACACACTTATTTTTCTTTTCGTAACCTTGAAAAAAAATTACATTATGTAATACTATCACAATCAACATGACTGACTCAGCTTGGATTCTTCACTTTCAACTCTTTTTAAGCCATATCTTACCTCATCGCCTTCAATCTTCAGAGAGTACCCAAGCATTTCTTCTGCTGCCAAAGCTTGCACTGCATCCAGAACTGGTTTAGCTGATAGCATGCTTCCAACAGCAAGGAACCCTTTGTGCCAAAAACCTGAGGATACGCTCCCTCATTTGCATTGAGTCCCTTGAGGTCATGCGCCCAAGCTCTGCCTATGATCCTTCTTAAACAAGCTCAGCACATCTCAGCTTGGGAGATTTCTCAGTATTTTTCCTGAACTTTTGTTACATTTCCTAGCTTGTTTTTCATTTTATTCCCTCTCCTTCAATCCCTGTGTAGAAACTGATCCAGGTATTCAAGTCACAAGTATGGAACTGAAGCCTACCACAAACTTATATACACACATGTTCATGCAGGTGGCATTTTCCAATGATCCTGAAGGCTCTGGTTTGACACCACCTACTTTCAAAGCACATCAACCCCCAAAATAGTCATATTCAATATCAACATTCAGAAAATATGGTTCAGGCTGTTGCTAAACATATTTTAATTATTTTTAATATAATTTCTCTATGGTTTCCTAAAAACAAAACTAAAAGCAACATCTGGTTCCATGAAACTTCCACTTGCAAGTGTAATTCATCATTCAACACTAAATTCTAGTTTCAAATTAAAAGGCCAAACTTAAAGGAAGTGCTAATAAATGCAAATCTTTGCCTCAAAGTGAATTATTTTATTCTGCATAGCCTGCTGCTTCCCAGTACTTGGCTCTTTCAAACTGTTTTTCCTCAAAAACTCTAATAACATATTCCAAACCTCAGGAACTGAAAGTCACCTACAGGATAATTTTAATGAGATTTCAAAGTAACTATGGCACACATTCTGAGCAGGTCTATATATATATACTGTGATTGCAAGAGAAATGCAAATAACAGCTGATGTACAGAAGCAAGTCATAAAGGTTTAACATAGGAGCATAAAAGTCTATTTCATTAAACCGGAAAGCATTTTATTTTACTTACTGTAAAATCAGTTTAAATGTTGAACTGAGACTCAATGCATATATAAAAATATTGCTGATGCAGCACCACTAAATGCTAGCAGTTTCTCTTTAGTGTCTAAATCCCTTAAAATTCCAGCTTGCAACTCTGCTTTAAAAATTATGACATGTTGACAACAATGTCTGCATTTTTCCTTATTGTTTTCCAAACGATTAAAGCTTACCCTAAGCTATTACGTACTCATATAGAAAATAATTTTTAAGCTATTGTTGACATTTTAAAGCTCATTGCTTAATTTTTTATGCTCAACATTTAATTAGCACATAGACAAATAAACCATAACCCAGCAATGAACAGGAAGGTACATTTAGCATTTTGCATATTATTTACCATTATCCAGTAGCAGATGTTAAAACTTGAGCTTTGAACAAAATATCACATGCTGGTTTTCCAACAAATAACTGTGTTCCTAAAATGCCACTGATTTAGTTTCAACATTCTAGAGGTATTACCTTGTATGGGAAAATAAATTCCTTTTACCCCATTAAAGTAATCAGTTGCTTTCTGAATTGTGATATATAAAATACTATCTCCTCCAAAAAAATCAGAACTCAACCATACAAATCTGCCATGGATTTTACATATATATACTGAAAGTATACTGAAATATATTTATTATGTACTTAAATCCAGTTTTGAAAATATAGGAAGTGTTCCCTAACTGGGTATTACTAACTGAACACTGAATATCATATTATTCAACACTTGCTTAAAATTTTGGTTTACACACTGTTTTAAGCAACTACACAATTCTGTGGAGTTTTGCACCACTTTCAAGTAACAGCTACAGTACCATACAAATTGCTGGAGAAGTACTGATTGATTTATTCTCTCACAGGACTAATTTAATCAGTACCAATTCAACACCATCAACAGCACTGCAGAAGATGCAACAGAGACAAAGCTTTAAAACTTTGCGTTAGTGAAAAAGGACATATTCACCAGCTCAAGCCTTTGCAGCTCTTCAGTGCTCCTTTTCCAGATAATATTTAAATCTGTCTTGCTCACATAAACATGGTCTGAAAGGCTTTTGTCAAAATGAGCTGGTTCAGCAAATACTTCCTGCTTAGCCTCATTTAGATCATCCTAACGAAAATGGGGCTTGTGCATGTTTTTGTGAGCAGCTCTACCGGGAGTTTCAGGAGAAAGGCTCCCAAGCTCAGGAGTGGCAATGGATGACTCGGAACGATAACTTCTAAGTGTGTAGAGACAGGAGGCATCCTGTCCACGGGCTGAGGGAAATGTATTAAGCACATCAGCATCATTAAAGCACTGGAACCGAACTTACTGCATGAATAATTAATCATGCTTTCAAAAATATAACAGCATCTGGTATATTATATATACCAACAAACTCAAGATCTCCCTGATCAATAGCATGATTCCAAATCACTGTGATATTCACTCATACAGTTAGCTGAAGTGCTTGTAAGGAAACAGCAGAAGTGCAAGATTCAAAAAATTATCTTGGGGAACCTGGCTGCTCATGGCCTGGACAGGTACACAGGGTAAAAAACTGTGGTGGTGAATGGAGTTAGATCCAAATGGTAGCTGAACACCAGTGGTGTCCCCCAGGGCCCAGTATTGGGGCTGGTCCCAGTTAACATATTTACCAGGGATCTGGACAAGGGGATTTGTAGTCGTGAGGCCACACCTCAAGTGCTATGTCCAGTTCTGAGTCCCTCACTACAAGAAAGACATTGGGGTGCTAGGCCATGTCCAGAGAAGGGCCATGGAGCTGGGGAAGGGTCTGGGGCACAAGTCTGATGAGGAGCAGTTGAGTCAGCGGGGGGTGTTTAGCCTGGAGAAAAGGAGACCTTAACACTCTGAACAACCACCTGAAAGGAGGCTGTAGCCAGGTGGGGTTTGGTCTCTTCTCCAAGGCAACTGGCATTAGGATGAGAGGACGTGGCCTTGAGCTGCACCAGTGGAGACTCAGGTTGGATGCCAGAAAGGATTTCTTCATGGAAGGAGCGGTTAAACACAGGAACAAACCGGCCAGGGAGGTGATGGAGTCAACACTCTAAAAGTGCTCAAGAAACAACTGGACATGGCACTTGGGTCTAGTTAGCATGATGGTGTTCAGTCAGAGGTTGGACTGGATAAACTTGGAGCTCTTTTCCAACCTCAATGATTCTGTGATCGATTGCACTCTCAGTCAGTTCACAGACAACATCAAGTTGGGCAGGTCTGTTGCCTTGTAGGAGGGCAGGAAGCCTCTGCAGGGGATTTGGACAGGCTAGACTGATGCTGATGCCAATGGTATGAGGCCAAGTCCTGCAACCCCTGCAGTGCTACGGGTTGGGGAACAGTGGCTGCAAAGTGACCAAGAGGAAAACGACTTGGGAGGTGCTGGTCAACAACAGCTGAACATGAGCCAGGGTGGGCCCAGAGTGGCCAGCAGGACCAGCGAAGTGCTAACAAGCAACAAGACAAGAGGACATGTACCAGGGAGGTTTATATTGGATATTAGGAAAAATTTGTTTTCTGAGAGGGCACAAGCACTGGCAGTCACCATCTCTGGAGGTATTTAAAAGACTTGTAGATGTCATGCTTAGGGACATGGTGGATTTGGCAGGATCAGGTCAAGATCTGGACTCAATGAACTCAGAGATCCTTGTCTACCTAAATGATTCTATGTTTCTATTACCACTTCACATCAAATTCCGCAGTAGGTTTCTTTTTAATAATCTCTTCAATTTTCTTAATAGTTGAGAACATTTGCATGGATATGGTATTGTTACTATCTTCAGCTGTTTTACTGCTAAGTGGTTAAATCTTATAAACAGCAGCTGCATTGATGAAAAAAATACAACACCCGATATTTAATAGTCTCAGTTGTGCAAATACCATTAGTCTTCAGAAATGGTATTACTTCTCTGTGGAATTTATTCTAAAAATATGTTTAAAAAAGGTATAGTTATACTAAGAAAAAAGTAAAAATAGCATACATTTGTGTTGAGGTGATAATTGCACAAAACCTCCAAAGATATTTGATAATGAATTATGTACTGTATTCTCTAGGAAGGCATAGATAAGACAAAAACATAACCAAACTCTTTTCAGAAGGCAGGCCATATTAATTTTCCAGAAAAAAAATACATTATCCCCAGTGCTGGCCTCTAAACACTGGATTGATAAGGTTTTCATTAATACACACAACATACATAAAGAGCACCAAGTGGCAACCTATACACAAACAAAGAAAAATCAGTGCCACACATTCCTTAGGCAGGTGAAGTGTAAACAGACAAAACCAAACTCCAACAAAACTACAAGCCAAAAAATAGCTATAAAGAAGTGAAATGCAGAATAAGAGAAGAAAGTTGCTCAAGGTGAAAGTAACTCAAGATAAAAGAATCATTCCCTCTTTGAACAATCATTTTATTAAAATTCCTAGTTAAGGAACACTTGCAGCCAAGAGCTTTTGCTGTTAACTGATATGCAGATTGAAGGACACAATTAAAACCTACAATAAAAGTGATGCAAGTCAAAGGGAATTAATAAATGGGCTGTAATGACAAATATGTTTTCCAGTAATCATAAAAGGTTTAGAGTTGGCCAGCAGTAGTACCCGTAGCCCCAAGGATTACAGAGCTTGGCTTGCAGTTTCTCTAAAATTAAAAGGTAAAAAAGAAAAAATTACCTTAGATGAACCTAAAAATTATCCAGCAGGGGGATTTTTCTACATGCCAACCCTCACACATGAATTTACTTTGAACAGAACTCCTTTACATTTTCAGAGTATATAATGTCAGAGCAGCCATCATGAAAGAATGAAAACCAGGCATCAAAAATATCTGGATTTTGATTCATAGGTCATAAAAAAAAAACAACAAAACAAAACATGAACCAGACAAACAAAAAAACACCAACAAAAATGTAGAATGCAATCCAATTAAGCAATTAGAGTCAAATTACACTTGAATTTAAGAAAGTACTGCTGCACTTTGATCCTTCTGCCTGAACATAGAGTAACTAGAGTAACCTAGTCTGAACATGGTGTTGCCTGCACAGATGCTTTACACAAACCAGGGACACAATTCCTCTGTACACAACAAATGAAGCCTCTATTAATTTTCACAGCAGGGAGACACCTTTTGAAGATACAGGACAGGTTTGGCTACTTTGAGTGCTTCTTCCTTCAAAATAAAACCACTCTATTTTGTTCCAAGTTGAATTTTTCTTAGTTCCTCCAAAATCTTGAAAGAGAGCCACACTACCATCTTCCTCTTAAAAGTTTTTTTGTCCTCATCATCTCCCACCAAATTCATAGTGGGAAAAGAAATAAGCCATCTTAAAATTCACTCAGTTTTGGAAATCTAATGATTTGAACATTTGAGAAGGTATCTGGTTTCAGTATTTGTGAATATAATGAGCGAAAAATCTATGCTATATCAGGTAAGAATCAGAATCAGAAACAAGACTTTTGGGTGAAAATTCAGAAACAGAAAAAAAAAACGTTCCTGGTCCTTTCTGCCTGTAAATGACTGCTGATCATTTAGTCTTCTGATTATGCCACACAGAGTATTTTTATTATACACACAGAAAATCCAGTGCAAGTGTCTAAAAGACAAGATGAAAATCATCGTATTCTGGTTCTCTGGGCAACTATGGTAAAAACTTTCCTCAGAGTGATTTTATTTTCCAATTTTTTCTTGTGCCAGTTGATAACATAAGTCTTTGCATGCTAGCTTTTTCCTCTATTTTTCTTCTTATTTTAATACATAAATGCTGAAACAGCACATCTAATCTCAGTAAGTCAAGCATAAATCCAACAGAGACTGGATTTCTTAGTGCATACTTCCTAGTGATCTGCTCTGAATGTGTCAGTATGTAGGATAGAATGCATTTTGCCATTTGTATTTATGGTTTGGAGGGTAATAATTTATAAGATATGGATCAGAGCAGTCTTTACAAGAATGGTTTCCTAGGAAAGGGGAAAGAAGTTAAAGAACATCTTAAAATACTAAAAGGACAATTAATTCAATCAAAGATATTGATATTAGTGGAATTAAGACAGCTATGGCTGGCAATAGTTACCAAGAGCTCAAGATCTGAGGAATTAAAGACAAGATGTGGATCTTTCTAGGGATTTGCTGCTTTTAGTTAAAAAAATTTGTCATAGTGGTCCTATTTAATATCGCATTACAATAATAAGAAAACTTGCTGAACTATTACAAGGCTCTTACAAGGCTGCTGATGGAAAAAGCAAGAGTTCCACTAGAAAACAAAATGAAAACACACTTTAAATAAACTGCAGGATAACATATATTTTTAAAATGTATTTAAAATTTCAGAAAAAGGTAAGAGAAAAACTTTTGAGTGTGTCTGGGTGAGGGGAAAAAAAGAAACAACAGGTAACATCCCAAAACATCAAGCAGAGAGACCACGAAAGCCAGGGAAGTGATTAAGAAGGTTCTGCTGAAGTATGGAGGAACACAAGTAACAGAATGGGGAAAGAAGCTTCAGGAGGATTAATTAGCCAGGCATCTCTACAGGTTTCTGGACTAATAAATGTCCTTTTGAGAGGCTGTTATTGATTTTATGGTAGTTATGGGGAAAATTAACTGAATATAAGCATGGAAATGGGAGAAATTAGAAATGAAGGAGGTTACTAAACAAGGAGAAAACAGCAAATTAAACTGACTTCACAAAAGCAGTTTCAGTACTCTCAGGTACCTGGAAGGACAGGAGAAGAGACACAAAATGGAGGCTCAGAAATCAATACACCTGCATAAGCATAGGGCAGAATTGAAGAAATATACAGAGGGAGCTTTGACAAAGCACTAGAGATGAGGAAAGAGAAAATGTTATTTACTACCATAAATTTGCTACAACACTGAAAATCTGAAAAAGCAGCTGTCAGCAGTTTACTGGCAAAAAAAAAAAAAGACTATGGTATTTTTATAGAGTATCTGTTGTATAGATCTGGTTTTGTTCAATACTTTTAATTAGTAACAGGCAGAGAAAAAGAAAATACCCTTTTAAAATATGCACTAAGCTAGAAGAAAATTAAAATATTCTGGAAAATAGTATCATAATTCAAATTACTTTAATAAACTGGAGATATTATCCAGAAGACATTCCATGAATACAAATGTAAATTTTTCTACTCAACAATAAAACCAAATTAATCCCACAGAGGTAGATAGACTGGTAAGCAGAAAGACTGAGGAAGAAATATTTAATCATACTGGACTACAAGTTAAATATAAGGCAGATTAGAAAGTTGCTAAACTCTGGAATTTTTCAATGACTGCTCTCACAGTCAAGTTAAGGGATTAGGAGACTGATTAGTAAACAATAAAAGGTTTTCTCCAAAACACTAGTCTAACCTGTAAATATGCAGGGGTTACTGAAAAGTATAAATTTCAATAAAACTCCTCCTTTTTTCTTAATTAATTCCATGTAATTTTTAAAATTCTTCTGATATTACTGTGTTAGTGCACATACTTTCAAATTAAAGACTCAATTCATTAAGGTATACAGGGCAGAATGGGTGGGTGGCATTTTTCTGCAAAAGAGCCTGCCTTGAAAACTGTGTTAATAGACAAGCACATTAGCCCTCTTAATGATGCAAACACAAAGAGATTCTTAATTTTGCATCGTGCCTAATACTTTAAGAAGCACATTCCCTAGTAAAACTATTTTCAAATAATGTGTTTTACTTACACTGATTCGCAGGCAAGCCTTGTGCCTCAACACGAGCTGCTAAAACCACTGTAACTTTTCTGGGTATATTAACAATTCTGTCACTTGCCTGAAATGACAAACAGGGAAGGACTAGTATGGATGGTGTAGAATTAAAACCATCCTTTTAATTAAAAATTAGATTTCTTGTAAGTGTAAATGAAAACTGAAAGCATGTATGATCCTGGCAGGCTCCGCAGTAATTAATTCCAATCGCTCCTGGAAGCCACTCCTAGTATAGTAATGAAATTTGCACAATAACTTTTTATTAAGACAGTAAAACTGATGCACGGCAGTGACTCTATGCCCTACTCTCACTCTGCCGCACGCAGGCACGTACCGGGAGCAGCGCGGGCGGCGCCGGTCCCGGAGCCGCGGGCGCCGCGGGAGCGCCCCCTGCCGCCGCACGGCCGCCACCGCACCGCCCCGGGCTTGGGAACAGCGCCAGCGAGGCCGATCAACCCACAGCCCCTGAGGGCAAACCACAGCCCCTGCGGGCCATGAACAGCCCCTGAGGGCAGCCCACAGCCCCTGCGGGCCATGAACAGCCCCTGAGGGCAACCCACAGCCTCTGCGGGCCATGCACAGCCCCTGCGGGCCATGCACAGCCCCTGCGGGCCATGCACAGCCCCTGAGGGCAGCCCACAGCCCCTGAGGGCCATGCACAGCCCCTGCGGGCCATGCACAGCCCCTGCGGGCCGCCCACAGCCCCTGCGGGCCATGCACAGCCCCTGAGGGCCATGAACAGACCCTGCGGGCAATCTGCTCCCGCACAGGGAAGCTCTTCCTCACGTTTAAGTGGAACTTGCTGTGTACCATTTTCTGCCTCTTGTTCTACTGCTGGGCGCTACCAAAGAGAGCCTGGTCCATCCTCTTGACACCCACCCTTTTACACGCATTGATGGGGTCCACTCTCACTTTTCTCCTCTTTGGGCTAAACAGCCCCAGCTCCCTCAGGCTTTCCTTATAAATGAGGTGCAGCAGTTCCCTGACTGTCTCCATAGCTCACCTTCCCACCTAAATAAAGGCCATGGAGCCCTCACATCAGTTCAAATCAGCCCAAGAGCACCAACCTCCCTCTCCACGATCAGCCAGCAGTGCTGCACGAGCTCCAGCTCCAGGGCATGACCTTCTCTTCTACTCTTGCAACTCAAAAAAAAAACCAACAACTAACCCAGACAATATTATAATAACCACATTTCAGAGCTAATACCAGTATTAGAAACCAAATCATATTGCTTTCCCTTTCTTCCTGCTGAAACTCAGAATTTAGCTTAAAGGTAACTGTGACTTCCTCTGAAATTATCAGAAGTGTCATTTCAAACTCAAAAGGTTGATGAAACACACATGGGGGCTGCTCAGGCTTAGCACAGTGAGATTCCAAGGCGAGTGAGGGTTCTCAGCAGGGCACCCCTGCCTGGTATCTGCCATGTGTCACATCAGCTCTGGCATCAGTCTAATCTATACAGAAATACTGCTTTTATTTACAGTTTTTCAAGAAGTATGGATTAACATTGTTTCTTTTGAATTCAAGAAGCAGCTTAGAAACTGAGAATGAAGAAATGGTTCTGTAGTCTAACTAAAAGAAATACACAGGATGAGATCTCTAATTTTAGCCACTTACCTGCTACCAAAAACGGAGGGAAGCAGTCACATCCAAAGACTTTCTTAATGCCTTTGCTGCATCCCACTTCAAAGATATATAATGCCTTCTAGAGCTAGGAACTATACAAGATACACTATATTTAGGTTTAGAGCAAAATTTAAAATTTTACTTTTACATAACCTTGTTTCATTTTCACTTGTAACTAACCTGCCATCACACTTAGAGGTGACAGAAGTCACATCTAAAATAAATACATCCTTGAAAAGGCACCATCCACCATTAGTTTCTGAGAACATTTTAAATTATAAATAACTATTTAAATAGGAAATGTAAAAACATTTCCAAACTTGTTGAAAAACTTAAATTTTGCAAAAACTAAACATGCAGACATGCAAACACACCCACCGTGTGTATGCACACAGGGACTTGCAAATGAACTTGCTTAACCAAGAACTCAGAACCAGCTGCTTATTACAGAAAAAAAAGTTAGATACATGCAGATTACACCTGTAACAAAATAAAAATATTAAACACATTGACTTAACCAAAGCTTTCTGTCTGGCAACTGAAAGCTGGCTATGGGCAGGAGGAATGCTTGGGTGACTTCAGCTGTATTAAGAAGAATCAGCTCAGGCTCCTCTTATCTCATGACTTAAGATTATGTGAGTTCTCTGGAGGATGGCAGAAGGCAAATAAATCCCTAATGTTTTTAGAAGAAGGCAATTGCCTAATTTCATTGTAAACAAAAGGAAGATAAGAAATTTTCTATAAAATAGTTATTCACAACAGCAAAAGTCTTTGTATTGTCTTTCAGTCTTCATCATTAATTTAACCAGCCTGTAACACTAAAACATGTCTGCAAATTGAATTTTGGTTTATTTTCCTCTGAGCCAATTACTATTTTAGTTGTAAATTATTCAACTGATTTACTAATAAAAACAGCATACAGAAAAGCTTGAGAGATTAGTTAAAAATACATAGTGATTAAAGATTATTAGGGTTGATGGAAAATAATGGCAATTTACTGAAATAAAAAAAAGTTCAAAGAACAGAGTTCATGGACTAAAAAGGAATTGAAAGACCTAAACCAATGCACATTTCAAAAGTCAAAAAAATCTTTTCCATAAAAAAAGCCTTTCAATTGCAAAAAGGATTATTTTTTTTTGTATAGACTAGATTTTTTTGAAACAATAATATTAGAAAAAAAATTTATACAATATAGATTATATGTGTATATATATATTGGTATCAGATAAAGATGGGATTCTATACATTTACATTTTGTATCAAATGCACCAAATTATTAACACTACCATCCAAACTACTTAGCAAGAAAAGAATCTTTATTAAAAAAATATAGTCAGGAAATGATAATTTTCTATTATAGTAGTAGAACAGGCATTTGGTGTCTGCCTCACCTTTCAGATTTTCCAATGGAGAATTACAGAATCACTGAATACTGGGAGTTGGGAAGGACCCATAAGGACCATCAAGTCCTGCTCTCTATTTGAAGTGTGAAAAAGTCCAATTACAGCAGGGCCTATCCCTCTCCCATTCTGGATATATCAAACAAAAGGTACTCACTATTTTCTTCGAATCAATTCTTGAACTATCAGCTTGTTCCAGGTCAGTGTTTGCCCAGTCACCAACAAAAAGGGTTAAAGCAAAGCATTGCCTAAACCACCAAAATTATCACCTTACTATCAATTAATATTTCATTAACTTAGAGAATCAGTGCAAAGTGACCAAGACTGTTGTTTAATGTTTCAAATGAAATTAAATATGCAAATAAGATCCTTATTTTCCTCTAAGTTCAAAATTAAATAAATAATTCCTACATTTTAATAAATTTAATAAAAAAACTGAATTAGCTGTAATAAACTTCTTAAAATGCACCTGATAATTAAGTTTCTAGAAAACATGCTACAGTCAACATATTCTAGGCAGGAGGAAAACACCAATATACGAATCAAGAGAGCTGTCTGGCACCTGATTTGGCTTTGGAACAGGCTGCAGTTAAGGCAGATATCCACTAAGTGGCATTAGCAACCCAAACACTTAATTTTGACAAAAAATAATCATAATACAGAACACTTTACGTCCCACAAACAAATCGATGGAAAACATTTCCTTTGAATAATTCATTTTATTCAATTTTGTCATAAGTTTTGGCATAATTCCAAACAACACTAGTAATTTCCTTTTCAGATCAAGACATTTGTAAATATTTAGCAGGATGGTCAGATTAAACATAAAACCATAATGACAAACATATCAAACAAAGCAACTAAAATATGGGTGCAATGTGAGTTCAAATTAAGACAAATAAAACTACAGCAAGATATTTTAAAAGTAGTTGGGGTTTCAGAAGTGCTGTAAATCAACAAGCCTGTTGTGAAGTGCAAAAGTATAAAAGTCACACCAAACATTTACTTTACATAAACCTTTTAAACAAAAAGATCATTCTAATAATTTAGATATACTGATGCTACCTGATTCTAGGGAGTATAAAAGATTATGACAACTAGGAAAGTAAGAAAACTACACTAATTACTTAAGGATTTGGTTTCAAAATATTAATTAAGGGTTAATAATTGTAAACATACAGTTCTGAAAATTGTTTACTGGAAAAATGCCTTTAGGAACAATATAAAGATAAAAGTATTAGAACAGAATGCTCATTTAAGAATAGTTTTCCCCTATTCCTATTGTTTGTCCCTGATCTTTTATCACTGTCAGTTTGTTCATACATAAACACCTCAGGAAAATAAAGGAGGTGGAAAAATCAGTATTACTGTATACAAAATTACAGAAAAATTAAATGAGCAAGTACTTCTGTTTCTCTGCCTCATCAAACCATATATTTTAAGCTTGTGAAATATCCTATATATGCACTGAAAATTCTCAGCATACTTCAATGCTACAAGGAGTAAGACATTCCTTTTCCTTTTTTTTTAAGTGTTTTTTTCTCCTCGCTGGCCACAGAGGAATTGCATTAGGACACAGTCCTTCTTCCCTACATCCGCCTACGACAAACATTTGCTGCAAGTCAGCGACTCCAAAACCAAATTGTTTACAATTAACTCAAAAAGCCATTAAAAAATTGTTTCTTTGTTCCAGTTGGAAAGAGAGACAGCCAGATGTGTGGCTTGTTGATCTTGCTCTTTGCTGACCTCTGAGTGTAGGAAGAACTGCAGCTGAGGAAGGAAGTCAGCAAGTTGTGTTAATGAAGGTGAACATTGCAAAGAAAGGGCTTGCAATTTTTTTCATTAAAGAAAAAGACATTTGAAAGACTTTTTTATTAAAAAAGAGATAATACAAGGCCTTATTTTTTCCCACAGGTGAAAAATTGGAGCTTTTGTTTCAGAAGAAGTAACTGAGTTTGTGTATTTTGCTACTTCTGAAAAATTTTACCCTTAATTTCAAAAATTTCATGAAGTTTCACTGAGGTGCCTGTAAATTAGCAGATACCTCATCATTAACAGCTGCTGGAAAGCCATCATTCTTTGAGGATGTAAAACTCAGGAAGAGACTTTTAATTTTAGGCTCTGAGTCACAGTCTAGCACTACAGACCAAAATCTGGCATAAAGCTGAATTCCAAATTGAGAGTGTGCCCAGTTCTTGGAAAAAGACATCTGGCAAACAATACAAGGCAACCCCTACAATCACCACAGCACTTTTCTTCACAATTCTCCCTGGAACACATTTATGCATTGTCTCTGTAAAATACCTGGCAATGAATTAACTAGACGTCTGTGTTAAAAACTTTGTTATGTGGTACTCCTCATAACCATACAGAACATGCCTGTACAAGATACTTTATGAGATAAAAACCGTCTCAAAACCTGTACAGCAACAGGTGTGAAACATTATCAACTTGTTTATAAACTTCTAATTACTTTCTAAAAAAATGTTTGAAATGCATACTGAAATTCTACAACCACAGTGTTCCTCATTTTATCAAGATACCTGAGACGTTAGTAAGTTATCATGGCCTAAGGTAAACTAAGGACACATTTGTGTGTGAAGTACAAATTCACTCCAGAGATTCGGCTTTAGATATTAATTCTGGCACTCAACATCGATCCTTAAGCAGTTAGTGAACCCTGTTTCAGACATCCAACTTAATTGTGTCTGGATTAGGCCAAATGTTTCATCTCGCTCTCCCTGCACTGCTAACTTCATCTTAAACACTTCACATCACTTTTGCTGGAAAACAATGCCTAATTCTTGTCAAGCAGTTACTATTGTAAGACCATACTTACCATGTAAAGACCTGAATATAATCAGTTCATCTTCCAACTGTCTATTATGGTAGTAGTTAATTAAGAAACTTTCCAATGTATTCTTAGAAAATGGGAAATTGAAAACGAGAAACAATTTACTCACTTCCCACCCCATATTCTCCCGCTCCCAAGGTCATTTAAAAAAACAACAGTAATAGAACACAACATACACAAAATGCTTCGGAAAACCTTTATACTATTATTTAATCTGACACGGACATTCAAACTCTGGAGAACTAAAGCAATAATTCATGTCACATTTTTTGAAAGTTGTAAGGGATACTGGCTATTTTAAAAGGAGTCTACAAGATTCAATTTTCCTCTTTGCACTGACAGAAATGAAAACCTTGTCATGTAAAGTTCCCAGTACAGCTCAAACATCTCAAACTTAAGAGCACAAAAAATTGCTTCTGCTGCATTTAGAATTTAGTATTGGCTTTTCACTTTTATATTAAGATTTCATTTTCAGAACTTTTCCTTTCACACAAAAATCTTCACATGTTTCTGCAGCTTGTATTTGGTGAGTCTGAAAAAATTAATCTTTAAGATCAGCAAAGTCATATATAAGGGTTTCATTCTGAAAAAAAGTCTTAACTGTAAAAGGTCTAACAGCCAACAGTTAGACTTCAAAAATATATCAGGTAAAAAAAACAGTAATTAATTTTCTTACCAGGTGTAATTCCTACCAGTTTATTATTTTCTACCAATGAACTTAAGAAAAACAGTGAACCACGCTATAGTATTATTAACTTTATATGGAATAAATATTAAATAGTCCATACATTTCAGCCTTTTTTTTTCCCCTCCCCATTTCCTGTTTCTTCTGTCATATCAAGAGTATTCATCTCCACTCCTACAATTTTATTTTATTTTTCCTTTTCATTCTACTTGTCCTTTCACAAACATGGATAAGTCCATGCTGAACGCCTGGTTTTGAGATTCCTCCCTGGCTCAGGATCATCCCGGGCCATTAATCTTAGTTGAAATGCTATTGTAAAATTTAATAGGCATGTTACGTACATAATTCCTATTTCAACTCCCATATCACTGTAATAAAATAGGAAGTTGGAAGCTCTTTTAATGGAGAAAGTAAAACCTAAAAATAAAATATGCAAAATAGCAGGGCTGGTTATGTATACAGTCCTTACAAGTTCACATCAGTAGTTTAAAACACAGAGAATAATTTTCTACCCTGCAGAAATTGTCAAAGCTCTGATTGCAGTATTTCATCTTAAATCTCTCCTGCCACCCTTCCCATCCACCTCCTTCCTTAGACCTGGGTTTGTTGACCCATCCAATGAAATGAAACTGGAATATTGCTGTCTTTCAGCTACGCTAGTTCCACATCCTTTGTGACATCAAAGTGATGAATCTCTACACCTTCCACCACTGCAGGTGGCTTTATCTCTTTTGAACAAACCTCCACATGATCAGCAAACACCTTTTTGACAAGACTGTCCTGACTCCACCTGGGAGTGAACTGGCTTTGATAGAAACCCAGTCAAGGCTGCTGCTGTGTTGGGCTTGTTTTTGCCTGCAAATGGAAGTTTTCATGGTCTTTTGCCCACAGCATCACTTGTTGGATGCCTTTACAGCAAGCTGAATTAATCACAACATTCACTGTTACTAAAGCAGGATTAACTTAAAGAATCCTTTCCATAGGCAATGGCCTCCATCTCTCCAAGAAACCACTGGATCAAAGCTACCAACTTGCACAGTCTTAGTACTGACAGTCAGATAAGATACTATTGCCTTTCAGATTTTAGGTGTTACATGCTGCAAGCGCTCCAGGTCAAATGTCCTGTCTGCTTCACGCTTCCCAGCACTCCAGGAAGGGCTGGCAACCAGCACGGTTTGGGTCACAACCAGAACCGATGCCCGTGACTCAGCCCTGCAGGCCCAGTGCAGTGCTGACCACAACTCGGTTGCATGTGAAGTGTGACAGAGATGTCCCTTCTGGTCCCTATAATCTTTGTAGAAAACACAAGAAGCCAGATTGGCACAACCTCTAGTATGTCACAATGAAGTAGCTTGTTTCCAGTGACAAATTTTCTTTTAATTATATCTACAGATCAAAATCTTGTAGTTCATCTCTATCACCCTCTGCTTCCCCCTCAGCTTTTGAAGTTTGCAGCTGTTCACAACCTCTTAATAATCCTTCTCATGTATCAAACCTTTTCTTGGAGAAATAAGAAGTTTAAAGCCAATAAAACAATTTAGAGCTGCAGGTAGTGGCACTGATTCCCTTGTGTTGATACCAGTACTTCTGTGAATCTGCAGTGAACTGATGCAGAGGTCTAAACTCACAGAAGAGTAATCCTCAGGGAAGCCTTTGCAATCCCACAGATTTTCAGCAGCAAATTCCCTAAACCACCACATCCTGCTGAGTGAAGGTGTTGATGCAAGAGAAGGGGCAGACAGTACTCAGCTAACCCTTCTAGATGGCAATGAGCTAATAGAACAACTATATACCTGATCACAAAATAAAGTCCTGTATATATACTGACCATACAGAGTGGCTGGTGTGTTTTCTCTCAGGGAATATAGACATTTAGGACAAATGAACTATTAGCACTTAAAATCTCAAGTAACATTGGACTCATTTAACAAACACATAAACACTGCATAAAGCAAAGGCCAGCACAGTGCACTCTTTAGCCTTCTCACAATTCAAATACAAAAGGAAGTGGGTATTTAACACAGACACACAGTTATGTCTTACCTAGAAATAAAGTGGTTCCAATTCACATTCAAAAACCCAAAGAGGTGATGCTAAACATTCAACGTCCGTCTGTCATGAAAAACATTCAAGATTACACTTGGGGTTGGCTTTGCTCTTCCCTATCTCAATTTTGCAATAAAGCTTTCTAGTTTAAAAAAGACATTTCCACGAGAAATAGAAGTTGTTCTATTGAAAGTCAGATTTGTAACATCAAAAATTTTTGTAGTCATACCATTAAAAAATGCAGCTGGGTTGAAATGATCAGGTATTCAAACTAAATTTTATCCCATATAATTCTGCTGAATAGATTCAGCAGATAAGTGGGATTTTATAACAAGCTGAGTGGCCAAGACTGGTACAGCCAAAGGAAAATAATGTGCACTAATAATGGTATGTATTATATTAAGAATTAAAAGATATAATAATGAAATAATGGAAATGGAATACATTTCCAAAACATTTAGCAATTTAGTACAAAGGCTATATTTATTTAAAACAATATTTATATTGAAAAAAGTCCAGTTAAAGCAGTTCTAAATTCAGAAATTAATTTTCCAATCTTTTGAAATTACTGAAATACAGAATGTAATTTAAATGCCCAATAGTGATCATTTCATTTTCCAAGTGTTGGAGCAGGGGACAACACTAGAAAAACAAGGGGACCAGGTCCTTCTTAAGGTTCTATACAGACAGCTATTTTAATGTTACTTTTTCAACTCTCTAAATAAAATAAGAGAGATGCAAGCTTGCTCCTAGAATAAAGCTGAAAGTAACAAGGAAAAAGCCACTATAGAAAAGCTTGGAAGGGAACTTCAATTTCAATCATAACCTCAATAATAGTAATATAGCTCCACAAACACTTTTCCCAAATATTCAGTTTCACTATCCTCATAGCCTCAGAGGTCAAGCCATCCAGTTCATAAATCAGCTTAATTCAGCTTCATTAGATTTTGGCTTTGAAAAACACACAGTTGTGTTTCTGCAGCTATATTTATAAATATGTGACTAAAAACTGGGTTTAATCTAATCATGGACTTTTATCCATTTAACTTCAAAACAGTAACCTTGATTGCTGCCTAAAGAGGAATTATCTCTTTAAACTTGTGTGCGCAGTGCAGATTGGGGCTTTTTTCCTAAAAATATGTTCCTTACTGCATATTCATTATGTAACAATTCATTATAAAAGCAGATTAAATTATATCAAAATGTAACACTAATTTCCCAAGTAGAACACCCACACAGGGAGCTAATTAGGAATAGTTCCTCTGTGCAAACAAATCTTTGAACCAATTAGTACCTGGTCAAGTCGGGGAACTCCCTCTCTCTAGGGGAAGAACAATTTTTTTTTTAAATAATTTTTTTGCTGATGGCTGCAAATTCTCTCCAGTTCTGTAGCAATGCATGGTATTTGCAACTTATATTTCAGACACTTTGATGGGAACTCAGTCAAAATTTGGAAAAACAAAATGGTAGTAGAAGACCCATAAAAATCATAGAACCAGGACTTCAAACGGGATGTGAAAAATCCTGCTCTCTGCCTAAGCCAGTTCTATCTCAAGGGTTTAGACAGACCAGAACAGTAACAGTGAAATGACTCAAAACAAACAGTAGAGTAAATGAAAAAAGTACATGGGAAGAAGAATTCTCAATTGTTGCTCTATAATGAGAAAAGCAAACAAATAAAAACCTCAAGGCGAGAATATTATACCCAGATACCATTCTGAAAGCGTCAGTAAAACTGCATAATAGATGGTATTCAATGAGGGCTAAGTGTTCATTTATCATTGATGATGTTCAAGTCTGCTCCACAGCTGTTCTGTGCAAGTCTGAAAGTACCAGAGTTGACGCTTACCTTGTTGAAGATGATCCAGAGCCTTCCCAATACTTAAACAGAGGCTGCAATCTGTGGATTTTAAATTTTTTTTAAAAGGATCGTTAGTAATGAAACGGTTTTAATTAACAAGTAAAAATCAGAAAAGTTACTTAAATGCCTTCAAGAGAGAATAACTTCCCTTTTTTCAAAAGCAAAGAGTACTCTGCAAGGTGTCTTCTACTGTGCATTACTCCCAGAGACAAAGGTCAATTAATCTCATACTAGCACACACCAGGGTAGTGAATGACTGCTGCACAAACACCTCAGGACAGGGAAAGGACTGGCAGCACTGCACAGAACCAGACACTCACCCTTTCCCACAAAGCAATGATGGACTAAGAGACAACTCCTGACCCTCCAGTGCTACAGGGCTGCAAAAATCAGCTCTAAACACCGTTTAGTGTAGCATTTACTGCTTGAACATGTAAGGAAACATGTCTGCTTCCCTCTTGACTCAACAACAACAAAAATCACACGTCTGAAATACTCTGGAATTCCAACCTTTATGTAGAAAAACTAAAACTTGGAAAGAAAACCCCAGCAACTATCAAGGAGAACCTCCTGTTCATCTGAATTATAAAACCACAAAACCTTTGCAACTTATAAAGAATAGCTGTCCCTCAGCACAACTCAAGTAGTAGCTAGGACTGAACTAGATTTTTAATCAAATACAACATTCTGGAAATCTACTTTTTAATATTTAAAAAAAATTATCTCAGATATCTAAATTTTGTTCAGTATAAAACAAAATGAAACACAAAATCAAATGGGATATAAAAACAATGTCAGTGTAATTTGCAGGGTTAATGTGATTAGCAGGTATGAAATGAGCATTAAAAAAAGACTACAAACAGATGCCAGAAAGCCTTTATTGTCTGTGAGCAATAACTGCATGGAATGGGCTGCAAGGCAAGTTCACTGAGGTATCACATTTGGATTGAGAGAGATGCCTTTGAGTGAGAAAGACACTGCCATTGGAGGGAAGGAGGAGAAACCACTCTGAATAGTTTAGTTTACAGTTTGGTATCTTTAAAATATTCCTTTAAAAGTGGAGATAAACATCCCATGATTGGAATCAGTTTTCCATAGGAAAGCTGAGGGAATGAAGAACACCACTTTAATGAGTCAGAAAATAACTAAGTATCAAGACACTTTCTTACAACACTGTGACTTAACCACACGGTGAAGAAATGTATTTATGAGCAACTGCTCTTGAGAGAATTTGCAAGTCAGAAAAAAAGGAAAGTCATCATTTCTTAAACACCAGCCTGACAAAAATGGACTGAAATAAATAAGGCACTCTGAAACTTCAGTAAAATGCTGCTCTAAGGGAAGGATATTAACAAGGAGGCAAACCATCACATATTAACACAGAAAATTCTCTTTTACTATTTTGGGAAGCTTCAGCAAGTCAATTTATCTGTAGTTAAAATGCATTTATACAATGAAACACGGGAGTCAGTTTGGTTGCCTTAGTGTAGTAGTCAGGGGGACCTGCTGGGAGTAAAGCTTATTATCCTCCCAGGGATTTGAGCAGTCGTAGTTCACAACCAATTTGACTTAAGGAAAAACACAGCTGCTATTTTGAAAGTTTCCTGCTGTGTAAGAAATAATTAAGGCTGTACGATCAGTATTTCACAAAGCATAAATAGCAGAGATGCTAAATTAATTCTATCCAGAAATAAGGAGTTAAGTGAAGCTGCATTACAGAATGGACTACATAAAGTTCAAAGGCAAAAGAGGAGCGTTAAATGAGAGGAAGTGTGCATCAGAGGCCAAAGTCTCTCTTCTAACTACATAACCACAACATTATTTCATGTTTTAGAAGTCCTTTACTCAAGAAGTAGAAAGTACAAGTTCCAAAATGAAGCAATGAGTTTTATTCTGAGTTAAAATATAAAACCAAAAAAGGAGTAGCAGCTGAACAGATTTATCAATGTAAAAACAGAAAAAAACACAGACTCATGAAAACCTCTATTACCAACCTAGTACTATTTAAATCTTATGCAGATAAATACAAGATATAGCAATGGCAATACCAGTAATTCAGGGCAGTTCATCCTTAGAGCATCCTGACCTGAGTTTTGATTCTCTCCCAACACAAACTGCACCGGGAATTTCCAGCCCAGGAATGGCACTGTCCATGTGGGGACTAGGAGGTCAGGATCGCTGGACCACAGCCAGGTGGAGGAACACATGACAAGGTTACCAAGAAGCCTGTGCCATCCCAACAGCTACTCCTCATGTCCTGTAGAAGCGAGGTGGTGAGACAGATGGCTGTGCTCCACAGACTAGAGTCAACCCCTGAGCTGTCTGTTGGACCAGACACTGTTAAGTCATTAGGATGCTAATAGCTTTAACACTGCTTAAAGATAAAAAAACACCCACACACAAAACTTCACACCCTACAGTTTTTGCTAAATGTAAGGTTAGACTTGCACATCCTAGACAGGAGGCAAACAGACAATTATAAGAGGGTTGAGACATCTGAAGACAGGGATTCCCCTGAGAAAAGCGAAGGATTATGACAACTCAGGTTTGCATTAGCACTGCTCCTTTAGCTAACAGAAAGCAAAACTTAGGTCAGGAATAAGTTTTACTCTACTGCCAGGATACACATCCTCTGGATATTGTAGATGCCATCTGTTTAATACTCAGATTATTAATTTTGATTTAAAATGCCAGGCCATAATTCTTCAAATATATATATCTACTTAAACAAGTGCTTTCAAAATGGCTGATTATACTTGCGTATTCTCTGGGGCTTGTCTTAGAAAAGAAATATGAAACTCAATTATTCCATGATTTTAAGTTGCTCTGGCTCACTTTTCCAGCTTCCCAGGCAGCTTCTTACTTCCAGGCTTGAAAGAATTTTTCTTCTACCTTCCTAAGCACACATTGACAATGCTGCCACTGCCTCCCCAAAGAAGCTGCTGAATCCCAGCTTCCTGGAAAGCAGGATCTGTGGCCACATATATGTCAAAAAATAAAACAGCCCAGGGCACACAGCCACGTTCTGGGCTTGGAACCAGCAAACATGTTACAGCTTGTAGCTGGACAACTAAAATCCTATTCCTCCATACAGCCCAGCCAGATCCAAACAGACTTTTGGAAACAGTCCATCGTCTGTCCCAACCCCAGAACTATGCTTAGGCATTATCTGGGAGAGTGTTAGTTGGCATAGAACAAAACTGTGTCATCAGCAGGACTAAAAATGTAACAGTAGAGTCGCATGCCATACCCACTCCTTATTTAGTTCCTGCTATGAACATGCATCACAAATACAGTACCCAGTTTCTTCTGGAGAAGATCATTTTTAGAAGTTAATTCCATAACCAGCCAAATGAGTTTCAGAATTAAGAGATCACCCTTGCCTAGGTGGCTGTTGCTTTCAAATCAGGGGAACAGAACCACAAAATTATGTAACATCTGAGCATTTGTGTTTCCATGAGTATCATATGCAGCATATGGGAAAATTTGCACTCTCTAGGTTTTGGACCTTTTTAATGTGCTCAGATAGTTTGAACATGAGAATCTGATTTCTTAATTTCGGCAAGCCTGGACTACTGCCTGTAGAACATTAGCACTGACTGTCAGCTGGTATAAAATGGGCATAGCTCTATCAACTGTATTCCAATGCACAGCTGAGATTCTGCTTCTCCAAACTTCACCCACATAAGAGTGATGGGCAAGGAAGAAATTCATCTTACAAGATAAGCATTTTAGGAACAGATCTGTGGGTTTATTTCAATAATTCACAGTTATATATGTCTTCACAAATTGTTTTTTTTTGGTCCAAGTCAGAATTCCCAAATTAATTACTTAAAAAAAATTAATGCAAACCTGAATTGAAAACATTTACCCTTATTTCGCACAAAAGGGAACACAGCAAGAAGTTGTTGTAAAGACAAGAGAGGCACATAAAACTTTACTTTAAAGGAAAACACAACTACCATGGTGCAAATATGGATGTAAATATTGTACTTGGCAAGAATTACTGTGTGTAAAACTTTGTATAGATGTGATTATGCAGTGTCATAGGGGACTGAAAAATCTTTCTAACAACGCAGAAACATACAACCCTTTCACAACTGCTGACCCCACATATCATCATCTTCAGTGCCAATTCCTCACCCCGGAGTCTTAAGTGCATTGGCACTGTGTATTGAGTGTCCATGGCCAGGTTTTGGTAAAGGGGAACAGGATGGGATGATACAACTTGCCACTGGCCAAGGCAGACCCCATCAGTGATGGTGGCAACACCACTAGGACAACTGAGTTTAGAATGGGGGGGGTTGGGACGGACGACTGCTGCAAAAGACCAGCTGAAGAGAAAGTAAGAGCATGAGCACAACAGCCCTGCAGACCCAAGGCCACTGCAGAAGGAGGGCCAGGAGGTGCTCCAGGTCTGGAGCAGACACTTTCCTGCAAGCCCCTGGTGCAGCCCTTGGTGAAGCAGCTGTGTCCCCAGAGCCCAAGAAGGACCATGGGGGAGCAGAGATCCACCTGCAGCCCATGGAGGACCCCAGAGCGGAGCTGTGGGTGCCTGAAGGAGGCTGTGACCCTGTGGGAAGCCCACCCTGGAACAGGCTCCTGGCACGACCTGTGGCCTATGGAGAGGGAAGCCCACACTGGAGGAGGTTTGCTGGCAGCACTTGTGACCCCATGCTGGAGCAGCCTGTTCCTGAGGGACTGCATCCCTTGGAGCACTTCATGAAAAACTGAAGGCCATGGGAAGGACTCGCATTAGAAAAGTTTATGGAGAACTGTCTCCTGTGGGAGGGGACCCATGCTGGAGAAGAGAACGAATGTCAGGAGGAAGGAGTGGCAGAAGTGGGCTGAACTGACTGCAACCTACCTCCATTCTCCTCCTTCTTCTCTCATTTTTGAGGGAAAGAAGTAGAAAAATTTACAGTGAAGTTAAGCACAGGAAGAAGAGTGGGGTGGGAAGAAGGTGTTTTAAGACTTGGGTTTATTTCTCATTATCCTACTCTAACATGACTGGTAATAAGTTAAACTAATTTCCCCAGGTGGAGTCTGTTTTGCCCATGACAGTCACTGGTGAGGGATCTCTCTCTGTCCTTATCTCAAGCCACAAGCTTTTCATTATGTTTTCTGTTCCCTGCCAGCTGAGGAGGGCAGTGACAGAGCAGCTTTGGTGGGCACCTGCCATCCAACCAGGGTCAACCCAAGTCAATATTGACAAAACTGCTTATTACTCTGTAAAATCTTGAGCACCCATTTATAACTGCTGCAATACCAGCTGCCAATCTGGTCCAGTGAGTCCACCTAATAAGCTACCTAATAACCATCTGCTCCAACCTAATAGTCACAAATGAATTCCCACATTCTGATTTACCCATGAATAGTTTAACTGTAGTGGCTTGAACTACAGGTACAATTTCAGTCTTCCAAAGAGATGAAAAGATGACAAATATATCTCAACAATGACATCAACACTCAACTAAAGACCATTACTCCAATAAACCATAAAACTGTCAGATCTTTCAAGAAAAACAACCAGAAGTCTACAACACAATAAAAACCCACCCACATAAGTGAAGTAACAAATTTATTAAATCCTAGTGATGATAACACTGCAGGCATGAGACAGACATCTGTTTTTCATAGATCTTGGCCTACATCCTAGTTCTGATATTAAAAAAAAAAACCCAAAAACCAACAGCTAGAGAAAAAACTAATTACTTTAGATCCATAATTAGTATGGTCCTTTTGCTCACTCCCCAGGATACCTACAGTGATACTAGAAAGGGTGATGCTAGGAAATGTAGGAAATGACTATTCATTATTAAGATCTTAATTTTCTCCAGCTCCTTTTGGACTCCTTGACAAAATGCTTCACTTTGTATGAAAGTAAATGTTTGCATTGAAGATCTCAATTTTTCACAGTTGAGTCTGGTTTGCACAGATATTTTGCTGTGATTTCTAAAACATCTTGTGTTGGACTGGACAAGAGAGACAGCTGATTTGTATGCCCCCATGTCAAATCACTTCACAGCATCAGTAAATAAAGGGAACATCAAGGTTGACTAAGCCCAAGCTGATCAATACTGTGAATCATCGACTCAGAGATGGCTTTGAACACACACACACAGGACTTTAGCTGGCGGCATGGTTGGGAGTTTACCATCCCAGTGTTTGCTGTGCACTCTGATGAAGAATCAGGAGCCCATCAAACACCATCTAGTAACCCAGGCCAGAAACTGGGTGGAACTCATTTAGAGCTGCTAATTGCCTTCACTCTGTGGAGAAACTGTGACCCTCATCAGAAACTGTGCTTTTTGTCAGAATATGTCAAAGGATGTCAGACAACTCTTGCTTATTGTAAAAGAGAATCACTGAGAGACTGCAGAGTAAGAGATCTCAAGGACTTTGTGAGAAGGTACAGAGTTGTCCAGATTTGACCTCTGAGCAAATCTTCAGAGAACCACCCAATTAGTCTGCTTTCTGGAAAAAACAGACATGAAGCTTTTTAACAGTGCAAAATTAGGCAATGAATTCAGGCATGCCTACCTACAGTCACTGGCACAAGATGGGAGAATACCACATACAGTCATTCCTTAACAACCATCAGGAAAGTGTCTGCAGGTTTGGAGGAGAGCCAATCTAATCCCTAAGAACTGAAGTTATGTCCTTCCAAACTCATTTATATCCCTTCCCTTCAGAATCTCTCATCCATGCAGAAAGCAAAAAAAAAAAAAAGTTATTTTAAGAATTAAATGTCTAATTGCAATGTCAGTTGAAGGAAATACTACCACATATTTTGCTAGTAACACCACATTAAACACAGAAAGCAGAATGTTTTGTATCATGTACAAGAAACAAAGCAACCTGAATAACTTCCCCCCCCCCCCCCCCCCCCCCCCTCTGGCCCCAACCTCATCTTGTGATTCTCTCTAGAGTCATATGGCAGCACTTTTCTCCTTTTATGGGCAAAAAAAAAAGGATAAAGGAAGTCAGCAGCTGAGCGGGACTGCCGTGCCACATGAATTAAGCAGCTCAGAGCTGTGCTGCTCCTCTCGCATCCCTATCTCAGTGCATTATGGATAGGTACTCTCAGAGAGGGACACTATGAATCAACTTCCACTTAATGCATATATAATTACATGTCACTGAATGTTTCACACTGACCTCATCACTGCAGCATGTATTAAAAACCAAAGGATAGAAGGCATGTAATATATTTGCATTTGTTTATCTACCATCTCCTTCCTTTGTGTGAACGTCCTGTCAATAGCAGGCAAACCTCTTCTTTGGGAAACAGCTGTAGTGCTAGTCTGACACTGAGCAGCAATTAAAATTATAGTACTTTCTGCTGCAAGAATTTCCATGTGTTCCATGCTGCCCCAGTGCCTACCACCCACACCCACATTGGTCCTTTTCACCAGCAGCCCTACAAGATGGAATTGGGGAAATTTATTAATAGTCCAGTTTAGCAAATTTGGTGCTTTGAGAGAGAACTGTGTAAATTTCATTAGCTCAATGTAGGGAAAGGTAAATGACACCCAAAATTCCCTATGTATCAAGAATAAAAGCCTTATTGTTATTTTATCAATGGAAAGAAAGGAATCATTGTTTCTGCCTCAATAACTGATATAGACAATATGAGGAGTCACATCCATAAACAGCTTCAGTATTGAGAAATTATAAAGAAACCCACCTCCTCTCCATTAACAGGTAATGGGATCAAGAACTTGTAAGTACTCCCATCTCCCACCCAAGCACAGGCAGCAGGATCCATCAGCCAGAGAGCCACAGTGTGCACATGGCCACGGGCAGAACACCTGCTGTGGGTCTTGGAACATCCTGTCAGCCTTACAGGTACCACCACTGAGTCAGAGCCACCCTGCTTTCCTCCAGCTTTCTATGCACGCTCATTCTGAGTTCGATTTGACTATTACAACTTGACTACTAGAACATGACTACTTTGTTTGGAAGTGATGCTGAAAACAACTGAATTCAATTACATGAACTAGGCTTGCTGGGTCACAGCCCACACACTTCAAAGCTAAAATGTAGATAAGCATTTCCATGGTCAGAGGCCCTGTCCTTACAACTTTTTTTTTTGGGTTTTTTTTTTTGGTGCTTCTTTTTTTTTTTTTTTTTTTTTTTTAGGAAGGAAGCAGTCTCTCTGGTTATCAGATCACTATCAGGTCAGATCAGATGCCAAAACAACAGAGTTCAGAAAGGAATTTAAAATACTCCCATCATTTTTTGAAATCTAGCACTGCTCTTGCACGAAACATGGGATTTGTTAAATATATGTATATATTTCTTATTGTTAAAGATTAACTATTTACTCCTTAGAAGCTTTCAAGTGTTACCACAGTGTATTTAATTCTCTATTGACAAATGTTATTTCTTTATAAACATGGACTATTTCTTTAAAAAGTTGTATTTAAAATCTGTAGGTGTCCCTTTGCCTTATGAATAAATTAGAAGACACTGAATAACAGCAACCGACTAAGTACAAACACTTTATTACAATTGTGGTGACTCAGACTGTCAGGATTTGGCAGCCCACAGTGTTCCTCAGCAGCAGAACAAAAGGGGATTTTTTTTGGCAGTTTTACTTCTAGTTCAGTAAAGGACAACATGATACTGTCTGTGCCTTAGTGAATCAAAACCTCTGTAAAACAAAGGCATAACTAGTCAGACCCAAATCATTTTTTGTCTCACAGAATAAAACCGGACAAACATATTACCTATACATCTAGGACCTCTAATATGTGTGCTCTCTCCTTGTCTTTCAGGAAAAAATAAAATAAATAAAAGCAGAAAGATTATCTAGCTATAGAAATACAAATCAGTTCTACAGGCAACACAGTCCCAAAATACTTCAAGATCAGGAAATATTTTCTGGTTTCCTGTTGAATACAAGAGACATTGATAAAAAATTCTAAGTGAACTTTTTAACACCTTCACTAACAAAAAACATAACTTCCAAAGACCTAAGTATTGCATTATAATAACACAATCTCTAATGTGTTCAGAGCATAAAACACATTTTTAGGGAGACTTGTTTTCCAGCACTCCCATCATGATCTCATCTGGAACAGCAAAACCATCCCTGTAGTAATTGGTATTACAGAGCCCTACTGCAGCACAACCTTGGGAGAGGGTGAAGGAAGGATTCCAGTCAGTCCTACAGGGCTTTTATGATTTAATAATAATAATAAAAAAATACTGTAAAGAGTTACAAAATATCAGAACCCATTTCCTCTGCCACCATCAATTCTTAGGGAGAGGATTACAGACTTATTTCCAGAAACTTCTAAAGATGCCAATGTCCATCATGAAATCTGTATTTGAAGAAGTCGCCAACTGCCTACAGATGATCCTTGAAGCAAAATATTGTAATTACAGAGCAATACAGTACAAGCAGTCAGACTGTGTGTATGTGGGTGGGACAAAGTACAACTGAGACAAAATTAGAGCGTTCCTGGAAATAAAACATAACAAATTTAACAATCTAGCCTTCTCAAATCTAAACAGATCTCAACAACTCTGAGAAATGTTATCAATTTTTCCCCTTGCCATTGCTTCCCTCCCCAGTTTCCACAGTATTATAGCAATCCCCTCTGAAAAATCAGAACCAACAGATCACCCATACCAAATAAATATTACTGTATGCCTCCCATGGAGGCTATTTAAATACAATTTTGCAATCAATTTACCGGAGAGGGAATCATAAGGATCAGTTACCAGAGAGAATTTTCCTTCTTCTCAAAAACCAATTCTGGTCTGTAAGTGGCACCATCACTCAGCATTTTGATAACAGCTAAAGAAACAGTAATGAATTTTTGCCCCACAGCTCCACACCATTATTAACATGCACGAGAGAAACCAGAAGATGAACTTTATTCCCTCTTCCCAGAAAGCCATTAACTCAAGCTAACCTTCCAGATTTCATCTGGGGCAGCTGCATAATGAAAATTATAATGATCAAGCTAGATATTAAATACACTCACAATAAATAAAATAAAACAGAAAGCAGGTTAGCTCTGAAATATCTTTGAAAAACATGAAAACAACCCTTTCCTCCCACATACAGCTTAGGCAACAATAGTCTTAGGACACTACTGGGCTCAGTTCAGTTGCAGAGGCAAATAACACTGAGCTGTTTTGCAAGATCCCAGTAGGTGCTCCATGCCATGGGTCTATGCAGGACATGGGTCTTCTGGACTCCTTGCACCTGCTAACCAAGTAGAGATGCAACAGTTGTTGCAAAGCATCTCATCCAGGACAAAACATTTACACTGGACAACTGAATCAAACCAGACTCAAACTGGTCCTAAAACCAAAAGAAATACTTTCTCCAGAAGTTCTCAGTCTTGCCAAAGTCCGGCCTTCATCCCCTCAAAATCTACTCTCTTCCTAGATTTACTTATCCATATAAGTCTATAAACCCAAACTGGACTCACAGGAGAATTTTGAGCATGGCTGCAACAAAAATTTGGGTTTAGAAGGGAAAGTAAGGTAACTGGGATAGCAAGCAGGAAGCCACCTAACCTAATAGGTAAGAAAGTTGTGAAGGGTGTACCTTAAACTGATGTCACCTATTCCTGGAAGCTCAAGAGGTACCTATGTTATTAAAAAGGGTTGTAAAACCCTCAGACCTCTCTAGAAGCAAGATACATTCCTTCCACAAGCTCCTGGGGAAAGGAGTCATGCAATTTTGAAGTTTCGGATGAGAGGGCAGGAGCATGCCTTCAAGCACCACCAAGCTATTTAAAAGCATCAGGAAAGCAACCACAGAGGAAGTAGAAGTGGGTGGTAGACTCCTTTCAGGTTGAGAGACTGCCTCCCAACCACATCTCTGCACAACAGGGTAGAGCCCTAAACCACAGGCCATTGTCCTAAGACTATTCCTGCAGAAGTTATGAAATTGAAAAATATTTACTGGATGAAAGAATGGAACACCTATAGAAACCAGATTTCCCTCATCTGAATGCCTTAATCACAGGGCAGGAGTTTAGGCCTCTGGCCTAATTATTGTTTTTTTTTTTTTTTTTTTTTCCCCAAAGGTTGCAGGTGAAATAAAGGACAGCCTATGACACTCTGCTTGTTTCAGTCTCTTGGGAAGAGGGTGATGTGAGCTCAAGGTACTTAGAGATCAAAAGGACAGAGAATAAAGTGTCACACTTAATAAATGTGGGATGCAACTAATGCACCATAAAACATGAAGAGAGATTAACATAATTGCAAATACTTTTACTCAAATTTGAGTAAATAGCTTACACTTATTTCTTAGCAAAACAAGGTTTTTTAATCCTGAGGGAACATTCCCATCTCTGGATGCCAAAGGCAATGAAGTAGGAGAGAGATTCCACTCTCCAGAACAGACTCAGTGATTAACAGCTATGGATGGATGCAGAACAGAAGCCCTGTGCATCTCATTTTCTTCACAGTAAAAAATGTAGAAAAGTGTGCTTTCAGACATGGGTTTTAGGACCATCAACCTCAGCTTCAAGGCATCTAGTTGTAAAATAGGCCACTCAAATAATTTATGAACTCAGGCAGTAATATACAGAGAGAGAATTCCCCCCCACACCAAATCCCATAAATTATATACAAGAAAGCTTCTAACAACTATTTAAACTTTAAGTTAAACCTGTGTGCATCAGAGAGATACCGGAGAATACAGAATGACTTTTATCTAAAATGTCAGTTTAAGTCTACACATTCCCTTAAAAACACCAAACCACCTCCACCGTGTTTTTATATTGTGCAAACCTGCACTCTGTCATCTCATCACACACGAACGGAATCAAACTCACGATTTCAGTATGCTCCATGCCATATTCTAGACACAACAACTCCCATGCTCAATGGATGCTATGGATGCTCTTCACGAGGCCTGAGGAACACAGGTTCACGAATCACATTTATTAACCCAAGACTTGAACCAAACCAGACTAGCACTTTTGATAGGCACACTTAACACCACAAGCTACATTGCTACTGGAACCTTCAAAATGAACCTTTCACACATTATAAACATCACAAATTCCTTACACAGATTTACTCAAAGGTAAGACTAGGACTTATGCATTAGCTTCACCTTTGCCACTGCTGGTCATCCAAAGGATGTTAAAATCTGTCAACCTGTCCATAATGAAAAGCACTACCAAAGTACTGTCATGGACAGAAGAAAAAAAAAAAAAAGGTAAAATGCACAAAGAAGTCCCTCAGAGCACTGGTTTTCTAGTCTATTGACAAGTCCATAAATTAGACAAGAGTATTTGAGTTGTTATCATGCCAAAGTAACCATTCCTGAATTAAGGTAAGGCTGAGTGATATTTAACTAAATCTCATGGTTGCTATCCTCCAGTTGGCATAATTTCTAAACATTTTAAACCCACAGTACTAAATAAAAATCTTTCAAGCACTTGCATGTCAGTGCTGCACTGAGTCACACCAGTCCTGAAAAGTTCTTGTCCTATACATATTACTGTTATTTTTTCTGTAGGATCAACTACTGCTACCAGTTAAATCAAGAACTAATATTGACCAGTATGTAAAGATAGAAAATAAGATACGTTTTTAATTGTAACTGGAATCAGGAATTGGAATTTTGGCTAAGTAGAAGAATGGTAAATTCCTGGTACTTCATAATAATTAGGACCTGTACAGCTCAAATCATTCAGATTGCTCTCCTCATTATTCACATGAGTGCAGAGCAGCTTCTATTACAGTTTTAATTTAAACAACAAAATTCAAATTTATGACTACATTTTTTGCAGCTCTCAAACTACCCCATATATTAAATATTTAAATTCATGCCTCTCAAACTGTTTTCTCTGATTTAGTGTTACTGTTTTGCATTCCTAGATAACATGAGTAGAAAGCACTGCTAAAAGAATGATTGATAATATTGAAATGGATCCAAATACATACTGAATTCAGTACAGAGGAAACACTAAGATGTTTGGCTGCTTCAAATTAGCATACATTGTTAGCATCCATACACCCCTATCTACTGACTTTATAGTCCCAACAAAATACCCTGTTTGTCTCCAGGGATTTTAACAGGAGACCTAATGATGTCTGGATCATATACAGGGTTTGGATATACAATAGTATTTTTCCGGTTTGTTTAAAACATGAACTGAATTATTAAGTTCATGTACTACTGCATGCAATATACATCTAGTGCTCAAGAATGCAAATAATTCCACAAAAAATATTTTATAGTTTCTCCAAAATCTCTAATTAGAATGGCATTTGGGAGTTGATAAAAATATGATAAAGAGATCTTACTTATCTCTACACCTAAAAAATATTATTTCTATCAAAGTACAGGAATGGTTTTTCATCTGAATAACATACAGCATTTAAGCTCATTTTGTATATCACACAGTGTGGAAATCTGCAACATACTGCACATGCAAATCCTCAATGCCTTTGTAAGGCTGCCATACTGCTGAGGACAAGATATTTCAGCCTGACAAAACAGCATCAAAAATGATGTCATGAGGACAAGCTAAGCACACTAACAATGAATTATCTTCTCAGCACTGTAAAATTCACTAATAGACTCACTGTCATGGCAAAATGACATTTGACAACAGTAATTATGCAATAGTACCCAAGATGATCACTATTTTCCCTTTCTGACTTAATCAAGGGAGGTTTATTCTAATTACTGGCCCACACTGTCTTTTCAATCACTTGTTTTTTATTTAGTTTCAGTTTTTAATAAAGAGCAGAAGTTCTTGAGGGAAAAAACAAAGCATCACTGCAAAAGCAGCACAGGAGGGTATTGAAGAAGTACAGAGCAGAATACAGTAAATATTGCACAGCCTTTGAGAAACCATATAAGCAACTCAGAAAGCCTTGCTTATACTTGCCATAGTTTACATCAAGTGAAACTTTAAAGACCAGCAAACTGTACTACAGCAGTTTAAGCTGAAGAATAAAATTGTCTTGGTTGCTCCTCTATGCTCTTTATAAAATTAAGTCAAACCTTTCATGATGTTCCCATAATCTGTAACTTAGTTTCATTAAAACATTTTTTTAAAGTCTACCACAGGAAACAGTAGGACTTTATCATTAGTTTTTAATTTGGGCCTGGTGAGATGGGGGACTGGGGGTATTACAGAAGAGTAGAAAAGAGATTTAAATGTGAGAAATTACAAGGTTTATTTTTAAAATTACTTTAAAAAAGTACATTGCTGATGTAACAGTCTTCCTTGCATGTTATAGAAATACGAAAGTTACCATAATAGAGAAAAAGGAAGTATCAGCTCAGTTCTTCCCTGTGTAATAGGAGTTGGGATATTTTTGTAGAGCTGTGCTGAGCATGTGAAAATCTTTGCCCACAAGGCAACCTCATGTCATGACAGCATTTCATTCCAAATCTCCCTCCTAAGAGTTCACTGCTAAAGTAATTTTTATTTTTTTATGGCCTTGCAGATGGTCAAAACAGAAGAAGCAAAGCAAAGATATCTCTGTCCCCCTTAACCTACCCTTTCCCCAAACATATAAACTGACTTTAGAACTGGCAACAAAAACAGAGTGTAAAGATGGTCTGTATGGCAATTAAAGACCAGGAACAGGCTGGAAATCAACTCACATCACCACCCTCGGCAAGTTATTAGCAACACCACTGAAAGCCTGTGCAGTAAAGAGCCTCACTGTGTTGGCAGTGAATTATGGAGCATTCGATTTTACACAGTAGCAAAATGTATTACTGAGCCCTTAGCAAAACAAACCCCAGATAAGTAAAACTAAACGGTCTTGGGATCAAATGAGGAGAAAATAATAATAGGAATAATAGATACAAGAGTGCTATCTGTTTGCTGTTAACACCTCCCAACATGGACAGCGATTTAAACGAGATGAATGCAGCGTTACAGAGCCTGTCTTTCATCTCCTGTCTAGGTACATCCCTCTGGAAACACCACGCTTATGGCACCCTGCATCCAGCAATCACCAGCAGCTGCAATAGAAACTTTTCGGAATAACCAAAGTTTGAAGCTTAATCTCCCTTCACCCCCGCCACGGCGCACTGAGTCCAGCCAGGCACAGCGACTCTGACCGACAGCGCGGGCAGCGCGGAGCTCCGCCGGGCTCCCCGGCCCCGCCGCGGGCACAGCCGGCTCCGCGCCGGCGCTGCTCGTCCCTGCGGCCGCAGCGGCTCCGGCACCCCCGGCCGGCAGCGAAAACACGGAGACTTCCACCCGGGAGAGCCCAGTGGCCGGGAAAGCATCTCCCCGGCTCGGCGAGGCCAATCGGGAACCTCCGCTCGGGCTCGCACCGCAGCCGATGCCTCTCCAAGCGGGGCTGGGGGCGAAGCCAGCGCCCGGCGCTCACCGCCCCGGGGCCGCTGGCAGCGCTCCGGGGCCGCCGCTTCCCGGGCAACAGTTGTCCGTGTCCCTCCGGGTCCCCCCGCCACTGCCCGCAGCCCCCGCGGGGCGAGGGGCAGGGGCACCGCGAGGAGAGCGTCTCGGGGCCGCGGAGCGGGCACAAAGGCGGCTGCGGAGGCTCAGAGGGCGAGGGGAGCGGGGAGACTCCGGGGCTGCGGCGCGCCGTCCCCGCCCCGCCGCGATGCGGGGGCGCCGAGAGAAGGAGCAGCAGAGGCGGCTCGGCGCCCGCCCCGCGCTGCCCCGGGCCCCGCCGTGCCTCCCCGCTCTTACCTGGGCCGCCCGTCGCCGCTGGCCGCCGCAGGTACCTTCGTCCATCCCCCGCCGCTGCCTCCGAATCAGCCGCCGGCGCTGCGGCGCGGCCCAGCCCGCCCGGCCCAGCGCGACGCTGGCAGCCCCGCCCCGCCCGCGGTGGCTGCGTGCGGCTCCCGCCGGCGGCCGCCCCGGGGCGGCTCCCCGGACCCGCCTCCCGCCGCCGCGGGCGAGGCGCCCTCCGATGGGGATGGATAGGGATAGGGGTAGGGATAGGGATGCGTCTGCCACCCCGTGCAGGGCGTACGCGGGGACCCCCCGGCTCCCCAGCGGACAGGCCGGGGCGCTGGGCTGCCCGCTTAGCGGAGTCGGGGCAGGGGTGCGTGTGACTGTCACCCGCGCTGCGCCCCGCCCGCGCACATCGGCGCTGACCCAAACACTCCCCGTCTCGCAGGATCCCATCCCCCTCTCTCTCCGGTGGCCTCCGCTGTGGGATGGGGGGAAGTGGTAAAGGACGGTGTCTGTGTGACTCTGTGACTCTCAACTCTGGAGTTCCGAGCTTCACATACATTTTTTTGTGTTTCTGGCTTTGTAGAAGGCAGCGCTTCCTCAAGACGTCAAAACCAGATCTGAGCCGATTCACAGCTCATGAAAATACTTTGTACTTCCTCTTGCTGTGCTGAGGGTTAAATGAGGTTAAAGTAGCCAGAATGGCTGTGCAGCACTTGGTTTCCCCCTTCCCCAAAAGCCAGTCTGTGCGTCGTTTAGAGCGAGAAAGCAAGAAAAGAAAAACAAAAGTGACAATATTAGAAGTACAGTACAGAAATACCTGCTCAATTGTTCAAAGGGCTTTGCTTGCTGAGCTCTTTAAATGTGAGAAGCTGTGATGCTGACCTCAAAGCCATCACAGCTTTGTGCCACTGAACCTGAGAGTTCACAGCTGCTTTCTGCCCCAGGCAAATGTGCTGAGAGCTGTGTGCTCAGAGAGGTGTGATTCTCATGAATAAGGCAAGTATTGGAGCCTTCGTGAAGTGGAGTGGTTTGGCAGAGCTGTGAAAATGTAGGGCCTGCTGCTGCCTTGACCCTCTGGCCTGTCACTCCCTCTGAGCAAGCACTCCAGAGCAGCATCACTTTCATGATTTAACTTCTTCCCTTTACCCAGGCTTGATCCAGATGTCCTTGAATTGTTCTTTTTTTGGTCTGAAAATTACAAATTGTCTAGTTAGAAAATGATTCAAGTGACATACTTAGTCTATTAAAAGGCTGTGTCTCTGTTGCTGTAGCACATTTAGTATAGCTACCCTTACAGCACCCAGCTTAGTAGAACACTGAGCTGCTGGCTTGCATTTTTTACCCACAAGTCTCAAAGTACCTTTTAAAAGAAGTAAATAGCATTGCTCCACTTTCAAGTGGGAAGAACAGTCACATGGAAAACTTGAACCAGGAGAAAGAACTGAACCTCAGATTCCCGGCTTGCAACGTAATGTCCCCTTTTAATTATTTTTCTGGGGCATGCATTCTGACTGCTTATAATGGTTGTGTTTTGAACTGGATGCTTTTACAAAAGAAGACACAGCTGCCACCCATCTTTTTGAAATATCCTGACTCTATGACTACATGCTATCTATGTATGTTCTCAAGTTGTCTGCACTGAATACATCAAGGACTTAGCCAGAAGAATACTTTTATTCTGCATACCGGTAATATTTAGGAGTTAGAAAAATCCAACTTTTAAATCCTGCCAAAATAAAGGGATTGCTAGATATTGATGAAATTAACTGTAGACCATCTGCATGTTCACATGCTGCCATCACATACTACCATAAGACTGAAGTTGTTCAGCCTGTAGGGAAAATGGCAGGTGAGTGATAGATTTCAGTTTCTCAGTTTTGGACAATGACATTAGAGACCAGGAAACAATTATTTAACTGCCTACTGGCATAGTAGCCAAGCCACAACTGTCTTTGTGAAACTGTTGTCTTAGTGTTTGTGTGAGACAAGTTCAGTTTGCAGCACATTGGGTAGGGATCATATTCTTCAGTAAAGTAATTTCTTATCACTTGGACTCTGTGAGTTATCTCATATATCACACAGTTTTTCTTTGAAAATATTCAGGATACCCATGATTTTCTGTTTTATCTCTACCAGCCCCATCCCAATACCTCAAGAACTCTAAACTTTCTCAGGTGAAAGGATGTGCTTGCATTTACACTGGCGAATTGTGCCTCTAAATTTGGGTATACAGACACCTCTATTTCTTAGACATTATTTAGGTGTCTAATCTCCCGTTACAGGCAGTACTAAAGTCCAGGTCTAGTGCTTTCCTGAAGTAGTTTCACACATCACAAGAAGCAGGTAGGCTTCTAAAATCAGTTCTCTGGTGAACAATGCAATGGGCCAGCCAGTAATAATCTGGTTATTACAGCTTAAAGCTACCCCAGTCCTGATCCAGGGGTGGGATAAGCACAAACATCCAGAGATTTTGAAGTTACCCTTGGGTAACTTGCCTTATTTTCTACTTGTCTTTCAGAAGACCTGTAGGTCCTGTGGCCTGTAGATGTAGTTCAGAATGCCCATTGGTACTTAAGTGAATCTGTCATCTCTGCAGTGGAAATTTAAGTCACTTAGCTAAAGACACCTGCTGACAGACATCCAAAACATAGAAGTCTGAATCTCACACTGAATCCCATCCAAATCGATCTGCAGTCTGAAATCAGAGGTGATTTTAACACATTTTATTTCACGGTTATGACAATGTATACACAACCAGTTGCCATGGCTCAGCTGGGACATAGGAGCATAGCAGCAATCTCTGGATCTTTTTAGGTGTTGGCCTTATCTGCTGAAATTTAAATGGTGAAATAGATTCTTTTTTTAAAAAAGAATTATTCATAAAAGTCATCTGCAATACTGGTAAATACTTGTATTTTTATCTACCTGGAACAGTGTTGTTTAGGCTTATGTAGAGTATGGTGCCTTGCAAGTCTGCATTCAAAATCATCTGGATGCAACCAGCAGTCACCAAACATATGGGCACATGAGTTTTCAGCTTTTGATGTTTAACTTGCTAAGTAGAACTAAAGTATTTATCTAGCACTTTTCTCCAGTATTACATGTGGGAGTTTATTTGTAGAATAAAAGGAAATCTTAATGCTCATTTTAGCTCTGTGCAGTCTGAAAGGAAACAGGTTATTACAAAGAGCATTTTGAGGAAGGTTTAGAGCTCTGTTCAGAAATTACTAAACTCAAAGGAGAGGGTCTTTAATTTCAATGCCCATTCCATCAGCCCCTTAATAATTTCCTCAGTCTGGAAGCCCTTTATTTTTGTGGTTAACACAGAAAAGAAAA
>QUSF01000002.1:7784622-8035043 GCA_003676055.1 Chloebia gouldiae | reverse complement strand
TAATTTCAATAGCTCACTGGATATGTAATATTTCATTTATCACTATTAATGTTAATAAGAAAATGTCTAAGTTCCAAACTACTTTAAGCTGGCCGGCACAAACCCATTTTCATTTGCATCGAGCAAGATGTATCCTGGCAACCGTATATTTTTGGATTCGTAACAATTTATTCTATTCATTTTATGCAAATCAGGTAACCAATACTGCAAGAATCACGAGAATACAAAATGGATAACTTCCATCGTTCAGAGCTATAGATAGATGATGAGAAATTTATGTGAGTTAAATATTTTTTTTTAATAATCTGTTAGACATTTTCTTCAGTGTATTTATCCAGCTTAAATGTGTGTCTGGCATGATTCACATATTTTTTTACTCAAACATGAAAAGCAAGCAGCAACCCCACCTGAGTCACATGCCATCATGATTATCCCAAACCACAGCTCTGCTTCTTCTCTGTTATTTTCTGTGCTGAAAATCCTGTATTTTTCACCAAACTCTCATATAACTTATGGAGACAAGCTGAGGAGAAAAGGCTCCCCACATTCCCACACCTAGGAATGCTGACTTGAAAGCTTGAGAAGCTAACAGCATCTACAGCAATATGAAGTTGAAGCACTATGTGTGTATATATATATATATATATATATATATACACATATATATGTTCTATCATGTGTGAATGTTATTGAAAGGACATTTTTCAGAGTGCTGTCTTCTGGTTTTGGTGGTTATGTGTCAGTAATTTTTTTTTTACATTTGGTGTAGAAGGTGGCTTACAGAAACCTCTGTATTTTGGTATATCACAGTATTACAAAACAATTTTTAAAATTTTTTGGTAAGATCTATGGAGTTCATCAGGGACATAGCTTGTTTATAGAAATGTACCGTGTATATATACTACCTTATAAATGCAGAACTATTTATAAAAGTCATTTATTCTTTCCTACTTTTTAAAATTAGTGTTCCTCAAGAACTCTCAGCCTGGATCAAAATCACAGTCGGAATACTCTGAACAGCCTGGCCTGTGTGGTTTCTTTCAAAGCAACAACAATAAATGAAGTTTGTCTAGCAGCATGGCTGGTAAGCTGAACCACAACTCTACAGTGAACATGATAGCTATTGTTGTTCTGCTCCTAAAATTATTTTCCTCAGCTGACCAGTAGGACTAAGTTATGCCCAGAATAAATTCAAATTAGACAACTGAAATGGTCCTCAGTCAGTTTTCCTGTGCTTGTGTTGGAGTTAAATGTACATATAGCAAGAGAACTGTTTATGAAGCCACTCCTGAGCCAATGAACTCTTCAGGTAGCCTAGGACCCTTTCAATTTACATTCTTATAGCTACTGACCAACACAATATTCAGAATATGCTTCAGGAAATAAGCAGTAGAGATTTCCTTGAGTACAGCAGGCTCTTTCAAAAGAGAGGAGGATAGAGCTGATGGAAATGGAAATTTCCTAATTTATCTAATTTTGCTCCATTGCTACATGGCAGTCACCAAACTTCAATTGAGCTGAAATCTTTGTAGGTAATTTAAAAGGCCAGGGCTCCAATTTGAAGACGTATGAACTGATGAGCTGTTGTTATAGGAAATTACACAAGTGTTTTGAAGTGACAGTTGGGTTGCTAAATTAGATTCCTGTCTTTTGTAATAGGAAAATCCAGGCTTTGAATTTCCCATATTATATCAATGTGGATCCAACTTTTGCAAAATCCATATGCATGAATGCCCATTGTTTATAAACCAATTCCTCAAGCCTCTGCTTTTCAGCCAGAAAGAAGGGTAGGTGCCCAACTGGACTATGGGAAATGTACGTGAATGTCTTGATTCTTATATTTCCTAATTCCTAAAATCCTAATTTTGCAGCTCTAAATACTGTTTTTAGCAAATGCTGTATATATGCAGCACCATTGTTTAAAGAATACATCAAACCAAATATGATCTAATACCCTGTCTTGCATAAGCTATTTGGAAAGGATTTGCAGGATCCAGGCCCTCCTTTGCAGGAGCATTAAACTGTGAATGGATGTCATCTTCTCAGTTCCACTGTATTGGTACCACCACATCACCACTCACAGCTTGCCTCTGTTTATTGTTCCCAAAGATTTGTGGGGGTGATTTGCTATTGCAGTCAAAATGAGGCAGGTTAGATTAAACAGTTTAAGTAGTAGTTCTCTCCTGGGTCACTCCATTTTGACTGAACCATAGTAAGATGTGCTCACCCTGTCAGCTCTAGGATATGAGTAGATGTGACAGCCTCCAGCACAGTGTGGAGAGAGATGGGCTGATTGTTCCTGGAGCAGGCATCTGCTTAGTGCCCAGCAAACTCAAGGAACTTAAAAAACTGGGTTGTCCTACAATTATTTGGCTCTTCTCCTATAGCAAATAACTTAAAGCACATGCTATATCTTTTATCAAAGTCACTTGGGATTTGTCTGTTCTTTGCTGTATCAGGATGTATAAAAATCACTTGGTGTAAATCTAGTGAGTTCTTTTCTGCAGGGCCGTTTTACTTTTTGTCCATGTTTCACAAAATGTAGAACATCTATACTACATGCAAGCTAGTAGGAGACTGGCCACTCTCTTTTTCCTTTTTTTTTTTTTTAATTTATCTGAGAACAAGGAAGATAAGTTTAAAACTGTCTTACATGTCATTTGACCAAAAAATCTTCACATTCTTATCATTATTTTTTTCACCTAAAATCTGAAGAATCAGGAATGCCACCTCTTTAAAAAGGAGTGCAAAAATGGAAAGAAAATATAAGTGTATCAGTACTGTTAGATTCCCTTTGAGATGGTGCCAACATGAAAACAATTTAAGCCCTCTACATTTTAGACATTCCAAGCCTAGGCTATCATTTGTCTAGCATGTAATACAAACAGCACAGCAACAGAAGTGTTAGGAAGATTGAGATAATGCTTTCCTCACTTCCCAAAAGGGCATTATTCTTTTTTCTGTCTTATAAGAATTAGAATGATTATAGCTCATATACTATCCTTTGGTTAGATGATGTTAAAACTACTTTAAAAAAAACCTAAATATCCTTATTCTTAGTAAAGTATTTTGGCCTTTTCTGGCATCTGAACTAGAAAAGCTGAACATGCTCTTCTGTGTTCTCTAAATAACCTTACATCTCTTCTTACAAGCATTGACTCTATGTGTAAATGAAATAAAATATTACTAAACTGAAAGGTAAATACAGTGGTAATAATGGAATGTCAATAGTCAGCAGTCAAACAGATGTTTATAATGAACACTAGTTAATTCTGAGTCAATTATAAGGATAAATGGAAGGTTCATTTATATGTGTTGAAAAAGACCTGTGTCCACAAAAAAAATTGAAAAATCATAGGCTCACAGGATCATAAAATAATTCCTGTTGGAAGTGACCTCAGGGAGTTTCTAGCCCAACATCCTGTTCCAAGTAGGGTTGGAACAGACCATGTTGCTCTGTTGTTTATCCAGTTGGATCTTGAAAACCCTTAAGGAAGTAAAGTGCACAGCCTCTGAGTGAAAGCTGTTCTTGTGACTGTCCTCGTGTTCAGGACACTACCTTACAACCAGTCTGAACTTCTGTTTTCAGCATACATGTGTTGAAGCTCCTCCACTTGTCATGTACCACCCAGGAGAGCCTGTCCCTCTCTTAGAATCAATCACAGAGTGATTTGGGTTGGAAGGGACCTTAAAAATCATCTAATTCCACAAGGCCATGTTGCTTAGGGCTCCATATAACTTGGTCTTCCAGGGCTGCAGAAGGGATGGGTCTTCTTGATAATCTTCTCAAAGGCCTTAGAGAGCTACTATTAGTTCCCACCTAGTAGAGATAAACAACAGATAGTAAATATTTGCCTCATTTTTACCATCAAATGCTATGATTAAGAAATAAATATCTTATGCCATCTCACTTTCTTCTGTTTACCCAATAACATCACCTTTCCTACTCTCACCCCCCTCCCTGTTTTATCTTTGGGAATCCATTCATCCCAAAGCCCACAAAGCCATGAAGATGATGTTGCCTTGAGCTTTCATTCTAGGGAGATGTGCTTCTCACCACTGGTGACAAGAACTCAGAGGGTCTCATTGCATTGGCATCGCTTCTTGCAATGGTCCTAATTAGACATTGTGTAGTTCTACTTGTGATTTCAGTTCGTAACTTCATTGCAAAATAAAGTATGTTTTAGACAACAGGTTATGCAAAGTCTTTTCTAGCTCATTAACAGGTGACAATAGAAAACTATTTCACCTATGACAAAAGTTCTGTTCATAAAGTTGTTAGAGGAGCAACTGGGCCCTGAATTATGGAACTATTGATTTTGCATAAAACAAATGAAACATAAAAATGAAATGAAGCATATTCTTTAAGTCTTTCAGTGTATTTTCTGCATGTCTTTGCTTAAAATAAGTGGTTACTGCTGCTGGTATCCCTTTTAGAAGGATCTGTTAGAACCAAGAGCTCTGTTTCAGTGCAGTCTTAACAAAAAAATGCTTAACTACACTACAGCTTCCATCACAATGAAAATTGAAAAAAGGATTTAAAAATTTTCTAGAGAAGACAGCCTCTATGTCTGAAGGATGGCACAGAAGAAGTCAAGTAAAATAGCTTTTCCTGTCATCATCACCGGATCAAATCACAAGCAGATCTATCTGCATCACAGAGTTTGAAATTCAGTTAAAATCTGGGGGGGAAAAGTGTGATTTAGTAGCATGCTAGTCTTCCTAGTAACACATGCAGAGCAGAAAAGAGCCTTGCATTTTTGTGAGGTTCAAGATGAGGGAATGAATTTCCTTTCTGTGTGTGTTCTATTTGTGCAGCCATGATTACAGATGGTATTTTCTTTATCCTGAAAGCTCAGCAATAATAGAGAAAGCCATGCAATTGACATCATTTAATGTGCCATTAGAGTTTTTTTCCTTTCCAAGCATTAGTTTGTATTACATTTTGTGCTGAATTGTACCAACTCCTTCCCACCAAATAAAGCAGAGCATAAAGAGAAGGCTTAATGCAAAAGAGTCAGTGAGGTAATTAGTATTTTATTCAAACAAGCAGGTTCAATTCATGCAGTACCAAATAAGCAATTCCAGCTCTGCTTCCCTGACAATCTTCACTATTAATTGAGCACATCTAGCTTGCAGTTTGCTGAATAGCACAAAGATGACGCCATGGGCCACGCTGCTGCACATGGCTTGCAGTCCATTGATTACCCTACAGCAAAAAGAGGGGAAAAAAAGGAGAAGGTTAAAAGTTGTATTTTAACCTATTAATGGCCATGAAAACTAGAGAGTTTAGGGTCTGTTCCAGGGTTTCAGCGTCTGGCAGTAGCAGCTTTCAGATCTCTAAAGGGTTCCTCTCTCTTGGAGGGGAACTGCCCTGTGAAGCTTGGGGAGGAGCACAGATATGCATATTCAGTCCTGGGCACAATAGCTTCATTCTCACTGTCAGGTCAGCAGTCAAGTTCAGTGTAACTCCTCCTTCTGTTTCTGAATCAGGACTTTATGGAAATGCTGAGGATTTTTAATAAAGCAATTCTGCTGTGAAACAAATCTGCCCTTCGTGACAGCTTTTTGCTAAGCAGCACCACTGCAAAGCTTATTAAGTCAAAATTTTAAAGTTCAAAGGCAGCATCAGGTTTCAGTAGGCGTCTTTCCTCATCTGCTCTTCACAACAATATAATTTGCTACCACCCCTATTTTTATTACACAAGTAACGTCTACAAGCTCTTGCTGTTGTAACACTCAATCTATTTTAGTAACTAGTGAACCATTCACACTTTTTTTTTCCCTGCTGAAGGTAGAACTTCACATCTTTATGCTGATTCTCAGCCTTTTTGTTCCTAAATTCAGGTGCACTCAATGGTTTTTAAATGGTGGCATGCTCTTCCATAACCCTGGAAATGGTCATTTTCAGCAATCCGTACCACTGTGCAAAATTAAATTCATGCATCACAGAGCAGAGAAGAATATTATTCCACGATTCTAAATTCAGTCATTCATATCAGCTGACTTATGGTCAAATCTTGCTTCACAGGATATAATTTATCATGTGGGTAAATGATATCCTTTTAAATTTTAGTATTATAGCCCTTGTAAAAAAATGGTTGCAGGTGATTCTGGGATGAAATCAGTATCCAAAACTTTCATTTTTAAAACAAAGATGCAAAGCTTGCCACTTCTTGCAGCACTGAATTAATAATTATTTTCTTATTGTTTTCTATAAACCCTAAAAATATTTTTTAAAAAGTAAAAGCACCAATTTGCACCAATTCATGGGAATTTCTCCTGGTTTTATATTAATTTCAGTGCTTTGAGTTGCAATCACATTGAGCCCAGTTTTTTAGTGCAGAGGACATGTAGGAGAGTTAAGTGTATGGAAAATTATTTCCCTTAAATTTCCAGTTCTTGGGGTGCCCATCTGTGGGCAGAGTAACTGCGAACCCTCCAGTTCCCCCATTGTTATGAATCCAGCCACTTGCTTGAATGTGGTGTCTCCAACACAGTGATTGTGTCTCTGGGTCCATTTTATGAGGATTTATTAATGCAAACTTACTCCTTCTTTATCCCACAGTAATCCTACAGATAGCTGCTGAGAATCATCCAATGCCACTGGATGTTACTCCTCTGTCCAGGAATCCTTCCTCAGCCACTGACAGAAAAATCCATCTTAAGTCATAATTAAAAGGTTTAGTAAAAAGTATTTTGAAGACAGCCAGTCTTCTCAGTGAGTAGAATGCAGTGGGTTTAAAAGAATAAGTGGGCTTTTTTTAATTACACCAAATAGTTCTTCATAATCCTCTGTGATCGAGTTCATATGTGATCAGTGGGCTCAGTAAGCTGGGTGGGTAGATCTGAGGAAAGATCTCATGGATAAATTTTTTCCCAGGGTAAACGCAGCTTGTGGGTTTTTTTTGGTTTTTTTTTTTTTGGGGGGGGGTGGGGTTTGTTTTTTGGGGGGATTTTTTTGTCAAAGTTTCCATTTTCTGTGCAGGAAGTTTTCACTAAAAGAACTCTGGTGTCTGAAATGGCATGTGACATATCATGGGAGGTGGCAGTAGAATAAATAGGATGCCTGTTAACGAAAGTGAGTTTCCTTCTACACAGTCATTACTTTTGTCATGCTAACTTTCCATATCCTGTAAATATGAATCTCACCTCGAGCAGGAAACACATGTTCACATGTTCTTGTCATAGAAAAAATTGATAGAAGGCAAAGTTAGCTGGTACTGAACTGAACTTTTAGTCTGCAGTGTTTAGAAAAGTCACAAATATACCAAGAGGAGATTTTATATAGAAAATATGAAGCATGAGTTGTAAAGTAAGAACTGAAAATGAGCAGCAATATTAATTAGATTTTCTTAAATAAACCTGAGAATTCTGATTCCCTTTCCTTCTGGTTGTAACCATTTCTTGTGCACATAACAGAACCCCAAAAACCCTCTAATAGTGAGAATTCATCTTTGAAGTCTTAAAATGTTATGATTCTGTATCTACATAGTCACATAACTGTCAAGGGTATGTTTATGTTAGCGCAGGCTGATAAAACCCAAACTGCAAACAAAGTACTTGCATGTGTACAGTGACGTGTGTTCCTGTATATACAGAAATATTAAAACTACTTTAAAGTACAACAAAAGCCCATCACTTCACAAACAATTGTTCTCAAGGGGACCTTATACATCGCACAGAAAAACATTGCACAGATAGTATTTTAATAAAGTTTGGGAGTGGAACTTCAGGGAGCCATGGGAGAATCCAATGAAGAAAATCTCTGGTTGCTTTAATTACTACCTGCATGCAGTAAGGAAAAATCCATCCCTGATTTCCCATTCACAGCTGGAGCATTAGTACTGTGCTGTGCTATGTGCATCTCAGCAAGCCATAATGGCTAATCATGGCCTGGACAAGTTGCTAAGAGCATCAATAAAGGACTGGAATAACTGACATAGCTATAGCAGTGATATGTGCTATAAGGAAAGAAAAAGAAGAAATTTCACAATGTGTTTCACAAAATCATATTGTGATTATAGAATTCTATTTTTCTGCAGCAGTTGTCACCTCAAATCATATAGGTGAAGCCCGTGGTGATAAGTGCAAGTTGTATTTGTGGCTGAGGCTGAAATTAGACATCTTAATCTGGAAAGTAGTTCTCAAAATCCCCACTTTATTTCACAAATACCACAATATTTCATCAGTTGTGCTTCCTACGGCCTTGGTTTAAACCTTTCCTTAAAATTACTATAATTTTAGAGCAAGTGTCTACAAATCAAGCCCATTTTAGGAACAAGGAAGAGGCTCCGTGCTTCAGCCTGGTGATGAGCACCAGCTGTCAACACCTTTGTGGTGCCCACGGAGGGTGGGAGCAGAGCTCTGTCTGCCAGCCCAGCGTCTCCTTGGGATCAAAGCTGCCCTTGGAGGTCCCCTGCAAAGGACACAGCATATTCAGCTTCTTCCATTCATTTTCTGCAGCAGGCACCTTAGGAAGGGCTGGGGGTCTCTGTGTTTCAAACAGAGTCTCGTGGAGCAGCAGGGTGTGGGGCAGGGGTTGGTTTGGGGAGCACTGAGGGTGTTCTTGCTCTGCCAGCACTGCTCCCCAGTGCCAGAGCCCAGGATGGGGGAACAGGGTCAGTCATGGCCCCTGACATGGTGCCACATGGCCAAGGCCAGCCAGATGGAGTCCTGTTATAATTATTTAACAGAATATTTCTGTTAGAAACATGAAGTTTAATGGAATTTAGTGTCCTTTAGGCTCAAGCAAGAAGTTTTCTGAGAAAGCAAAGCTCCTAAATTCTGTCTTCCTACTGGTTATGTCAGAAAGTAGTAATTACTTTTCCTAACAGTTACTTAAAAATCCAGTAGCTCTTTTATGTACATGTCTGTTCTAAGTCTTCATCACAGACCAGTGTTTCTGTCAGACCTGCAAATGTCTGCAGGAGCATTTCATCACTTTTTGCCTCAGAGATCCATATGTGGCACTCCAGATATTTGAATGGAATGTGAGGTCTGTCACAAGGTGAATGTTTGTAGGCAGTTGTAAAGGCACAGACTGGTTCTTGATCAAACCTTGTATGGCTTTTCTTCTTTAGAGATTCACACTTGCACTTACTCTTGTTTATAAGCATGCTAAAAGAAAAGGAACAGAGTGTAGGGCTGGTGGCCTAACTGCTATCAGAGAGGTTACTTGAAGAAGGCTTAAATGTTCAAAGAACTGGCAAATGTGGGTCTTGGCAGCTTCTGTGCAACCAGTTCTAAAAAGCCCTTACAAAACATCTAATGAAATAGGATGTCCTTAAAAAAATAAAATAATAAAGTTACTGCACATACTAAAGTGCTGATTGTAGAAAGTGACACTAGGAACATTAGATGTTTGTGTCACAGTCAGTGAGGACAGCCCTTAAGAGTCATTGGACATTGTTAAAATGTCGCTACTTTTTATTACTTTTTTTTTTTTTTCCGCTTTGGGATGCCTTGTAATAGAGTAAGACCAGTTATGGTAGCAGGCTTAGGCTGCAGGAGGTATTCATTCCAACTGTGACAATATTTGTAATAGAACATTCCTGGGAGGTCTACTGGCTTATTTCAAGATGATCTTTTTTATAGATACTATCTTTCATTTGAATAGATGTTCAGAGCTATTTCCCCTTTGTTCCCATTTTTTTTTCCTTTTTTCTGAAAAAAGCTAGGATGCAAAATTTAAGACAGTAAAATAAATTCAATATTCACAACTTTCCCAGTGACACAATAGTTATAGATAATATAAAATGCATGGAGGTGCCACAAAAAAATGCCATGTTACAATTGTCATTTGCAGTCATTAGTGTGCTTTAAAAGTAGAGCCAAAAATAATTCCTAAGGCACATAAGATTCCCTTTTAATAAAGACTCACATCTCCCTGACTACTGCAAACCACAGATTATTTTTGCTATCTTTTTCTTGTCTATGAAGCTTTTTTTTCTGTGTCTCTTGGTTTTCCAGTCACGGGAAAGGAATAGAAAGGTGTTAAATATAACTTTAATCACTTGCAGGTTCCAGGCTTTGGTGGTGTAGGACCAGGTCATCCAACTGGGAGTTGCTAAAATGAGCAGCCTTCTTATTAAGAAGGCACACAAGCAAAGGTAAACAAAACTGCCATAAAGGCTTAGAAAACACAGTTTGCATGTAAATACTAGTAACATTTATGTAATATTTAGATTCTAAAGGTTTCTCTCATCATTTGTCTAACTAACTAATAGATACTTCACAGTCCTCTGGCTAAGGATATGTGTATACCTCCATGCTGCACAAGAACTGGCACAAATCTGAACTCATTAAGTTCTTCTGAACTACCTTTGAAGGATATTCAGGTTTAGTCCTCCATGTCTTTTCCTTCTTTAAGGATTTCTTGGTCCTCAACTCCATCAGAAAGGTATTTTCAACTTTCCTGTCATTTTGTGGTTGTTCAGTCCCTTGAGCTTTAGCAACTTGCATATGCATATGTCATGGCCATATGCAGTAATTTATTGACTAGCACTAAACGTGGCATTTTCTTGACACCAAAGCCAGTTTGACAGTGAAGCTCCCTCATCCCCTTCATCCCTGCTTTCTACTCTTTCTTCTGCTCCTGTTTGCTGAACTTTTAGATGCTGCCAGTTATTTTTAACTTCCATAATTTTACTGATCTGTGTACAATCCAGTTTCACTAGGAATTGTATTTGCATGAAGGAAGATTTGATTAATTGGATCAAAAGTGAAGAGAATTATTCTATGCTGAACAAAGCACTTGCTAAAATATTCATCCCAGTAAGGCCTCATTCAACTCTCAGTCTTTGTTTAGAGGACAGAGTAAATTTAGGTCTAGGACTCCTAGTACCAGAACAAAATAATCACATGATAATCATAATTATTCTGGTATAAACCAGCTGTGTAAATTCAAGCCTTTTTAAATGATTAATTTATGTGAGGCATGGACCTTGCACTGCTAGGTTTTATACATAGTAAGTCATTATCTATTTGGTCCCCCATGTGCTGCATAAAATTCTTGCTGTTCTCCTGTGTTCAGAATGGCAGAAAGACATAAAGCCAACAAATTTTGTGCCATATGTTTGAGACTAATGCTGTGAAAGCATGTTTATCTGCATATTTTAAACCAAATAATTTTAAAATCCTCAGTTGAACATTGATGATTATATACCTATTTTCCCATGATAAAACTTTTCACTTATTGAGACTTACAAATTTCAACATGCAAAATTATGTACATATTTCATACAAACATGCAAGTGAAATTAATCTTTCTGGCTTCTGACAACACTGTGGTAACAAGTCATTTTGGAAGGAATGCAGCTCCTCCCTCCAATTCTGTCCTTGAGGGATACCACACTGCATGATTCATCTGACCTGACTTTAGATGTGTACACCTGAGTTAGCCATACTGTATAAACAATCAGGAGAAATGGGCATGTGATTCATCTGACCTATTTTGGCCACATACTTTAGGACGCATTTAATTGCAGTCTAAAAATGTGTCGTAGCCTTCTTGACTAGAAAATTATTCTGCAAGATCAGATCATATAAAATGTGTAAAATAGGACAGATGAATACCATTTGAACTATCTGAAAGCAGAGACCAGATTATGTAAGGCGTTCGACAAAAGAAAGTGGGAAAAGGAAGGGCACTAAAGCTGCTTGGTGCCAGGAAAATTATAGATGTTGGGTGCTTGCTGAGCCATTTTTGTGCTGTAAAAGAATACTGAAACTCAAAATATTCTCTGTTCACTTGCTCACACATGAATATCCACTGCTTTTTTGGATGCCTTGCATATTTAGAAGCCTTGAAGATGTGTCAAAAGAAAGGTGATCTAGGCCATTCTGCACTGGCAGGTAGGGACACCTTTCTAACAATCCTAGAAGTCAAGGTGTGGACAGTCACATCAGCTCTCTAATGGTCTTCTAGAAATACATCTGGGATGGAACTCAGCTCAAGATGGAGGCACCTATGCTTCTGCAGGAGTCTGTATGTGTGCTTGGTGGTTATTATTGTTTGACAAGACTATCCAGTCCAGAGGATGTTATCAATGAAAGAAACTTTATCAAGTGAGGTACAGACACTGAACCCTCCCCAGGTTCCTGTCTAGCTGAGCTAATTTGTATTGTTCTATATAGAGTTATATAGCAAATTGTATTGGCTGCACATTGACCTCCAGTCAGAATGTTGTTGCTATACACCTACCTTGGCATATTTAATGAATAAATAAAACTCCCATATCTCCAATAGCACCAACTTTATCATGATGGCAAAATTCACACCTTTTATTGTGTCATTTGACATATTAAAATGCTGTACTGTCTTCTCTTCTACTACTTTTTCATATGCTCTTACTATCTTCTCTCTATTCTGTGCTATAAAATTCAATCAATTATAGTAGACTTATTTGGTCATATTGAAATGTTACCAGTTACCTTAATGCAGGTATAAAAAGCCAATAAAAGTCAAATTTTCATGTCCAATAAATACTGGTTTATTCCTAATCTTCAAAACACTGGTTTTCCATTTAAAAATATTATTTTGTTTCATGTACAGTTTTTAATGAATGATGTGAATTACCAGAAAGATTTAAATCTAATTTGTGATATTTTTCATTAAAAAATAAATATAATTATGTACATATATAAATATACATGGAATAGGCATAACATGCTTCATATTTGGACGTGGCAATTTAGAAGTGTACTTCTAACAGAATTATGAAATGGTTTTCTTTCATAATTCAACTCAATTTATTTCTGGATTTAGAGTATGCATTTATTACTATTTATGTAAATGTTTCATGTCATTTAGATCACAAACACTGGAAAAAAGATGTATTTTACATAAACGTATAACACAAATGAATATTTGATAATCCAGAGATTTCTGCCAGGACTATCCTCTTCAAAATATCAAGAGGTCAATTTTTCAGGTAAAGCGCATTGCCTACAATTTTGAGCATTACTCAGAACTCTGAATATAAATATTTCTCAATATTTTATGAATATTGAAAAATAATATGTTTTATGAAGGTCTTAAATCCATGACAATATTTATTCCCCTACTTACTGTGACAAGAAAGCAATCATTAAATAAAGATTCAGATCTGGCTTAAAATTTATGCACAGTTGAGAAAATTTAATCTCTGTTCCTGAAATTGCATTTTATAGATCTTGTTGCTTAGAGACATGACAAGGCTGGACTATCTGCAGAATAGGAACACTCTACAAACACATATTTCAGGGTCCTGAGCCAATCTTCCAAACACAATGTCTGTTTTTCTCCCCTCCTGTCTCTCCTCCCTTCCCAGCAAATACATAAAGATCTGAGCTGAGAAACCCTTTGCCAAGATTCACATTTATTATTCGCTTCCTATCTTTAATAGATTAAAATATTCCAAAATCCCTGATGCTACTCCCCCTTTTTTTTTTTTTCTGCTTTCCTTCTTCATGAAAGCTGCTAAAATAATGCCTGAAAATCTTTTCCCCAATAGTAGAGGTGAACAGACTTTGATCAATGAAGTCACAGCTTTTCAAGACAGACTGTGCCCGTGCACTTTCACCACGGTGGGTGGTGGGGTGAGTGTCAATCTCTTTTCCCAAGTAACAAGCAACAGGACTATGGGAAATGGCCTCAGGTTGCACCCAGGTAGGTTTAGATTGGATATGAGGAAAAATCTATTCACTGGAAGAGCTGGCAAACGTTGGGATGGGGAAGTGAGTCACAATCCCTGCAGGCATGTAGATGTGGTGCTTAGGGACATGGTTTAGTGCTGGACTTGGCAGTTCTGGGTTGATGGTTGAACTCAGTCTTAAGATCTTTTCCAACCTAAATGATTCTGCTATTAAGAAAGGGCTGGGAAATATTTTAGAATAGCAAATTAATACTTTTTGAAAGCTTCTAGCAATGCTTATCGAATTTGTTGTTTCATACTTGAGGTAATATTGTTGTACACAAACATGCGTATTTCATAGCTAAATATTTTCTTTTCCTGCATGTTCCAAATACAGAGGTAGAAAAAAATATGGGTAAAATAATTAAATAATCCAAAAAGGAAAGAATTTCAGACATCACTTTAAATGCAGCATAGATTTTCCTTTTATCTTTGACTTTATTTGAAGCCACAGCTCTACTTGTGATGAATTACAACTCAAAACTCAGTCAAATGTCCTAGGCATGTTTTTCTAAGACATGCCTAAAAAATATTGTAAAATTACAATTTCCCACAAGAGTGAAAGTTGTCCTCCCCTGCTTTGACATAAAGACAGGCTGTACTGCTAGACTGCTAACCTGGCAAAGATGTAATGGCCCACATTTTCCCAGTGAACTCAGTGGGAATTTCTGCCTTCTTCCATAGGCCTTTGGGAACAGTGCTCCCTGAGAAATGAAAAGAAGGTGTAGGACAAGACCTTCCAGGTAAAATTGATCTTGACATTCATGAAGGAATGTGAGTAATAAAGCTACTTGAGCTTTCTGAAGCCACCCACTAATAGCAGAGGCACAACTTTTTAGGTCTCAATAAGCATCAGACGTCTTAAGTTTCAACCAGCAATACCAAACTGAATGTATTGGGTGTGTCCAAGAAGTTCTTTTGATCCACCTTTCTCCCAGCTTGAAACAAGTCCCTGTTCTCTGGGATGGAAACTCAGTGCTCTGTGCCACGCTGTTGTTTTGGGAAGCAAAACAACAAAATTCTTCTTAGGCCTGTCAATAATGTTAATACACACACTCTGCACAAACGTCTAAGTGCCCATGCTACAGAATTCCTTTCTTCTGCAAAATACCTTTCCTGACCAGAGAAACCAGTGTAGATTAATTTTATCTTTCAAAGGAAAGAAAAGGGTTGTGGAATGCTGTGGGGATAAATATTTCCTCAATCTTAAACTGCACAATGAAAGCTTTAATACTAGACAATCTTAATGAGTTCTGTACTTCCAGGTCCTCTCCACCTCTGGATAATATTGAGGCAAATATGTCATTGCTGAATTAGTTCTAGCCTCTTTCTATGGAATCTGGTATTTAGCAAATTTTTTTTTCATTTATAAATATAATTTTATATTTATTAGCCCATACATGTATCTTTTGCTGGTTTTATTTTATTATCTCTGTTAATCTGTTAGTAGTTTTAGAACACTTAAAATCGAGCTGATGGTATGAAGCAGTGCCATCTTGTGGCACTTATCACGTGTAAGGTTATTTCCTGATTTTTCTGTTATATTACTTTATATAGTTGACATTTTCAAGAGTGTTAATTTTTGTTGTGATACAATAAACACCCCTAATTTTAAGGTCTTTAAGATTATTCTTGAAGTGTTTTCTAAGAAAACAATAAAAGAAAATCTCCCTGTTTACACAGGAACATTTTTGAGATCTTTTCTTTCACTTTAAAAAAATTCATATCATGTAATAGAAAGAAAAAGTCCTTAGAGATTCTAAAATATATTTGGAGAATTTGAAGATAAGCAAACTGTCTTATCATGCTGTGAAAATATGTGGTCAAGAAGGTATCTTGACAGTTTGCCCTGATAAAAATATGTTCATGGGATATAATTTATTTGCAATGTGTGAAAAGTGTTCTGGATACCAATGTATTGTACATAAACACTAAATATCTGAATTACAAAATAGTTAAAACCCCCCTATATACTATTACATCCATCCACTCTCTAGCTGAATACTTTTATTCCCCAGAACTGTGGAACTAACCAATTTTCCCCCTTTTTTAATCTGTGTTTCTCCCAGTGGTAATGTTATAACCTGGGTAGGAGGAATCAGAGTCACTGTTTATAAGTATGATATGCATGAATAAATTAAAGGATTAGGAGTGGAGTCTTCTTTTGAATTCTGTTCTCTGCTTGACCTTGAGTTAGAAAAGGTAGCTGGAGAATTTCAAAAGCATTTAGCCTTGACCCAGTTCTCCTCTAATTAAATAATTCCTAAAACTCCCACTCAGTAAGAGGTCATTTAGGCCATAACTGTGGATTTCAAAATTAGTTCAGTTGCTTATTTATGCTTCAGTTCCTCCCCTCTGCATAATGTAATAATTATCTGCTCTGTAGGAGTTCTGCAAAGTTCATTAGTGTTGGATAAAACTGACTGCAGCAGTGCAAAGGTGTGTGTGCTTCTACTGCAGTTGCATTTGCTGTGTCTTCCCACATGGCATTTTGTTGTATAGCTCTTAGGAGGGATTCTCCAGCTTACAAAACTTTGTTAAAATATCATCTTTAAAATAGATAACAAGGCTTACATTTTATGTTTATTAATTAAATAACAACTGCAGTTAATGACACATTTTCTCTGGAAATTCAGTTACAGTCCGACACAACAAAATTACAATTATATTAGAGCAACACACTATGCAGCAGTGTTTGGTTTATATGCAGCTGGTTTGTACATATTGCAGTGAAGCCTAAGAACATCAAGGACTGGACTAGTACGACCACAGGCACAGGAAGAGGGATGTGATTGCTGCTGGCTATTCAGTGTAGCAGCCCCAAGACTGCCTTGAAAGTACTACATCCAATTTTGTGCTTCTTGGCACAAAGAAGACACTGATTAATTGAGTATGGCAGAGGGCCATCGAGATGATTGGGGCATTCCATGAGGCATGGAGACAGTTATAGAAACATGGGTTTGCCCAGCCCACAGAAGAGCAAGCTAACTGCTTTTTCTCCAAAGTTTACAGTGATGATGGAGCCAGATGCCTCTTAGACATTCACAACCTCCACTACTGGGGGAAAAGGGCACAAGCTGCAGACAGCTAACATCCCAATTAAGAAGTAAGACAAAGCCAATTACTATAATGAGGGTGATAAATCGCTGGAATGGGTTGCCCAGAGGGACTGTGGGATCTTGATCCTCAAATACAAAGTTTGGCTTGACAAAGCCCTGACTACCTTATGGTTTCAAAGTTGGATTCAGCTTTTCAACTGGCTACTTTGAGTGAGGAGTTGGATACATGACTTCCAAAGACACATTTCAACCTATATTATGGCACAACTCCCTGATTTTCCCTCAGTAAATGTGTTTTAATGTTATCAGACATTGAAAGAACATTTTCAGGCAATAAGAACATCAGCTTCCTCAATCTTTCCATAAATCTTAAATATTTTTGTTTCTTCTTCAATTGGATCACAGTGGCAATAGTGCTGTGCCATCTGGAATAAATTAATACTATTGATTTCATCTTTTGAGCATGGCGTAAAATGATTTCTCACTTTTTTTTTTTCTCATTGACCCTCAGCAATCTATTTCTTTGCTTATAAAGCCCTGAATATTATCTTTTGGAATACTAGAGCAGCCACAATGGGACTAAGGAAGGAAAAAAAGCGCAATATTTTCATAATCTTTTTCATTTCAGAAAAGAAAGTCTCTAAGGAAATTATGAGGGTGTATTAACATTCACAATGATGGTTTATGATGTACCCTTTGGAGACACATACTATTATCTAGACTCCCATATTCTTCATATAGTCACAATAAAATCCAAAGTAGAAGGAATTTATTTATTGTAAACACTATAGATGGTATATTTGATTTGGCCTATATATCCTGTGCTACCAAAGGAAAAATAACAAGTGGAAATTATCCTGAAGTGGTTTCTGTTTGGTATGTGCTCTTTATGGAGTAAATGGCTTGCATTTTAGGGCACATGGATCGAATCCCTCTCAAATATGATTCAAGACATTCTGTTTTGCTCCTTCCCTCTGCACTAGTTTTGCCTTTGCCCTTAGCAGCATCTCCACTTGCCTCAGTGACCTACTCTCGTATGTATAAAAATAAATATGTCAATTGCCTGTGTTATATGAGGATTCTGAGGATATTTATATAAAAGTTGGTGTCTGTATGTGGTAGCAGGGGCTGCCTCACTCAACTTGTGTGTGTGAATAACTTGTTCTCACTCCAGGGAAGGGTCTTATTGCACGCTGGCAACAACCAGCAGATGGTGCTCAGAACAAACGAAATGAAATATATTAAGAAAGATGAAGAAGAACGAAAACAAGAACACGAACAAGAAGCAGGGAAAGCTTGTTTTTTATATTTCCCTGTGACAAACAATTACTTTGGTGGGTTTTATGGGGATTTTTTTTAATGTGTTTGTTTGAGCTTTTAATGTTTATTTTGGTTTGGTTTTTATATGTGGGTGGTTTTTTGGGTTTTTTTTGGTTTTTTTTTTTTTGTCTTTTATTGTGTGATTTATCATCCTGCAGCCAATATTATAATTTCACTGACATTTGTTCATAATTAGTTTTAGGTGGTGGATGGGTGAGAGGGATCATTGACTAGTTGTTGACAGGTCTTCTGCAGGTCCCTTAATGGCATCCTCTGAAGTCCAGACTGCTTTGAAATTCCTATAAATTCCTAACTGCTTCATCATAACATGAGTGGAAAGGATTGTTAACTGCTCCAGAAAAGCACCAGATTTTTAAGGACAATTTCTGCACATCCTTTAGAGGTCTAGTCCTAGTACAGATTGTTCACTATACTACCTTAATTAATATTTAGCAGAATAGTCACATCTGTTAATTGCTTAAATTCAGTATTAACAAAAATCCTTGGGAATATTCCTTGAGATATTTATTAAAATAAATATTCAGTCAAATATTGTCTATATTTACAAGTGACATGTTTCCAGTCACATTAGATATTATAAAGTAAAATTAAGGGTATATCAGATATTTGTTTTGTTTTCATACAAGAAAGAGGAGCCTTGAGGTCTGCTGTCAATGGGATCTGACAATGGTTTGGAAATTCTAGCAGATTTTCAAGAGGCTGGAGCTGTGACATCTCCATGCCTAAGGGACAGTGCAGAGCCACTGGCAGCTGGGCAGAGTTGTGGAGTCCACTCAGCAGGCACAGACTGGCTTTTCACTGTCCCTGATGCCACTGTGGAGGGAGCTGTGCCCTTGCTGGCAAGCCCAGTGAAAACTCCTGGCTGTTTCCCTGGTGCAGAACTGCCAGGACACTTCCTCAGGGATGGTCATTCCCTTTTTAGTGCACTGCTGTCCTGTCCCATGGCAGATCTAACTTCATGTTTAATTCTGACCTTTTAAACACATCACTGTGTTGACATTTGTTCCTCTTTTTACTTTCCTCCGCCATCAATGCAGAAAATAACTGCAGGCCTAGGGGAATATCAGGGGCAGATATCCAAAGTTACTGATAATAAAACTACAGCTCCTGAACCCTCTCCCTTCAATGGGACCTCAGATGCCACTACATTTTAAATGCAAGAAATCTTTATTTCAGTCTGTGTCCTAACTATGTAAATAGCAGAAGCAGAATAAAAAGTGTGGAACAAAAAATGTTATTTCTTTTGCTAAAATCTTTGGAAGCATGATGCAGCTCTATCCTCCTCTTGAACTGAATTGGGGCAAAGAGTGCAGAATCTTCATGACAGCTCCTTGCTTTAAATAATGTTTCTAGTGCCTAGGACCCAAGCACTGGATGCAGTAGATATATTGCTGTGTTCCAAAGCAATCATACATTGTCATAAGGTAATTTAACCTGTGTAAACCCCCAGAATCTGTCTACTCTCAGCAAGTGCATTGGTGACATAAAAAACACTGCGAGAAAAATATGCCATTATAAGAGCCTGTAGAAAATTTGGATTATGACAAATTTTCCACTGACAATATGCTTTTATTTGCTAAGCAGTAGCTTTTCTCAGTTGCAATATATGTATACAAGCACATATGTATTTTTCAAACAAAAAGAAATTATAAGATTTCCAGGACTGGCATCAACAATATATATAATTGCACTGAGGTAATTTTCTGTGTCTTTAAGGCCAATTCTAAGAAGAGTTTCACTGGTAGAAATGGATAATAATAAATATTTCTTTGTTTTGAGAGGGTGATGGCAAAGGAGTAAGAATAATGAGTAAATTAAACTCATTATTTAAAACAACCCCCAGTCCTGATCTAGCTCCCTCTGTGACGGACTGTGTGTGACCATACAGCACAGCACTAAGACACATGCTCACATCTGATGACCTTATGGCCCAAAAAACCCCCATTTTTCATTTTTTCTGCAGGTATGGCACAACCTGCCTGCTGCCTCACATGAGTGAGAGTTAGGGATGCTTGCATTTGGGAAATGGGTAGATTTAATGATTTGCCTCCTAGCAGGCAGACTGTCCCCCAAGATTGCCCTAGGATTTGCTTTGGAGATATATTGTTGGAAATTTCCAGAAACAGGCAGGGAAAATAACAGTGCTGAGTGTAGGAAAAGGGTTTCAGTGCTGTGTGTCCCTCCTGGGACATTTCTCGTTCTGCAGTGCAGACATATAATGACACCATGGAGAAGGAGGCAGGAGGACAAGAATGAAGAGGAGGCAGTTGTGGATTCAATATCCCAATAAAGAGGTCAATCCACCAGAGCTGAGAAGATGTCCAGATGAGGCAGCCTTTATGATAAAAGAAGTCAGAAATTGAGAGACAAATTTTCCTTATTCAAATCCTCCAGATTCTGTCCATAGCCAGTGGAATGATGTGGGGACCCCTATGTTAGTGGCTCAAAGTGATGAGAGGTACAAGAAATAGATGAAACAAATTCAGTTAAACAGACCATATTAATCTAATTAAAAGTATTCACTGTGAAGATCTTTGGACACTTCTGTATTGCAACGGTCATGCAGAAAGTAGAAGTCAATCAGATAAGAAGTCTTCTATTCCCAGAATCATTCATAGATTTCAGGAACTATATCAAATATGATTAAAGTAGAATTATAAAAACCTGCTATGGTACAACTATGTTACAATTACAAATTACATTATATTATTCATTTAATTATATTTTCAACATCAATCATGGTCTCACTTCACTAGGGAGCGTCTCAGTACTTTATTAATTCCAGAAATAAAATGTTATTTTGGATTAAGGTAGAGAATAACTGTGATCTGCTGTATTTTTTCCTGAATGCCAATGTATTTAGAAATCTTCATTAGGGTATTTTATCACCTATTTAAATTACTTAATTAATTAAATCAACCTAAAAGTAAGATTTAAAACCAGGAATATTCAAAAGGAGTTGCTAAATTAATTTTATGTGCAGACAAGGTCCCAAGAAGCCAGTAAAAAGGCAGAAAGCATCAAAGAGTGTGCTGAAAGGAGGGGAAGAAAATATTAAATAGAAATACAAATGGAATCTGACAAGAGGTTGAGTCTGAGTATTTATAGGTGACAGGGTGTTAATGTAGTATGCAAAAGGAAATAAAAAGCTGGTTTCTTTTTCCAGATATTACACATAGAAAGAAGTTCAGTAGCAGCATATTCTATTGACAACTCCTTCTGCAGCTGAAATGGGGCAGTCTGAAGAAATGAAGTTTAAATGAACTTTAATATCCTGCATAATTCCTCAGGTGAGTGGGGAAAGGCTAATGAACGCATTTCCAGAGAAGATGCCTGAAACAGCATGACCATTATAATGCTTTGTGCCATTCTAGTGTTGACTTTTGCTAATCCATCTTCAAAAAATGGGTGGATCTATTTGCTAACAAAGCTGACTCTTTCAGATAGTATTGAGGGGTTAATGCTTAATGCACACAACTGCAGGTTTAACTTCAGAGCTGCTTAGTGGAAGAGAAGCAGATGTTAATGTCTGAAATTGTGTGGCCAGTTATTAATGGACCAAACAAGGCATCCCATAAGCAAATCTTCTTCAACATAAAACTAGGGTTCACATGTTGTGATAAGCCACTTAAAATTAAAAGGTCTCAGTGTGAGTCTACCTGATATATCATGCTCTTTATGTCATATGAAACATGCTGTGTCTCATGCTCAGCTGTTGCTCTGGTTCCCACTATGGGTTTAGGTGTGGGACAGAAAGTCATCCCATCCTTTCTTCAGTGCTCTCTTTCCCTGGTGGCAATTTATGGAAAAAACTACATCAGTGCCTGTATGAGAATTGCTCAAGAAAGGATTGTCACAGCTTTTGATGTGGATTCATATTCCAAGTAATCTGAAATCAATTTGACCCAGAAGTATACTTTAGAAAAACTATCACATTTGCCCTGCTAATGACGTGCAGTTTTTTTTTTTCAAGTTATCCTGTAGAGCTTTTCACTTTCTTTAACTCTAAGGTGAGCATCCTTTTAATGGGAAATACAGATGCTATAGCTTTTCAGCATATTTTCATCCCATTTGATTAGCAACATGAAAACATACTGTATTTCTACATGAAAACTCTTATTTATACAGAAACAGTTTATCCAACTTGTAGATCAGACACTGGTCCTTGCTCTGCTTGAACTTCAATCTGAGTCCAAGCATAGTATCCAGTAAATGCATTTATTTTGCTTCCAAGCCTAAGACAACTGCCTGTCAGTAACAGACCTGTTAGCATAGCAGTAAGCTGTGCTCCTGGAAGCTGGAGTTCTGAAGGTTACAGGGGAAAGACAAATAGCTCTATTCCATGTCAACTGCTATCTAAAAAGATTTCTTAATTTTGCCTGAATACAAGCCCTGCAGGAGATGTGCTAACTCCTGCAGATCATCTTGTGGGTGTTACTCCTAGCAAAAAAATACAGAAAATTCATTCTACAATGCCATAACACACTTGGAGTTAGAAGTACAGAAGGAAAGAAAAACAGCTTGTATTTTTCAGACTGAAAAAATCATATTTTCTAATAAAATACTTACCCTTAAACCCAAAATCCTTTCAATGAACAACATTTCATGTCTCATATATTCACGTTTTTTATGCTCTAGTCTTGTTTGGTATCATCATTCTCAGAAACACCTAATTTTCTGGAAAGGAACATTATTACCATCTTCTCATCAAATCTCTAATTAGATTGTATATTTGTTACAGTTTAAACATTGATGTGTATATAGCACATCAATGGCAGTTCACTAAAATGGCATGGCATGACAGTTTCTTAGAATCTTACCATAATCAAAGTATGCTGACCAATATTTAAAATAAATATGTAGTTGCTTGCTTTCTGGCACTGCAGCTTTAAGAAATCATGTGATTACAGGAAATATCTGGCTTTTATAAAAGATGTAAGGTCTGAGCCCTCTTGATATTAGAGAAAAGGCCTAAAAATATGATGATGTACAACCCAAGGGTGCAAAAACCAGACTAAATAAAATGAGGAATACTGACACTGCATTGTAGAAGCATTACTACCATATACAAACTGTCATATTGAGCTGCTCGTATATGTTGGGGTCATTAGGTTTTTACTTAAGGTTGAATGTTTGAAAATATCCTCTACACAAGTATAAGTCTAGGGCCAAGATAGAAAGACTTAAGTCTTTTAAATCCTTTTTGTGGCATGAAGCTTGCAGCCAGACTCACATGTCAGAATGTGAAGCCTGGAGCTGTAGAAGGTTAGCAGCCTCTATGCATTTTGAGTCTTTGATGTTTATTAAATAGAGTGAGTTTCACAGCATTAGTCTTCTAAAATTGCTGTCTCCTTTAGCTGGTCTCTTTCTCCAGCTTGTCTTCTGTTCCTGTGCTTTGATAATTCTGTTCACAGAGCAGCCTCATGAAGCATGCAAGAAATGTGCATATAATAAACCTATCTTGAGCAGTTGCTTGGTAACTCTATGTGTTAAAATGCTTCTAATATTCAAGAGATACATGGATTACAATAATAAAAATACAGGGATACAGCAGGGAATCACTAACAGCTGTTTGGGATTTAACACCCACATCCAGATGCTTGAAAAAAACACGTTGTACTAATAAGCAATGGATTATTAGCTGTTTGAGGAATTGCTTTGGATTCAGCATAATGATGATTTTTCAGAAATCTTTTGCCTTTTTTCATACTACCTAAAATAATAATTATAGGATTTACCTTCAGTTACTGTACTGGGTCCTTGACTGGCTCTGGAGCTTCTGTGGAAGCAGCCACAGTCTGCAATGGGGCACCAGACCAACTCTGCAGGGTGGGGGTTAGGACAGGCCCCTGAGAAGTCAAACACCTGCTTTCTAATCCATGCTCCAAAGACTATTAAGGTATATTTGTACAAACCTGGACAGATCACTCAGGAAAAATTAGAAGGATATTGTACACTAGTGGCCAAGGTATTGTTGCAAATTAAAAAAAAGAAAAAGGCCTAAACTGGAGGAAGAAATTAAACTCTATTTAACTTTCTAACTTTTGAACTACTTATTTGCTGGGACTTCAGTGCCAACTTCAGTTTTTTTACGAAAGATACCATTTTGTGTGGTTTATTAACATGCAAAAATATCCAATACAGGTTTCTTCCCCAAAAGTTCATTATCTTCTGTGTTGACATATCTGACAACAGCAACACAAAAAGTATTCCAGTCTTCTTTTTAAAGACTTTCCCTTGGCTTTTTCCTAGTAGAAGATTAAGTTTCACAATGGGAGGATAACCTTAACATCTACTGACACTTTTGGGGAGATTGGATGGTGGTGGGTCTTCTCATTTGCGTTCAATTTTTTTAACTTGATATTATGAAATATTACTGGTTGAATAAATTTTTCCATTTTTGTCATGATGAACACATATTTAGTGGCAAACATAGCCACAGAAGTCAACTGAATGAAATCCCAGAACTCTCTCTGCTAAATGGAGAGAAAGGGTAGGTACCTTCTCCTAATGCACTTCATCATTGTGAGCTACATGGTTCAAAGAAAGAGGATGAGTTATATTCTGAAAATGTGCATATGTGTGGTCTCAATTCAGACCCCTAAACACGTGGTTTTGGATGTCCCACTCTGCCCAAACACCTGCATGGTGTTGACAATTGCAGCACGTGTCTTGGCACGTCTCGCACTGTTCTGTAGCAACAGCTGGAGGCATCTCTAGGCTAACTCAAGTGGACAGGAATGCTCATGCTCAGACAGCTGAATTGTCTGTTGTCCCTCTGTTTTGGATAGAGAGCAAATGTTTTGGATTTGCTTGGCAGTGTTCTCATAGCAAAGGGTCCAGTAGGGAGGGCTTCTCTGAAAAGCTGCCAGAAGCTTACTCACATCCAACAGAGCCAAGGTCAGCTGGCTCCAAGATGGACCCACTGCTGGCCAAGGCCAGGCCAATCATCAGTGGTGGTAACAGCTCTGTGATAACATATTTAAGAAGGAAAAATAAATATAGTGGGGAGAAGCAATTGTGGACACAGAAGCGTAGAGTGGGGTGAGAACACAAGAGCAACAAGCCTGAAGACCCCAAGGTTGCTGCAGAAGAATGGGCAGGAGGTGCTTCAGCCAGAGATTTTCCTGCAGCCCCTGGTGCAGCTCTTGGTGAGGCAGCTGCGCTCCTGCAGCCCAGGGAGATCCATTGGGGAGCAGAAATCCACCTGCAGCCCGTGGAGGACCCCAGCGTGGAGCTGTGGGTACCTGAAGGAGGCTGTGACCCTGTGGGAAGCCCACCCTGGAACAGGCTCCTGGCAGGACCTGTGGCCTATGGAGAGGGAAGCCCACACTGGACCCCATGGGGGACCCACACTGAAGCAGCCTGTTCCCGAGGGACTGCATCCCTTGGGAGGGATCCACTCCAGGGACCCACTCCCAAGGAGCTGCAGCCCATGGGAAGATCTCATGCTGCAGTTCTTGGAAGCCTGTCTCCTGAGGGAGGGACCCCATGCTGGAGCAGAGGAAGGACTCCTCTCCCTGAGGAGGAAGCAACAGGAGAAAAACACGTGATGAACTGACCATAACCCCCTTTCCACACCTCCCTGAGCTGCTGGGAGGGAGGAATAAAGAACTGTGAATAAAGTTGAGCTAGAAGGAGGGAGGGGTAAGGGAAAAGTATCTTAAAAGTTGTTTTATTTCTCATTATACTGCTCTGCTTTTGATTGGTAATAAGTTTAACTAATTTCCTAGGCTCAGTCTGTTCTGCCCATGACAGCCACTGAGGAGTGATCTCTCCCTGCCCTTATCTCATCCATAAGCTTTTTGTTACATTTCCTCTCCCCTGTCTAGGTGAGGATGGCAGTGATAAAGTGGCTTTGGTGGGCATCCAAAACACTACAGCAAGAGATAGAAGTCAGGAAAAAAATCAAATTAAATGCATAGAGAATCAAGTGAAATTGGTCTGATGGATAGCAATGTTGTGTACATGTGATAAAAGTTTTGTACTGTAGACAAAAACTCTCCCTTCTATCCCATGTACTTTTTCCAGAATTATTTATCTGATTACTTTAATGTGTTTAATAATCTTTTATTACAAAAGCAGTTGTGATAGCACTGGAACAAGTAAATATTGTGGAGAAAAATAATTTCAGTTTTCGTCATTTTTTTCACAGAAATCTAATGTCAGTAATATCAGAACAATAGAATGCTTTCACTTGTCCCCTTTTCTGATATTTAGTAATTATTCTTTCCCATTTCACTATTATTCTCTGTTTAGAAATAGTACAGTAGCAATGCCATACAGTAGGCCTTCTGTAATGCTGAAGGGGGTGTAACATAGTAGACAAAAAGAAACAGAGGCTAAGATGGTGTGGCTGAAGGGCAAAGGAAAGACAGAAATATAAGCAATACTTACCTGTCACATGTAGTCACCCTTTTAGAGGAGACCTGCTATGCAAATATAGAATACTACAGCAAAAATAAATCATCTTAGCTGTCTGAACTCTCATAACAATTACAATTTATTTATTCAAGCAAATAAGAAAATCAAGATTTTGTGAGCATTTCCAGAGACACAAAAATCTAACTTTTTATAATATTCTTCTGCATGTTAACTGTTAAAATATTCTACTGCTCTATTTTAATGCTTCTTATAATGGAGCCAATAATGTTATGTATACTAGAAGTTATGGACCAGATAATGACACTATATAGTGAAAAAGCCAACATTGTTCTAAGAGTACCGAATTTTTATCTGGAGCTGCTAGAACTCAAAACTATTTAATGAAAGTATTTTCCTTTTATGGATCAAGTGATGAGAAATGCATCCTTGCACAACTCATTTTATGAAAGACATTGCTTACATTATAATATATAGACTTGAATGCCACAGATATAGCTTTTATTTGCTGGGCAAAGCTAATTACCATATAATTATCATTGAATCAATCATAATATAGTAACAATAATTAGATATTTTTTAGTTTTAAAGTTATTATCAAATAAAAACCCCTATCTTTGGCAATTTTACCAGCCAGACAGAATCAAGGAATTCATATTATTATAGCAACTATCATAGGTGGTTCTACCTTAATAAAATACTTTGAATGTTGAATCACAAAACTGTAGAATACATTTGCTTTAAAGGGACCATGAAGACCATGTAGGTGTCCTATGGGCAGGGGCATCTTCCAGTAGGCCTGTTGCTCAAAGCCCCATCCAACTTGCCTTGAACACTGACAGGAATGGGGAATTCAAAACTTCTCTGGGCAATCTGTGCCAGTGTCTGATCAACGAGATAATGAAGAATTTCTTCCTTATATCTGATATAAACCTGCCCTCTTTCAGTTTGAAGCCATTTACCCTTATCCTATTGCCATATGTCCTTTTAAAAGTTCCTCTCCAGCTCATTAGAATCCCCTTTAGGTACTGAAAGGTGTAAGGTCTTCCAGAAGCCTTTTATTCTCCAGTCTGAACAGCCCCAACTCTCAGCCTGTCTTCATAGGATTCTGAGTATCTTTGTGACCTCACGTGGACTTGCTCCAACAGATCCATGTCCTTGTTATGCTGAGAACTCCAGAGCAGGTCACAGAACTCCAGGTGAGGGCTCATGAGCGCCTGGACCCACTGGTCACAGTGCTCATCTCAGACTCATCAAGGCTGGAAGAGATATTCAAGATAATGTAGTCCCACTGTCAACCCATCATCACCTCTCAACTCTATCCCCAAATGTGACATCCAGACACCTCTTGAACACTTCCAGAGATGATTTCTCCCCCATCTTCCTGGGCAGCTTATTCCAGTGTCTAACCCCTCTCTTAGTGATTTTTCCTCCTGTTATCTAATCTGAACCATATAATCTTTTGATATAGCCCTGGAAGTTGTTGTCTTTCTAGGATGCGAGTGCACATGTCCAGGTTTTCACCTACAAACACTCCTAAGTCCTTTTTCCCTGGACTGCTCTCAATCCATTCTCCACCCAGGCTGTACTTGTGCTTGCGATTGCCCTGGGCCAGGTGCAGGATCTTGCACTTGGCCTTGTCGATTCAACTTCATGAGGTTTGCTCAGGTGGTTGATCATACCACACAGCCTGGTGTCAGTGTCATTAGCAAACTGGCTGAGGTTGCACTCCATATATTTATAAAAGTATTTTCATTACATGATTACAGAAAATGCAAGGACTATTTATTGATTGTATGTTCAATTTTATTTGTGAATAGTTGACAAATATTCTGCTTGTGGTTGTTTTTATTGTCATATTTGCCAGGTTTTGAGTTGTTTGAGTCTACTTTTCCATCAGTATGCCATGAACAGTCATCAGATAATTATGGGTTGGTTGCCTAGATAAAGATATTTGTAATGACACAGAGAAGGGAGATTTAATTAACAGTCCGTAAACCATATCATTTTGCCAATGTGATATAGTTACACCAGAAGGCTTTGAACTAATCTTAATTTCTATATACACCAAGTCAAGCTTCCTTCTCTTTCCCCAGCCACCAATTGTTTTGGTACTATATAATAATAATCAATCATGTACTTACAGTAAAAGACTCTGAACAATTTCATTGCTGTTTTCACCTTCACAATTTCACACCTTGATTTTCAACTTAAGTTGTTAAGAAATGTCACAAAAAGGTTTCCTTGCGAGTTTTTAGTTGGATGACTACTCCCTGCAACAAATCTGAATCTATAGCAACATAGGAAACTTCTGGTTTGTGCATTTTTGTTTATTTGGTACGCTTCAGATGGCTGCAGATAGAGAAAGAAGAAAGCCAGAAAATATAATCCCAAAGAATGGAAAATTCAGTATTATCTTTAAAAGTCATGCAGGATGTAATTTTTACTTCTGCAGTAGAAGCCAATAGTTCACTTAGAATTAACTGATTATTTCTAATCTCCTTCTCTCTTTCACTAAAAATCCATGTTCATATTTTCTCCAATACTTAGCCTGGCCAGGGTCTAACTAAGCTTAGGAAATCTTGAGCATTGTTTTAAATTAAACAAGGTAGACAATTCTGTAGCCAATCTACAGTATTAACTTTGGTCTTTCTAGTCCTGATTATGTGCATTAATCATAACATTATCACTTTTCTTATTGGCACTTTCTCAGAATTAGGTCTGTCTGAAAGGTGTCAAAACTGTTAATTAAAACCAAAGATAATCATGACAATCTGGGATCTTTGACAGAACCAGCACCCCCTCCCATCATAACTCTTTTCAGAGGGAACTGCTGGGAAATGTACTATAGTTCTGCAAGAAACATTTCATCTACAGATAAAAGAGAAATCATAAATCTTTCTTCATATTTGTCAAGGACCATAATTGCTTTTTTCTTTTTATTTCTTCTACTATGGTCTGTATATCCATGATATCTGACATTGAAGCTATAAGTCATTTATCAAAGACAGAAAGAAATTACGTGAAGGGAAGTAGGACAACATTCTAGTTTTAGAGTGCTAATGGATGGGTGCTTTCTGTAGTTTGAGTCAAATTTACAGAATAATAAGATAAATAATTCACATTTCCTTGGTTACAAATTTCTCTACTTAAGGTGTTAGAATTTGAAGGTCAAATGCAGACTAAAAGAATACACGTTAATATAGTCCAGACTGAATTTCTGGATCTCCTTCCAGAACAGGATAAAAATCTATTTATGTGTTGAATCCCAGTCAGATTCTTCATAAATCAAAGGTCTAAGATTTGAGATTGAAAACACAATCATCCGTCTGTCTCAGCCAGCAGGATCATTTTGCTATAACCAAGGAAATAGCCAAACTGGCAAAACAACTTATAAATCTTCAAGAAGTCCCACTCATAGTGTCCAGAACAAACATATCATGAGCACCAGCAATAGTGAAGCAAATAAGAAAACAACAAAGGTTTTCTTTAGCCTGTACTAAAGATAAGGACACTCAAGTGTGTTGGGGTACTAGGAGTACCAGAAGTGTCTGAAAAATAGGTCTAGGGAGGAAAGTCCCCCAACCTTGCTCCAGGATTGGGGATCATCTCTCCATCTGGGGGGCGAATAGAGCAGGGAAAAGCCCATGAAAGTCTCCCAGCAGGAGCCTGTGCTCACTACCAAAGCTCCCAGCAGGACAAAGAGGATGTGGACCCATGTTGTGTACCCATGTTAACCCAACTGGCTTCTCCTCCCCACTGCACCATCTCCACCACAGCCCAGGGAAGTCATCCCATTAACAAAACTGCAAATATCTGTGATTTAAGTGCTATAGTATCCAAATATATTTATTGTCCACACAGTTATTTGTGTTCATGTTGATATATGCAGAGTCTGCTGTACTTAGGAAAAAGGGAGTCAGTGGAAGCAAATTAATACAACTGCAAGCTCTAAGAACTTAGAGATAGGAAATAAATGGTTATTCATCACTTTGATCCTTTTTGGAGATGAACACTATTGAAAAACTCTCAGATCTGAGTGAGGAATCTGCAAGTGAAATGTGCTGACACTGTGACTGCTTGCATTTTGAGAGAAAGAAAAGACAATTTAGAGACATCTTTTCATGTGGCTGCTTGCATTAGCATGATCTGTTCAATACAAACTCAAAATTTTCCACTCTTTTGCATAGAAATGATTTTAATGATTTTTTTATTTAAATGCAAAAATCCTAATTAAAAGTTTCTCAGATTCTACTTGACTTAGATAAAGTATATAATTAAGCAGGGACAAAATGCCAAATGAAACAGAAATTATCAGTGTGATGGAAAGCAATCTGCCTTTTACTTATCTAGCTGACCCTTACGTGTTGACTGAGCACTATCTCTTAGCCTCCAGTATCTTATTGGCATTTGTAACCTTGCACAGAGAGCAGTAATTTGCAGTAAATCTCCTCACACAGGGTTATATTCAGAGTGAATTCTTATCTGAATAGTGCAGTGAATACTGATGATAAAATACCAAGCTTTCATGCTTGCCAATAAGAAACAAACAATTTCACAACTTCCCTCCAAAAGATAAAGGCAAAATCAGCAGGCAGGAGTTAAAAAAGAAAAAAGAAGTAGAACTGAAAGATTAGTACCTAGGAAGAACCAATGAAAACCATCAAGCAAGCAAAACAAAACACAAGAGATAAATAAATAATTACTTAAAACACGACAATGGCCTTTTGTTCTTGATTCCCTTCTTTTCTTACCTATTTCATATGACAAATCAATCCTCTAGCAGCACACATACCCATACTACCATTGTTCTTTCTTGGATTCAAACCCATCAGAAGGCCAAGTGTCTTTTTCTGATCCCACTAGCAAGTAGCTCAAATATTCCTCATTTCTTTCAGGTTGCAGTGAGGGAATGTGGCATGAAAGAAGCTGATCTAGGGATATTCAGTTTAATCTTATACAAAACTTGATTCTGTTAATGAAGTATTTGCAAGTCTTCTCACAGAAGTATAATTTTCACCTAGTGAATATTATTTTTCTACAAAAGCATTTCCAGGAGTAGGTTTTCCTTCTCTTCTCATTTGCAACATCTGTGCAAATGAAATAGATCAGGCACATTTGTGATCATGATGCAGTCTGTGGCCTTACAGCTGGTCTTCCTTATTTCCACAAAACAGACAGTTCCAACCCAAACTTTCTATTGCTCATGGTCCTGGCAGGTGCTGACCTTGCAGCACATTCAGGGGTTGTCTGAGGAAGCAGTGAGCTGGAGCGAGACCCATGCCATGGATCCTACTGGTTTAAGAGCTGGAATGACAGAGTGACAGACCTCAGGTTTATTCCCTGCTCTCTTTACCAGTGCAGCAGCAACAAGCCAACTATGTTTTTTGTCAGAAAAAAGCCCTAGAATTATCTGTATTACCTATTCTCTGTAGAAGATTAGAAATAGAAGCATTTATGCAAAACTCCCTAGTTTTTATTAGAAAATTATTTGGTAAGATTTTATTAACTCTTTTAAGATGGCTGTTAAAGTGTTTCCTCCATGGTTCCACTATATCTGCTCCAAAGGGAAGGAGGGGGTCACCCAGCAAATGCGAGTGACATTTAACCTGTTGAACACTTCTAACTGAAAGTGTCATTACTACTTCATTTCGTATTACTTCTGGTTTGGGAAGAAGGAATGACCAATCTAGGATATTACAGTGTACAAATCCTATTTTTGTGTATGCATGTAGGATATGCATCAAATTTCAAATGTATTTGAAATTTCTGACACCAACTTGTGTAATATGTTGACATAGTCTTGAATCCATTTTACAGACCATGAAGTCTGGTACTAACAATTCCTTCAATAACGCGACTTTACCAGTGTAAGCTGTGACTTCAAGTTGTGACATGTTTTTAAAGGAAGTCTGGTGTAAGGGAAATCACTTCCTGCAGATGAACATTCCTGATGGCTTTATTCTGCAAACATCTAAAAATGCAGTGTGTAATCTTGGCTTCTCTATAAACAATAAGCATTTTACCCTTCAGCTTCATACAGGCAAAAATCCACCTGTTGCATTGTAAGTGTTGAAGTGAGCTGCTACCATGTGAGGGACCAGTTTTATAGTAAACAAAATTGTAGACAAATTTAATTGACCTATATTTAGGATTGCCAAGTTCACCTATTCCTCTCCACTCAGGGTATGACAAAACTCAGCTGATCTGAGTTGCAAATATTTCCTAACTCTCTCTCTATTTAATTTGTAAATAAATTACCAGAAATTTTGAAAGTAGCTCTATCTATTGGAGCAGAGACAAGAAAGAATCTTTATTCAGTGTACTAAATCCACTATTACTTTCATCCTGTCGAAGTTATTGAATTGAATTTATTAAGAAATACAAGACAAAGACAACCTATACAAGTAAATTTGCTTAAAATGTAACTTTATGTGTGATAGGCAGATACTTTGCAGTTATATTAAACAATAAGATAATTATTCTGTACTTTAAATTAATTGTTTTCCTCATCTACTGTAGTGGTTCTGCCATGCTATAAATCTAAGATTTTATAGATAATTTAAATTTCCACATTTGAAGCACTGACTACTGTCTATGGACAGAAAGTGACAAATGAGAGGCAGGTTTGTGTCATAAGTGGATTGCACACTGAAAAGCCCGAGGCAGAAATATCATTTGCATTCACTGCTTACTGGGAAAATGATGAAGAAAAATACAGCTGGAAACTCCTTCTAATTCAAGGCAGAAGCTTCTGATGCTATATGCTGTAACAGCAAGGGATTTCCAGAATTATGCACTCTTGACAGGAAAATGCTTTAAAATTGTCTATCTTAAAAAGAAGTATGCAATAAAAGCACAGAGTGACAACTGGTGATGATGTATTGTGTTTATATTATATTATATTCAGGAAAGTTTTGAAATTCCAGTGGGTCCTGTGAATGGCTGAAATGAATTTATGAAACTCTTCTGTAGGAAAGAACCTAATTGAGTTGGAAATGATTGGGAATTTAGGTGTTTGAGGGTTTTGGTATTTATACCTGCTAGTATTCTGAATGATAGCATCTCCTCCTCCAGATTATCACACCTATTATGACTGAAGTGCACTTGCAAAACCATTTAGAAATGATACTATAGTAAAATCACTGACTCTTTCTAGAGAATGTTGCTGACAGTAAGTGGCCTTCCCTATAATCTGTAATTTCCATGACTATTTTTTTAAATTCTGCTTGAAAAGATCCTTAAGAAATGGTATTGAACAATTATGTAACATTTTTTAGAGTTCATAATTAAGGGGTCATGCATAGAATTAAACACAAAATCACTAAGTTGGAAGAAACTTTCAAGATCATTAAGTCCAACCCATGTCCTTACACCTCAACTAAACCATGGCCCTGAGTGCCACATCCAATCTTTTTTTCAGCACATTCAGAGATGGTGACTCCACCACTTCCCCAGGCAGGCGATTCCAGAACTTTATCACTCTTTCAGTAAAAAATTTTTTCCTAATATCCAACCTAATATTTAACCCTTGTTGCAGTTTAAAACTGTTTCTTCTGGTTCTGTCAGTTGCTGCCTGGACAAAAAGAGCAGCCCCCACCTGACCACAGCCACCTTTCAGGGAGTGTAGAGAGTGATAAGGTCACATCTGAGTCTCTTTTCTCCAGGCTGAACACACCCAGCTCCCTCAGCCGTTCCTCACAGGGTTTGTGTTCCCAGCCCCTCTCCAGCCTCGTTGCCCTCCCCTGGACATGTTCAAGCATCTCAACATACCTGCCATCCTGTAAGTGCTGCATGATTACACTCAATATAAACTGTTCCATGACTTTACCTGGCACAGAGGTCAGGCTAACTGGCCTATAATTGCCAGGATCCTCCTTCCCACCCTTTTTGTGAAGGAATGTCATATTTGGCCAGTTTCCTGTCCTCTGGAACCTCACCAGTGAGTCAGGACTGCTGGGAAATGATGGAGAGCAGGTTCGCAAGCTCATCACCCTGGGATGGATCCCATCTGGTCCTTCAGCTTTGAAAGACCTTCAGCACCCATTCACCTATTATGCCCCATCATTTTTCTTTTTCTATCCTACCAACATCAAGAATATTCCTATCACTGAGATGCTGTAGGAAAAATTATAGTTGAAAGATATTTCAATTATATCTTTTTGTTGCACATAGGAGGATACTCAAATTAACATCTGGCAGAGAGAATTACTTGGAAGAATACCACAGACCTAAAACACAGACTGAGGAAGAGGAAGATGGAGACTATTTTGAGGAACTTGAACAAAATAATGTTCATCTCTCACTGAAGAGATATTTTTCAACAAGAACACCCACTATAAATCCAGGCAAAGGAGAACAGAAGTGAATTTTGTCACCTTTTACTTGCCAGAAGAGTCTAGATACCTTTTTGCCCACAGATAAAAACTTTCCTGTGGTTGATTTTGCCTATGCTATTCTAAATAAGTAAAAATTTTTGCCAAGCCAAGTGATGAATGCTGCCATTTCATTCCAGTAAGTTTAGGATTCAGTTATTGTTTTTGAAGTGGGAAAACATGGGGAAAGCATACTGAAAGTCTTATTCTGTGTCCTAAAATAACTTCATCTTCATTTACAAATGAAGCCTAAACTGCAGACTATTTAAAATATATTGTAAACTTACATTATTATTGGGCAGAAATGCTTTGGCTGCTTCTCCCGTGCAGAGAAAAACCACCTGTAAGAAGGGAGTCTCAGCAGAAGCCTCTTATATGGATACAGCTGCACTGAGCATATTATAACTGAGTGATAAACATCTAAACAAGGATGTTTCATTCCTCACAAGCTCCCAGATGTTCTGCAGGGCTAGGGACACCTGCAAATTTAATATGTTTCTTCTTTTTATAAAAGTGTTGTCCATTATAAATATAAATAAAATGCAGTGAATACATTTCTAATTTCAGGACTAGATTGACTCTTTAATTGATTTCTCTATGTTAAAATTATCTGCCTTTCCATAACAACATGCATCATGTACTTATAAGGTCTTGTATTTCAGAAAAAAAAAGAATTTCACAAAGGTTTATGAACTAAAAAGCTCCAAGGTGATGTACTGGTAAATCCCAGAATAGCAAAATATTTAGCTGACAGCAATTCTTGTCCTTCAAATGTCAGTATTTTAGGCTTATTCACTGTAGAACCCAGAAGAAATTGGCAAGTAGTTATTGTTCTTTGTTCCGTTTCCATAGCAGCAACAGTAATAAGTTGGGGTGATTTTATCAATTTTTTTATTTAATCTTTACAGAACTCCTTTTTCCCTTTACAATACTGGAAGTTTCTGGAAATTATAATGTATCTAAAACATACAGTTGCTTTACTTCTACCTAGTAGGAGCTGTGTTACAACAAATATTGTTTTAGTGTTTATAGATATAGAGAATTTGTCTCTGTATTGTAATGATCTTATGTAGCGACATGGTAAAGTTTGCTGCTTATGAATCTATCACAATGCAAACCTACTCCCAGGTGCTAATTAATGTTCCAGTTTCCTTTTTCCCCTGTGGCAAGGAAGGAGCATTGTTGTCCCATATTGTATCACAGGAAGAAATTGAATGAGATTGTGCAGCTTTACAGCCATCTCCAAAATGCTACCTGATGAAACTCAAAATGTGACAGCAGTGCCCTCAGCCTGGCTCCTGCAGAGCATGGCTAGTGCTGCTCAGCAGGAATCCTGTTCCACATGGAGGTCCAAGGTGAGCCACATCCTATGCCCAGGCTTTTATGGAAAAGAATTCAAGCCACAATGTCGTGTGTGGCAGTCAGATCCATTGACACAGGGCAGAGTACAACAGAGGATTAATATTTGTAATGGCTAGTGACATTAAAGACCCACTCAGGGATAACCTGCACGTTAATATGTCAATAAATTAATCAAAGCTGAGAAGGGAATAGGATGGGCCTCTGGATATAAATATGTTTTCATTTCCAAGTAAAACAAGAGATTTTGTGCTCCTCTCCAAAACCAGCTGACTCAAATCTATGAATTTTCCTTATATTGATTAGCACCTAATTATGTTAAAGAAATTAAAAAAACCATAAGTCTAGAATAAAGGCAAGACCATCACTGCATAGTTGTGGGAGCACAGTCTGTAAATAATAAAAAAAAAATTTGTATGATTTCATATCTCTGGTATATATTTCAAAACTTAAACCACATTATTAACAGTAGTATAACTTATTGAACCCCAGCATGGGCTTTCCTCAAAGCAGCCCTGTAGCTTTGAAGTGCTTCAAAACACAAGCTTAATATGAGCAACTTAGAGAGTGGTATCAGGAGGGCTGTTTCAGTGAAAAACAAGCGGCTCATATCTTCCCTTCCTCTGTGGAATCCAAAACACATCCTGCTTCAGTGAGTAATTTCTCTGAAGCTATTGGCTTTATTGACAGATGCAACTCCGTCAATTCTTCTGGTTTATTGAAATGGCTTATAAAAGCCAAATGTATTATATACACTTAAATTGAAAATGTCCTAGTTGTATTTGTGTTATAGCTTATACAAATGCTCACACACTCAGAAGCCATGGTTTAAAAGGGGAACATGAGAAGATATTTGGCATCTCTACCTTCAAAGGATCATGCTGTGAATGAAATCTGGGTAAGAGATGATTGCTTGTAGTAAGAAGGAAAAACAAAGCTCAGGTCAAATCTCAAGTACTGTTATTAAATACTGGTAACAGGTAACTTCAGATGTGTTCTGTTCCTTTGGATGGGAACATACAAATAAGCCACCACGTGAGTATGAGTTCAACAGACTGTTCTCTAATTTCACATCACTGTTGCAGCAGTGCACTGGGGAAAACCACCAATGCTCCTCCATTCTTTTGAAAGTCAGACCTGTGCAACACATTTAACTCAGAGGTCTTCTTGACTAGGTATTATTTCTTTAATTTTTTTTTTTTTGCTTTTGTTGTGACATCTTTTTCTATCTGCTATAAGCAACTTTATTATCATGGGTTGTAAAGTCAACACAAATAAACTACAATAAAAACCATCTTTTAACTGACAGATTTCAGTCCACATGGAAGCAATTGAATTCAATGACTGGTCAGATTTCCCCAGCTACCTCCTGCCTCATGTAATCATCCATCTAAAGAGAAAATCCTGGTTTAGAACTTCTGACATTGCAGCTCAGGTATGGGAATTGAGAAATCATTTGCAATTGCTGGTTGTGAAGCCAGGCTTTTGCAGAGTGCTGCAGATGTGGAAGAAATATGACTGGGTTAAAGACTTTTGTGACCATCTTGCAGGTAAAAAGGAGAAAAGTCATGTGTAAGCTATTCAATGAGCAGTTCTATTTTCAAGGAAAAGGTGTTATAATTTAAAAATAAATAGCCAGTGCCCAGTTAGCTGTTCTTAGATCAAATTCTAATCTATAAAAACAGGAAAAAGGCACAAGTTGGCACAGAAACCAAACTATTCCAAAATTTCCTGAAAAACTGTATTTCCTAATGTCTACAGTTTTGGTTTTGCATCCTTTTTCTTCCTTCCTTAGTTCACAGGAGTATTTAATAGATTTATATTTCATAAATTCTTAGGAAAAAATTGTGGAAAAATTAAGGTATTTCCATGCATAAACGAATTATAATTTAAAAAATTATAGCAAATAGGCAGGTCCCCAAAATTAAAAATCACATAATTCTGCAGATATTTTAAAATAAAATTAACAATAAACTCATGACATGCAGTCAATAGAAAGGCAAGGACAAAGAAGAGATGTGCTTTGCAGGTAACACCAAGTGCATGGGAAGAGAGTTCACCCCTCTGACAACTCAACGCAGTGTCCACTTAAAACCTGCTTCTTTGTACTTGTATGCTTGGCTTGGGTTTTGCTGCTGTGCCCACATTGGCCTGCAGCAAAAGAACAGCTCACATTTTGTCCTCCTGTGCTAATCCAGCCTTCCAGGGCTGTGCCTGAATCTCTGTGGTCTTGCTGCTCTGCACCATTGCTTATTTGATGCTGAGATCTGGACAAAGTGACAGAAATGGTAATTTCCTTGTTATAACAAGGAAATTTATATTTGCCAGAAATACCACTGGAGAAGATAAGATTAAATTTTCCAATGTCTTTCAGCAATTTCATCACAAGTTAAAACCTTACTAATGCAGCAAAATAAAGAAATAAAACCCAAATGCCTTCACATGACAGGCGCTTTGGAGTTCAGACATATGGCAGACATATTTTCGTGGCCTCATTTAGTCTTTATCAATGAATTTCATTATCAAGTATTATTAAAATGCTGCCATTACACAAATCAACAAGAAGCAGGAGGAACATCCAAAAGACTGAAGAACTCTTCTAGAGAAGGAAGTGCTGGAGTGAGACCGGACTAACAGAAGCTGTGAAACAGAAAATGTAAAAGGAAGGAGAAAAAAACAACAAACCCACCCCATGAAAGAAAATAAAACAAAAGGCAACATTCCTCACTATAAATCTGACAGCAGATATACACTCCCTCTTCCTAGGAACACTTCTGGTAAGAAATGTAAAGGCATTTAATAATATTAATCTCAATACAAAAAAAGAACTTTTCTAACAACACTGTCAGTTGCACAAAGTCAGGGACTGTCCATCACAACCTTTCCTGAACACCCTGTTGGCATCCTCTGACTTTACCACGATTTTTACTGCATGTTTGTGCTCCCCAGTCCACAAGCCACCCTGCCTTGCACCAGATTTCTGGATTTATTTCACATCCAGTCATCCAAAGTAACCAAGAATGCAAAATTTATGAGTAGCGCTGGTAATTGGAATCCACTTTGGCAATTCTTACACATCCAAATGGACACATTAAAAGCAGCAATTAAACCACTCACATAAACAAAGATTACACATGATTTCAGGAGATGCAGCCAAAAACCCTCTGCAAGGCTGCAGGCATGTCACTTTTTCTTTCTAACTCCTATTTTTCAAATGAAAAGAACACAATGATAAAGCCAAATGGGAAAATTAAAGCATTAGCAGCGTTGTGAGACAGTGAAAGATAGAAGAATCTTGTCTTACAGAATAAATATCTAAATTAAGTGTTATTTTCCCTTCTAATCACATCCTAAATTCTCTTTTAATCACATTGAAAATTATCCAGTCCATATATTACCTTGAGTAAATCTTCTCATTGCTCTTTCTCAATGTTTTTAGGTTGTTTTTTTTTCCTAAATACATAGCTAAGATTATTAATGTTTAGTTGTTTTTCCCTTCAGGAGTGATATATTATATTAGAGAAACAAACCAAAATCAAACCTAACCAAAACAGAAAGTTCAACTATCATGAAGCCATTATTAAGAGCAGACTTACATTATTATTTAGTATGCAGCTCTTGAGCAAATGTGTGATTTATTTTGAAAAAGTACTTTTTCAAATTGGAAGCTTTGAAATTTATTATTTTTATCATCCATTCCAAACCATAGGCACCAGAAATCTCAAAGCTGTAAGTGTTTATGCAGCTTTGCTGGGGAGACAAATTTGGTATGTAGCTTTGTATTTTTAAAACACCACTGATATAAAAATATTTGGCAAGTTTTTATCAAAAATCAATAAAAGTCTTTCAAGTTTCTCCAAAGTTTTAGAAGAAAAGAGAAAGAATTATTTTGTGACAGGTTAAGCCACATAATAGATGGAGTCAGAGAGGATCAGAACTCAGAAATCTTGACTGTATATCCCAATTTTTTCCATTGCTCTACCAAGTGTTGCCTACAGTAGTTCATAACATTTGCAAGTTGTTTTTGGCTAAACACTAAATGAATTCTTGGTCACCTGTTCTCCAGAAGGACCTTTGTCTTTAACTAGAGCACAAAGAAGAGGCACTTTTTTTTTCCTACAAACTATATAAGGTTCTATCAGAATCACTTCTGCCTCAAGCAAAATTCCTTTTTGGTATATTGAATGGGTGAAATGAAATGACAAGCTCATCTAGTCTTCCATATGTAGCCTCATGCTAGAGCAATGTGAAGCAAATGCTGAGGGCTTACTGACAGCAGAATAATCTCCCCAATACTGAGATTGATCTAGTCTGCAGAGAAAGACTAGTCTGTGGTGCATACAAATGAAGAAGCAATGCTTTTGGAAAGGTTACAGTGAGTCTGATCTCTCTGTCAGCAAGGCAGTGAGGCTGTTCACTAAATATCACAGCCTTCAGCTTGAGAAACCAGGTATAGGAGGCAGAAAGAAGATAACAGGAAAGATGAGTGAAGAGAAGGAGCAGCTGTGATTAAAACACAATAGAGGAAACCATTTAAGGGCCAAAACTGTGACAGAAACTGCGTGCAAATTAAACAACGTGGACAATCGTGTTTGTGCTCTAGTCTGCCCTTGCTTCATGCACTAGTGTAGCTCTACACACTTGAATTCAATTTACTGCAATACAGTTAAAAATTCACAAAGAGCTGCTTTGCCTGAAGTTCCTCCTGAAACTGCTCCATCTTCTCCAGAAAGAGAACTGAAAAAAATGGAGCAACACTTCCAGTTTTGCCGAATTGTCACCATTTTTAGGCTATTACATTTCAAAACATAAATCTTACTTGTTTTTTAAAAGACATATCTTGTGGGTATTTCTCTAAGCAGAACAATTTCAGCCCCTGTGGGCAGATAGCTTCCTTAGTTTCCCATTTATTTTATGTGTAGAAGTTCACAGGGAGCTGATTTGCAGAAATATTTTGTGTCAACCATTCCATGTGTCAGGAATAGTGTGTTCAGCAGGACCAGGGCTTACCAGTGATTGTCAGTGTCCCTGTACTTAGCACTGGTGAGGCTGCAACTTGAATCTTGTGTTCAGTTCAAGAAATATATTGAGGGGATGGAGCAAGCCCAGAGAAGGGCAATGGAGCTGGTGAAGTGCCTGGAGCACAAGTGTGAAAGGAACATCTGTGGGAGCTGTGGGTGTTTAGCTGCAGAGAGACTTCACCACTCACTGCAGCTCCCTGAAAGCAGGTTGTAGCGAGGTGGGAGTCAGCCTGCTGACAAGATAAAAGCAAATAGCCACAAGTTGTGCCAGCATGAGCTAGACTGGATATTAGGTAAAAATTTTTAATGGGAAGGGACATCAAGCCCTGGAACTGGCTGCCCAGGGAAATGATCAATTCACCATCTCTGGAGGTATTTACAAGCTGTGTAGATGTGGCACTTAGTGACATGGTGGAGCAGAGGTCTTGGCACTGCTGGGGTAACACTTGGACTTGATGACCTTAAAGGTCTTTTCTAATTTAAATTACTTATGATTCCATACCCTTCACTGCAGCTGCACTTTGAAGTACCTAATTTTGTCCAGACCTTGTTCATGTATGGAATCATCAACTTTTGGTTTACTCTCCATGTGACTAATAGAGGGGAGTAGAATAATACATACCCATTCTAAATCTTTTTCTTTATCTGGACCTCACAAATCTACAAGATTTTACACAAATCTCCAGTGATGAACACAATCCTCTATTTTCTAGCCTTTGGCACATAACTATTTTATTCTCTTTCAATGAAAAATCACATGGTCTATCATTTCTAAAAGGAGGTTTTTTTTTTTTAATAGGAAATGAAACTCGCTTTTACAGTAGTGTGAACAGCAGCTGGAAGCAAATTGAAAGTTTCCCAGCCACAAAAAGCTGTATCTGAAAAAATGAGCATCACATCACCCCACCACAAAAATGCCTTACTATCTGTATTTCCCAAGTGCAATCAAAATAATAATAAAAGCTTCCTGTTTGCCAAACTGGGATGTGCTGCATGCCATCTTCTGACATCAGAACTACAGCAATTGTTTATTGCAACTATAATGTCTGTATTATCCCTTTTATAACTGAGCTGTAGGATCAGTGTAGGATCAGTGGTGAGCTACAAACGCTTGTTTCACTGAACTATCAGTAGCCCTTGGAAGACCTCTTTAGACTCTTAGAATATATAAAGAAAATTCTTATGCATGGTGACTATTAATGAAGGTGAACAATGTTGTTCTAAATATTTGAAATTATAGAATTTTTTACACAGTTTAAAGGTTATTTTTGTTTATTTAAACTGCAGAAATCAAAATAACTGATGTCAAGAAAGTGGTAAAATTTTGGTTGTCATAGCAACTGAGCTCAGTGAGTAGAGAAGCCAGAAAAAGCTAATTACATTTTTTTCTCAATGTGCAAAACCTTTAGGGTAATTTTGTTCAGCAGTCAAGTAACAGTGAATCCAAAACTAAAAAAGAAGGAAAGTAATATAATACAGGGAAGAAACATATATGCTAAAGCTTAAACTCTAACTCAGACAAAACTCCTTTTGACTTGTGATCTCACTGAATCATGTTAAGATTGTAAAGAATTTATCCTGAGAGCTTGTACAAAGTTACTTTGAAATCAAAGAACAGAAAAGTCCAATATTGTTGGACTGTTTCATCAAAGCATCAGGTTACTTTATCCAGACAAAGGGCCTTGAATTTAGTATTGACAGGAGATCTTGTCCCTAAACCAGGTAAATTATCGTGACTATACTGTCAGAATTCAAATTTGCCCTCAAAGAAGTTGAGGCAACACCTACACGTTTACTTAATCTTCTGCAAAATCTTTGCTCAAAGGAGAATAATAAAAACATTTTTATTCAACAGGAATCATTGATTTCCTAGGATAAAAAGCTGCAGGTGTGCCTACAATTTTCATATAATGTGTTTTCCTCTGTGCTTCTGTTCCCACAGAAAATTAGTCCAAATTTAGTGACTGGCCTTGATGCTATCATCTCAGTTACTCATAATCCACATTTAATAATAAACAGAAGAAAAACCAGGCTTATATTTTTCAGTAGAAAATGTAGTAGTGCATTAAACTGGTTTACAGCATATACCATAAATCATCCTGCTGCTGTATTTTGTTCACTCACAAGTGAGCATCGCTGCTGCTTGTGGCTCTGTGTGGAGAGGAGGGGATTTCCAGGAGGGCAGCTGTCAGTGCTCCAGCCAGCCCTCACTCGAGGCTGTGTGACACAGAGCAGCTGAGCTCCCTGCAGTGGTGTTATCCCCAACAGGGGAGCCCCGAGGCACCCAAATATTGCATTACATGCCAAGGCTGTCAGTCACTCCAGACTCTTCCAAACAGTGGGCACACAAGCTCACTTTACTCTGTCTCAGGCAGAATTCTAATGGGGATTTAGTTGCTTTTCTTGCATAACCCACTTCTGCTCAGTAAGTCTTTCAGTGCTTGCAGTGCCACCGAACAATACATCATGACTCAACATGGTACCACACAGATGACTCAACAGATCTGCTAAGGCGACTGCCAGTTCATCAAAGTAATGCACATCATTCCTTTCATCATCCCCCCTAAATTAATATAAATTACTCACATCCTTATTTTCCATCCCTGAATCTATTTCTGTAAGTCCCTCACTCACAACAACGCAGGATAAAGTAAATATTTTTTAATTTTGGATTATTTTTGTTGCCAAATACATCCTTTCTACTTCGCATCTCAGTCTCTCCCTCTGTGGATCATTCATGCATCCTCTCCCCTCAATTCATACAGGGGAAATAATTTTTTTAGAAAGTAAATGTCAACAATTATCTTTAGGAAAAATCCCATTCAGGAAACAGGCATGTTGTATATACCTACAGGAACTGCAGATACATTTGAACTATAAATGCTCCTCACTAGCTTAACATGGATGAAGAAGGAATAACATATTCTTTGATGTTTCCTAGGGTGGCATAAGAAAAGTGAAGCAGTCACTTTTGACCAGGGTCCAGGAATGATAATGGATGATAGTTTTTATTTTCAGCTGATGTTGGAGGATAGCACATACTTTGAGGTTTTATCACCTTCTGGATTACTCTCTGAGGTGGGTGGATTTTCAGACTTTTGACTTTTATGACAGAAAAAATACATTGACAAAATAAAATTAAACTTCAAACATAACATTTAAGGAAAAAAAAGATTAATTTAGTCGTTACTAAAAATATGTTAGTAGAGGAAAGAAAAAGTAATCATACTTCATTTTCAGCACTTCTAAGAATATCAGTAGATATGGTATTGAATGCTGACCAAGAAATCAAAGCAAACCCCCAGTTATTCCCATTCCTCCCTAAATCATCTCAAGCTTATCTGACATTTAACATGGAGAAAAACTAGTTGAAGCAGCCATCTCAAAGTCTGGCATTCAGTTTGTTAGACTCAGAATTCTAAATCAACACAGGGAAAGAAGTTTCTCTTCCCTCCTGTTTAGGTAGGTGCTTGTCCTTTATAAATGCCAACTTCCATGCATTGATTAGAGAGAAATAATAAATTGCTATATCAAGTCTTAAATTTATAATTGGTTAAATTTCAATGTGGTAATTCCCAATCAAAACTTACTGAAAAATTTCACCTTACTCCTTTATTTTTTTGTACTTTGCTGATTGATTTGAATTCTAATTTTTAGTTCACTTGCTGACAGATATTTGATACAAACAAAGTTAATTCCTTTTCCCTTTAGGATATGATGGGTTTACCTTTCAGCGAGGACAGGATTTTATGGATATTTTGGACTCGCCTTCAGTAAAGGAAATAATACTTTTGAGGTACCAAGTTTGACATGTCTCTCACCTTTTCCTTTATCATCTAAATCATTGAATGGCTTCAATCATAGCGTATTTTCTGTCCACAAAGCATTTTAAATATTTCCTAAATTAACATTTGCAGTGTTCCACCTCTTATTCTGTTCATGCATAATTGAGGATACTAATAGGTGAATTGCCATTATAAAGTGGCTGCCAATGGGGATTTTAGATGACAATTAGTTTCTATTTAGTGCTATAAAAAGTTTGGAGGACAACTTCCACAAATGCACATTTGTATTGCATCTGCTAGTAAAATAATGAAGGACTCCATTAATTATTTTTCCAATCTACTTAGAGAATTGTAGTATTTATTTTATCAGCAAAATTACAGGATAACTCAAAGCAACACAGGTAGATTGAAAACACTGTAGATTAATTACTTTAACCTTAGAAGGGCATCTGGCTCAATATGCTACCAGCAAACCAACAATCCACTGTGAATCTGATGCTGGTCATTATTGTTGACCTTACTGTAAAATAGGCTCAGTGCTGTTTCACCACTTTAGTTCACAGAGAAGTATGCACATAAAATCGAAAGCTGTTTATATGAGAAAACACTGATCTCTGTCAGAGGACTTGCTGTTGGGTCTGAGAGCACAGGTGAGGACTGGTTGGTGGTGCAGTCCTGGCTCTGCCACCCACCACTGTCATTCCACTACAGAAGGAACAGCTCCATTGCAAGCACTCATGTACATAAACATTTGCATGAATTAGAATTTATTCACATAAAAATATGTTGTAGCACTGGGTTGTGGCCTGCCAAATAGTTGCTATGAATAGCTTGCTAAGAAACATCATAAACTGTCAGAATTTCACATATCACTTTTGCAATTTAAAAGCTGAAAGTTCAGTTTAGGCTTATCATTGACCCTGTTTTTATGGTCATCAAGGGGGAAGGTCTTCTAGAAGCTGTCTATTTGTCACCCTGATCTCTAGACATCAACAGGATAAATCAATCACTGAAGACATTTACATCTTATCTAACCTGCTGAGGATACATGACTTGCTTGAACTAGACTGTTCGAGAGAGGATGGTGGGTAAGACCAATCCCTCTCAAAAGGAGCAAACATGGTGGGCTAAAATACACAGCCACGTTTCAGAAGACAAACTTCTGTAGTTGTTAAATAGCAAAACCTTGCAGCTAATTTTGGATAAGGATAAAACTGATTAAGATTTTCCTTTGTAAAAAAAGCATTTTCACCTGCTTCTTAGTCCACCTTAATGGCATAAGCTGAAATTTCCCAGGAATATGTTTGAAGCTTCAACCAAGAAAAAATTGATGTTTCTAAAATTAAATTTACGAAGTTATAATACATTTTATATATACACATATATATATATATATGTCTATCAAGTTGTTTTCAATATATTCCTATTGCATTCTTTAGGAAAAGCTATATAATATGCACTGTGTTGGTTAGCTTTAGGGATGTCATTGACTGCTGGCACAAAAATATTGCTATATTTGCCCAAACTGGGTTTTGACATTTTGTTACTTTAAGCACGGGTACATGTAACAATGCTACTTCATTAACGCAATTTTTAAATCCTCATCAATCAGAATATCAATGACAGTTTTAATTACTTAAATGGTAAAACATTGTAAGAACTAGTGCTTGTTTCTTAGATTTCTCAAGACAGAAGGACTGATGAATATCTGTCTCAAGCATATAATTGCAATATTGTGTCTACATTGTAGGCTTTTGAAAAATGTTCAGTTTTGATTTAAAATGACAACAAATGGTTTAGGGCTCATTTGTGCAATTAATTGTCTTTGATTAAACTTTTATGTTTCAATATTAATCTGAATCCCTGCAGATTCATTTTCCAAACATTGGATTCCATTACCACTTTTTCCATTGGAGTATTAACCATTATTATAAATCTCCCTTTCTTGAGATGCTATGTCACCCAGATCATTCAATATCATTAATTTACAATTCCATATATAAAGGTCCCCTTCATGTTTGCAAACTATGGAACTTGAAAATGCAATGCAGCAAAAGCTGCTTTTTTTTTTTTTTAAGGAACTGAAAATCCTTAATTGCTCAATTACATTTTATTTTCAAAAGCATCTTATAAATCATGAATGATTCTTGAAAAAAGAATATAAAAAGTAGCAAAATAGCAAGACTTTACTTGTCAAGGCATCAATGCTGATCACCCACTAAACACAGAAGTAGAGTTAAATTGCAAACTGGAAAATGACTAGATAAAGTTAAAGGAGTTGGTGACTCTTTTTTCTCATGTGAGGGTTCAGACCAGGAACAGCTTCCAACAGGGGATGGAGTGGCTGTCCAATTATCAGAGATTCAAGTAATCTACCTCTATATTTAACTTGTCTTGTGTATTTTATTATGATATATATTTGCTTACAGAGGGTATTTTCACTTGTTTTGTCTATAATTTTTTATGTTTTGTATCTCTCAGTTTCAGAGAAAAATAAAGTAAATGACAACAAAACTGGATTTTATTGCTCCTGATCCCTTGACATAGAGGTGATATAATCCATTTTGCTAGTCTATCCTGGATCAGTGGCTGAGCCTAGGGAATAAGTAGATCTCTAAATATAATATTATACAGAGATGTTTCATGAAACACAATGTTTATTTCATTCTGAAGCAATGGGACACTAAGTCTTAACAGTACAACTGAATTTATAGATGTAAGTCAGGTTGAATTACAGATAAGAAAAGAACAATTCTTGTTCTATTGTCAGCAGTGATTCTCCACACAGTGGCCAGCTCTGATCTGATGGTTTCCTTTCATATGTGAATTTACCTGGCAGTTATAAATGCTGATCCCTGCAGCTGTGAGGTCTCCTCTTTAATTGGGTAGAGGTTTATTGTCACCAAAACTTACAACAGTAGGCTTTGACATTTTTCTTTCTTACTCTTAGATTTGAGAAAACAACTGTATCATTACTAGCATTTCACTTGCTGAGGAAGAAAAAATTGATATTTTAGCTTCAGGTTGAAAACCAGAACACAGCTCTTTTAAGTGTACCTTCCAGTCCTTTCTGACTTTGAGGCACATATAACTTCACAGCAAGGTGCAGGTAAAGCAGGAAGAAGCAACTGGCTAAAAGCCCTGAAAGCCAGAATAAAAGTCCCAAAATTGTCTTTGTCTGTCTGTTTTATAAATATCCTTTAGGCAGTTGATACATTTTCCAGACATTAAATTATATTCTATTTGGTTTTATATGTATCTCTAAATAAGACAAATCTGTTCAGATTATGGCATTTCTAAAAGCAACCTGTGTCAAAGTGCCATCTCTGTTGTTGAAAAGGTTACTATTTTTTTACCTCTTTTCCTTGAGTGAAAAAACCTGAATTACTGGTTGTAACTGCTGGATAGCAAAGCAGAACTATTTTTATTCATAATAGGTGTGCTGCTAAAGTCTACAATACTGAGAAGCTAAAAATATCCCCACATTTTATCTGTTTCCTCTAATTTAAGGTAAAAAATGGTCAGACTTATCTTTTAGAATGAAATATGTCTGCAGTGCACAATATTGCTCCAACAAGATCAAACCAACGACACTCTGGCATCCACATGGTGCCGTGGTGCTGGAAATAAGTTTTACAAATTTTCCTTGGATGTTCCACCATGCTATTACCAGTCTTTGTTTCCTTTTTCCAGAACCAGCTGTCTTGTAACTCTTTTGGAGTCTCTGGACTGCACACATTTCCCCCATGTCTACAGCTGAGACTCCACAAGCAGAGACTGCTGAAGTTTGAAGATAACAGTAAAAGCCCAACACACAGGTTTTAGATTGGTTGGTTTACTCTCCCTTTGAAAACTGGCACATCTAAAATATTAAATGTGTTTTCCAAGATATTTCCAGGTAAAAGCAAAAACTGATTTAAATTTGAAGCAAAAGTCCAGAAAGAAACTGAAAGGCAAAAAGTTAAATATTTCTGCTTTTGTCCCTGTTTTTTGGCAAGCTAGATACATATATTATTCATTATACTTAGGTATCCTAGTAAAAGAATCTCAAACTAAAACAAATTGGTGTGTGTTCTCCTCTAACAGGTCAGTGCTGTTAGAGATGGGTTTAGAGCTGCCAGATATCAGTTTTATACAGCTAGCCATTGCCCTTGCAGGCTGATTTTGCTCAGCCTGGCTACAGACCCCATTCTTTCTTTTGAAGGCCATTCAATGAAGGAACTTGTACAGCTTCTTTGCTTGGTTTTGGTGATATATCATTGCAAAGGACACATTTTTCCAGAAATATGTGAGCCAACTACTTCCCAAACATCTGGAAGCCCTGAGATGTTTTGTGTAAACTGTGAGGTAAAGCACAAGACAAACATCAGCTTCAGGGAAGTGGTCATGGCATTGAGTCCCTGTGACTTTTAGCAAGGGCAGGTTTGAAATTCTGCAGAGATGACATAATTATGGACATTTAATATGGAGATTAAATGCTTCACCACTATGGAGCAGAAAGGGAAACAACTTTTTTTTTTTTTTCCTAATATAAGTATTTCTATAAAATTAGCATCTCTAGTGCTTTGTTCACCTAATGCTGACTATTAGATTTCTTCCATGAACTGATGATGAAATATTATTATCTGGGACAAAAAGGGCATTGATTTAAATATGAAAGGCATTAAAGGTAATTTAAAGATCCTTGCTGTGAAAAAGTCTAGTACTTGGCTTGTTAACCTTCTCCAGAATTAACATCTCTAAAGTACATGACTGTATGAGGTAGTATAGACAGTATAAATTGTCCTATTTAGGATCAGAATCTTGCATAAAAAATGTGAGGTAGAGATTTCTTAGTCTGATTCTATGACTACTCTCTTTCAGACTCTCTTTTGGCCTTTTTTTTCTAGAAAGGAATTTAAACAGGAGCACTTGTTAAACAACACAGAAAATCTTAGACAGCTGTAATTAATGTAAATGTACCTGTTTGTACTTTGAAATGAAACATCTAAACCTCAAAATGGAAATTCATGTTTAAACACTCTAAATATAATAATGATGCCTTCAGCAGCATCTCAATAGCTAATATTTCTGTCAGGATGGCCCAGGTTTGCTAATCTTTTTACTTTCACATTGTGAGTTTGTCAGAAATAATACATAACTATCAACTTGAAAGACTGTGAATGACTTTTGTTATAGTTTTCACTTGATTTCTTAATGGTGTTATGACCTTGGAGCCTTGTAACTCAGAATAAGAAGAGAGGAAGTCTAGAAAGCAAATCTGACATCAATACCAGTTACAGAATTTTACCAAAGTACTGGCCAGTAAAAGTACCAAAGTACTGGCCAGTTTTGCATAGATTTATCAAAGGGCAAAGTAGCCATACACTCAAAATAATAACAATAACAGCAACAACAACATCATCCCAGTCTGATCAACTTGAAATCAATACTTGATTTTTGAATTTTCACTGCTTTTTTGATTCCATATTCTGCTTGTAATGAATTTTTCAGGTGAACAGACTTCTCTTGGCTACCATTTGTGCTAGTCATTCAATTAGCAAAAACTCTTTCACATGCAGTTTTTGTCATTGTCAGTACATGTTTTCAAGTCCAATTTTGTGTTTGAGAGTTTTTGAAAGTGTTGCCACAGCTCTGTATAAAATATTTAATCACTGAGAGTATCAAAATAAAATTGATTCTCTGTTGGGGTGTTATTAGCACTAATGCTCCTGAGCTAAAAGGAGATGCTATGGGACATATTTTCACAGTGAGCTAGATGGCATTTTAATCTTGCAGTCACACTGAGTATAATTGGAGACAGGTGGCTAAAGCTCCACATTCTATTTCAAAAACATTTTGTTCTCTCCATTCAGATATGCCTAACAAAGAGCCAGATTCATCTTGTTATATTTTGCCAGCTGAACTTTGCAAAATGGAAGATGTTATAGGCTGTAAAACTTGGGCATAAATTTAGCTAAGCCCACGTGGATTTCAGGTAGTCTAAGATCATACAGTGCGTGGTTACAGTATTATGTAGCATAGATTTTTCACCAGAAAACACCTCACTGGCCATCTATTCTGACCTTTTTCCTGACCACAGCATTTCAGACATATTTGCAGTGGAGAGGTGATTACTTCATTTTGCAGAAGAAAAGCTGATTCTGGGGAAGATGGTATTTTGCTCAGAAACTAGATTTATATTTTACAAAGTGGATAATTAAAAATGAAGCATGTATAAGATGGTACATAAGAGGAACATTATATTAGACAGATTACTGTATAGGCAAAATCTACATTATTTTGTACTGAAAATGATTATGCATTGATGTCTCAAACACAGCATTATGACATTAAGACTCTAACACTGCTCCCTGGCAGACAGCATGGAATACTGATCTGTTCCAAGAAGGTTATTCTTATGTTCTTAGCATTTAAAAAGATCTTAAAATCATGTCTGGATGAAGAATACTTCCTGTCCTGTGAAACAGCATCTAAAAACTGTTGGTGCACTAGAAAATTTTGGTGCAATATTTGCCAATCTTTGAATTCGGTGATAGACATTTTTAAAATTACTTTGCAAGGGAGACAATGTCATGTATATTATTGTTAGACTTAAGCCATCTGTTTCTCATAGAAGCCATCTGAGAGGTATAAAGCCAGACTTAAATAAAATAAATCTGAAATGTGAAAAATTACTTGCATTTTAAAATCTAACATATTTGCTTTCAAAAACCTTATTTTAATAACCCATCTTTGTCGACTAGTCATGTCCAGTAACTAGACATTCATTTACAAGTCAGCAGAGACTTGGTAAATAAATGGAGACCTCTTCTACCTGCCCTAGAAAACTTACATTTGATTTAGTTGGCTGAAAAATTCACTACAGGGATCTACCTTTAAACCAGCATAAATATACTGCTCACAACTTTTATATTATAAAATATGATTTAAAGAACTTATCCTGAAGAAAGGAGACCAGTTGAATTCCCTTTTCAACCTTGAAGGGATTCAAGCCCAGAATACTTCAATGGCTGGTAACAATCCTAACCAAAAGCCTCTTGTTTGGGTCAGGTGAGGAGAACCATTTAGACAATCATAGCCCAAATGTTACCAGCAAGGTCTGCAGCAAGGTGCAAGGTGTGCTTGGAGCCTCCCGTTCTGGCTCTCCATGTGTGAAGGCTGCATCCCAAAACAGATGGTTAGCTCACAGCTGTCCTATTGCAGTCTGATGTCTCGCTGTGCTGTAACACAATTTTTTCTCCTCTGTCACATATGAATAAATATTTTTGCTATTTATCCATTTTTAGTGAGAGCGTGGCAAGATAATCCTTTTTTTTTATTTTTTTTTTTTTACTTCAGAATGACCTGAGGGAAGCATAGTCTTTAATAGACAGATTTGGGCCTTTGAGTTTTTTTGGGGCTAACAAATGTTTGGGGCTAACCAATATTCTTTTCAAGCAAATGACCTTTGAAATAATTACTATATCTTCAAACATGATAGCCAAGACTTAAAAAAAACCTGAAGACTTTCTTGTCCTTATGCCTACATCCTTATGCCATTGCTACATGATAGAGAGAACAGATTCCAGTTTTTCCCCATTTTTCAGAGTGGCTGGAGTATCTTGGACAGTATTTGTCAGGCACTTCAGTCTTTGTGAAAGGGGGCCACATCTGTAATAGAACAAAAATATGGTGCTGAACTGTTGGCAGAGTCCATGGCAAAACTGGTCAGTGTAAACTCATGTGCTTTCCAAACAATTCTTGGTCACTGCTTAAGGGTGAGGAGGGACTGAGGAGAGTCCAAAAGAAAGCAGTCTGGATGCAATTACCCTGCTTTGGTCAGGAGGGACTAAGCATACTTGCCTGAACACCAGCCCAGCCACTCGGCGCTACCTGCCCTTGTCTTCCTCTTACACAAATGCAGGTGGGTGCCTATAATGGAAACAGATTTCTTGCAAAGTGACCAAGATTCATGATTGCAGGTCTGTGACTGTTTTTAGTCTGTGGCCTTTGGTACATCTAGCACAAGTTCAGCAGAGAACAGCTCTGTTCCAGGAGTGAGGGTGGTCTTGCCAGATGACTGAAAGGCCTTGGGTCTTGGTGTATCATTCAACTTTGCTGTTGACAAAAATCCTTGCTCGAGTCCTTTTATGTTAAGAAATGATGATTAGTACCAATTATTTGAAATTGGTGGATTTATGTACTGATTAAAGCACTGCTCAGTATATTACTAATGAAAGCCTTCTTCAGCAAATTGACTAAAGCAATGTTTTCAAGCTTCCTAAGGATTTACAATGAAAAACCAACCAAAGTCAATTAGTTTTAACCCTCACTGGAAGTTCTTTTATTTTAAAACTTGCTTACTGTCAGCAAGTAATCTATGCAGTAGTAAACAGATAGTTCCTTACTAAATTTATTTCAAAGCTGTTTGTGTACACTCAATTTATCAGTCACATAAGGACAAAAGGCTTTCATAAAACATACACAGATATACATGCTAAGGAATATATATGGTTTTTTACTTCACAGAGGTCAAAACTGAGATTAACTATCAGATAATGGTTTACCTTTACTGAAAAAATATGCAATATAAAAATATGTATCATATATATACTCTCTTTGGAAATTAAGGAGAAAAAGTAGCACTTGCTTTGATGTGAAAAACAACATATGCATCTTATTTCCTAGGCAAACTACATATGAGCTTGACTGTCTTTGAAGCTCTCAAATTGTCAGAGCACAATTTGAAGCTGTTCTGCCAGGTACAAGTATTTTCCCACAGAGATGCTGGCTATATATTCCTGTGCTGCATATGGAGTGGGCAACGGTATCCTGCACTTGGCAAACCCAACAGATGAGGTGGGTCACGCAGTAAGGGAAGATTAAGATCTCCTTTAGAAAAGGAATTCTGCTCCCATTGATTTAAAAATGTTTGATTTGGATGATGTCTTTTGACTTTATTATTTTGAATTATATATATATATATATAATTTTTCTATAAAATATATTTTATATAAAAATAATATCTAACATTTACTCTAGTTCACCCCTCCCCCCAAATGAGTTTCAAAACTAAACATGAGATGGAAATTTTTTACTTTTCTTGTTAAATGTTGAAATAAACATAATCCATTCAAACACATTCCCTTTTGAAATCTGGTAGAACTCTACTTTGATTAAAGAAATGGTGTACCAAATGCATGATCATTTAGATCCCAGCATCTAGCTCATTTAAATCAGTTCTAGTCCAAATTGTGGTGGTATAAACTCTCCATCTTTTTCCAATCATAAAATACAAATAATTCACTATGTCCCATTAAGAACTGAAAACTTATAGAAAGAGGATTTTTTATTAATCTTTCTTATTTTATACCTCTTAAAGATCAGGAAGGATTTATCATTTCATTGTGGAAAAATAAAACAACAGGACAGTTGCCAGCTCAAAGCTTATGTTAAGAGGAACACTTTCACACTGAAGATGCACAGCAACAACATTCTCCTCCCTCTGAACTTTATTGAATTATGTTTCAAAAGTCTAATAAACAGAGATTGTCTTAATTCTTCATTGTCTTCATTCTTCATTTGAGAATATAAAACAAAAATAAAATAATTTTGTGAGCCTGGGATCCTAACTTGCTTTTCTCCTCTGAGAATATGTAAGTTCCTACTCATAAAACAACAATAATCTTGACCACTGTCCCTTTTGTGACCATAGTTTCTTCCCTTAAGGTTCTTAAGAAATTCAGTTAACAGTTATCCACATATTCTAATTTTCTAGTGCTATAGGATGCATAGAATACAAATATTAATAAAATTATTATTATCAGACTGGTTAAGAGAATTTAGAGTTTATGATTTCCACGTTTACATCACACATGAGTTCTCATTTAATAAGCCTTAAGGTCCTGTTCAGTTTTGGTAAATATACCATTACCTACCCTAACTATATTTTGGGATCCTACAGCCTTTGTAACAAGCTATGTGAACAATCTTGTCTGTACAAATGTTCCTTATATCCATGCTATTCACATGAGACAGTGGCTAACGCTGTTAGAAATGACAATATCTAAAGGAGCTTTATTATGTTTATACTTATTAGAAATTTGCAGCAAGTGATGCTATCTTAAGAGGTTTTTTTTTACTTTCATTAGAGTTCTACAAAGCTTGCTCTTCTCCAATTACTAGAAATTTACAACATTTTTTTTTAATCTAGAGGTCTGTCTCAAGCCCTTGCAGAGTCACACTGTTCAGCCAGCTCCTGTCTCTATATGAACATTTCGATAAGTTCTGTAGCTCAGAAGAAACCAGACCAAATTTTTGGACCCCTGAGATTTTCTCATAAGCGCAAACAACGTTTTAATGCTGCTTAGATGGGAATAGTTTCTACAGAAAATATTTTCATCTTTAACGCTGCTACACAACAAATAAATGTAAAACAATACTGCACACAGTGTTCCTACATATCCTCTCAAATTTCTTCATGACTGCCAATTATTTTTATAGTGTTATGTAACTGTACTTCAGGACATAACTAGATTTCAAATCTGGAACCCTATGCTTCTGTAACAGCTTCAGTGTGTGCCATCTCTCCAGTAATCCCCTTCTCCCTCCCACTTGTGATGTGAGAACACCTGGACCAGGCAGAGAAATGGTTCAGACAAAAGCAATATCAGAGTTGTGCAATCCAGAAACTTTCCTCAGGACACATGTGATTATTCTGTCCTCATTTTGGGGACTGCTGTGCTGACTAGGACAGTAACAGTAATAAAAATTAAACATGTACTTTAATTTGCAGGATATGAGAAAGAAATGTAGAAAGAAGAAAGATTAAAAGAAGAAAGTTTTAAAAATTTGTCAAAAGATTGATTTTCTATGTTCTGAGTATGTTTGGCCAGAACTAGCATTGTCTCAATTTAACATTAGGAAGGAATTCCAGAATCACATATTCATATTAGGAGGAGACACTAGAAAAAATAGTTGTCATAGCCAAAAACCTAGGAGGTCAGAATAAAGATTATGGATTTTTTTTTTTTCAGTTCTTTGATTTATACTTAAGCATCTTTCTTTTTTAAATACCAAAATCCTTGATATAAGAGTCTTCATCTAATGGGTATTAGTAACACTTTACATAATATTACTATAAAAATATAACATCTGAGGCCTTTCAGGGGAAAAAAATGCCTCAACTGTTTCCTATGGAACTGGAGTTTCTTCACAAATACCTAAGCAAATCTGGAGTAAAAGTAAGAAAAATTGAGTTAAATACCAAATTAAGAGCTGAGGAACTGAAAACAGTTAGCCATGATTCCTGGAGGAGGTATTTTAAGCTTAAGATGCAATAAAAGACAACACATATTATCACCACCTTTGTCAATATTCAGAGTTTCTAAGGAGTATTTCTGCCCCATGTCTTATTTTGATATAGAGTAAATGTACTGACAACAATAAAGCCCTCAGTGAGTGTAATCAAATTACCCAGAAAAAGATGCAGTTGCAGCTAATCCTTCAGTCATGGCACGCATTGGAACTTGTGGCAATCTCCTGTCGTAGAAGGAACATCCCTGCCCCTACTAGGCCCAAAGAACTGAAAGAAAATTAAAAGTCAAAGCTCTAGATTAATTACTAAAATATCCACTAGTAGAATTAATTGGGGTATGTCTATTGCAATAAAACTCACACTGAGTGCTACTTATGATGAATTATTCAACAGGTTTTACTCAAGTGCATGGTCAGCAGGTCAGCTCATGTCAAAAGGTTCACAGACTGTTTAGAATGAGTCCTCAAAACTTGGGGTATTTACACAAAACTCAGAAAAAAAATATAGTTTGTGTATTTAGTTTATAAGCTATAAATTTAGTGTCACAGTCTAGGATATGAGCAATTAGGATATGAGCAACTGTCTTCAAGATGCAACATGCAGAAACTGTTGCTAAAAAGAGAAATGTATTATAAACATTAGAGAAAGTTAGAGCTCTAGTCAAGAAAAAACAGAGAAAGAAAATAGTTCAGAAGTAGTTCTACAGTCACTGAACAAATTACAATTTACCCTAAATTACCCCTAAAAAAAAAATTTCATAATGGTGAGAAGCAATTCTGTTGTGATTTCAATACAATCTGCACTCTCTGAGCTTTAAGTTCTTTTTTTTCTCTAATTAAAGCAATGCATTTTGTTAACTATATTTCAGATAGCAACTTTTAAAAGTGCAGCTCTTGCATGGTGATTCAGACTAAGTATTTGGTGCAAATATACGTAACCTGTGCTAACAAAAAGTTACAGTGTTAAAAACCCCAAGATTTAATTAGTAAAATCTAAAGCAAGTGAAACAAAGATATTGCCTCATTACTGAAAATGCTAATAATATACATTCAATATTATAATTTACTTCCAAAAAACATAATTCATCAGATGCACAGCTATGTTTGAGTTCCTTTTCTTTTATATGTAAGGGAGTATTGTTAAAGCAATATATAAAGCAGTGAAGGTAAAGCAAAGGACCAACAACCCAGATAGTCATTGCCTGCATTTACATGGAGTTCAGGGTCCACATGACAGGAAAATTCTACCCCAAACTAAAGAATGGTCAGAAGTTTAAACTCAAAACTGGAAAAGTACCAGCTCATGCATGTGATAGACAAATAATGTCATGGTTTACTCTCACAATTAAAAGGCAGATATTATGTATATGTCAAGAGAAGTTTGATAGTTATGTTTTACCCCCCTACCCCCCCGCCCCTTGCATTGTTATCATGGGATGCCCTGAGTTTGGGACATTTGGGAGGGCTGGCTTGTTACTATGGCAGCACCTGACCTCAGGGTGTAAGAAGTGAACCACCACTGGACAGAGAGAGTCAATTGACAGAACTTTGGGAGGGGATAAAGGGTTAAAAGGCAAAACATCCATTGTGTGGATGAGCACATGGTGGGAAAAATCCTTTGCTCCCAGCACTGTAATATTTTCTCTATTCAGTCTTCTCTCGTATTTCTGATAAGGTTTTAACAAAACTTTTAAAATTTTTAGAAGTGAGTATAATTTCTCACATGCAGTAATTGTTACTGAAATAGCAATTTCTTACCACCAGCATTCCTGTTCTGTTGTGTCCTGTCCTGCTGGGTTGGGCCGGGCTAGGCGGGGCTGGGTTGGGCGGGGCTGGGCTGGGCTGAGATGAATTGGGTTGGGTTGGGTTGGGTTGGGTTGGGCTGGCCTGAATTGGATTGGGTTGGGTTGGGCTGAATTGGATTGGGTTGGGTTGGGTTGGGTTGGGCTGGGTTGGGCTGGGCTGGCCTGAACTGGATTGGGTTGGGTTGGGCTGGGTTGGGTTGGGTTGGGCTGGGCTGGGCTGGGCTGAGCTGGGTTGTGTTGTGTTGGGTTGGGTTAAGTTGGGTTGTGTTGGGTTGGGTTGGGTTGGGCTGGCCTGAATTGGATTGGGTTGGGTTGGGCTGAATTGGATTGGGTTGGGTTGGGTTGGGTTGGGTTGGGCTGGGTCGGGTTGGGTTGGGTTGGGCTGGGCTGGCCTGAATTGGATTGGGTTGGGCTGGGCTGAGCTGGGCTGGGCTGGGCTGGGCTGGACTGGGCTGAGCTGGGCTGGGCTGGGCTGGACTGGGCTGGGCTGAGCTGGGCTGGGCTGGGCTGGACTGGGCTGGGCCGGGCTGAGCTGGGCCCTGGCTCCCAGGCTGCGTGGCTGGCTGTGACTTGCAGTGTGACCCCTTGCATGCACAGCACAGCGGCAGGGATGAGGTGGCTTTACTGAAGTGTTGCAGTAGCCAACAAACCCTTTACATCCCTCCCTCCGTTTCTGCTGCCTGTCAGCCTCCAAAGGGTTGCTGTGGCATGGGGCCGCCTTGTTGGCATGTGCTCAATCTGCTCTTGGCGTGCTGCTCTTTGTTTACCACCAGCTGAGCTCCCAAGTGTGCTCACATCACATCCACATCCCAGGCAGGTCCGCTCGTGGAAGTCGGAGCAGCCTGTTCCAAGGAGTGAGAAATGCTGAAGTGCCGCATCTCGTCACCTGGGGTGGTGAGCTCCTGTGGAGAGCTGTGGACAGGCCTGGGTTTACAAGTGTCAGAGGCTGGTGTAAAATGTGGAGAAAGTAGCTGAAAGCCAATCCCTTCTAAAAATAAATTACAGTTTTAGAAAAAACCTCTTAACAACTTGAGGTGTCATCCATCAGGCTGTGTTGCTTCTTCAGTTTTAAGATAAAATAGATCTTTTCAGGTATTTTCCAAGTGTAAAATAGAAAATCTGAAAAGCACAGTAGGAATATCATGGAACATTAGAAAACAAGGATTAGAGAAATTTTGAATCTGCTAATAGAGTGAAATGAAGCCTGACTAAACCCAGAAATAATAAGTAAGATTTTCAAATTTTGTAATAAGCCAGATCAAATAAACTCCTTGTGCTTATTCAGGAAAACAAAATTGTTTCCACAGAGCCATCTGATACCAGGAAAAATCAGTGAGTGAAAACCCTCATGGCAGTTTTATTCTCTCATTTGAGCAGAACACAGCAGCTGTGTTATCAAATTTATCATCTGGTAACCTATAATGTATTCAGATCTCTGAAGTAAGCATGCACCTCTTCATTAAATTAAATTAAATTAAATTAAATGTTTGCTTGATCATAAATTAATGGAGATAGCAATTAGAGGTCAGTGGGTGAAATAATTGAAGGTATTTTTAGTTGCCATTTTTATTTTGGAGGGAAGAAAGTAGTTTTATACATCTAACAGCAGAGAACAATTTTGGACTTTAATTTAATGAGAAGAGAAACTATCTTTACACATCTCTTGAGTAGAAAATAGATGGAAACTTATTAATTCGCACAGTTTTAGTCAACTGCAGGAAACTGCATAGTGCAAGACTACTGATTATACCTGTAATCACACAGGAAGCTGGGGTTTAGAGGTGGTTACTCCTCTAAAGAGGAAACTCCTTGGGTTGCAAATATGCCACCACCAGAGGCTGCAGCCTGGAGCCTTCCCTTGCTAATTTCTGCTCCCTCTCCCCCTGCTCAGTGCCCTTTGTGCCTTCTGCTGCCACCTCTGCTGACCTGAGCAAGTGCTGCCATTTGGAGAGGCTGGAAAAAGAAACAGGTCTTTGCTAGCTCAGCTTATTTTGATGCAGCAGTGGAGGAAGCATTCATAGGATAGGGAGGTGATTTCCACAGGGTCTGGGTCAAGGCAGTAACCAGTAACTTGTCACGGACTAATTGAGGTCTTCCCCTAGCAGTCAGTCTCTTCAGCTCACTCCTCAAAGGTTGAAGTCTCTTGTCTCAGCAAGGTTCAGACATGAAAGCACAAGACAGTTTTTATTTTCCTCTGTCCTTATTTTTTTTTTTTGACAGGTATAAGAAATTTAAAAGAATTTCTTGGTTTTTTTTCCTAGAAATTTCCAGAAAAAAATTGTTTATTGCAAATTACTTGTGTGAAAACATTCAACATTCAGTAGCTCTGCTGTTGTAAATCAGGACCATTTTCTATAGGTGATGTGTATTTTTCCATAACAAAATCCTGGAAAATACTATAAAGTTGGCACTAAACATGGTCTCAGAGGTCTTTTACATGGGATTTTCAGATTAAAATATGCTACCATAGATTTTATTTTTCTTCTACATCATTATAGTAGATGAGACAATGATCAGGAAGGAATAAATACAACAAAATCCAGCTGCTTGTTTACTGAAAACTAGTAACTTGAATGATGTGACTCTTCAGGGGTTCACAGGGCTTCAAGAGAAAAATTACAGTTATGGAAGTGCATTTTTTATTTCTTCCACATAAATAAACTAGAATTCAATCCCTGCCACCTTGTAACTTCTCTGGCTTGGGGGAAACTACAAATGATGAAAACATAGGAAAAAGAGGAGAAACATAAATCAGATTAATATACTTAATATACTATAGGCAAAGGGAGAAGCATGAAAAAAACCCAGATAGAATAAATGCTATTAATTTTATTTTTAATTTAGTAATATGTGTTATGAGATATAGGAGTGACAAGAAAAATAAGATGAAAGCAGTGGGGAGAGGAGGATTCATCACACAGCTGATTGATTGAGGTGTCTTTCAGCATGATCCTCTCACTCTGTTCATGCTGGAGACCAGAGGTATCCTAAATGCATTTTGTTCTGTAAATGATTTCCTGATCCATACCACTTTCATATTTTCTATAAAGAACCTCAATCTAGGAAAAAAAAATCAATCTGAAACCTGCTGGTATTAATTTGATGAATTTCAGTATGTAATCAGGGCTATGACTCAAATCACATCCTCCAACAGTTTCCTGATTGGGGATATTACCTGAATGAGTCCTTGTGAGCCTTTTTCTCTCTCAATCAAGTGTCCATGGCAGTTGTATGCAGCCTTTTTCCCCATATTCCACACACACCCCCACACTTTTCCCCCCCTTTTCCCATCAGTATGATCCTTTGGGTGTTCACCTGTAGGAAATTTCTCATGTCTGCCTAAGGACCCTCTACATTAGCGAGGGATGGAAGGGGAGCACACAGGAACTCACAGGGACATTTATGCAAGAGTATTTCCAGGGAGGCATAGAGGAGGGCAAATATCTAATGAAAGCTCCTACTGTGGCTCTCTCCAGACAGGTGAGAGAGGAGAGAAGAAAGATGATTACCTCAGCATCAGGAACCACCTTTTAAAGAGGATTTTCTCTGTGTGTTCATCAATATTGTGGTGTCTGAATTATTCAAGGAGTGTTTTTTCTCATTTGATACATCTGTTAGACTAGATGAGTCATCAACAAAAATATCTGTTTCTCTCTACTAAATTTAAAGGTAAATCTGTTTGGACTTCAATATTCAATAGCAGATTTTTTTTGTTGTTGTTGTTGTTGATAAAACCTTGACTGATTTATGAGTTAGCTGGTGATGTGAAGAATGAAAAGTGTAACTAAAACTGAATTAAAATGGCAATCAGTTTTTAAATATTGTAAAGTCAAGTCAGTTTTTCCCATGCTGAGTGATCTCTCCCTGCCGTAATCTCCATCCATGAGCCTTTTGTTATATTTTCTCTCCCCTGCCCAGGTGAGGAGGGCAGTGACAGAGCAGCTTTGGTGGGCCGCTGCCATCCAACCAGGGTCAGTCCAACACACACTAAAAAGTAACCCAGTAATGCTGGACCTCTAATTTGAGTGATTCATCAATCAGGATTCTCTCCTTTACTCTTTGTTCTCAAATATGTACAGGCACTTTACCTTAGAAATAAAATGGAGTTCTGTTTTCATATGTAGTTCCTGGCAGGGGGACTGGGGAGGAAGAAGGAGAAGAGGGAGATGGACATTTTATGCTGTTTCATTTTCTTCCATATTTACAGCACCCTCAATTGCAAAGATTAATCTTGAAATTGTCAAAGTTTTTGTTTTTTCCAAAGGCAAAATGGGCTATTAAAATGCATATTTAGAATAAATGAACCAAGTCGCCTGCAGACCTGCTGTGGACTTTAAAAATTATTAGTTTTGCTGGTGTTCTAAGCACTGACTTTCAGTTTATTGAAATGCTAATGAAATTTTGATTATAATATAAAATATAATTTTTTTCCTCTATAACATTATTAATGCCATTCCAGAGACTAATGTTGCAACCAGAATGCTTCATTTTTTATTAATCCTCCAGTTCAGGGTGAATTTGCTTATAAATCTCCCCCTTTATCTGGTTTATGTGTCACAGCTCCACCAAGTTTAAATTGTATCTAAAATTTTATGACAGCAGAAGTATATTACTGCAATTAAAATACCAATGGAGTAACATATAGCAGCATTTTCATTATTTTTTGTACCACACTGCAAGACACAGGACTAAAGTGAGCATGAGCCCTTCTATGATGTAACTGTGCACAGGGAGAATCTAGCCACAGTCTCTAAAGAAAAGATCTGACAGCATTAATCAAGGCAAATAGGACAAAAGCAGAATGGATACTGAATCCCATTAATCATGAAATTAATTTTCACAGTACCCTTTTTCCCCTTTGCTGTCATGGTTAGGCCATGTAACGAGGATTAGTTTTGTTACCACGTCTGTATTGCTTCTAGTTCTGCTCTCACTATCAGCACCTGAGTTCCTGCCAGTTGTTCTTTAAGAAGCCTAACTACTGTTTGCCATCTATTTTTCTCTCTTACTCTCACTAGGCCAAGGAAATATGGATGAAAGTGTGCTTTGTTCCAGAAAATTGAACTTTTTGTCAGAGGAAGATGACATTTTTCCCTGTGCTTAATTTGGATGCTCATTGTGGCTTTCAGAATTGTTACCTGCTATAAATCCTGCTGTGGAGTTGGCAATGTAAATGCAGGTTCATAAAGGTTTTAGCTGTCTTACATATCCTCAGAGTAAGCCTGGGGGTAAAATGTTGCATTTTTCTTGGTCTGTTTCAATGTTTTCTTCCCTCTAGAGAGATCTGACTTTTCTCTGACTTTTTTATTTTTCTTTGACTGTCTCTTATTGTAGTGAAGGACTGTGTGAGGCATGATTTGGTTACCAAGACTCTTGCATATCAACACCATGATTCACCAAACTCCTTGACTTCTTGTTCTGTGGGTGGAGTCTTTTATCAGGTATTGATACTTGATTGTTCCCCACTCCACCTTTTTGATCAAAAACTAACTTGAGATGTACATGCATACACCTAAATAAGCTTGATGAGTTCAATCTGTTCTCTTGTTTGTCAAGCTCACTGTCATGTCAGTAAAACTTGGGTAGTGAAAGACAAAAACTTTTCAAGTGTCTGACTTTGAAGGCAGACATCAAATATCACTCCATCAAATATCCTTTACCTTTCTAATGCCTCCCACATGCAAGTGAGTGATATCAGGGTAATATTTATTTATCATTAATACACAAAGGAAAAAACTTAAATCAGAATTTGAGATACACTGTGAATACACTGGATGTTGAAAAGCTACATCTCATTCTGTAAAAATATTCTTTGTAATAGTAAAGAATTAAGAACATGTTTTTCAATTACATTAAGTCTTTTATTTATGTAATATTTAGCTTGTAAGATAGTATTCGACCTTGTATTCTAGAACACAACCTGGATGTGTTTAAAAAAACATAAGAGAAGTTTTCCTCTTGGATAGGGCTTTTCACCTAAACCTGGCAAGTTGCAATTCATGATAATGCAAAATTCTACCAGGATTCGTATTTTTAGTAACAAAAAGAGTAGTTTTTGGTTAACTTTAGCTTGATTTATTTTTTTTAACTTGTTTTTCAAAGATTTTTCTTTATAAAAACTAATAAACGGTCCCACTGATGCACCAAATTTGTCGTAAAACACTCAAGATTCTGATTTAGATTTATATGAAAGTATTGAAACTCCCACTGACCTGAGAGAATAAAAAGTTTACTGCTACCAACTGTAGGATATTAATTATGTTGTTGTTATCTGGGAGAATGAGCATATTTCCAAGATTAAATGCTAAGGCATGGATTTATTGCAGAGAGCATTACCAACTTTATTTTTAAATGTCAATCTTTCATTCTGTGTTTGGTGAATTACAGTGCAGCTTTTAATCTTAATTTATTTCAAATTGTCTTGAATGTAAGTGAGCATTCTTTGGTATTTTTTCCTTCTATTCCTCATTCTTTTGTTCTGATGCTGTGCTGTATTCTCAGTACTGACTTCTGTCTTGCTTACAAAAGTTTTTGTTCAGTAACTGCATTTCATAGGTCTTCACGAGTATCTGCAACTGGGCTCACAGATGTTTGTCTTGGTAACCCAAATAGCCAAAAGATGCATGGGAATGAAAGAAAATACATCCTGTCTTGATTTGTAGTGTAGTGATGGGCCTGCTTTATACTTCCAGCAGAGTCCTGCAGCTGCTTTGTACTCCATGAACAGGGTTTAGGATCCTGAAGGAACTGTGCCTCTACTTGCTCCCTCAGCTTTTATGGCCTCTCTATTCTGTGACTGTATTCAGACAACAAACCTGCCGCTGGTATTTCCTGCTCATGAACAAAATGCCTGATTATCTATAACACACAAATGATGTTCCTCTCACCTTGCTCCATCTTGTCCTAAAGCATTATCCTTAAGACCATGTGAACTGTTGAGGTTTCCCCAGCTAACGTGATTCTAGAGAATACATACCTGTGTCCTTAGAATTATTCTCCATAATTTTGCTACAGCAATACCTGCACTAGTATGGAAACCAAAGAAACCTACAAATCAAGAAAAATTAGGAAAGAAAGCAGATAAAAAGACTCATCAGGATGGGCTATTAGAGGCCTGATCATATAATTTTTAAGAGTCTCAAAACCATAATTTCATGTAGTGGGAAATAGAGGAGAAAGAATCTCATGGAGCTGAAGTCTGAGGAAAAAACCCAAACTGGCAGATGTTTAACAACTCATCTAAAATCTACTAACTCAGAATGATCAAAAATTTATTACCAGGTTTGAAGGAGTTATATTAAAATCCAGGTAGAGAAGATGAATTCTAAGGACAGAAAATAAATAACATGGCCTTTACTTTTGAGGGATGAAGTAGAAGAAATTCACACTAAACTCAGCAACTCCTCCCAGACAACAGAAAACACATGAGTAGATAAAGATCAAAGGAATAGGATTACTTTTTGTGGCTCCTTCTAACATGCTAAGTATGTACACTACAGAATTTTATGGAGTTCTTCTCTCAATTAAAGCTCAAACAGTAGACTGTCAGCACCACATCATTTTATGACATATTGCTGTTGCTGTTTTTAATTGATAGATTTCTGTCAGTAAATTAATTCCGAGAGCACTTTCTGCTATGTCACTAGCAAGAGTGTTCTTTTAACAGTGCAACTGCAGGAATGACACACTTGTTAATTCTGGCAAGCACTGCACGTGCTGGGAATATCTTGTGTGTCTGCCCGGGGAGGTGGTGGAGTCACCATCCCTAGATGTGTTTAAAAAAAGATTGGATGTGGCACTCGGTGCCATGGTTTAGTTGAGGTGTTAGGGCATGGGTTGGACTTGATGATCTTAAAGGTCTCTTCCAACCTTATGATTCTGTGATTCTATGATCTGAAACATATATCATCCCATCTGGTCCCCCGAGTTAAGTGGGGATGGTATAAGACTGTGCTTTAATAACAGACTTTTTATAAGAATTTAGGGCCTTCAACTCAGCGGTGTGAGCCACTTAGATATTTTTTTTTTTAGGAGGCAGTAGCAGATGTGCAATGAAATAGCAGGTTTCTTTCTGTCTGGTCAATCTATGCACAAAATATCCCTTGGCAATCTTGCTTCAGAGATGCAATGATGGAAACACCCTCATCATTTTAATCTCCAACCTCATCATGAAAAAGGATGAGTTAAAAAATAAAGTGGAGAGCCATCACAAGAAATATCTGCAGGGGACCTCATTCTCTTACACAAGCTACCTCTCAGATCCTTTGCTGTGCAACAGATTGTGCTACTCATCTGAGAAACCAACAGACAATGGCACCCTGGGTGATTATGAGATCCACATGACCAGCTTCTCACTGCTTCAATGCCTATTCATTGCCAACACTCTTGACAATGAAATGTATCCATTCACCAAGTTCCTTATCACACTCTTAGAAATGGAAAGGAATAATATCTTCAGTTTGAGGCAAACTGGCTTTCAGTTAATGCTTTCATTTCCTTACTAGGAGGATTTAAATATTGTACTTAAGAATGAGCTTGTGGAGCTGCATCTGCACCGCACTTTGTGGAAGCAGAATAGCAATATATGATATTTAGTCGTACTTTGTAATTATAGGGTTATATGAATTATTCCAGGGTCCCTCTTATCCCAGTGAGAGAGAAAGGAAGCTGCTGTAGGTCCATGTTCTCTCTGCCCAGTGGGGCTGAGCATGTATTCCCTGCTGGTGCATTTGCACACACTCACATGTGAATGCATGGCCAAGCCACAGAGCAGCACAGAGAAGAGATTTCAGCAGCCACAAAAACACCCACAGCATTCACACTGACATGAAGATCAGAGATGGCCTTGCCTGTTCATTCTTCCAGGACAGCTGGGATTGGAGTCAAGGTATATACGCACCATCACTCTGGATTTACAAACACACATCTTGAATCCTAATACACATTTGAAATCCATCCAATATTCCTGGCCCATTCTCACACACGGACTGTAGCCTTAGGTATTTTCCTGTATGGATCTCTTCCTGTCTAACACTGGTCTAATCTGAAGTTCAAGAGCAATTTTCACCCAGAGGCTCAGGGAGTTACCCAAACAGAAAATAATTAGAATGTGTTTAATACAAAGTTACAGCAGGCTGTGGTAATCAATCATCTGATTTACCAGGTTTATGTCTACTTTTCCTTTTTATTCCACTATTTTCTTGCTGACCCAGCTTGATCCATCTCTTCCCCTACTTTTGTTTCTTCCTCTAAATGCTTCATATGTTCTTGCAGTCCCCTTGTAGACAACCCATAGTTTTACACCATCTTCAAATTCTCTCTGTTGTCCCTCAAAATCCTCTTCTAACTGGATCTCAAAGTACTCTACTCCTTTGGAAAATCATCCCCCTTGGTTTTCATGGTATTGCAGAAAGAAAATCTTTGCTTGAGTTGTCTTGGCTGGTGGGATGAGGGATAATGATCTAATTGTTCTTCTTTGACAATCTTAAGATATCTGATGTAGTGTTTTCTATATTCACTTATCAGGTTACTTCCTGGGTGCCTTGGCCTTCTATTGTTCCTTGGATGCTTGCTGAGTCTTTGTTTCCTCTGTATGTAGCTTTTTAAACATGACCTAATAAGAGCAGGTGGTCTCATCTGTCATCACAAAAATACATTTAAATATAAAATATATATGTTTTATTAGAGGGAGCAAAAACAAGCTGTTATTCGCCCGAGGAACATTATTTTTACCACTTTTCATGCACAGTTTTCCAAGAACTATGTCTTAAAATGTTGAAGATATTTTGAAAATCTTGTCCATTTGAAAGTGTTTGTCAATGTAGAAAGGTGTTCTGATAATCACAGTTTTCTGGTCAGACTGCATTCATTTGTTCTTAGTATCTTGAACTTTATAAAAATAATGGAATTAAAAATTCAGTCTCTTCAAAATCTTCAGAAATTGTAAAACCCATGCATTTTCAGTTTTGAGTTTAATTCATGTTACTTTTATTTATCAATACAATCTCCTATATTAATAACTTCTATAATAATTAAAATGAACATTAAATGCATCTATGTTGTAAAATACTATATCTCCTTTGTAGCAAGGAAGATAGAATGATAGAATAAAAATTAATTGCTTCAAAAAGTTAAAACAATAAAATTGTTCATGCCCCTTCTAAAATTTTTCATAAGTCTGATGAAATACAATAAAAATGCAAGACTGTGCATAATTTTAACATGAACAGGTGGAATAATGTATGAATTTAAACAGTCAAGCAGAAGATAGCAGCACAAATGACTGCCATATATCAAAACAGTCTTCTCATGACTCCTGTACATCCTCTTGAAGCTCTCTTTTCCTTACACACTAATTATGCAATAACAGCAAACTTTGGTTACTATGGAAAGGAAGTCTTATTTTATCTTGCAAGCCTGACAAATCAATCAACTTGTTTTTAAGAGTCTTAATTCAAAAATCCTTCAGAATGTCTCTTTTTTTAATTTATGCAGTGCTTCAGGGTTCAGAGACAGAAAAAAGTCTGCAGTGCAATCCCTAGCGAATAACTGATATGCTCACATGCATTTAGGTCAATGAATGCTTTTTAGAATTTATGCTGGTGCAAAAAATATTGACTAAATTTAGCTGAATCATCACTTCATTCACTATTCCTTTCTATTCTTACATCAGACATGAACACAGGCATTTAAATTGTGTTTTTCTTCTTTTTCATAGAGGTATTTTTTGAATTTCGTGCTGAATATTTTTGTCTGATACATCTCTTCGAGCTTCCATTGGATAACCACAGTCTTCAGAGGCCAAGGGAAAAAAGTCCCAAAGGGCTTTTTCTTAAAAAGAAAATATATAATCTGCAAAACTTTGCACTTATGTTCAGTATCAGACTTTACTGACAGAATTCATTTCAAAATTAAAATGTCTAAATTTAGTTTAATGCAGTTAGTTCTTCTAACAAGACAATATAGAAAGTTTTCTGGTCAGCCTGCATTCATTTGTTCTTGGTATCTTGAACTTTACAAAAATAATGGAATTCCTAATATTTGGGGCTCTCCATCAAATTAGTGTTTGGGAAACTAGATTCACAACATTACCTTGAATTTTTCAACTGTCATTTTATACCCCCGTATCCATAATTTAGATTCACAAATTCATTTTCAGCTACCATTCAGTTCTAGAAGCAGCAGAAACTCTCCAGTTTCCAGATTTTTACATAGAAGTCATATAAGCTATTTTCTCTTGATGGTGGGCATCAGTTTCATGCCCACCTCTTCAAAGTTACAAACATCAGTATATTTTCTACCCAAATGTGCTGACAGTCTCAGTGAAAAAAGGTTCTTAGAGCTTCCACACCTAACAGTCTCTACAAACACTACCGGAATGAAGGCGATATATTTTGTCCAATATACTCAGGGATTAAAAGAATGTCAGAGGTACTGCTTCATTCCTGTCTTGAGCCTACTGGGACTCAAACTCCCATCTCACATTTCTGAAAGAAGATGAATCCCTGTTCCCTCTTGCAACATTAGAGAAGGTGCTTAAATCTGTAGTTGCTAAATCTCTTTTGAATCCTGTTGAAATCGTTCCCCATTTTCAGTGCTGGAAATTGTTTTGGTTTCTAGATGACTCTCAGTTTCTGTGAATCAGTGAGGTTTCGCAGTAGTCACTATTGCACAGCGTAAATATATCTTCTTATATCTGCCCACAGTTTTGTTTTGTAGGTAGATAAATTAAATAGCTCAATTTATTTCAGCATTGTTATGTCCAAGAAATGAAACACTGAAAAAGCCATTTAGCACCATGTTGCCCCTTCAAAGCAGTGCAACGTTATTCCCTATTGAGCTCCTCACATTATATTTCCAGCAATAAACTATATGTTCTTTTGGTATACTTGCAAAATTGGTTCGTTCCAATATGCTTGACTATACTTTCATGAAAAATATTCTGAATAGTATTTACATATCTAGAATTGAAGGATTAAAACCAAATAAATGTATTAATTTAAATGCTCATGGTAGTTAAGAAAAAAAAATGCTGTTAATGAACTACATGTTTTTATGAATATATTGGAAGTATGCCTGTGGTTTTATACAAAGGATGCAAAGGAAGAACATTTTTCCAAATGAAACTAGTTTAAATTCTTTGTAGATCAATTATTTATATAGCTTGAGTTCAGCCTGTAATCCTTTTCAGAATTTTTTCCTCTCCTGCAACACAAAGTGTGGTAAAATTAAAATGAAACAAAACAAACAAACAAACAAACAAACAAAAAACCCCAAAAAAACAAACAAAAAACCAAAACAAAACAAAAAAAGAGCAACTGCTGTATTCGCAAGCAGTTTCTCAAGCCAAAAATAAGTTTTCATCTATGTCATAACGTAAAAGTGAAAGTGTTTAAATCACTTAGTGCATGAAATAACAGATTGGTGACCTTTGCAATATACCAATGGTCCCACATTTATTAAACTAAGACTAAATTACTCAAATACATCTCAAATAAATCTGAAGGGGATTAGTGTTTCTTGTAAAATATTTATAATTTTCTTTAATCAGCACGCGAGAAATAGACAAATTGCTCCATTTGAGAAAATATATTCAATGACTGGTAAAACTCATTCTGGAAAAGATCATGCTGACTGATGGGATGGAGGGGAAATATTGGTTATCTATTTTTTACAGTCATCACTCCCATAATAGTTCTTAAAATTCAGAAGGGAAGCGAATAATGTTTTTGACCCTTCCTTGTCACAAATGTACATAGAAAGAAAATTAACTGTTCCACATGGCTCCTGACTTGTCTTGAATATATATTGCAAATAGAGATGTATTTGTAAAGGCATGTGGAGATTGAAAAGATTCCTCTTATAAGCTTAGCACTTGAGTTATGAGAGTTGAAACATTCCAAAAAAAGATAGCTCCTTTAGATCCATACAAATTCGGTCTGAAGGGCTGGACTGATATCACAGAAATCTCAATAGAGAGCTTGATTCAGCTTCCACTGAAATATGTCTGAATGCCTCAGATACATTAGGTCTTAATTACAGCTGGGTTTGGCTTTGCTAATGAAAAACATATATAGAAAATCTATAGATTAAATAAAAATGAAACCTGTTTATGCAATAAAGATATTATATAGTAATTTTGATTGTAAAAAGGCCTATAAGATCAGTGAGTCCAAGAATTTACTTATCACTTCCACATCTACCACTAAACCATGTCCACAAGTGCCACATGGAAGCATAGAATTCTTAAGGCTGGAAATCACCTTTAAGGTCATCAAGTCCAACAGTCAATCCAACATCAACACTATGTTCACCATTTTACCATGTCCCTAAGTGCAAAATCAACACATTTTTGAAGAGTTCCAGGGACCAAGACTCAATCATTTCTCTGGGTAGGCTGTTCTCTAGGCACGTGTGCTTCGCCACCCTTGGAAAATATTTCCTAAAATCAACTGAAACCTCCCCTGGTGCAATTTGTGGCCATTTCCTCTCATCCTGTCACTGGTTACAAGGGAGAAGAGGCTGACCCCTATCTCACTACAACCTCCTTCTCTTTCTGGTCAAGAAGGATGCATTTTGTTGGCCTTGTTTCTTATCCACAAACACTCAACTAGTGGATCCTGGTGGATCGTGACAGGTACAATTTATGTGGAAAACCTTTGTATGCCGTTCATGGAATAACACATACCACATGTGAGCACTCTGCTCTTTTTTATATTAAAATATCTGTACTTCCTTCTCTGTTTTCCCACTATCCTGCCATAAAATGTTCTGGAGAGTAGCATCAAAGCATCAAAGCACAGATAATGATGGCTAGCTATTTACTCCCAAGCTTTCTATATGATTCAAAATACATAATCTTCCCATTTTGAAATTTCATACTTTTAATTTTTATTTCTAATCTTTGGATTCTTCCATTGTAGACAATGAACTATCAGCAAAGATCTGCTGTGACAGCAATTGAAGTTTGGCAAGTATTCTCCTGCAGCAGTTAGACATTTAAAACCACTGTAGTTCCCACTTTCTCTTCCTTTCAAACATTGTTTCAGAAATGGTGTATACAGTCATATTTTGGTCACCCTTAGAAATTTGTTGCACTTATTGATAGGAGGTTAATTCAACTTCTGAGTAGAATTTGCAGTTACCTTTTTAATACATCATTCAGAGAAATAGATTTGGGAAACAATGGGAAGATTATCCTGAACTTTTCAGAATCCCTTGAAAACAATACCCATTTTATGCATTAGTCACGAGTGTAAGAATACTGTCCTATTCCTTTCAGTATCAATGACCATTTGCTTTGCCATCTATGGAGGTTTTTGATGCTTCTGTTAGTTTAAATATTTGTATCATTTGCTTCATTAATTTGGTGACTTAATTTCCCCTCACTATCATATTTGCTCTTTGTTTACTGAGAGATTCTATTTTTCCATTTTTTTGCCTCCTCAGTCATTTTTCACATGCCTGAGTTACGTTTTCCAAAAGTCTTATATTTATTTTGTAGGTTTTCAAACTTTTTCTCTTTATTTAATATTTGTCTAATGATTTAGTAATCTTACATTACCTCATTTCTTGCTAGTATCATGACAATTTTAATTTTGAAAATTTTTCTTCCTGGAGCATATGGTGTAATTATGATGTCTGCTATCAAAAATGGCAACAACATGTCACTAATTTCATGTAACTGTGCATCTTTTGACTGTCAGATCCATCTTCTCCAGTCTCAGTAGGTTCCTTATTTACCACCTTTCCCTTGGATTGCCCATTTTACATTTTGCTGAGCATATTTATGACAGTCTCAGTTAGAATGGTTATCTAATTTTTATAATATAAACAAGCATTTTATAAAACTGTCATGTGGAAAGAAGTTAATTATTGTATTTTATGGGATCTACACATTATTCAGAGCTTATGCATTAGGTTAATAAGAAATCCAATGTGATGGCTAGGCAATTTCTCTAGTTTATTGAAAGAAACAAAGCATAGAAAATGTTTTTTACAGCAGGAGTCTATTTTAACTTACTATCTAGAAGTTGGCTTTCTCTTTAATACTTCAATGTAAAATTTGAAGCTATCCATCACTTTATTACAAGTTTTCTACATTAAGATAATAGTGCAATGTTTGTGTAATAAGAGCTCACATAACTCATATAGAAATTACAAAATGTGTCATTAATATCAAATATCAGAAGGAAAGATGTTAATTTGTAGCTGACTCCAAATTGTAGAAGACTGAAAAAAGATCAAGGCAGTTATGCAACTCTGCTTCACTGGTTAAGACATTCCACCAACAGTTTGTACACCTAAAACAATGCATATGGAATTATATGGTCAAGGTGTAAATTAATGATACCTTACCTGACATATGTGGCTTTTTAAAGCCACTTTGAAGAGCCAAAATATTTAAACCCTGCCTATAAGCACCTGATTCACAGTGTAGCTTATGAGCACATCAATTTTTTTAGCATGTTGGCATTTTGAGATTATAATTATTTATATTACTGAAATAAACTAAAAATTAACTTTCTGTCTAAGCCTTATTGATTCTGTTCCATCACCATGGTATTCCAAATACTTGTTAGTGAATGAAACATCCAGTTTTTTTCTGTTGAATGCATGCCTTAGCATCTTAAACATCTTACTGAATGTCATACCTCAGATTGAAACCATTATATTTCTCTCAAGTCCTTATACTGTGATTAGAGTATATATATCTATATCTTATGTAACCTATATGAGATGTAACATTCAGGAAATGTGTCAAGAAATACAAAGGCATTTCACTCCATGCTCTTTTCAACAGTAAACACTGACTGAAGAAAAAGCCAGTGACAAAGGAGCTTTATAGCTCCTCTGCCTACTCTGAGGGGTAAAACATGGATTGTAAAATACCTCTGTGTTACACTGATGTTCTCTGGGAACAATTAGCTTTTTTTTTTTTTCCTGATATTTGAATGTTTATTAAAATACACAAGTTCTTACATGTATATTTATACACATCTGTAAAGAAGGACTAATATATATGACCGGTGAAAGTGACATCATATGACTAACGTGGGACACCCAGTGCTTGTACTAGATAAGTATCTAACAGTCGCTGGAAGATCTGAGCTTTGCTTTGCAATATTTAATCTGTAATTATCCCTTTTAGAATTAAAAAACCCTGACGGATCAGGGTGTGTGCCTGCTACAATGGTGGCAGGCACACTGTGAAACATATTTACCTAAATCTGAATAAAAAGACCAATTGCTGGAAGCTAAATTCATGATGGCAGAAGATTACAACTGTCAGAAAAAAAAAGACAAAAATATTGATCAGGTGATGCAGCATTTGATAGGAATTGATTTACACACAGACAGTTTCCTATTGGGGTGCCTGGTGCTTGCAGTTGCTCGTCTCCATTTTTGTTGCATAGAGCAATGGAGAAATGTTGCTAAAAGCCTACTTTTTTTTTTTTATTGTGTGAAAAAGCTGTATGATCTGTCAGATTTCCTATAGAAATTAAATATTAATTTTCATCCGTCACAGCATGCATATATCTAAAATTTTTGAGACAAAACTTTAAGCGTCTGTAATAGCAATGCAAGCATTTCAGCATTACTGCATAAACACTAAAATTTCACAACAGCAATATTCATAAAATGGTTCCTTCATGATTGAAGGCATTTGTAGATTCAGCAAACGAAATACATTGCTAAATTAGGTGAATCTTATTAAAAAAACTTTTGGCTTGTAGTAGTTCTGTCTCCAAGCCTATTGTGAAGCCAGAATAACTGGGTCTTGATAAACATTGATCACTCTGCAGGATTTTCCTACTATGGAATGTCTGACATTATTTGCCTTTTTCTAAGGAGTCCTTGGCTGGCTCCCTTTACATAGAGCTGACTAGATTATTTTAATCAGTTAATTGTCTCCTTGTCATCAATTTAATATAATATTAAGAAATAATTGTGCTTGTAGCATGTTTTCATGTTTGCATTGAGCTTCTCTTATATCTCTTCAAGCAAATAAAAGCCTTGTTCATTATACATTTCAAGGTATTTTAAAGTATGAGCAACTTTCAACTGCTGCAATATAGATATTTGTCAAGTCTCCTTTTTGGATTTTTTTTTTTGTTTATCATTTAATTGGTTGTTTATCTCAATATTTTCAGTATATTTCTGTGTTCATGTACCTGACTGATAAAGAATTCCCCAAGTAGCTAAGTAGGTTCAGATACATGGATTCAAATAAATCAAATTAATTACAGATTCTCATCACTTCACAATTTTTCAAGTCAAGCAGAAATGTGCTAATAATATTTGTAAACATTCCAGTTGCACAATTGTGGCATTAAAAATCCCTTATCTTGACTAAAAATATTTGAAAACTCCAGGAGTAATATAATGATGTTGTAATTGTAAATACAAGGAAAAATTACTGATACTTTTTTTTTGATAAAATAATTGTAATAATTTTGTTGCAGCCTTATTTTACACTGTTGTGTTATACTGAGTTCCATCTTCCTCACGTGGTGCTCAGACTGAATGCAGAAACACAATACTACAAACTGACATTTTAAGATATTTCAAGAGTGCTGTACAGCTTCAATAAATCAGATTTTTCCCAGATGTTATAAACTAAAAAGTCAAAATGGACAAAAATATAACTATATATGATTCAAAAGAAAAATAATTCTATTACTTTGTCTGTGTTATATATGAAATTTTCTTTTATGAGAAAAGTATGGTTTTTACTATCTTGAAACTTGAAATGAAGATTGATTTTACATAAAAGAGAAAATTTGTTTTCCCAGGGGATATACAGAAAACTTCTCTGAATCCTTTATAAGTAAAATAAATGCTCAACAAATCAAAATTTTATTTGTAACAGAAGTTGTGTTTAGGCTGAAAAATACATGCTATAATCTAAAATTAATGCTTTCCAATTTATCTTTAACAAAATTTTGGTCTAAAAATCTCTAATACTGAGTTAGCTAATATAATTATCTATCTCAATTAAAAAAAATATTTTTACTGCATGCAGATATCTGAGCTATGGTTGATTTATTTAATGAAATATTTTTTTTTGTACTAGTCATAATTTTCTGTAAATATTTCATTAAAAAAAATAATATCATTATAAAAAATGGCTGCCCTGCAGTCTTGCGCTGGTTACAAAATCAGGTTACAAAGTGTGAGTTTTCTATCTCAAACAAACTAATCTAAGATGAACTGAATAGTGTAATATAAATGAAAACTTAGTAAGATTTCATCTCTTTTCAGAGTTAAAAAAATGGGACCCAGTTTAAATTTCACCAGCTTTCAAGGCAGTTTGAGACATATGTTTATCTTTCTCCCTGAGACAAGGAATCTAAATTTAGATTTAATTCCACAGGGTCATTTTAAAATTTCTATTGTTTGACATATTGTTTGTACCAAGCTTTTAACACAAATAATTAACTCAAAGTATCTCGGCTGTAAGAGTTCTGTGAGCCTTTACTGTATTTTGAAAGCCCTGCAATTACTAGACATTAATTTTCTGTGCATGTACATGAAAGGCTTTATCCAAAGCTTTATCAAATGTAATGTTCACACTAGCTTCAGTGAAAATTGAGGAATGCTCACAAAAAGGTTGAGATGAGCAAGCGTGCATTTAATGTGAGATGCATGAAGGCAGAGGTAATTGTTCTCATTCTTGCAATGAGTATATGCTGGAAGAACCAGCCTTACACAGCTTTAACCTTCTCTAGGACTTTGAGGAGCCAGTGAAATGAAGTCATTCTGAAATAAGACATTGACAGGATGAACCTGGAGAAAGATGCAGATGCTCATCAGGAGCATGAGTTGTGCCTCACCAAATACATGGAACAATTCACTGCAACCTTCCCCCTGAAAGAGACTGGGAACAACTCTCAGGGAAGCTCCACAGCTGCAAATTTATATCAGTTTTAATGTCAGCCTTGCTCAGCTGGGCTGCTCTAGCAGCACACACTGAAGTAGCAGAAAACAAGCAGCTCCTTCATTCCTTCACCGGCAGTCTCTCACTGTCTCCCACTGCTCATTTGTGCCCTTATCATTTTTCCACAAAAAATGACAGGATATACACGTACCACAAAAGATTTAGCTTAACTGCTCCTGTTCCCTTGTGTTGGGATGTCCTTTTTGACAGCACATATCTGTGACAAATAGCACTCAGTGTCTTAGGGTATTCTTGTGGAGCAGTATAAAATTTTCTTGAAAAAAATGTTCTGTAAATAATATGTACACATAGCAATATTGCAAGCGACTGCCAGACAAAAGAAGCTTAGTAACACCTTTTAATTAACAAAAAATCAGACAATAAAGCCAAACCAAAAACAAGACCAAACAAACAAAAACGAAATGCACAAAAAAACCAACCAACCCACAAAACAAACAAATAAAAAACCAACCAAAAAAACCCCAAAATGCACAAAAAACCAACCAACCCCAAAACAAAAAAAAAAGTTAAAAAGTGGTCTCTTCCAGTTGAATTATTTTCACATTGTTTGTTATTTGCCTGGAATATGGATAAACTGATGCTACAAGCTGAAGAGTGGGAGGAGAGAAAAAATAAGACAGCCATAATCAGTTACTGGAAACTTCAGATTCTTCCTTGCATCTGTTGTGCAATTCTCCTTGTGCTCAGCTTTCCTAGGTGAACGTGTCTTCTCACAGTGTCAGTGCTGTCTAGCTCTAATAACAAGGTACAGGACCATGATGCCTTCTCATATCAATGATCAAGAGAGGCTGGTGCAGGCCAAGGCTCTTCTTGTCAGTCAGGAAAAAGAAAATGCAGCTCCAGGGAGCACAGCAGCTGAATAATAGATGCCACTGAGGACACACTTGTGTCTTCTAGATCATCATCATCCTTCATAGCTGAGTGTGACTGAATGCAAGCAGAACAGAAAGCTGGCAGAATCCCAAAGGCATTTGACAAGACTGGATTTGCCTTTTATGAAGCTCATACACAGGGGCACGGAGCATGTTTGAACCAAGTCTCAGTAATTAAGAAGAGACGGTGATAATGACCTGAGAAGTAGCATTTATTAATGAAATAATAAGCTTGTACTCTTGGAAAACAGCAGTATCAATTTAAACAGGCTGTTTTCCAGTAAAGTCTATAGTCTTAAAATGCAGTATTGTTAACATCTCCCTGACCAACCAACTAAAACAGAAAGGCCAGGATCTGAGAAACAACTCAAGGGTTATTTTATGTTTTTTATAAATGCACAATACAATATGCATTTATTTCCAGTATTGTTTCCTCCAGTTTTTCCTCATTCAGGATGGCCATAAATTCTCTCAGCACTGTATAAAACCTGCTGAGTAGAGTAGTCTCCAGTGGAATACCAAAATGAGCTGCTTTGTCACTTGTAAATTTGCCAGTTTCCACCAGAAACTTCAGAGAGCAATAAATATTTTGTGTTTCTGATTTTGACACCTCTCGTCTTGCAAAGGAGACAAGAAGAAAAAGCAAGAAGCAGAGACCAACAAGAGGCTTCACAATTATGATCTCTTTTCCACGGGGACAAATAATACTGTCCCCACTCCCAGCACACTAATGTCATTTATATAACTACATGGTTCTCTGGTCCTGCACAGTTTCATAATCTTATTTCGACAGAGTATAAATTCACATATCACCATAATATGAATAAAATGTAAACGAAGGCATTAATCATTGGAGATCCAATGTAGAGGACCATACACTTGTACAAAGCCATGTAAAATCACACTCGGTAGAAAGAACAGGATTTAACCATTCTATCATTGCCAAAGGGCTACAAAGATAAATGTTACTTAGAAATCACAAGAGAGCAAATGATCAGCTGAAACATACAATCATCCAAACCCATCAGGATCAGCTCCTACCTCCTGTTCTCATCTTAACCATTTCTTTATGCCTGAAATGGGAGGTGAGAGGGCTTGTGTGGGGGGAGAGTAAAGCCTTTACTGTTCCAACAATAGTCATGGCTTTTTGTTTGTTAAATAGCAGCACAGGTCAGCTCTTCTGTCTCCTCATGTGGTCAGAAGCAATGAGCCCACAGGTAGGACTTAGCCTAGAAAATATATCATTGCTTCCTCTCCTCCTCACTAGCACAAGCAGGCATCACTCCCAAATCTGTCAAAGATAAAACAATCACCTGGTCTTAGGAGACCTGCAGGGAAGGCATTTTCAGAGGAATTTCTGGCCTCTGAAAGAAGAATTGTTAGCATTGATTTTCCCCTATAGCAAAAGATATGAATATACAGCACCCTTAAAGCTTCATTTGTTCCGTACCTTCGGCAGTTTGCTGCAGCAGTATTCAGAGTGATGTATAATGCTGCCAGAAGGAGCCAAATTTTCCACAGAAATGATGAATCTTTAGTACAGGAAGCTTAAGGTTTGAAATGCAATTTAATATAAGCTACTGATTTCTGCTGACCTCTTTGTGCTCTCTTGGAAAAGAAATAAAGCTCATAGAAATACTTCTTGTACTACAGGGGAAAGTAGTCCCTGAAACAGGGAGCCACCTTTGACTCACAGTGCTCCTTATTGTTTTGTTTTTTTTCTCTTTAGACCCATCACTAAAGGAATTAATCCTCTGTCACTTTCAGAGTCACGTATTTCACATCAGTTGAAGTTTGCAGTCATAGGTGAAAAAAATAAAAGAACAAACTAAAAAGTAAGAGGGCAGAGGCCTCTGAGGCAATTTATTCTCTCCAACTAACAAAATGACACAGAATATTTTAAAGGCAATTACAAAGAGCATAATGATTCGTAGTTCTACAAAAGAGGGATAAGCAAGGTTCCTGTTCCATTTTTGTGTATGTGTTTAAATCTACATAGAAGCATTTTACTTGTTTGGATCTTGAAGAACGGAGCTATTTTTCCTCGTTTGTGTCTGGCAATTTCTCACCTTTTGTCTCACACCTTCCTTCTGCTATCTATTCACTGCAGCCCGACACAAGGAATGCCAGCTGCAACAGAAGAAATTGCTGGTACAGCTGTGTGAAATTCAGACAGTGACCAGATGTCATCCCCACTGCTCAGTCTTTCCAGTTAGCTCGTTTGTAATGTCTTTTGTTTCACTTTATTAAGGGAGACAAGGTTTTAAAAGCTTCTTAGGTAAAGGGTAAGTATTGTATCTGGCTTGAAATGGATAGCAGGAGCAGAACAGCAAAAAGAGCTGTTCTGTTCTTTTCTTCTGACGAACCTGTGGAAAAAAAAGAAAAGTATTGTCCTAAATGCTGATGAAGCAGTTATATGTTTCTACAGACAGTATAAACCAGTATTTTTGAAAAGGATACAATGCAGGTTTTTAAAATTATATGTAATTTCAATAAATATAAAAATACATATAATTATTCATCTGCAATGCCAAAATAGATATTTGACAATACAATTGCATTATGCTGTATTCCTTGACTTCCAATTTAGAATCTAATTTAATTTAATCACATTACAAAGAGGTGCCAGATGCTAGAACTTCCAGTTGTGGTTGGGCAAATGATGGACTACCATTATTTTTCTACAAATAAAAAGATTTTTTAAAATTTATTTTAATCTATACTTTCCAATTATGTTTATATGTAAGCACTGATTCATATCCTACCTAAATAAGTATTTTTGTTGACTTCACTAACAAAGCAAGTATCACAGTAACAAAGTGCCCACAGAGGATGTGGGATTAGGAGTGGAGATTGGTAGACAGGCCTGCATTCCTGCTAGACTCTCCCACAACATTCAAATTAAGTTAGCTCCATAAGCAAGTAGATATATGAATCTTAAACTGAAAAATTACAGGCTAATTAGTGGAGATCAAAATATAATGAGAATGAAACCCTCTGCATCTACATTATGTGCTGCCCAAAAACAGAACAGGGATTAGTTGCTGTCCAAAACCTCCTTTTACAAATAAATTTAAAGAGAATGTAGGACATTGCCTAACAAAGAGAGGACTGTTGAGCCCCTGAGTTATGATGTGAAGACTCACAGACATGAAGGCAGATTTTATCAGTTGAAGTCAAATACTCCAGAAGAGTTATGTTGAAATTAAGGAGCAGGTCATAAAACTGCAGTGCAGAGGGTCTGGTAGATAATAATTGAACAGTGTGAAACAAAGGCCAAGGGTATAACATAAGATAAAGAGCTAGTTTTACATCTGCTGGTAAATAAGGAGATGTTATTTAAGGATTGCCTCTACTACCAAAAGAGAAATCTGGTTCCTCCTCTGCAGTGTTAATAACATCCTACTGCTCCACTGGTACTAATGCTGCAAGGAATCCTAGCCAGGCAGCCTGGATATCATTCTATTTTACCATGCCAGAATGTGTATTCATTGAAACAGGGCTAACTATTAATAATTTCTATGCCTGTGCTTCTGTACATTTTATAATTCACTGACATGAAGTAGCATATGGTGGATAATATTTTCCAATTAATTTAGTTAAACATCGTAAAACAAATGTAAGAGATGATGCTTCCTGTTGCTGGACAAAAGGACATCCCCAGCCTAGGAATAAATAAATCCTAGGACAGATGTTCTATTATAATTGATTAAAAAATTCTGGGGTTTAAGATAAACTGTTCTGCGTCCTCTGACAACAGGCTGTTATTTACCTCTGGTCTCAAAACTGCACCCAGATATATTTCATACCCTCTCCAGGGTCAGTTGTCTCCTGACATCTGTTAGTTGTCACACCATTGGTTAGGTACAAATTCTTGTTCTGCATCACAAATGTTCTACAACTGCTGAGAACTAACTTGCACTAACCTGCATAATTATTTCAGAACCTCTAAAAAGTATTTCTGCACTTATTACAACTTGGTGTCACCGACACATAGGCTCTTTCATAAGTTACACCTATACTTAAAATATTTTTCTCCTTCCCATTGCCCCACATATCTTTGCTTTTATTTTCCAAGCCATACAATTAAGACAAGGAGAAGATCATTCACATTTTGCAATCCATGCAATCAAATATGATTTGTTTGCATTCACTTTCTAGCCTCTCTTTTTTTTTTTTTCCTAGCTGACAGCATCCTCCTGACAGCATTATCCTGAAGAACATTGTCAGGTGCAGTAAATCAGGTCTAAAAGGCCAGAAAGAATGTATTAAAAGAAACAGAGAAGTGAATGAGATAGAGAAAATTGGTGAAGAGGAAAAGTCTTCTTCCTCTTTTTCTGAAACTTCTGGACATGAGAGAAATTAAGTGCCAGAATTTTAAAATTATTTGTTGAATGTGAGCTTGACAGTTCCACAGTATCATGGAGCTGCATGCCAAGAAGTTGGTCACTATCAAAATTGCACTTTAATCCTTGTTTCTGAGTCTGTTTGAAATACAGTCTTTATTACTGACATTAGTGTGTTATGCCTACATATATTAAGTTCTGTATGACACATATTATGTTATGGCATTATTCTTGTGTGCAGAGCCTTATCAAGCTTTTCATAAGCAGAACTTGGATTGCAGCAGCAATTTCACATGTTGAAAATTTCCAGTACAGAAATGGAGCAGTACAAGCTGGGGACAAAATAGATGCTTACTAGAGCAGAAGATATGAAGACACAACAGAGTCCCTTGAACAACCTGACCATGTGCCCCTCAAATGGTTTGTGGTCTGGCATTTTGCAGCTCTGACATCCCTTTAAAACTAGATGACTGTTTAGGAAGGTTTATGAAGTTTAGGAAGTAGACTTCAAAATCTATTTATTGGACATTTTAAGTCAAAATATCAAATGTGAATGCGATATGACTACAAATACGTAATGTGAATGAAGGTATCAAGGTGAGAATAAAAGAAAAAGGAGATAAGATAAAAAATAGGTCTATACAATAAAATTTATGTGAATGTTCTATTTCTATACCCAAAGGTTTATTCCATAAAATTTTTATAATGCGAATTCCTAAATGTGAATCTATGTGAACTCTCGAAGTACCTCACTGAGTATGTTGAAAGGCCACTTTTCATCTGTAGTTTTACATTTAGCTACACTCAAAGTCAACCCACTCTGTAGCAGGGCAGCAGAGACTGAGAAACTAAGCAGTGTGGCACCTTTGCCTGCTGAAGGCTCTGTATTGAGTAAGTACTAACAGTCACTGCAGCACAAAAACTTCAGTGTCATCCACTTCTATCAGAAGACTGTTCTATGAGAAGCAGAACTAGTGGTGCCTGACAGCCAGGAGATGTCTCCTGTGTACTCTGTATTCCTAATGCTGTAATTCTAATGACAAACTCCTTCCTTTAATTTATGCTAATAATTTACCTTTATACTAGTTGTGGTCTCCTTTATATCTGCTGCTTCCCTTCTTTGGCTTGCTGCCTGATGTTACTTGACATATACCATAGCTACTTTGGAGTGACAAGGTCCTCTCTGAAGGTTCAGGTTCTGCCAGCCTCAGTAGCAATTCTTTAAGCAAGGACATTGGCAGGGGTGATTTGTAGTAGTCAGTATGGATATAGGAAAGGGAAATTATGCCGAACCAAACTGATAACTCCCTATGTTGATATGCTTGTGTTGGTGGAGGACAAGAGAGAAATTGATGCTTTGCCTCCACTGGATTAAGGCTTTTCACAGTTTCCCACAACATCGTGCAGAGAATCTGTTCAAATGCAGGTTAGGGAAATGAGCAGTGAGGTGGACTCAGCTGCTGGACCTAAAGGGCTGTGATCAACAGCATCAAATCCAGCTGGAATCAGGACACTAGAAGTGCACCTGAGGGGTCAACAATGGACCCAGTACTATTTAAGACCTTCATTAATAATTTGATTATGAACCTCAGCAGTTTTTCAAGTAGTACAAAACTCTGAGAATCTGACAATACACAGGAAGGTTTTGCTGCTCTTCAGGGGGACCTTGCCAAGCTGGAGGATGTGAGGAATAGGAATCTCATGAAATAATAAAAAGAAATAACCCCAGGCACTAGGGCAAGCTGGAGGCCAACTTGTTGGAAAGGATTTTCAGAAAAGGAGGATTGTGATAGTCAAAATGGTGACCAAGAGCAAGCAGCGTGATCTCATGGCAAAGGCTGTCAACAGCATCTTCAGCTGCCTGAGGAAGAATGTCATGAACAGCTCAAGAGACGTTACAGCTGTGGCACTCAGCCTGGGATGTTGTTTAAGTCCCTCTTTAAAACTGGCCTGCAGGCTGAGGCTGCATCTATCCTAGTGAGCTGAGCAAAGCTGAGACCCATTCCCTGGGCAAGCTGGCAAAGGCAGGCCACAGCCATGTGGCTAAATTCTTTTAACCTCCTGAATAAGGTATGCTGAATGCAGGACTTTTATTAAGAATGGTTCCTTCCTATCTTAGCCCACAACCTTTCTAGAAATCATTTGGAGCAGTGTGATTTGCCCACAGACAATGTTGTGACAGGAGCTGTTGTAATTAAACAGTCCAGATGGTTGGCACTATTTACTCTATGGGTACTGCAGTGGAACAGATGTAGTCTCAAATAAATTATTTTATGCAATTTCAAGACCAGAGCCTAAACCAATCACAAGAATCTCCCTTAACCTAAAAGGGACAGTGGTAGAAAAATCTTGTTTTAGGTTACCCTGTTCTCACCACTGACTGTGGTGCAATTTAGGGTGATTTAGAGTGATTATCTGAGATCAGAAAACTAGTTGTTGTCTCTCAATCAGGGAAGAGTCACATGCTTGGGGGCAGATTTTCACAGAATATTAAGGTGTCAGAGATCTGATAGATGGTTTGTGAGAGCTTAAGAACGGACAGATCCCTTACATCTACTCAGTTTTCTATAATCATTGCTTAGGAGCAGCTTTTGTGAATTGTATCTTGGGATGAGCATGAATCAGAAGTAAAAACGTATCGTGGATCACAATTAATCAGTGTTTCATTCAGAAACTACACAGCTAGAAAAATAATGTGACTTCAATCAAATTCGATTAATTTCAGGCCCAGAAAATAAGTTATGTGAATGAGTCTGTTAGACTTGCATAAGCAGTGACAGAAAGTGCTATTTGTGTTGGTCCGTCTCAAATTCCATCAAGGAATAAGGATTGTCTGGAAATGTAGGGGGGATTATAACTGACAGGGGATTAATTTCAGTTTTCTTCATAAAAAAACCCAAACAAAACCAAAAGCCCAAACAAAAAATTCATCTCCATATGTCACATGTTCATTTTATTAAGCAGAAAGGATGATTCCTGAATATCTGAACAGGTTGTATTTACAAACAACTTCCTGTAAAGACAATTTCTCCACAGGTGCAGAGAACTGATCCTGTTTTTTTGGGAAATGGGTTTAGAATATTTCCAGGGACCCCATGGTAAGTAAATAAATGTGATGGTAGAAGTAACTATATAAACACAAATAATTAATTATTTGTTTCAGCTCTCAAGGAATAGCATTGCAATTCCCAGTAGTGGATCCAGATCACTGTTACTGATAACTAAACTCACTCCTGGGTATGAAAGATTTGTCATATGTACATTATTTAATTTAAATTTTTATTGCTATCTTATGTTAGAATAATGACATTTCTACTTTTCTATCAGTATATCATGTTTGAAAAAAATTAACTAGTTAGTAATGAGTTTGCAGCTTGTCAGGAAGAGAATTTGAAGTAAATTCTTGTCTAGGGCAATTAATTGAAATTTGGAGTGATACCATATGTAAATGTGATTTTTTTTCCTATTAATTAGAGTCTTTAATTTCTTTGATCAGAGATTTAATATACCACTTCTGGGAAGCCATGCAAATAGGGAAAAAAAAAGCCCCAGATTTGAACAGGCCAGTTATTCTAGTATCAAAAGCCTTTTTTTTCTTGTTCGTCCTTATAGCATTGATTAAAAGCTTTATTGGATCCAGCTCTAAACTCTTGTGGAAGTAGATTTCATGCCTGAACCATATTGAATCTGGAGTACATTTTTTGAATGCATTTTAATGTTGTTTTGTTATTTCCCATAGCAAGAACAGAACATCAAAGCATCCTAGAACTTATGGGTACCAGTAGAGATAGAAGTCCTGTGAGGGAGACAGAGTATTAAGGTTTTGTGATCTATATTTAGTTTCTGTCAGACAAAGTTTTCTTGTGAAACCCCATATTAGCTACTTAATATTTCTTCATTTGCCCTCCTGTGCAAAAGGATAATAGCTTTCTCTCTCGCCTTCATCTGACTTTCCCTGTTAAAGTGACAAGTGTGGCACACTTGCACAGGGGTTTGTGAAGTGCCTCAGAGCAATCTTGTGTGGAGCAAAAGGCAGGGCAGAGAGGTCTCTACAATGCTGCAGACAAATGGCAAACAGGGCAGGAAGCTAAACAGACAACTATTTCATTAATGTGCTAATGATATCTTAGTGAGGGCTTGGATTGCCTTAATTTTTATAGGTACCGTGGTTCATCCCACGTAAAATTTTAGCATGGATTAGTTATATGTGCACACAAGACAGCAGCCTTCCAAAGGCTGTACTTAAATCCATCTGTAGAGGTATCTGTGTGGTTAATGTTCTTTATTAGGATATGAGGAAAAAAAGAGATGTGTTGTAGTATATTAGGAGAAAAGAAAAAACATAATTCTGCTGTTTTATATAGTCCTTCACAATGCTGAAAACAGTACCATATTTTTATTTCAAATGAGTACTTATTCTCTTCAGTTGCTATTATAAAACTTGTGTTATCCATGTCATCCAAAACTTTATTTTTCTTTTAAACCTGTGGCTCCTGTTTATCCATCTTGCAAAGGTCTGTAGTCCTTGTCTGCATCTTAATAAGGTGATCTATGGACACTTGAAAATTTGCTGAATACAGTCAGCAGTAAGGAGAAGGCTTTAATAGTACCCTACAGCAGCACAGGTATCTAAATGCTACGGAATTTAATATTTACAGGGACTAGGACATTCCACCAGATGCAAACCTATTGTTTTTCTGTTGTGATCACATCAGCCAAGTTTCTCTTTCCTTTTCTTCTGAGACAGCCCAAAGGTTAACTTATCTTTGCTAAAGCATATAAATGAGATATTTTTCTTAATTTGCATGTCAAATACCAAATATATGGTTATGAGGTGAAGGAGAAAATGTAAACTGCATTTTAGTTTGGGATGAAATTTGGGTGAATTTGTTTGGGGCAAGTACAAATCCTAATTCCCTATATATAAAATATCAGTATAATGGCTTAAAAGTTTTGGAATTTTTTCCTCCTCATGCAATGTGTTTCATTACACATGATTAGGCAGAACAAAACAGCTGTCTTTGCCAAACACCAGTTGTGTACCATTATCTTGAATTTCACCACCCATACTTCGGTCATAAATTCTGAAATGTTCTGATTGTGCTTCTGAACTACCAGATAGCAAATATTGGTTTAGGTTATGATGAAAAAACTGAATCCTATCTAGTCAGCAGAAGACTTGCAACTAGGGTTTGAGCCCTTAAACTTTGACCTTCTTTGTTTTGATTTCCCATTATCTGGAAGGGATACTGAAATAGGTACAGAAGAAGTTGGTACATTAAAAAAAAGGAAAAGTTTTCTATAATCAGTGGTTTTCAACCTTGTCTAGCTTTCTAGCAACATTACCTGAGGAGAAATATACTGCCAGCAACATTTGACCTTGCTCTGCATAAATATATTTCAGACTTACCAGCAACAACTTTTTTTGGTCTCTGGTGTTGGAGGATCATGCAGAGAACATATTGTCAACAAACTATATTTAGAGCCATTGATAAATGTGAGTTTTAGGTTCATCTAGCACTCTGCCTTTTATAAACATGGGTGCAAAATTCCTGTTTTGCTATACACTAGCCATAAAAAGCTCCAGGGTAATCACAGTCTCTTCAAAAATCAAGTTAATGATGAGTAAAATTCAAGTACTCTTTTTGTATAGCCTGGGAGAGCAAAAGGTGAAGTGTTCAGAGTAAAACTCAAATAGCTGTAATTAAAATCAAGTGTTAATTCCTTCTTGCTTTGTAGTCTGCCTCCTTCAAATATTTTATAATATATGCATATTTTCCCAGACATTTTGTTTAGTTTGAATTCAGAGCAGTATTTCTTTTCTGCGCTGACTTTGTATGCAAAAATTTACCACAGCGTGTTTTTTTCCCCTTTGTTTTTTTTGTTTACCTCTTCAGTGCAAGCCTTATGTCTGAACAGTGCTTAAATGCCTTCAGCTATGCTTAAGTGGGTTGTACCTGGCCATATGTGTAAGTATTTTCCTGAAAGGGGAAATAAGTTGAATGAAATATGTTGAATATTATAAACTGCAAAATTGCTGTAGAATTAACAGGAAGTATTGACAATACCTTAAATATAGTCATTGATTCCCTTTCACGAAAAGCCCACCTTACATATCCTGAATTTTTCAGCAAAATACTAAATTTTAAGCTGAACATTTTTGTTATTTTTATTCACTGCAGAGAAACCTAATGTTGTACATGGTAGACTGTGTCTACAGAAGAGTTTAAATGAGGCCAGATCTCATTTCACGTTTGCAGTTCAGCTGGGCAATCAAGCCAAGGCCTCTCTGTGCTTCGGAAAATGTGGTGGGACATGTAGGGCTTAAAGTAGCCAAGGTCTTCTTAATTGTGGAGGTCTTCAAAGCATTTGCAGTTCTTCTGCTGCAGTAGCTGCGATTTCTGGGATGAAAACACATTGCACTTAACACTGGTGATTAACACTGTCTCAGTGGAAATGGCAGCATCCGCCCAAGGAATAGGAAACAGTTTATTAGTTGAGAAACCACAACACTGCTCTCACTCAGAGCAGTCAGTCTCAAAGGAAGATAAAAACGGGCTAAACAAAATCCCTGGGTGTATGTAAAATTATTTAATCAATACATTTTCAATTTTTATTTACTGTCCAACAGCCATGTGGATTATAAACACATCTGTGATACCCAGTGAAGCCAAGCAGTTAATTGAATTCTTGGATCATTCAATTAGCTGTCAAAAGAAGGGCCAGTATTACATAACAGCCTCTTAGTCCACTTAGAATTGTGTAATTAATAGTTTATATGTGTATTTATAGTCTTTACCTTTGTATATAAAAACAATTCTGTGTTTATGCACAAATATATTAAAAGTTTAGGTGTTCATTTTTAACCTTAATCAAAGTGTGAGTATTACAAATCAGCATGCACCCTTGTATTCAAATTTGGGTGTGCAAAGCAATCTAATTGAATCAGAAATCTTTGCATCTCCTGTATTTTAATGACTGTCAGCTGTTTCATTTAATCAGCAGACTGCGGACATTGTTTATCAGATTTAAAGCCTTACAAAACTTTATCTACATCTCAAAAGGATTATAAAGATAAGAAAAATAGGTTTTCCAGGATTAAAATTCCAAGATGAGACCTTCATTTACCCTTTTTTCATAGATTTGGGGTTTTTTAATTTTGTAGTTTTTCATATTCAGTAAATTGCTTTTTTCTGATGATAGCACATAAATATCAACATGTCAGCATCAGAAGGTATTGCCTAAAATAGGAGATTAAATTATCTTTTTTGATTTTGATATGAATGGTAATAAAGAAAAACAGTTCTTTATGAGAAAATAGGAACTTTCTTGATTTAGATATTTCTGCCTCCCTTCTCAAGGTCAAGGGCAAACTTGAAGGATTTCTGATTCATTCTGGAGATATATAAATAAAAACGTATGTAGTCACTTGAATTTTTTGACCATCAGCATATGTAATCTGTAAAACAAATATCCAGATGCATCTCCAGGGTCCTCATGGAGGTTTCTGCTGTTTTTCCTCTAGGACAGAGACGAGAGTTACACCAAAGGGAATGCTCCCTCCTCCAAGCCTCTTGTCATATACATTTTTCTGTGAAAAATCAAGTGGAACATTGTCACAGGCTGAAGCAGGACAGTTTAATTATCTTTGGCAAAACATGCAAAGATGCCTTAGAATGTAAGTGGTATTGTTGGTGCTTTTGACACTTCAGTTTTCTACAAGGAGGACATTTTTTTTAAACAAGTAATTAATGTATCTGTATGCAGATGTTGGAAGTCATAATCTTATTGTAGGAAAAATTTGCTGGTTAAAACAGAAAGATTAAGTAATTTAGGAAGTTTGGGTCTTTTTCTAGAAATGCTTTTAGTTTTGGTCACTTGCAAAATTGTGTTGCATCTCTAACAGAGTGTTAAGGAACAGTAAGTAAATAAATAAATGGAATCATAGAATGAATTGGGTGGGAAGGGGACTCTAGAGATTGTCTAGCTCAACTCCCCATATAGGATATTAGTATTCAATACTCTAACTAGTAAAATGTATCTGGAATGGGAAATTTTGAATAAATGAGTACACGAAATAGGACATCCACTTTGCCAGGCTGTGTTATATGAGGCAACAATTAAAAAGTAATCCACAGGTTTTGTCTATTGCCAGCTGTTGTACCTGTTTAAATAAAGGCATCTTATGTCTCACACTCTGTTCTGAAAGCCTGAGACTTCCAGGACAAATTGTTCACTCTCTGGTCAGAGAAATCCTTAAAAATGTAGACTGTTTATGTGGTCCTTTTCTTTCTATCTTCATAATATGTACTACATTCTTGTCAGTCATTTTATTGCCAGATCTGAAATTGCACTTCCAATCCTATGACCTGCCTTATCAGTTATAGGTGTGTAAAATAAAACAATATGATCAGTTGGGTTGGCTTCAACATAACAAAGTAATTTTTTACTTTAGTACATTTATCATAGCCCTTGTAATTTCTGCCACCTTTTTACTGACCATGAATGCTAGACCTTACTTGTGCTGGTATCTTTTCTGAGATTATAAATTGTACTTTGATCAACCTAGTAACAACCACAAGAGGGTTATTACATTTATGTCAAATGAGCTATTCAACTTATTTAGTCACAGGGTCGCCTCTTTGATTTTTATACAAATGTCAAAAGATACACATTTTCAAAAAAAAAAAAAACTTTACTGAAAGAAAAGAAAAATTTATATCTGTTTTATTTAGGCATTAAGTCCAGACAGACAGATCTTGTTGTTCTCATACAGCATCAAGTCCTTTGTTTCTCTCTCTCAGCCCCTGCAGTGTTTAAACTGGGGATGCACAATCAGCTGGGAGGAAGCACAACTGGGCAATTACCTGAACTCACCAAAGATTTAGTCCATATTACACAGCATCCTAACAAGCAATAAAAGGCAAAAGAGAGAGGATTAGGAGGATTAGATACCTTTTCCTCAGGAACTGTTTGTGCAAGAGTCTACCCATAGGTGAGTGCCTTTTATTCTCTTTTTTTTTTCTTTTTGTTTTCTCTTCTTCCACTTACCCACCACTTATTAAACAATTTTTATTTTAATATTTTCCTTCTTAACTTTCTAACTTTTTTTTTTGCTCTCTGTTTTCTTTTCCCCTGTTCCAGTGGGACTAATGGAGGTGAAGTGAACAAGCAGCCCAGCTGACCCCCAGGGTTAACACAAACAACTATTTATAATGTCACACAGAAATAAATATAATCTCAAACCATCGGTACTATCAATAAAAAGATCATTAACTATACCAATCATTTGTAAAGATACATAGTTCCAGATATCTGCAGTTGTATTCATTTTCACTAACTGGAGGTCAGATTTCTTTATAATATACTTATTCATTTGTTCAATCTCATACTGATATTTCATGAATGTTGCATAAAATGAAGTGTAAGTCTGTGATGTTTGCAATAACAACACTCTGAAAGCTAACAGAAATCTTATTAAAGATGCAATAAGTTGTTTTTTGCTGATATTTTCTGTATGTAATGCAGAACAGTTAATTTATATTTTATATCTATATATGTGAAAATTATGCTTTCTTGAAAAATCTCTCACTGTTCAAGAAAAAATTAGTTTCAGTGAGATTCTCATGTCTTGAATATATTTGACACACTTCCTATTTGGTTGTTCTTATCTAGTGCTTTGAAAAATAGGTTTTTGATTAAATTGGCCCCTCTTAAGACAATCTGACATCATATGCAGAAAAGCAAGAAAGTAAGAATTAGCTGTTTATTTTTAGAAAACAGTGGTGAAAAACAAGATAATGAATTAATTACCTGTGAAAATTTGAAACTGTGGTTCCTCTAGCTGTGCATAGGTCTTGCCAGAACTGGACACACTCTTTACAGCTGTCTGGACAGAGTTGTGATAACGTCTCTGCTGCTCCTCGTTTAGAGCAGAGCACTGAGCACAGCTTACAGGCACTTGGCTGGTGACAAAAAGCAAAACATTGTGGATGGAGGTCAAAAGAAAGGGTAACATTTCAGACCCGACTGCATTTTTGCCAAAGTTGTATCATTTTGTACTTAATTTAATTCCAAGTTTGTGTTGGGAATGCCTACCTCCCTCACTGAGGAAACTTGTCTGTTGTAGTTAATAGTTTCCACACACTTGCATATCACCAGGAAAGTAAAGGAGTTTGCTTTTTTTTTTTCCGCCAAGACCTCTAAGTATTGGATAAAACATTGAATTTGGTGAGATCTGGCATTAATTATGCTATTTCAAGGCTTGAGTCACTTAGTCAATCTGCTAAAAGGTTTCCTTTGGAGTCAGTGAAAGGAAAGAATAAATAAAATACTGCACAGGAAGATTCCTCCCATACTGAGAAATGTCAGCCCAACAAGATGAACAGCCTCCAGCAGTGCCTCATTACCTCCATTGGCGAGGGAAAGATCTATCATGCCTTGTTTTAACAGGATGCTAACATTTAGTCACTTTTCTTTCAGTGAGAGAAAGAACTTAGGAGCTTCTGCAGCTCCTAGGCAGCTGACTGGTTGATTAAGGACCTAATTATGTTTGAAGTTCTGCTCCTTGGGTCTTGGAATTTCTACAGGTAAAACATTCCTGGAAAAAATTGTTTTTCAGTACTGCATCAAGGAAGTACTGTTTTCTATCAACTTATATATTTATTATCATACATGAATAATTAACTTAAGACCGCTTTTCTTCTCAAAAAGCTATGAATTGGTATTTTTAACTTAAAAATTAAACAAAAAATATATACCTTATAGATGTATGTATATGGACAAACACTATCAACAGTAGTAGCAACAGATGTCACTTTAACTCAGGCAGATTCTAAACCCAGAGTATTTTGCTATCAATTCCAAGGGAACCCTTCAAGCTCTGCCTTGTGGCAGGTACAGGGTTTTGTTTTTTTTTTTCTGGATCCAGGTATTCTGTAGAGAATCAAGGTCATATATAGGATGTTATGCATTCTTTTCAGAGCATGAGGCAAAATAGAGACTGTTGATGTCTACCTGGCTTCATATGCTGCTTTATAATTTTGGCATTATCAAGAGAAAGATGATTTTTACTACTTTAATGTTTTGTATATATTGATAAAATACAGTTTCTTTGGTGATATTCTATGAGAAGAGACTGACAAGCAACCTTAATATTTTCGTAAAATTACTTGTAATTCAGCATGCATCTGCAGAATGGCAACTCTGTCCCAAACACAGAAGATCCTCCTTTTTTGGCAAAAATGTATCATTAGAAGTGGCCTTGTTCCAAAGAAAGAATTTCTACCATCATCTCGTTTCTGTCAAACACCAACTGACAAATGTGAATGAACAGAGTAGAGCAGAATAGATAAGATTTGACTATTTTGTACGTGGCCTACAGCAATCATCCAACTACCTGGACCTCTCCAAAAGTTAAAGGATGTCCTTAAGGACTTGAACACTGACAGGTCTGGAACTCTGATGACCTCTACAGGAAGCCTGCTCCAGTGTTTGCACACCCTCTTAGGAAATAAGTGTTTCCTCGTTAGGAAAAATTTCAGTCTACACCTGCCCTGGTGCAGCACTGAACTATTCCCACTCTTCCCGTGACTGGGAACAAGGGACAGGAGCTCGGCACTGCCCTGTCCACTCCCCTTCTCAGGAGCTGCACAGAACAATGAGGTTCCTCAGTTTCCTTTTCTCCAGACCAGCCCAGAGCCCTCAGCTGCTCCTCACAGGACATTCCTTCCAGCCCCACACCAGCTTTGTTGCCCTCCTCTGGAGGCATTCAAGGTCTTTCATATTTTACCTAAGTTGTGAGGGCCAGAACTGCAGAGTGCTCAAGAAAAGGTCGCACAAATACTGAATACAGATGAAAAATCATCTCTTTTTCTCTTTTTACCAGCTGGTTCTGCTGTGTTTGATACACCTCAGAATGCAGTTGCAGACCTCCCCAGACACCCAAGGCCTTGGGCAGATGATTGAGAGAGGTTCTGTGTAAGCTCTGTTCCCTGCTTCAGTACTCTGGGATGAATTCCATCAGGCTTTTAACTGATGTAGCTGCTCCCTTACAACTTCAGCATCCACAAATGAAAAATCACTGCTCCTGTTGTAGTGGTCCTTGGAGGACTGAGCAGCCCAAGTTTATTCATATTATTAAAGACTGAAGTAAAAAAAGACCCTATATAATGCTTCAGACAGCCTGAAAATCTATGTTAGATATATCACATAATCTAAGCCAGCCAGGAAGAGACGTTATAGAATAAAAAAAGAGACTCAACTTCCCCTTTTTATTCACCATGCAGATGTGTGCTACAGTTTTTTAGCATGAATTACTATTAAGAAGGCATTTATTTGTCCATTGGTTCTAAGAAGGTACTTATTATAAACTATTTATAAACTAAATGTAAAAGTATGAACTTTTGTTTTTAATGTTGAACTCTATGCCTCATCAGAAAACCAATGACTGTCTTGCAAGCTGTTCACAAAAGATAAAAATCCTTGAAAGGAATTACATCTTGGAAGTAGAATTAGTACATACTTTTCCAATTAAATGTAGAATTTTATATTGATTTTATTTCATAATAATAACTGCAAAGGAGTCAATGCTGTAGCATTTACATTTATGCCAAATTCTAACAGTGATTATGGATTACCTAGGCATTACCCTTGCATTACCTCCTCTAACATATGTTGCTTTGTTAATACAGAAAAGATAATTGCTAGTCTTAAGCATTTTACAAAATACATAATCTTTGAATGAGAATACTGCTTGCCTAATACTAATGTTTCCTGTTCTGCCTGAAAAGCTACATTTTTAGTAGTTTTCTTCACTCAAAAGGAAACTTGGTTTCATTTAATTTATTTCCACTAATCTGTTGCTGCTAGGGATTAATTTTTGATTGATTGTTTCCTCACACTCAAATGCAAGTTATCATGGGAAAAAAATTCCACAGCAAGTAAAAGACATTTTAAGTAACCCTTTTTAATTAAAAATAAGCTAGAAGTGAGTTATACTAAGTTTGGGAAGTTTTGTGGCTGTAATAGAAAAAGTGGAGAGAAATTTATCTCAATTCATGTGTTTGGCGGTTATAGCAGTCTTTGTTGGTGGAAGATGTAAATCCTGCTGTATTAGAACCAGTATAGCCCTGGTTAAATGATTTTTTTTCATTCAACTAATACCATACAAGTCCTGCTCTAAGTGCAAGTATTCAAGTATTTGGAGAATACCTGCACAGTTTTGTAACTCAGTTACAGAATAGTTGTCTAAAACTGAAAGGGAATTTTCCAAAAAACAAATGTTTATAAGTTTATATATTTTGAATAATTTATTAACAGTCTTTTTTTGTGTAGATATTTTCAGCTACAGCAGTACAAGGCCTTTCTAGAGGAATATCAGGTGGGAAGGAGGAGGACGAGGCAGCTGTTGTTAGTTAACAATTCTGTTCAGAGATCCTTATATTCTTTGAACAATCAGCAACTGGTATTTTTGAGTTTTACCCTTTGGCTATCATCTCCCTTTCCTGACAGGAAAATCCAGGCTCTGAACTGGCAATCTGCTGTCCTGCACTGGAAGATTGGCAGAGATCTCAGGTGGCTATTCCCAAAAATTACTTTTTGGAATGCACATCTGGTGACCTGGGAAGTGAGCTACAAATTTAATAATTATCAGGTTAAATGTATGAATCTTACAGGTAATCCTTTTGTAGCCCAGATACTGGGGTTTTTTTCTCCTTATAGATAGAAGAATTACTGTTCTTAAACCTAATTTTCCCCTGGTTTTATGCAGGTTTATAGTGTGTATTAGAGGGAATATATATTTTCCATTCTCACAGCTTTTGCCAGTGGTATAAAATAGGGTGTCAGAAAAAAAGTAGAGTTACTTCAATGTGATATATACAACAAGGGCTGTGAAACATTATCAGGTTTGATTTTTTGGGGGGAGGTTTTATTTTGTTTTCATATTCCTAGAGGTCTGACACAGCAAAAAGATGTGGATGAGCAGAGAATCCTATCAGTGTTTGATCTGTGCACTTCAAGAACTGCAGGAAGAATACAAGAACAAACAACGTCACAAAATGTGATAATGAATGCACTGCCTACCCTTCTCTGTCAGCTTTCTGATCTTGCAAGGCAGAAACCTCCAAACACTCCTTTCAACACTGCAGAGGGAAGAAAAAGTCAATATAACCCACAAGTAAACATCCTTTCTTACCTCTCCTGTCAGATTTGCTCAAATATTTTCAGTGGGTCGGCTCCCATTAGTTAGGTTAAGTATAATTGTCTCTTCTAGGAGAGAAAATATGACAAGAAATATTTTTAAAATTAGACTTACATAGATCATATTTTCTTGGAAACTTACTGAAACAATAAAGTTTTTCAGGTTAAACTAAATGGTTATTTATTTTTCCAAAGTATTTCAATGTCAGAATTTTTTTGTTGGTTTTTGTTTCACTCATTAAGGACCCATAGACCTGTCTTTGTCCAAGGAAATGGAATGTACTTTTAAATTTGAAATTATGAAATTACATTTTGCCCCTCATCAGCATTTCTCATTTTTTGTCATATTTAATTTTGCAAGGTTTGCCAGAGTGACTTGTTTTAAGTCTTGAATGTCATGTCTAAGCAATCTGAGAGAATCGACTGAGATTATAATTCGCTTGGTAAAATATTGATGCACAAACTCTCAAGGCACTTAGAAACTCAGTTTTGCCAATCTAATATTTAATTCTTTCTCATGTTTTGTTAATTAACAAGAACCAGGAATAAGAAGAGAGAAACTGCAGCAGTTTTTATTATTCCACAGGCACAATATCTACTTGGGGTAGCAGAAATTATTTACTCATTCTAAAATGTTTAGTGCCAGGCCTTATGTGATGTGTGTCTCTCATTTGGAGAGCAAACAGACCCACTACTTAATCTGCTTCTGACCTGTGGCTTCTGGACAGTTTGGAACACTTGTGAGTTTACAGAAAATTATGGGTGTCAACTCCCTGTCACCTTCCACAGTTCTCTAATATTTATGATAACTTTTGGTGCCTGGTCAAAGAGTCCTTCTGAGAGAACTGTCCAAAGTCTTTTTTCCTGTTGGTTGAGAGATATGGTAATCACTGACAGCTTTTGTTTACTTGCTCAAGTTGAGCTTTCTATACTAATGAGGAAATTTTATCATTATGAGACTTCAAAGACATCTCCAAAGCCTGTCTCCATTTATGCTTTCCTGTTATCTGGTCTGGCTTCACAAATAATTTTTTTTTTCCCTTCCAAGTATCTCCTTTCAAGTGTCAAGTCTCTTGTATGTATGGCAGAATGTAAGTTTCTAACTCTTCTTGACCAAGGAATTATTAATAAAGCTTTTTAGGTTTTATAAACTCTCTCCTATAAATATCACAACATGATTTTTATCATCACTGGAGCATGAATTTAAAATATGCTTACACGTACACTTGAAATTAGACAAGGCATCCATCAAAAATATACCTATAAGTGATGTTTAGAATTCCCTTTCTGTTCCATAAACTGCTAGTCACTACAACCATTTAGTTCCCAATATGGGCTAAACCCTAGTAATGCTGCTTATTTATTTTGCAAAGGAAAAAACACTCTCACCTTTATATCTCAAGGCCATCTTTTCTTGACCTTGCTTTAAAAATTCAGCAAAACACCATAAAAATGAAAAGCACTAAATAAAGTAATTTGAGCTAACCGAGTCTAAGCCATTTGGGACCAACTCATTTGGGACCTTTCTATAGAAGGATGAGAATTTCTAGAAGATTAAATAGGTAGCTAAAACAAATGTCATTAATCTTTTTCCAGACCAATATCTATTTTCCCATTTTCCATAGGAAAGGCTTTGTCATCCCGGAAAAAGAATTCTTAGACTTTTCAGGTGAGAGGAGCCTTCACAACCACTCTGAAATCTCAAGGATGTGCATTTTTTTTACTTATAGCAAGAAATCTAAATCCATCTTATTTTCTTCTTTGGTAAAATATTATTTCTTGTATATGCTGGCATACATGAACTGACTTCACACATATTGTGTCAAAATTGTCAAGTTTTATTCTTTTTTTATCAGGAAAATTGTACAAAGATGAGCATGAGAAGGAATTTAGAATTTCATTTGAGTATGGTTTGCTGATGCTGTCTTAAATGTTTAAAAAATATTTCCTTTAATTTGGATAATAGTTGCTAAAAGTTACTTAAAATACAAATAATGTAGTTAAACATTAAAATCAACCTGGATATGAAAATATAACGAAGAGAAAGTACAAGAGTTCCAACCTGCAGCTGCTACCACACAATCCCACCTAAACTCTGAATACAGTTAAATAAATGTATGTCATGTTTCATTAATAAGCACAGACATATAATATTAGTATCTTAAAAAATGTCTTTTGATAATCATAATTTACTACAATTTCCATATAAAGTTGATACTTCAGTCTGAGAGCTTGCCAATATTTTCATTAGCTGATGCCACATTTCATCTTTAAAAGCTTTGATGTTATTGACCAAGCAAAGGCAAAATATGATCATATCATGAGTTGTAGGGGTATTCTGGTGTCTGCTGGATTTATTTAATCATGTCATTTGCTCTAGGTTTTTAATAACAACTGAAAGACAAAGGAGAGCTGTTGAAGCTTTTCCAGCCTTTCAGTTCCTTCAGGTTAGCAATATCCCATGTATCTGAGGGTTCACAGCTGTTTTTGCTGTTGTATACTTTAGCATAAAATCTTTTTGATATCTTGCTTTCAGAATGAGTAAAACTTATGTTTTCAGAGATATTAGCAGTATTCCATGAATATCTGTCTTTCTGAGATTTGCAGACATTTTGAAAGGAGGCTATTAATGATTCATTTTCGGACCACTATAAAAATTATATTGAATAATGATTTCTCATTCTGTTTCTGTGTTAGATTTTGTGATAAGAGTATTAAAGTAATAATAAGCTCTCAGGTATTTCAAGAGAGGCAAATGATTGTAGGAAAACAAAAAAAAAACCCTAAACTCTATATATTTATTGAAGAAATAATGTTATAAATTAGTATTCTACTTCAAGAATTTTCAGCTTTTTGTCAGTTTGAAAAGTATTAAAATTACTTCCAAATGTGCTATGAATTTCCTTTTCTTTCTTTCATTTTTGTTTGAGAAAACAAAGGTAGAGAAAACAGAAATCAAAATGATAGGGAAAAGAGGGATCAAAGACAGAATCCCTCCCAAATCACAAACCAAATATTTTTTATTTCTGTTTCAGTTTTAAAGCTGAAACATGAAAATTAAAATTTGATGAACATTTTCAAAAATATTTTTGAATTCATTAATTTTAGACAGAAATAGAAGAGGCAGAGAGGCCTTTCAGAGAGACCTGGACAAATCAGAGAGATGGGCAATCACCAATCCTATGGAGTTTCACAAGGGGAAGTGCTGGATTCTGCACCTGGCACGGGGTAACCCTGGCTGTGTGCACAGACTGGGCAATGAGAGGCTGGAGAGCAGCACCATGGAAAGAGACCTGGGGGTCCTGGCTGATACAAAGCTGAACATGAGCCAGCAGTGCCCTGGCAGCCAGGAGGGCCATCCCTGTCGTGGGGGCATCAGGGACAGCATGGCCAGCCAGGCAAGGGAGGGATTGTCCTGCTCTGCTCTGCTCTGGGGCGGCCTCACCTGCAGTGCTGGGGGCAGTTTTGGGTGCCACAATGTAAAAAGGACATTAAACTACTGCAGAGTGTCCAAGGAAGGGCAACAAAGATGGTGAAGGGCCTTGAGAGGAGGTTGTGTGAGGAGTGGCTGCGGTCACTTGTTCTGCTCAGCCTGGAGGAGATGAGGCCAACCTCACTGCAGGTGCAGCTCCTTGGAGGGGGAGAGGAGGGGCAGGCACTGAGCTCTGCTCTGTGACAGTGACAGGACCTGAGGGAATGGCCTGAAGCTGTGTCAGGGGGGTTTAAGTTAGACACCAGAAAAAGACCCTGGAACAGGATCACCACAGAAGAGGTCACAGCACCAAGTCTGGCACAATTCAAGTGTTTGGACAGCACTCTAAGGCACATGGTTTGATTCTTGAGATATCCTGCACAGGACCAGGACTTAGACTTGATCATCCTGATGGCTCCCTTCCAGCTCAGAATATTCTGTGATTCTGTGAGATTCCAGAATTGACTTATAGCTTCTGTTAACTTTGGTTTCCTTATTTGGAAATTTATTGGCATAAATTTCTTTCTAGTACAGGTTTAAATATCTTCTGAAAAAATATGTTTTCTGAAGAAGACTTCAAAAACCATTTTAACAGCCATACAACTGTATTAATATTTCCTTACATTATCTTTCTAAAGAAAAAATATTGGAACTGATATGTATCCCTGGAATATATCAATGAGAGATTTCTGCCAAATTTTCTTTCTTTCCTTTTATTTGACCCAGTGCTAGCCAAAAGTAAATTTTATCTAATTAGGAGGAAACACTACATCCTGTCTAACTTCTCATGTGGTCATTAACCTCATTTTGAAAAAAATGGTTAACAAGGTTCAAATTAGAAATTAAATTCCTGAAGAGGGATACAATTTTGAGTCTCATCCTCACAACAGATGACTATGTCATTTTTCAGCCACCACAACCCAATTCACCAAAAACAAATTGGTTCTCCACCAGTTCACTCTTCCCTTTGTAGAGATCTTGTGCTTAGAGCTGCTGAAGTTGTACATAACATTTCAGAACCTCTTTAAAAGTGTTTGAGTATTCTGTATCCTAGCCACTCTATAAATTATTATGATAAATATTTAAATATATACAGTACTTGTTTATATAAGACATAATGACTTGAAATTGGGCTGATTATATATGCCTGACTGAATGTATGTTAATAATTTACTTTCCACCAATTTGTTCCATTGCCTAGAGGGCTCTGAGAACACTAAACCAAAAAGCCTAAAATGTTAAATACTAAAGCAACTCACTTTATCTGAACAATGCATGTTAGTTCAAAGTAAATAAACACACCCACCTTCGTAATAGATTAATCTGTTCAAAATGCAAACAACCAAATAATTTGAGATCAGACCTCTAGGCAAACTGTAAGCGAACAACAGAAGAAAGAGGGTTTGAGCGAGTATTATCTTTTTTATACAATGTTGTAAGCAGGATTTTACCCAGTGTTTTTGACCAAAAGTTTTTCTTCTCTCTGGCAATTTTGGCATATGCAAAAGGAGTCAGTCAGAGATTTTCTCAAACACAAAATACTGACCTTCATTTCAATAAAAGATTTTCTATCCTGTAGTATATACTGCTGATCTCATTAATTTTGCTATTCTGAATAAGCCATATTAGCAACTTTGAACTATATATTTAGACAGAATTCATTCATATTAATATCAAAGTGGACTAAAAATTTCAAATAGATCATGTAGTTCTTGACAAAAATTCATTGCTGCTCAGAAGTACCAGTCTTTGGTAGCAAACTATGCATCTAAAATGAGAATGCATGTAGACACTGCTGATGAAAGTCAAATTTTTCAATTACCATGAAAAAAAGATATATAAATAATAATATTGGCTTTTTTCTTGCCAAGTCTTGTAGGGTTTAGCTCCTTGTGAATCCATCTGGAAGCATTACTGGGCACCCTGTGTGCAGTCCCATTGTCACTTGCTCTGTATCAGAAGCTCAGCTTCTAGCTGATTTCCAATAAATCCTGTGTTATATGAGTCCCACCCAGAGAGGTTTCACATCCTAAAGCATTTTATGTGGCATTACAGATGTGTGTGTGGACAACTAGAAATAGATGTCAGCATTCACAAGTTATCAGTCAATGATCAGTACAGTTAATGAGGCCAGTGTTCATTTCAGCCAGTCAGTGACAAAAGGCTCAATTTAAGTGCTGCAGCTCAGACACATCCCTGGGGCTGGATGTGTGGAGTGCCTGAATTCTCCTGGAAGCTGCTGAAGGCCTGGAGAGATGCTGTCAAGTATTTACAATGGCATTAGCTCCTAAGTTGAAGCAGGCAGTTTAGTTTAGGAAGCTAAACAGCTGTGTCTAAATGGTGGCATTTGCAAATGCACCAAGGGTCCGCACGGAGGCTGGATCTGCACGAAGGCACTTAGGGGTGTTACTCAGAGCTCCTGTGACATTGTGTGTCAGCCCATCGCTCATCTCAGGAAGCCTGACTCTAATATTTTCCTTCTTCCACCTAAAAAGAGTGCTGTGATTTATCATCCCTACTCCTAGTCCACTGTAGCCACTAGAAAAGTACCAAGGAGCACTGTACATTAAAGACCAAGGAGAAACTGTTTTCCATGTAACATGGGAATAGGTCTGTGCATTGCTGAGTGGACGCTGCACAAAACTGCCTCCTGGAGCATGGGTAGCTGCTGAAGAAATCAAGGAAGAGATTATTTTAGGAAACTTCTTGTTAGCTTACCCCTAAGATACTTGTTATTTGATATTTTCCAGCACCAGATTTAAGTTATATAACTGGACTTCAATAAGTTTAATATTTTTCACATACACAAATAAAAAAATTAATTTTGTCATGTTTTATGAAAAATGGGGAGAAAACTGCCTAAACTATGAAAATGTTACATCACTGACTACAATTGCTACTAGTTCTTGTTCTTTTAATACAGTTATTTTTTTGCAGAAGCACCTCCAACCTCGACTATCCCATTTGCATGTTAAAGACCACCCCACAAGTAAAGCCACCCAGCAAGTAGGACTCCTAGGAGTTCTGTCCTTCCCCAGCATGTGAGGAATACGATGCCTCTTTGCACCTTTAGTCATCTCAAAGACTCTCCATCTCTACTGATGTGAGTGAAGGAAAGAATAACAATGTGAGGCTCCTCCTTCATGTTGTCATCAGCTCCCATGCAGAAGTGTGAAAAATCTGTTTTTTTCTGGGTGCAGTGGGGCCCAAAAGTCTAAGAGCTGGTCTGGAGCAGATCTATTGGAGCAGACTGACTGTTCAATATTAACTCTCAATATTAACTAGCGACCTTGCAATGCATCTGGGGTTTTCTTCCCAGGGTTTTTTCTGAGGGCATCTCCTATGAAGATAGGCTGAGACAGCTGAGCTTGCTCAGCCTGGAGGTCTCTGGGGACACTTCACTCCTTCCACTACCTAAAGGAAGCCTACAAGAAGGCTGGAGAGAGACTTTTTATATGGTCAGACAATGAAAGGGATAATGTTTTTAAATAGAGAGAGGGAAGGTTCAGGCTAAATGTTGGGAAGAAATTCTTTATGGTGAGAGTGGTGAGGCACGGGCACTGGTTGCCCAGAATTGTGGATGCCTCATCCCTGGAATTGTTCAATGCCAGGCAGGATGGTGCTCTCAGAAACCTGGTTTAGTAGAAGGTGTCCCTGCCCATGGTGGGGGCACGGAATTACACGGTCTTTAATGTTCTTTCCAACACAAACCATTTTTTGATTCTCTGATATTTAAAATGAGCAACCTCTCTCCAATGTCAACTGGGAGATTCAGTTTTACTCTCATGCCATGGATTGCCAAGGTACACAAGCCATCAAAGTAGGAAGCATTATGCACACCATGGTTTGCATCTCTGAATTTTATCCCTCTCCATCCTTCCTTTCTGCTCTATTGTTTGCTGTTCCCAAGAAAGAATTAAATTAGCTCATCAACCAAGGACCATGGTAAAATTATTTTAATAACACAAATAAAGTGCCTGGATTTACAACGAAAAATACTTCTTTCAGGTTTATTTTCAGGGTCTTTTTTCAAAGCCAAGAGTCTTCATTCAAAATGCAATATGATTTTATCACATGAAATATTTACTTTTCCCTCTGTAATAGTTTTACTTTTAATTTCTCGGTATAGTACTATTTTTAAAAACTGCGTGCTTACAAAAATGGCTCAGAAATGAAAAAGAAACAAACCAGGAAAATGGAATTTTCCCTAAAAGAACACGACTTACTGGCCCAAAGCCAGTGAAGTAGCTCTTAACATTGCAAAATATAATGAGTGTGCTGTGGAAAGCCAAGTTTCACTGCAGCTATTGACATCTTCAGGGATATGAATCTGAATTATTAAAACAACATGAAGTAATAAAAAAATATCTGTCTGTCTGTATTAGAATGAGTTGCTGAAGATGATAATCATGGTGGGGGGGGTCTCTATTTGGTTTAGATCCTTGGCTTTGTGAAGTGTGCTGACAAATGTATATTTCTATAGCAACTCTGCAGAGCAGAATTCACGAAATTCACTATGTGGTGATGAAGTGTGTTTAACAGACAGAATAAAAATTCAATGTCACCATGGGCAGCTCTAAGTTAAGCCATCTTCACTTTATCCCAGATGTTGCTAGAGGAATTTCTCTTTTGTTTAATATCAACAACATTTTTTCCCTTGACTTCACTCACTGTAGTCTCATGTAATCATGCCAACACTAAAATACAGATGCCTAAACTACTTTTGTGCTTATCCACAGTAGACAAGGATTACCAAAATCCTTGTACAAAATTGTATAAATAAAATAAATGTATCAGACTGCACAGTATCTCTATGATAAATCTTTTACAGGATATAATTCAGTAAATGGCATGAGAATATTCTGTTTACCCTGCATTATCTTTTATATGCTTCAAAACCCTAAATTATCTCTATTGGTAAAAAGCAAAAAAAAAGAACCCCGATGTATTCCAGAATGCCATCACAGGTTATAATTGGCAAGAGAGTAGCATTACCTGTACAGTCCAAATCAGACTGAAATGAAAATTTATGAAATTTCACAAAAAAAGTTATTTTAGCACTTCTGACAGGGAATATAACCCCAGGGTTCTCTTCAGCTGCTCCATGAAATTGATACTCTTTGTATTTTCACCAAATTGCAACTTGGAATCCCAGGCTGTATTTGTATGTACAAGAAAAGCAAAGAGACTAAATGCATTAAGCATTAACCTCCTTAACAAGCAAGTTTTCAAGCAAGTTTGCTGCTCTGTGCAATGTGCCATTACTGTCCTGATTCAATGTCACAATGTTTACCTTATCAACCTGTTTCTTTTTCAGTAAACTCTTTCTATAGTTCATTTTTTTTCTGGTAGGAGTAATATATCACTTTTTGTAACATTATCTTATTTGCTTGCTTTTTCTACTGATTTCTAAATAATATTTCCAAAATAAGTCATTTATTACATTTGTTTATTTGATTTATTTATAATAAGCTATGGAAGATCACCAGCTTGTTCATTTTTGGTAGCAAAATAATTGTTTTATTCTTTTATTTTAGCCCAATGGTAACTTCTCCCTGAAATTACATTCTGTGTGTGTGTTCTCATTAATATTCAGAAAGGCTGTTCACTGCAGGCAAGGTTTAAAGCCTGTATAATTGTAATTTTTCTCACAATATTCTACAGAACAAGGAGAATTTCAAAAAATAAAATTAGACCTTGATATATTGCAAGCATTTACCACTTTTAAATTCCCTTTATTTCTGCAGTGAAGGAAATGTAAATCAAAATTAAGGCACAGTGCTGGCAAATTATGTCAGTCTTCAGTTTCTCAGAACTCATGTGCCTGTGGTTTGAGACTACTGAAAAATTGCTATTGCACACCAAAAGTAGGAGGAGGTCCCTGTGTCTCTATGCTATTAGCATAATTCTGCATTGCAGGTCTGTTTTGGACTCCGGTTTGAATAATAAAATTATACTAGATTCTGGAGGAAGGAGAAACCCTTTCCCTCTGAAGGAGCTGCAGTGCAGTGTTAAAGGTCCAGAGTCTCTGGTTTAGTTTTGCTTTCCTGGCTTCAAGCTTTTCCTGGCTTAACTCTCTGTTGACTCCAAGTCTTAAGAATCCGGGCAGAGGCCCCTTTCCCCAGTCCCCCTGTCCTCTCTGCACCCTGATGGATGGATGGAGCATCCTGCCAGGAAGGAGGTGGCATGGCTTGGGCCTTCCCAAGCTGGAAACACCAACAAGGTCTCATCTTTGTGTGATGTGGCACCATCACCATCTCCTCCAGGGTGGGTTCAGTCTCCTTCATTGACTGTCAGTTCTCACACAACCCCTGATGGTTTTGAGCAGCCCTCCCTCCTGAGACAGCCTCTGTTTCTGTGTGCTGTATTGAGACATAGGTGTCTGTGTGATACATAGGTATGAGATTCATAGTGGAAACATAGACATGGATTAATCTACCCAGCATTACACTGTCATGAGAAAGCTCAATTAGCATCCTAAATTAAGAAAGTCCTATGCTTGGGTGGTAAGATCTATATGGTAGCTGAAATGTTTCCTCTTTTTCCATTTTTAGGGGTAATCTATAAGAAATTACAATGCTTAATAAGCACTATTTTAAAACTGTGCAGTTAGGTGAGATGGAATTAGAACCTCGTTCTTGGAAATTAATTATTGATTCTAATTTAAAGACCTGGACCACTGGCTTCTGCACTACACTATTTCCAAACTGCAATATCATCTTATAGGTTTTCTGAAAATATTAGCAAGCTGAATTGACTGCCATACGGTGCTGCAAATATCCTGAAGCCCTGTTTCCTCAGTGCTGCTCCCTGCTTTGACTCCAGGTCCCAGTAAATCTACAGACTGATGCAATGTTTCATAATCAGAGCTGCATTTTCCACAGTCTCTTTCCACATTGCAAAAGCATCAATGAATGTGTCCACCATAAAAATATCTCCTACTTATCAGTGATTTTGGAAATCTAAGCTAGTAAGCATGCTTGACCTTGTCAGCAATCTGGAGAATAAGAGCCAAATGAAAGATTGCTAGTTGGCTGATCTAACTCTTAACTTGCTTCACTGAGGGCAAAATATTTGATGCTGCAATATCTTAGGTCATAAGCAGAACTCAAAATATTGCCTTTTTAATTTGCTTTTTTGTTTTTCCTGGATGCAATCTTTCCCTATTTGTTGGTGGTTTGGTTTGGTTTGGTTTGGTTGGGTTTGGTTTGGTTTGGTTTGGTCTGGTTTGGTTTTTTTTTTTTAACAGTGAAAAGTACCTAGTAATTTTTGAGCTCAACAGATGCTCAAATATCACCAAAACATCTTAGCACTCACTTATCCATAACTATTTCAGGTGAAAGGGCAAAAAATGCTGCAAGGGAAGCATAAGAATTCCACTGCTTTATCTTGTTCCTTCCACATGTGAAATGTGAGCATTGTGTCTTCAAGGTTAGGTTTGGATGTCAAATTTGGTAATCACTTATAGATTAGATAGTACTATGTCAGTAATAAGTATTTTCATGTCTCCATGGCTGGTAAAAGACTTCACAGTTTTCATAATGGAAAAAGGATGGAACCTGTGTCTTGCTTCAGAAATCATAAAGTTCTTCAGCTTTCAAACATAAAAAACCAATTCTCACTGATTATTTCCCACCATAGCATAATAATGTGATTGAATTAAGGGTCCTGCAAGGACACAGTATATTGCTGAAAGTTGCTTGAAAGCAGGTTAGTGGGTTGATTTGCCTTGTGTCGCTTTTCCTTGAGTGTCATGGAAGCATCTCCCCACAGGCACTTCCTTATTGACCTGCTTCCAGACCCTTGGGAATGAAACAGTTGCAGGAATTCCCTCTGGAGTTTCCTGGCACTTCATACATCCATGTCTCCATGCTTCCTGTCTTTTCAAGTATCTGAAGGTTGGCACCCTGGCAGGGAAATTCAAGCAAGAAGAAAAAATTAAATTTGTAGAACTGGAATTCTGTTTATAGTTTTACTTTGTTTTTGTTTTGTTGTGTGTTTTTTTGTGTTAGTTTGGTTTGGGTGTTTTGTGTCTTTGCTTGTTTGGTGGTTTTTTTTTTTTTTTTACGGGGGGATGTTTGTTTAATTTAATTTGATCTTTTCTCCCAGTTTGGGGACATAGGTCATTAAAATTTAAAGTCCACTCATTCTGAAGAGTAGAAATTCTACATTGCAGTCAAGACTGGCAAGCTGTGTTAAAGCACAACAATATATTAAACAGCAGTACTGTAGTATAAACAGTAAAGGAAATACATGAAAAACTCCTTACTTAACTCTTAAATAATTGTCTAAAAAAATTCTATCCACTACTGGGCAATGACAATGAACTTCTTCATCTACAGTTTTGGTTTTCTATATCCCTGACACATTGTAAATTATTTTTATGGAGTTCAGAACTAATATCAAAAGGAAAAAAAAAGTAATATGTGCTATATTGAGTCTTGTGTACATGAAGCCTCTATAAATACTCATTATTTGCCTGAAAATAACTTCTGTCCCATACATTAAAAATATTGAAAAGTATTGATTTATTTGTTGAAACCATCTCTCTTTTAAGTTTCAAATATTAGTTATTGTGAGACTATTTTAAAAGTTACACAAAGCCCAATAAATGCTATGAGAAAAAAATGCCAGGGCAAAAAAATAGAAGAATATTCTGTGTGCACTGAAAACATTTCAAGATGTTCAGTCCTTTTTCTTATCTGGAATAAATACAGTTTCAAAATAAGTTGAAATATATAGTTGAAAATACAGTGAATGATTGTTTCTGCTTACTGTAACATCTGTCCCTTCTAGCCTGAAGTCATGACAGACTTTTAAAAATATACTCTGATGGTAATATAGAATGTCTTAATAGGTCAACAGAGACAGGAATGAAAAAGGAATTTAAAACTATTGTAGAACTAATTGGTTTGTGAAAGTTTATAGTTTAACTATTGACAAAAGAACACTGATCAAAGAATACCATGAAATCAATCATTTGTTTTAAAAAGGTAACACAGAGACATGCATAATAAATAAAACAACACTGGCAGTAAATCATGTGAACATCAAAGATGTCATCTGAGACTAAAAGAGCAATGACGTTAGAAATAGTAACATAGCAAATATGCTATAAGGAGCTGCAGATGTCTAGTCAAGGGTGATAACAGCTTTGCACTTCTGTAGTACCTTTCATCATAGGAATTTGATGTATTTTGAAACCCCTCACTGCTCTACCTATTTTGTAGATGAAAGTGGGATTCAAGTTAGGAGTTGGATATCTTGTTGCTTGGATAAAGATAAAACATTGCAGGTTGGATCTTTAACTTAAAAAGAGCCCTCTACCTTAAGTCATCTGGGATAAGAGCTACTCTTCACAGTCACAGATCAACAATTGGTTCTTAGGCATTTACTATAATTCACTATAGTTCAGATCTGTCAACTACCAGAAAACAAGAAGAAAACCAGAAAATTTAAACAAGGAAGAAAAGTTCCAAGGAATTAACTGACAATATTTCCATTTTGGTATCTACAGAGGAGCCCTCAGGATCCATTACATTACATGCTGGTAGATATATTAGTATGATGCTTAATTAGCATGTGAAATTATAACATGTAAATTCTGTGTCTTACTCTGATATTTACTCATTAGGAAAGACTCTCCTGGTTGTATTGGTTGAGTCACTGCTGAGGAGCTCTGCAAATCAATGAATACCATGTGAAAGAGTGGGTGTGGAGAGGCCACCAGTGCTCTTGGAGGAGCACAGTCTTGGTGACACAACTCTAATAGTGGCAAAGCTGTCAGGCAGTGCACATTGCTACATGCTTTTTACCAGATACCCTGGGAGAGTTTCCTAGCTCTCATAGCTCCAATAATCTGGATCTAAAGACATGCAGTCTAGTACTGAGCTTGTGAGAACATGAAAATTCCAGCAGGCTGTGGCAATAGCACAGCTTTCCAATTTTAAATAAAGCAAAGATGTTTGGCTCCCAAAATCTACATAGACAACAGGTTTCAAAGATTCTACAAAAGCAAAGAGGTTGAAATAAAAGGTCCTAAAACTCATCTGTCGTATTTGTACAGCTATCAAGATGTACTGACAATAGAAGGAATATATTTCCTGGATGAAAATTGAGAGTAGACAGAACTTTAAATAAATATGATAGCTTCACAAATGGTGGATAACATATACCACATGAGTCAATGAATGTCACATAACCTGAAGTGACAATACAAACTGATGTTTGCACCCAATTTCACATTAAGAAATGCACAGTATTTTCGTAGAAATAATAAATGCAATATATGTTCATTTTAATCCTCATAAGTGGATGAAGGAATGTGTGGCTATGGCACAGCTGTCTGTCTATAATTTCAGGATTAAAAAGAGCATTTGAAATCTTAGAAAATTAGTAAAATTTGTTCTAAAAAATTCCTACCCCACCTACTATGAACGTCTCAAAATTTTAGCAACGCAACATGCCTGTGGCATATTCAACATATTTGACATTTTCCAGACGACCATAAGCTTATATGACTGACAAGCTCCATTCTAGAACATTGAGCTTGAAATAAACCTATATTTTATTAAGTGATGCTATAGACAAAAGAGTTGATTGTCTTTCACTCTGTACAATTCCTAAAACATTACTCAGTGAAGGCTGCTCCCTGCCAGGCTGTTGAGATCCCTGCTGCAAAGTCCCTGAGGAACAAGAATGAGGCAACAGTGTGTGCATTACTGTTAAGAGTTGTGTTAAGATGTTATTTTCATGCGTGGAAATCCTTTTGCTATTTATGTGAATATTGTTGAGTTGTTAATGGTTTTAATTTAACAGTTTCATGTTTCTTTTATTTTTTCCCCAAGTGTCTTGCTAAAGAATTAAGGGTTTTGATGAGATAACCAAAGTAAACTCCATTAGCAAAATTTTGATAATTAATCAGTATGAACAGAAAAAAGCCATAATGAAACAAAAGCATTTTCTAAATTATATTAAAGTTCATGGATACCACTTCTCTTTAGTTATTGAGACTATTACTCATGAATCCAAGCTGCAAGATCATTTTCACTGAATTAGTGGCAAAGATTATTTTTGTTGCTCCCAAAAAGCAAAACCTTACTGCCTGTTTTTGTTTTTTTTTCTGATTTACACTTATAATTTCTTTGCAACAGCAAAATAAAGTGACTAGCAGTTGTTAAAATAAATATTCCCAAATATACCTGCTAAAAATATTAAAGAACCTTTTGTCAAAAATTCCTATTGATATTACAAGACCTCTGATACATTCATTTATGCAGCTTGTGCATGTTTACATAACATGCAATACAATTTGTCTTCTTTTTTTGTCTGCTTAAACTTTTAAGTATTTTTATGTATTTAAAATATAAAAAGGCCACAATGACTTTCCAAATATTTCCTGAAAGTATTTTAGGGTCACATTGACTTAAGCAGAGGAACCTCAGGAAGCTGGAGGAGTGGCCAGCAAGAAGCACATAAAGTTCAACAGCACCAGAGGTAAAATCCTGCACCTGGGGCCACTCTGTGCTGGGATGCAGGCTCTGAGCTGACTCAGTGACAAATCTGCAGGAAAGGGTTTTGGGACCTGGTGGATGGCAGTCAGCAGTGTGGCCTGACAGCAATAAAGTCTAAATATGTGGTGAACTGAATTACCAATTGCATAGGCAGACAGATGGCTGGAGGACATGATTTTCCCACTTATTTTACACACAAATGGTTGCACCTGGAAGAGTCCAGGTTGCTCTTCCCCTCTGAGTACAAAAAAAAAATATTGAGAAACTGGAGAGTACAGTAAAAGGCAAGAGAAATGAGCGGGAGAAGAAGCATTGGATATAAAAGAAGCTGGTTCTTCCAAGTATCCTGAGCTTCATTTGAAAATAAAGGTCCCGTTGTGGAACATTTGAACATTTAATAAAAGTTTAATAATATAAATCCTTGTTTTTAATTTCTGGTGGCAGAAAAAAAACCCTGATTTTACACACTTGAAGTGAAAAGTTCTAAAGATGTCTTGAAGAATTGAAGAAAGTTGCAAAATAACCTGGAGAGAATATTCTTCCCCCCATTACCTCAAAGGATCCCTTTTAATCAAAAGGTATTGAATGTTTAAAGGCAGTAAATGACTAGTATGAATGAAACTCTTCAATTCCCAAAGCAAGACTATAATGAATGCTTTTAAATACTTAGAGATATTATGTAGCTGTCAAAGCTGCTAAGCTTTAAGACCAAAGGAAAAAAAAAAAAAAGAGAGAAATGTTGTGCAGTGAATAAAAGAATTATCAGACTCTGTGGGGTGAAAAAATGTTCACTGGTGGTTTAAGCTTCTCAGCACTGCAGACCAAGAATTTTGCTGTTCTAAAGAGCAAGAGCCTATACAGACTGAGATGTCTGAATAAAGAGAGGGGTCAATGCTAAAGAAATGTCCAGGGATTAATGGCATTACAGAACTGAAGGGATGGAGACTGAATTCTCTTTATGGACCAAGTTCAGAAATAGCCACAGGTCAATATTGTCCCCAGCAGCAGGAACCCAGCTTCTCAGAGATCCTGGGAAACACAGTACTGTACATCTCTGTCTGCTCCCTTTTCACTGCTGTGTCTTTGGTTACTGGCTGTGAGTAGATTTAATCCTTTGACTCTCTAAAGGTATTTCAGATACTCCTAATACCTTATTTAAGAAGTGATTAAAAGGGCCATATTACTAGTCTTTACATTCCCTTTCAGTTTCTATCTACAAGAACTGGCACACCCAGGCACACACTCAGGAGCACTAAACTAGGCTGGAATATTCCACTGAGCTTTTGATGTTTCCTCTCACATTACATCTTGAAAAGGTAACATTTATTCAAGAGGCTTTGTTCTTACCCTTATCTGTACAAAGATAAGCAATGAGAGAAGCCAGAGTTCTGTCATGTTTCCTGTCCTGTGAAATACATGTTGTACACATGGTCACTAGGGATGCAGGGCCTCAGCTAGATTTAACAGTCTGTGATGCTGAAATTCATTTTCTCCCACACCTGTGCTGTGTGCATCCCAGTGGAATTTTTTACTGATACTTTCTCTCTGATTACCCAGTTTACTTCAGCTTCAGTTGCTGCCATGAATCTCCCTTGAGCTGTACCTTGAAAGAGATAAAAATCAGCATATCTATCCCATTGGAAATCTTCATATTGGAGAGTTTTCAGCCAGAAGAGGGAAAAAATTTGTGAATTTTTTAGTTGTCGGTTTTATTTGGACAACCATGGGCATTGTCTCTGGCTCTACTGCAACCAGCCTGATTCTGGTTCCTTTCTTCATCATACACTCATTCAGAACAAACTACATGAGGCCACTTGAAAGAAAAAAAACTGGCATGAGACACAGCTGGTCATTTATGAATGCTTTGTAGAATGAAAAATAAAAATAAAACAGATGTTCAGATTCACCTGACTTTAAACCATGAGAGCTAATTAACTTACACACCACTACACAGTGGGTGCTGTTTGGCTAGAGAAACACCTGACAGATCTCCATTTATTAAAAAAGTAAAGGTCAAAAGAAAAAACAAGAACATCCGCCTTGTAGTCAACTGAATCAAACAAAAACCCTCATCTACAAAAGGAGTTAATAAGGATGGCTTGTGCTTGTGAATGGCTGCAGTCTGAAAATGTTAGCTTCTGGGGATTTTTGAATAAAAATCATCTGGTAAGTCCAGTTCACCCATGATCTTTCTTTGACACTTGCAAAATTAATAGAACTTTCTTACTGAGTAACGAGGAAAGGGAAAACAGATACTATGTTACTTTTTACCTGGTGTATTTTGCAGGAGCTGAGCTAAATTCATCATCTTCCATCACATAAAGTTCCCACATAGAGTAAAAGCTTTTCAGTTCAGATTTTTACCTATTGAATATTACCACACATCTGGCTTTAGAACTGGTATCAAAATGTGTATGTTGAGTTTTCAATTCTTCTGTAGGTGGGGAAAGTTAAACATTTATTGAAGAGGATATATAGGATGTGCATACTAAGTAGGTAGAATAAAAATAGATGGGAAGGTTGTATCTGGAAATCCACTACTTGGTTAGATTCATGTTTCACTTGCCAGAGTCAGGGGTATTGCACTGATGGCATGCACAGGGAACATCTAAGTGGGAAATTGTGATAGAAAAACATTCAGGTTTTAAACCTTTAACAAAATGAAGTGCTGATAAGTCTCAAAATATAAGGGGTAATAGGGCTTCAGTCTGTGAAATCTCCTAACAGAATAAAACACCGTTGGTGCAGGGATGTTTAGGCAGGAAGGCAGAGATTTCACAAGCTTGGTCTCTATGTTATGTGCCTGCACACAGGTTCAAAAAGTAACTAAATTCCATTAGGTTTAATTTAAACTAGATGTAAGCTCCTGAGTACCATTGAGAATCTGAATCCTTAATTTTATTCAAAGTGAAGCTTAGACAGTTTTGGATTCAGAGAATTAATGACTATACATCTGGGCTGAGTTCCAAGATCCAGAAAAGTTGGAAAATATATATATACAGATCCCTTTAGATTTCCGTTCCCCAAAGGATGTTTTATCCTGTTTGATGCAAACAGAATATTAAAGTTGTCATTTAACTTCATACTGTCAGTGAGTAAAAATTTGGTGAAATAAAAATAGTGTATATATCTCTATACAAGAACTGGTGCTTTGAAAAAAATTAGGGCATATTAAACAATCCTATATCTCATGAAGAGAAAAATACTGCACGTTATTCTATGAAGATCTATTTTTAAATTCCTCTTTTAGTCCCATCAAGACCATAATAAATCAGAACATGTGTATGTAAGTTTGTATGTATTTACAGGAGCCAGAAGCATGTCCTTGGAGTAAAGAAGGCAAAGGGAAACCTGGGCTGCATTAGGCAAAGTGTTGTCAGCAGGTTGAAGGGGTTGATGCTTCCCCACTACTCAGCCCTGGTGAGGTACATGTGGAGTGTTGTGCCCAGTTCTGGGCTCCTCAGGGAAAGAGGAGACACTGGAGGGAATTTGGTGAAAACTGGCAGAAGTGATTAAGGGCTGGAGAACCCCTCCTGTGAGGAAAGGCTGAGAGAGCTGGGGCTGCTCAGCCTGGAGAAGAGAGGGCTCTGGGGCGTCTCAGGATGCAGATACCTGGAGGAGGATGCAAAGACAGAGCCAGGCTCTTCTCAGTGGTGCCCAGAGACAGCACCAGAGGCAATGGACACAAACTCAAACACTGGAGGTTCTGTAGGAGCATCAGGAAAGACTTTTCCATTGTGAGGATGACTGAGCTGCGGCACAGATTGCTCAGGGAGGTGGTGGAATCTCCATCCTTGGCAAAAGGCATCTGGACATGATCTTGATCAACTGGATGTGGGAAGCCCTGCTTGAAAAAGAGAATTGTAAAGGACAATTGTTTATGTCCTAAATATATATATATATAGAGGGTGTGTGTGTGTGTGTGTGTATGCACAGACACAATTAACATAAACAAACATTTATCACAATTCACCTAAGTGAAAATATATATGTATATACATATTTGTATCTCAGACATATCTACATTGTAGATATGTAGAATAGGCTTACAGAAGTACATATTTACAGTTTCACATTATATTCATTGTTCCATCTTTATCTATATACATATGAATTATGCTATTTTCTCCCATTTACATTTTGAACTGGATAGCAGTTTTCTAAGGAAATTATAATAAAAAGATAGAAATTTCATACAGCTGGTTGAGTTCTATTTGCATTTTACATGTAGATATTAAATATTAAGCTATTATAAACCATGCCCATATTTCACGCAGGAATACATATTCTAGCTGAACTAATGAATAAAGAAGTAAAATATTATTAATATGTCACATATGTTACAGCTGCATCTTATATTTGTTGCCAGTTCTGTCTAAGGCTGCCTGGGAGATACCATTCTGGCAGTGTGAATCAGCTTTCTCGAGTTTGTGTTGTCCTTTTTTCTCCATCTCCTGCATATTGACCTGAACTTTTGCCCACGAGGATATCTGACTCAGTTGTGTAGAGTTTATCTGCTTTTCTATACACTACTCAGAAAAACTCTTTCTCCATTTAACCGCATAGAAATTTAAAATTAATTTTTTGTTCCTCTATTAAGAAAAATGCCATCCTATGAAATTGAAATTTTCCCCCCCACAGGAATAAAATTACCCACTAGTGATAATTTTAGGAAAATATGCTTGTCTTATTTCTAATTGCTCTTTTCAAAATTGACAATAATCTTGGGTAGTTAGAAAGTAATCACTTTTACTGGATCTTCTATCCTTCCCTAAGGAAAGGAAAAGGAACAAATATAAATGAGAAAATCTGCTTTTGATTGACTCCATCTAAATTCTGACTACATGACTTCCGTGAATTCTTTTTGAAAATTGTACTTTATCTGATTTAGGTCTATTGTGAAGGACCTCACTTCCGGCCCTTGTAATGAAGTACCTACTTTGCTATGTCTGCCATTTGATTTGCTCATTCCTTTCACCTGCTAATAAATATTTAGAGAAATGCTTCATTGAAAGGAAGAGGGCCTTTTACTTAAATAAAAAGATTTGGTCCATTTTCTAAAAGAAAATTTGTATTTGTACTGGATAGATTAGAAAATGCACACAACTATGTTAGTTTAATGTAGTAATTTATTTCAAAACAGACATTCATTCATTAGACATCATTATATTCATCTGCTCCTAATTCACAAGTTAATTGCAGGTTTAACTGGTACCCATTTTTCAGAAAAACTCCCACTTCAGGGTTTATGTATTGTTAATGAGTTTTCTCTTTGGAGATTTCCTGTCCAATCTCTTGCCTGAGAACATTTTCATACTTTAAATTGCAAGTTTACTTAGCTTCCTTTTATAAACTTTTCACTCAGAAAAGGCTCAGACTGAAGCAGCAAAGGAAATAAAGCTAATATAATGGAACCTAGATAATGTAATTAAATCATCCTTATTCCAATTGTGAAAGTCAAAAATGGTAAACCTATGGATAGCCACTCCCTTGTGTATGAAAAGAAATAATTAGAAAGATGTTTGGTGTTGTACATAGCTCTTAATTTTATTTCATGTATATTTTTGAATGAACTGTAAAAAATATATTCAGGTTTATGTAATATAATGTCTTGCTCAGGATCTCCACCAGCATCTTCCCACACTCCAGGACTATATGAAGTTCATCATAATAAATAGAATTGCTTTTGTACTCAGGGTTTGGATGATAAGTATTAGCAATAGTATTTAGAATGGGTCTTCTCCTTTCCAGAATACAACACTATAAATTGGGACTGTTTTAATCTTTTTTTATAGGCTGAATACTGTGTTTTCCTGTACCTTCATTTCACAAAAAGAAAAATGTGTCTGGAAGTGCTGATGACTTCAGCAGAGAAGGTGATCACCTATTATTTTTTTGCATACTCTATTTGATTATTTAATTACTTTTTTTTTTCCATTCTGCATTTAGCTGTCAGGATCATTTACTGCTAGTAAAGGTTAGGCCAGTTAAATAGTTTGTCAGATAGAGAAACTACAGCTATTCATTTTGTCCAGGGAGATTTTTTGATGGCATTTTGTACTGGTATTCTGGGAGTTTATGAAATATATTATTACTTGATTCTTTGATTGATTGGTGTAGAGTAAATATACATGCAGAGAGTGAGATGAAGGACATGGTGTGCCTAAGGCTGGAGAACAGCAAATTTAGGAGTGCAGGAAAGAATGTCAAATTTAATGAAGGATTAAAACAAAAAAAAATTAGGTAATATGACTAGTGTCTTCAAGTAAACAAGGCAGAAACCTCATGTGAAATAACAGTTTTGAGAGAACTTCATGCTACATTATTTCTAAGCTTTTATCACTAAAAAAACAAACCTCTAAAATTCTCTGATATTTTCCCTAAGAATTTAACTAAGAAACAAATCAGTTATTTAGAGTTACTATTTAATGAATCTTCAGAATTTAGGTCAAAATTTCAGATAGGAGCATGGAATGGATTTAATCTGTCCAAAATAGGCACCTCATAAATCAGATTTTAATATACCTTTCCCTTTCTTTAGTTTCTCAACAAAGGCAGAAAGATGTGGAAGTAGAGGGTAGGTACTGTCTATTCCAGCTGTAAAGAAATTTCCATGATCCATAAAGAAGAATGCTTCTTTACTTGTCTTGAAGCTACTGTTCACCTTACTGGCTCTTTAATAATTGCAAGCTACATGGTCAAAGTAAGCACTTAGTTCTGTTTTGAAAGCATCAGGGCTCATATTTAGTATTGTTTATACAATTTTCAGCTGGCCAATTGTCCATAATTTCTATATTATCAATTTAAATTTAAGTGATGCATAAAAAATTGTATGGGTCTGTTTTTAGAGGAAATGGATGAATTTATCAGCTGGTGAGCTGCAAAAATAATTTCATCACAATTTCTGCCATTTCAAAATTGCAGTTGCCTTCCAGCTGAAGTACTGACAGGTCTATCAAAAACACACCTGGGCCAGATTCACAAAATATTTTTGGGCTGAACTGCATAGTGGCCAGAATATAGGTATCTAAGCCAAAATCAGGAGGCCATGAGAACCTCTTCCAGAACTTACCTTAAGCCAACTGAGGTTCACTTTCTCGGGATGCTCTGGAGCTTGAAGAAGGGATGCAGACAATAATTGGCAGATGGAAATTCACTGCTCAGTCCTCTTAAGTTATCTTGATCTTGTTTGCAAAAAGCTGAAGTTTGAGAAGTATGAATTGCCTTAACATGGAATACTTCCACCCATCACAAAAGCAGAAAATTTTGCAAATATATTTATTTACACTAAGGCACAGTATAAGCAGCATTGGTTTGCTTTTGTCCATAACACTTTTGAGCTCAGCCCTATTCAAAGTGATCTATTAAGGTGATGGGGAATAATTGCATTATTTTAAAGGACCTTTGAAGCTTCAGAAGTCTCTAATTTACTTGTGTGATGAGTGGACCCAACCCATGGATCTCAGTCTGGTACGATGGAAGTCCAGAGACCATGTTGCAGAACACAAGCTTAATCTATTGGCCCATATCAGGTGAGTCAGGTGGACAGAATTCTAATAAACCAGGCTTAAATTTCTAGTCAGTGTGATACATGCACAGATTTACTCTACATGGAGAAAAGGGTTGGTGGGAGTAATGCAACAACTCAGACCCCAGCAGTGTGTGCTGTGTTCCCTTGGGACAGTGTGTGGCATAAATTATAGCATTATATGTGCTAGTTTCCTTCTTGAATGAATCCTGTTCAATTAGCTGGTCATTCAGGTATTAAGCACCACTCTGTTTTCGTCTGGCTGGGCTTTCTTTCCAGTGAGTCACCATCCATGGGTGAGACACTTGCTCAAAAACAAAAATCAAAGTAACTATAGTGTCAATCTGTATTGTAAAATAATTGTTGTGTGAAATTATGTCTGGTCATTTACACCAATATGAGAGTATCATTCAGTTGTATGTTGGAAGATGTTAAGAAGGAAGCATATAAAATAATTTGAATTGGGAAAAAAAAGAAAAAAAATTAGTTTTTTTTTTTTTGTTGGCTGTAATCATATCACAGGTTTTTAAATTCAGAATTTTATTTTTTTCTATTTGTGTTAGAAGATAAATCTTGATCAGGGAAGAAAAGCATCTTTTCTTAACAAGAGGTTAATTAAGGTACTAATACAATTCAAGTGCAAACAATAGGACAAAATCATGTTCTGCAACATAATAAAGTAATTTGATAGTATATCTCAGTAAGAAAGCTAAAAAGAATTGTAATACAAAATTAAACACTTATCAAGGCACAGCATATCTATAAGGCAACTAATTCACTGTCCTTTTCAGACTCATATTTGAGACACTTTTTGCACAGACTTCTTCCTTACTTTCTGGACTGGATTGTATTCATGCTCACTTTATCATCATGACCTTGGCTGAAAGGTTTGTAGTATTTGATGGATCTGGTGGGGAGCATTTGCTATTACTTATTTTCTCAGATTAGGGAAACAGGTAGGAAATGGGTCATTAAAACCAGTAATATTCCTCAAACATTTCAACTGATCTATGAAACATGCAATACAACCCCCTATAGCAGGAAAGCTGCAACTAAATGATCCTTGAGATCTCTTCCAAACCAAACAGTTTTGTGATTCTTAAAGAATGAAGAGGGTTTTATTGCCCCTTCTTCCATAATCTTGTGGAATATTTTTATACTGAATGACAAAAAGACAAAAAACAAAAAACATTTCAATCAGTGCTTATACAGACAAATAATAACTTTCTGAACTACGGATGTATTAAAGCTGCATTTATATTTGTAGTTCCTTCAGAAAAAGTATCTTAAATCAGCACTGTATGAGCATTTCAGTCTAATAGCAAAGTGCTCATTAAATGTTTTAGTTAAAATTCTCTGATTCTGCTACTGAAGACACTGTTCCCATTTGTTCAGTTTTAATGTTTCCTCATATCTTCTCGTCTTTAGAAGAAACTGTTGCTTTTAGGATCTGTTGTTTTATGATCAAAGATTTTGACAGCTTCTTTCCTCTCTTCCCAATAATGTTGAATTGAAGTGGAAGGCAGAGAGTGTTGACATTGATGGGCTTTCCATTGAGTTTGACTTCCCTCATTGGGAATGAGGTCTAAAGGTCCCTGTAAGAGCCCTCTTGCACCACAGCTCTGCAGAGAAGGGGTGCCCAGGCTATACAGCAAGGAGCAATCCTCGTCCTGCAGTGGTCACTGTCCATTTCATTGTCTGTTCTTGATTAGCTTTATTTCAGTATTTCACTGGTCTCGTTTTTCTTTCTGCTTGTACTTTTTGGTTTTTAGCTACATTTTGTTTGTAAGCATCAAGGATATGAAACCTTTTGTTTTCTTTCTATATCATCCCTATAAAACAACAGACTTACAAAGAAAGCAGAGAATATGCAGCGTATTATGCAGATATTTTTTTGGCCATGTTTTCTGGGAAATCACTCAAATCTTCCTTTGTATTACCTAGTCTGCATTCTGCTAAAGACATGTTTTTCCATATTCTTGTATTCTTAATTCTGCCAGTTTTACAATACTGAGAAACTCCTGATGATCAAGTTTCATCCTCCATTTCCCTGCAGGTACAAGGTATCAAGCCACATATTATCATTTAAGTAGAGAATTGCTGTAAATCTCACAGTAATCCTATTGTTTGCCACATTTGCAATGACTGAGATACTTCTCTTCCTTGTTTAAGGTTAGATCCCCATTTTCTCCATTCTTGTTTTTTCTTTCTGGTCTTCTTGCATAATGACAACTTGTGCCAATTTGCAGCATGCAGGCATCAAATACAGGATTAAAGGTATTGGAAGGCATATGTTTTTCTTGTTTAAATTTAGAGCTACAGGAAGGCAATCACAGTCCTTTTGTGGCTAAAAAGGAAAAAAATAACTTTAACTAGAGGAAAAAAACCAAAATTCCTGTAGCTAAAGAGAGGCACCGTATATTATCCCATCAATGTCACTGTTCTCCTCTCTGGTGCAGCAATATTTTTCTTAGTTTTAATTATGTTTACTTAGAAAGAAAAATATGAAATGTTTTCATGAAGTAATAATTTGTTCCAAGGAAATAAGCTGTGAACAGGGAAAGATTTGATAAACAGCTCTTAGTCACTATCCGTTGATGATACTCAGTGGCCCAAGAAGCCATTCACAGAAAACTGTTAAGGAGGAGATAATAAAATTAATTATTTTAGGCAACATTTATCTAAATATTAAGGTTCTCCTATGAAATGTAGGAGGAGCTGGACTGTATAAAAAATTAATCTCTTAAATAATTAATAACTGTGTCTACATCAACACAATATTTTTTGTAAATTACTTATGCAGGAGTAGAATGCCATTTCACTATTTCTGCTTGTAAAAACATAAAATCTCTTAGTGTAGAAACAATCCTAGCATCTCATCTGAAAATCTATATTTTAAAATTTCTTATTGTGTAAACTCAGTATTATATATTCAATTTTCTTCAAGAAATTATATTTATGTAAAACATTATTGCAAAAGCAAAGCCTGCATGATAAGGAATTACAAACTGTGTGGAATTTTAATTTAAAATTTCTGTAATGTAGATAAACAGAGTTATGATATATAAAATATTGTTATGAATTAGTAGTTGTGTTTCTTTGGTCTTAAGTCTCTGAATATTTCTCACAACTGAAGACATCAGGGTTCTTCCTGGACATGTGGAATGACAAATATTCACAGATCTGCAGGCTTTCCTGAAGGTGGCTCCATTTGATAAAGGTTAAATTAGACAATCCAAGATCAGATCAACCCCAAATTCTCATCACAGTAATTGGTCAGAGGAGGAAAAACCAGAAATAACAGTTCAGAAAACAGGTATGAATAATGCCATAAGAATTTCCATAAAATATGTCTGGAATTTAACCAACATGTTCTTGAAATTTATCAACTGAGTAAATACTCCACAAAAAATAGAGAAAACAATCTTTGCCTATTTACAGTGTGAGTCTCCATCTCAATTCTGAACTAAGGACTGTCTTAACTAGCAATGTTCCTTTCATTTTAATTCTGGCTGCTAAAAAATACAGGTTCATTTGACTGTATCTCATTCACACAGAGTTGTTTCCAGCCTCAGTGAAAAAGAGAACAAAGCATGCTCAGGAAAACGCTTGTTTATTTTAGGATAGTTCTCAATTCTGCCTCAAATTTCTTCAGCTCAGGATGTAGATGAAAAGATAAAATGTACAAAGCTTCATCTCAAAAGAAATTCTGAAATAGAAAATGAAAGAGGAAATTAACTTTCAGTGTACTTTAGATGAACTATAACTTCAAAAACTTTGAAACCCAGGGAATATGATTATATTTATCTGCAAATTAAGAAACAAAACAAAAGAAAAACCCAAAAAAGGAGACTGGTAAAACATTTTTAGTCAAGTTAAATGCCAGGGTCCTAGTAGATAGCAACTTCCATCTCCATTACCAAATAATTTTTGAACACTGAGGTTTTCTGTGATTTTCTAATGGCTGAGTGACAAAGGATAGATTATGGGGAAAAAAGGACATTTTTCCATTGCAGAGGCCAAACATTTAAAACTCTAGAGAAGGCTAAGACATGTAATCAAGGTGTTCTGAAAATCTATAGAGTTCTACAAGGTTATCTAAACTAGCATTTTTTTCACAACTCAGGCACAACATCTTTGAAACACAATGCATAAATTAAATATTTTCTGTTTGATACATTTTTAGAAAAAGGCTTTAAACCTGCTTTAAGTACTTCGTTGTTCAAAGTATCATATGCAATATTTATACATGTTCTAGCTTCCCATCAGCAAAAAATGTCCTGTACATCTCTCTCAAATCACCTTTCTCAGAGTGTGATCATAAATTAATGATGGCATTCTAACCAAGCAGTTAAACTTGTACGTGCAGAACGCTTGCATATGAGAAAGTGTTTGTCACTAGGAGTTAGACAAATCAGAAAAATTATAGCAGGGCTCATTGTAGATGGTTAAGTGTATTTACAGGACAACACAGTCATAGCTTATCTACAGCAAGGGGGCAGAAAATAACTTTCTCTGCCCTTCTAAGGACCTTCATGTCTTTAATGTTGGCTCCATTAAGATAAATATTAGATGCTGGCTACCTGTACCTTCATGTGTGCATATACATTGGAATCCAGAATTTCATGCATTGAGCACTAATGGTATTTTAGCTTTCAAATCAATGTCACATAAAATTCATGGGAAAATATCATAACATTTCCCAGAAGATGAATCACTTCAGTATGAAATCCTTTAGAAAAAAAATGCCTCTAAAGATTTTTCTGCCTTGAGCTGAAATATGCTACAGCCATAAGATTAGTTATTTAAATTAAATAAGAATGGATTTTATAGAATGAATAAAAAGCTTTTTGGTTTCTAGTTTTCAAAACCCAGGGAATAGAGTCCCAAATATAAGAATCTTATCTTGCACTCATGAAAGACTCCTTAGAATTCAGTAGAAGTGTCACAGGTGGGGTAAAGAGATGAGAACTGGGAATTAGAGTGTATCATCACAGAAATATTAGTTATTCTAGCTGTTGGCAAAGCAAGGTAAGAAATAAGAGAAATACAAAAAGTAGCATGGCACAGAGAATTTGGAAAGGCTGCTACTTTTAAACAAATTTTTGTGATTTTTTCTTTGAAGAAATCTTAGAAAATTCATATTCTACATCTCTCACCTCTGTAAGGATTTAGGTAAGCTTGGAACAGTGCACAAGCTTATTTCTGAACCCTAAGACAGTTTTCTTTTTCTTCCTGTTGAAAAGTTAAAATATGAATTAAAAAAATTATTGTGACTTGAAGGAAGTTCAAGGCTTCCCTTACTGTTTGACCTGCAGCACAGGAGATGTTCTTTGTAGATGTTTAAGTTTACTTATTATTTTAAAGTTTTGGGGGTTTGTTTGTGTTTTGTTTGTTTGCTTGTTTTATATACGAGAAAGTAGTTAAATATTTAGTAGTTCAGTGTCTTTTGGCAATTGCTTTTCTTTAGAAGAATAGCATTTAAAATGTCTCCTGTTGTCCATATGAATGACTTATAAAAAAATGCATACTTCTTAAAGCTAAATAAATAAGGAAAATTAAAAAAAATATTTTCAGCAAAGGCTTATTGACTTAACTGGATTTATGTAAATTCTATCTAATGACAGCATTGTGAGGTCTATTTCTATTTTAGTGGTACAATAAGTGTTGTATTTAGCGAGGGAAATAGTCTGAATGGATATGAATAAGCTTTTTATATGGAAAAAAGTGGTTACTCAATAGTTTTTAATTCGACTTAAATTATTTTTCCTTATATCAGGTTATGGTAAACACCAGCAGAATTAGAAACTGCCAAAGAATTTTGATTTTAAAATACCTAAAAAGATACCTCTTTCTACAAAGAGGCATTTCTATAAAAATCAATTTATTTGGAAAGAAAATATTAAATTCTTTCAGAGTAATTTAATTGGCAAAATAAAATTCAGTAGCATATAGAAGTTTCAAATAAACATAAGTTTTCCATAATTTTAGTTTTTAATTCCACTTTGCTTTCAAGTTTTTTACTAATTCCTCCACTTTGTCTTGCTTTTTTTCCCTATTCTACTGTGAAAAAAAAAGGAAAATATAAAAAGCGGAATGCAAAAGGACTTCTATTTTTCAAAAATAAACAAAAAATATCTTTTTTATTTTTAAATATTACTACATTTAAATGTCTCAAATTTTGATATACATAGATACTTGTAAAGAAAAGTTTTCTTCTGTCTGTGAAAAACGATCTGGAATATAAGTAAAAAAAATAAATTTTTGAATTTCAATACTAACCATGGAATAGTAAAGAAATTCAAATACTTCTTTTCCTTTTTCCTTTGGATATGTACTCTGCATATATATCCCTCTTTTAATGGTGTTTTAAATGCCTTGAAGATAATTTTGCAATTCAGAAATAAAATCAAATATTTTGATTTTCTTTCCAAAAGTGGGAACAGGAGACTCCTCTTTTTCCTCACTTATTCTCTGTTGGATTATAAAAAAATATAAGGGTTTAAAATTATTCATATAGTGATAAAAACAGAAATAATATTTTTTAAAATTAAACCAAATTTGGGGGGAGATTACAATGAAACAAATAATTGTCAACTGTAACTACAAAAAGAAATGCAATTTTAAGGAACACAGTTCTCCTACTCTTAGAAATAAGTTTGTTATGCCATGTCATTGTTTGCAAGATTGCTTTAAGCATCAGGTTTTTTAAATTAATTTCTGCCTTTCATGGTCTGTAGAAGGTAGAAACTATAGACCCTCTTGCTTCCTCAGGGGAGTTAATGCAATTTATTTTCCAGATCATGAAGGCAGCAACAAATCCACCATGAGGTCAGGAAGCACAACAAAGTCATTCCTGAAGGAATGTCATCCTAACAGAGATACAGCTAAACACACCTGGAAGTTATTTTATGTTATATTATTATTAATATGTTATATTATTATATAATTATCATTATGAGATTATGAAGTATTTTCATTCTTTCACATTAAAAAGCTGAACATGACAACTAATTTTTCTTAACAGATGAATGTGAGCATCCTCACTAAGTTCCACCCTTAGCCAAGTCACTAAGGGATCCCAGCTAAGGTGGGGATGCTAAGAAAACATGGTTTGCATTTGAATTTTAAAGGGTTTCATTTTCCTGCGTGGTGTGAGAAGCAGCTGCCTGTGCCATTGCACCCAGCTCCATTCACACGCTCCTCTGCAAGCAGATGCTCACAAGCCCTGTGGCTGGGATGATGCAGGACACACTGGATGTAGGTTTGATGCAGCCACAGCCTCTGTGGCATGAATCTGCAGCTGAGCAGCCTTCAGCAGCACAAGCTGTGCCACCACCCCCAGTGCAGCTCAAAGCCAGCTCCTGCTTGCCCAGGAAGGAGCACAGGCATATCCAGCTTTGGTTATCGCTATATCCATGATAATAATTTAGTTCTGGAAGTCTGAAATTATTCTGACATCCTTAGAAATAAGAACAAAACATGGGTTTTTGAGAAAGAATATCAGCTCTATATTTTAAGTTTGTGGGTGAGAACAATCTAATATCACCTGAAATCTACATGAGCTTTTGCTCAAAATTATTTGAGCAGAGAACTTTAAATAAAATTTCCATTCTAATTAGAAGAAAACATAATCATCAATGTTGTGGTAAACAAAGCTGACAATATCAGTGTGATAATTATTTTAAAAAATAAATAAAACATGTACTGACATGCTTGACAAATTTAATTGCAGGATGTTTTTTATATGCAGAGGTTGCAGACTCTTAGTAGCAATCAAACTAATGGTTTGTCCTTGCCACTTAGCAAGGTTTATTTTGTGCAGTGAAAACATAAGGTAAGCATAGCACTGGCATTGTGCCAGAATACTGATGATGTTGGTATCCTTCCTACACAGAAGGATGAGGCTGTTTGGAATATTTTTATTTGGTCACCATCCCTTATTCAAAAGATAATCAGAACCTTAGAAGGTAGAGATATTTCGTCCTGTCCGTCCTGTCCTGTCTTACATATCAGTGTAAATTTTGAATTCCTTTTTTGACTGAATATGCTTTTCTTATATGAATATAAGCTATGGAGGTAAAGGAGAATTAATGCTCCAAATCACGTGATGAGCACTGGGCTTTGAGAGGAGTGCATGAAAAATCACAGTTATTAATTGGTTTCATCTCATTCAAACTTACAAGTCCCTAAAGGAGTTTCCCCAAAAGCTAAAGTAAGGATGGTTTAAGTATGATTTCTTTATTTTCTAACTTGGAACAGAAGTCAAGATCCTTTTGGTTGGTTTCTTCCTCCCTGTATTTTTCCTGATCTGATATAGATTGTTTTTCCTACTATTCTAATGCAACTCTATGCATTGGAGCTATCAGCATCAGTCTCCACTGAGCACTCTACTCAAAAGCACTGACCACTCCTGTCACTTCAATGTTGGAAAAAGACCTTCTCTTGGCTATAGAACTCAGTGCAAAGTAGCTGAAATGAAAGTGGACGTTATTCTTTCATATAATGATATATTCACTACTCTTATTTCTTTGTCTTACAGTCTGAATTTCAGCAAGCACACCACTGCAATTTAAAGCACATTTCTCTCAGCTATGAGTGGCTTTGATTTGAGATCTTTCCTTCATTTGTAAGGAAGGGCTGTGCCTTTGACTTCAAAATTTTCCATTTTGCTGTAAATAGATTTCTTATTGTTGAAATACTACCCATTCCCTTTCTCCCCCATTTACTGCTTCCTTTTCATGGAGAAAATGAAAAAGTAAAGGAACAATGTGATGGCTTGGCCTGCCAATGCTTACAGATTCTGGGTCAAAGAATGATGCTGTATTCACTGCAGCTTACATTTTGTCTTTTCTGCAGAGCAATAGGGAAATCTTTGTTCGGTCACCAGCGGGTACCACTCTGCTGAAATGTTCCCATGGAGACAGGGCATAGCTGAACACAGCAGCAGAGGTGCACCTTACAGCCCTTCCATGGGGTCTGTGGCTACGTTTGTAGCTGATGCAGTGCACAGCAAATCATCTCCCTTCTTTAGAAACCACATTTTGCTAGGAGTCAAAGGCTCATTTCCTAAAGAAGCCTCAAAAACCTATAAATTACATAAAGGAGGAACAGCCAAACAAGTGTGTAAGCATTTCACACAAATTTCACAGAATTCCAGAAACTCGAAAGCTCTGTATAATTGAGACACTTTTTTTTGTGTGTGTGGGTTTTTTGGGTTTTTAGTTTTGATTTGGTTTGGGGTTTTTTTGTGCTTTTTTAGGGTTTGGATTTACTTCTAGATTTGAGATTATACAAATGCTGTCTTTAGCATGAGATGACTTGGACCCAAAGAAATACTACTTGAGATGTAGGTAGTCAGTTTGCTGTTTGGTTGTGACATTTGAACCATGTTTCATTTCACAATGCTTGCTGGAACAAGCTGCTCCTGGGAGAAAGACACTGACATTAAACCTTGGGTTGCACTTCCTATACCACAGGCAGGATAAAAAAAAAGTGTTTTTTTAATAAGTATGGTAAACATTCATCAAAGTGTTAGATTCATCAAAGTCAGTGATAAAACTGTAGCTTGACTTCTTTAAGGTATTTTTTTTTAGAAAAAAAACCCAAAATAATACTGCTGTAGAAAATATTGATAAAAACTAGCTTGCAATAGCTAAGAATTTTCTAGTCACCAACATTGAAATTAACTAAAATTGAAGGTTCCAACAGAGTGACAAATGATATTGGAAAAATATTATAAGACACTGAATGATTTTGCTTGGTTAAATTTGATGAGGCAAATTTAAAGATGAGATATGCCGATTCTATATAATTAAAAACTTCAATAATTTAAAATAATTTCAAAACTACAAGCATTTTTAGAACTTCATTCTACTTTAAACTTAGTGACATTAAAAACTTTTACAGCGTTCAGCTGTACAGATGTTCAGCTGCTTATCCAGCTCAATGTGTTAAAATAATTATCAGATATGGGGTCCAAAGGAATTTTTTTTCTCCTAATTAGAAAGAAGTTCTGCAGAAGCAAAATTTACTTTTTTTTTTTTTTGTACCCTGGTTCATCATCATCATCATCATCAATCATCATCATCATCATCATCATCATCATCATCATCATCATCATCATCATCATCATCATCTTCTGGGAACTTTATTGACAAAAGTCCAGGAATCTGGGAGGCAGATAATGCTCTCACTTCCTCCTGTTTTCTTCCTGTGGCCCGTCACTGTCTTTTGGCACGTCAGAAAGCATTTCCAGTCCCATGGAGATATGTGGGTGATGCTGTGCTGTCCCCCTGAGCCAGGTGCTGTTTGTGTGTCAGCACAACCAGGCCCTGCAGTGACTCAGTGCCTCCCTGTCACTGTGCCCTGGGAATATGAAAACAAAACTACACAGCTGCCTGCTGGGTCCCATTTAAATATCATCTCCATCTCCATGCTGTGGGTCACAGATGTGCTCTTTGCTGGAAAGTCTCCAAAGGGAGGCAGGAGAGTTGAATTCAGCCTAGTGCAAAAATAGGAGGACCCCAAGGCTTTTTGCAAGTGATGCTTTCCCTTTTGTGGTTACACAAGATACCATGCTTGACTTCAAAGTGTTCTGGAAGCGAAGGAACCTTGTGAACCATGACCCTGTGAGAAATTCCAGGTTTGATGCCTGTCCTAACCCTTACCAGCCTTTTTTCCCTCACCCTAAAGAGTCATAGTCTGCTGGAGCAGTACTTTCATTTGTGGTTGAAAACATCAAGATTTCTCATCCGTCATGCTCTTGTCTCATGCAGTATTTGCAGAAAACTGTATTCCAGCTACTTGGATTCTGTTGTAAAAACTCTAATATTGTCAACATTTATTTGCTGCACCTTGACATCTCCCAGAAGTATGAATGGTTGTGATTTATTAAACAAGTCTGTGTTATATGAATTGGAGTAATTCTGCTGCAGAAAAGGTTCTTAAAATCAGAGCTGGCTTGATGCAGCCTGGCAGGTATGTCAAATCCATGCTGCAGTCAGAGATGTAGGGTTCAGTCTATCCTGATCCAAGTGTCTCAGAATTATTGGATCTTTATCTTTGCAAGACAACTGATCTGGGTCTATTCCATTCGACTTAAAGAGCCACTAGTCTGACATAGAGATGAAGAGGGACAAATATATTAAAGGAATCATTTTGATCCAAGATCTCATTTTGAGATCTGTGAAAGTACTATAACATATTAAATGAAAATATCTCTTTGTACAAAGTAGTTATTGCCCTGCTTACTTGTTCTCAGATTGGTGAGCCTTGTGGACACCAATCTGCATTAGACAAACAGCTGAGCAGAGGAGGACATTCAGAACTATATTTCTCCTGAGATGAAGACAGAAATAGGTGCAACAATATCACAGCAAATTTTATCTTCAATCACATGTAGGAGATTGAAATATCTGTCCTGATTTTGGATGGCATAGAGTTACTTTTCTTCCTAGTTGCTGGAAGTGTGCTGTTTTGGTTTGGGACAAGAATAACGAAAACACATTCATGTGTTAGTTGTTTGTAAGTGGTGTTTACACTAAATCAAGGACCTTTCAGCTTCTCACCCCAGCCCACTGGCAGATAGGCTGAGGGATCACAAGAAGCTGGGAGGGGACAGAGCAAGGACAGCTGACCTCTACTGACCAAGGGGATATTTCAGAACTGACTGAAGAGATATTCCAGGCCAGCTGGCACCGTGCTCAGTATACAAACCAGGAGGCTGTTCAGAGTTATGATATTTGTTGTTGTCAGTCAGTATTAGGTGTGATGGAGCCCTGCTTTCCTGGGCTGAACTAGTGCCTGTCTGTGAAAAGTGATGAATGAATTCCTTGTTTTCTTCACTTTGCAGTTTTTGCTCTTCTGATTATATTCTCCATTCTGATGTGTGGGAACGCAATGAGTGGCTCTGTGGGACTTGGTTGCCAGCTGAGGTCAAACACCATCCTGTTTTCAGAGCTTCTCTCTGAAAGGTAAAAAAAAAAAAAAACAAACAAAAAAACCAAAGAATTAATCACAAGCAAAATTGTACCTTTTTCTTCCTTTTTACAGGTGCAGAGAGTGCCTGACACTTGTGTCTGTTTAGTGTGGAAGAACTGTGCCTTCACTGCTTAAACATAGGCATGGTTTCTGCTCAGCTTTGCAGCGGAATTCAACAACTATCTTGAGCTGAAAAATTACACAAGGACTTCCAGGATCAAACTTATTATGCATTCAGTATCCCAATACTCCATCTGCTGTTTCCTTGTTCCATATCCCATTAACAAATGCCAAGCTGCAGATTGTTTTTCACATAGTAATGAGCTGCATAAATATGTAAACAAAACAAAAGTTATATATTTCTGTTAGAACAAGTGCCAAGAACACCTCCTGTTGCAACACTACTAATGACAGGATAGCACCAGCAGAATAAAGAGAGTAATTTTCAGTATTCCCAGGTCAGCTGCACACATGGTTTGTCCAAAATAAGTAAGTGAGGCAATTTATTGCATACTTGCAATGCACCAGATTCATTCCTGCTTTAATTGCAGTAGCCTCAGTAGATCTGTATCATGGAAGAATTTGGCCTTGTGGTTGGAAATCTTCCTACAGATGGTGGTAAAAAAGTTGAACAGCATAAATAATGTCATTATCCCAATTAACTGGAATTGATTAGTTCATCCATCCATTTCCCAAGTTATTATCTCCAATTAAAATAATTGCCTGGATAACATTCCACTGCAAGATCCCTGGATGCAACAGAGATTTATAAACAGCATTTTACTCATATTCCAGCACAACCACCAATACCTGGCAGCAGGGAAACACTTTGCAATTTGCTATAGTTCAACAGAAGGAGAGAGGAAAGTTTGGAATATCTCTAAGAAACACAGACACATATATTATTATTTGTGTAAGAATAGTTACTGTGGCATGGGACTTGAGTTGCAGAATGCAAGGGGATGGTGCCTGCTGTAAAGAGGTGTTATTTATGAGCAAGACAGATGCATGAGGAGCACAAAGAAACCACAAAATAATATCAGTAGGCATAACAGCCTCTCACTGTTTTATATTTTTGTAGGCATCACAGTACTGATGTTTTTTTCCAACAACATCCCTGAAGGTAGCCAGCTCTGTTGATGCTTGCAAAGAGATCCTTCAAGCTGTGAAAGTGATAAAAACTCTGATGACACCTGTCTGAAAACGTAAAACATGGGCAGAGGAGCCTGACACCACAGTATGACCAGAGGCAAGATTCTACTTTCTGATTGTGATTAGAAGATGATGGGTGTGACAAGGATGCCTTGAAAAGGCAGTTTCTGAAATTGCATGTGAAGTGTGAGAGAGATAAAAAGTAGTAATTTAAAGAAAATGGTAACACGCTCAAATGAGCTGGGTATGAGGAGGATGCCTGTAGCCACAGTATAGCATCTGCTAAGTTCAGAGAAAAGACTGTTCTAAAAAATGTAAGAGTATGCTTAGATATATGCATAGATGGAGATGAAAAACTGTATTTAAGGGATGTTTTGTATAGATAATATGCAAAATTCAAGTAGAGTTTGAACCCTAAAGACTTAAACTCAGAGCTGAATATAACATTAAATTACTGGGCTGCTTAATCACTTGGTTGAGTAGCTGGGCACACTTTTATGAAAATTAGTTTGGGGAAATGGTAACAGCAAACATTGCAGGAAAAATATTAGTTGTTTTTGGATTGGTTGATTAGGAGGGATGAGGCAGAGAATCATAGAATCAGAATGTGCTGAGTTGGAAGGGAAACATCATCATAATTGAGTCCAACACTGGCCCTACACAGGAAAAGGATCTTGTCCCTCCCCAAGGATCCAACTATGAGCCTGAGAGTATTGTCCAAACACTTCTTGAACTTGGGCAGACTTGGGACTGTGACCACATCCCTGGGAAGTCTGTTCCAATGAGTGCTCAACTTCACTCTCTGGGTGAAGATCCTCTTCTTGATATCCAACCTAACCCCCTTCTGACTCAGCTGCATGGCACCAGGTCCTGTCATTGTCACCAGAGAGAAGAGATCAGGGTCAGCCCCTGTTCCTTTCATGAGGAAGCTGTACCTGCAGTGAGTTTTTCCCTCAGTCTCCTCCAGGCTGAACAGACCAGGTGACCTCAACCAATCCTAATGCAGCTTCTCCTCAAGGTCTTTCACCATCCTTGTTGCCCTCCTTTGGATTAAGCCTCCTGGTGGCCTAATGTATTTTTTATATCCCCTCCCTTGCCCAGCTCGGGTTTCTGTGCCAACCAGGACAGGGTTGGCCAAGAAGTGAAACCAAACATGCAAACAACGAAAAAAGTATTTTATTTTTTAAAATGTTGCTAGAATAGAGTTGTTTGTTGTTTATGATATTAAATTCCCGAACAGTATTTTACGAGCAGATAATGTCGATGGACTCAGCGCTAAACAGAAGACAGGAATGAAGGGGGCAGCTTCATTAAGAAAGAAGCTGAAAAAGCTTAGAGGCTAAGCTTTTGTATTGGAAATCCTGGCTAAAATTGTTTGTCTGCCTGAGGAAAATGAACCAAGGTATCCTACCATGCAACTAATGGTCTGGCACCTTTTTCTTGTTGTCATTTTGGTTTATTTAGACTCCTCATTGTCTACAGCAGAGATTGAAAGCCCTTAAGCCTCAAGGTTGGAGTCCTAACTTCTCAGGCAGAGAGGCATGGAGTAAGAAACATTTTCACCAGCTGGGAAGGAATGATAGACAAGGACACAAACCTGAATGCATCTCTAGAGCATTCTCTAGATAGGTGGGAGGCTCCTTTTCAGATCTTTGCCTACAAACAAAGATTAAATTAACACAGAATAGCTATCAATAGCAGAAGTGAATTGACATCTCTTTGGATGGAGCAAAGCAGGTCAAGAGGAGGTGTTCAAAAGCAGTGGTGTTCAAAAGGCAGACTTGTGCTATCTTCTGTACTTTCAGGAATACAGTCACAAAACCATCTTCACATAAAACTGATATCCATTTCAGGGCAGCTGAATCTGTATTTTTGTGCCATTGCTATTATTACATTTTCATGGGAAGTACCCTGTTCTAAACGGAATATTTTTCAGACACTTGAAAAATATTAGTAGTACTTTTCACTACCTAGAAACCTTTTAGGGATTTAAGGAAATGTGCAGCATTTTTAACATGATGCCAGTCAAATCCTTTTATGTTGAACTTATTGTAAACAATTATTTTAGGTGCCCAGTCCCATTGTTTGAGATAACCTCACTAAGTTAGGCCTCACAGACCTGAGTCTTCTAAAAGCTTGATCAATTCTGTCAGCATTTAATCAGTTCTGGATGGGTTGAGTGCTGGATCAATAGTTCTCCACCAAGCCTAAGTAAATCAGATTTTAAAACATTTGTCCCAAAGTGCTCAGGACAGAGGAAATGTAGACACAGAATCAAGAGTATCTATTTAAAGATTCTCAGTCAGTCTATGAACATCATACTAATAAAAATAAGGCTTTTTCTGAAAGAAATCAAAGTTTCTTTCATGCACTCATGCACTATAAAAGCGAAGATTTTTTTTAATGAGAAACACAGAAGATCAATTAAACTTGAAAAAAACTTTATCACATTAAATGGATGAAGATTAATTGGTAGGCTTTTTACTTATTTTCCTTACATAAAGACATAACACAAATAAACATTCATTAGGTATCTAAAGCTCTAAGATGAGAGTAATATATTTTGAATAAAAAAGCTAACTAAATAATTGAAATAACTTTTACATAGGAAAGAGAAAGCATGTCACACAGATAGCTTGCCTATCTAAATTTTAAGAAGGGACTCAAGGGGTAGAAGTAAATGGAATCAGATATATTGTTGAATTGCCAAAGTTATATCATGTTAAATCAATTCAATATTGTTCCTGACAACTTTTTTTTTAAATTATATGCATTTTAAATTTCCAGGACCTTACAAAGAGACCTAAGATGATGTAAATGAGACAATAGGGAGAGCAATTCAGAAGTGGCTGGAGCAGAGTTACTACCAGGGTAGAGGGGGCTGGCAGTGGGTGTGTGTGAAGGAGGATTTCAGTGGTGAGATACTGGTCTGAAGGTGAATCTCAGTAGCTATTTCCTCAATGTAAGTGATAGCTAGAAGTTACACTGCCTCTTCTAAAGGCATACAACCCTTTCTTAAGAAAGTAAACAGTATGACCCCTCTAACACATGTAAAAGTATAACCCTAACAATATATTTTTGTTCATGGTCCCCCTTTTAGAAGAGGATGAATTGCTTCTTAAAAAAACATGTTATCTCTGAAGGTTTTATTTCCTGTTTCCTTGTTAAAGAGTTCTCAATAAATTGACTTTATAATTTTGCATGTATATATGTAACATATATTTTGTCTTCTAATATGCAACAGAGGTTAGCTCTTCAGGAACAGCAGGTTTCATGTTTTTAAGAGTAACTATCCATTTTTAAGGGTATTATCGTGTGCTGATATTTGGTCAGGTAAAAGGAAATCTTCGTCACCCTTATAACATAACTTCCCAAAGGAAAAAGCTGTCTGTGATAAAAACAGAGGAGATTTCTAAAAGATCTAGGACTCAGAAGCATCACACCAAAAGGCCAGTATGAAATGGCCCTTTCCTGGCAACTTAGTTCTCTCGCAATTCTGAAAGTAGGAGTTCCTTGGTTTTTTTAATATTCCATGCTAATTTATAATGCACATTTAAAATGTGTTGTTGAGAAATCATTTATAAAATGTTTTTGGAAACATATGATGACATTAGGTAGCTGTCAGGCATCTAAACAGAGAAAATGAGTGTTTCACATACACCTGCAAGGGTGGAAAGGCGTCACAGTTAGTCTGATTTACCATTGCATTCTGCATCACTTGACACCATGAACTCGACTTAAACATCTGGTGATTGACAACATTTGGAATATTCATTGTCCTTGTTTCTATAAAGAGGCTTAAGGTCCCAAAGTGCCTTTATGGCAGTAAAACTGAGGTTGTACATTTGCTTCCTAGCTCCTTTTTCCGCCGCTCAGAAAGGAGGGGTGGTTGCATGGTTTTATTCAGACAGTGCTTTGAATACTTCTACTCCCTCCTTTCTTTCATAATGTTTCTTTTCTTTGAAGAGGATCCACCAGAAATTTTTTCCATCCTTTTGCCTGATCCATTCTTCTGATTCTGTTACAAGTTACTCAGAATAACTTCCTCTTAAAAAAAACCTTCCTGTCATTTTACCTTCCCCAAGAGACCCCATTTTCTTTCTTAATGGAGAATAATATAGCTAATTTTAAAGATAGATTTACCAATTTATATTGCAAGCCTTAACTTTGCTGTGACCACTGTGTCACCATAAAAGGTACGCAGGTGGTCCACTCCCACTCTGTCTTAATAGGTGCATTTATTATTTGCTCCTGCCAAGCAGGTCCATTTATGCCTGTGGGAAGGCTGCAAGAACTGGTCCTGTAATGCCCTGTCAGTGAGCACGGTCCTGCAGATCCCTCTCTATCAACCTCTGCAGTTCCTTCCATTTCTGCTTTCTACTGCTCATGTTTCTCCTACTCCTGCTGCCCAAGCACACTTTAATGTTGTGAACAACCAACCATGAGAGTAAGCCATTTCTCACTTAAGTCAATTTTGAAATTTGATGTTCTATTTTAAGCAGTTATCTCTGTCAGAAAATTCAGGATTATAATGTTGTTGTAGAACAGTGTTATGACTGGCAATGAGTGGCTGCATGGCTGCATCATGGCCACATCACATTAAACCAAATGTAAGGAGGAGTGGAAAAGAACCACAAGAAGAAACTCCTCTTGCCTGAACACCCTGGGAAAGATTTCCTTAGAAGAGTTTATTTCATGGTTATAGTCCTTTCCTGGAAAGTTATTCTGATTCTGTGTTCCCAAGGATGATGATTTGCTGTGGAACTCCTCTATGCTCAGTTAATTCCCTTTGCTGACACTAAATGCCCACCCATTTTCCCTGTTATGACACTCACAGAAAGCTGAGACTACATAAGGATACAGCATCAGAAACCCTGCACACAGAGTTTAGGTGCTAACTGAACAAAGTAGAAAGATTTTTTTTCTCCCTACCCTCATCTAGGAAGCTGGAGAGAATCAAAATCCAGTCCTGAGCAGATTTAGTGAATTGGGTGGAAATGACAGCTGTTGTGGTGGTGGAGGAGGCACAAGTGATCTCTAGACCTGGGAGGTGACTGCCTGTGCTTCAGCTGTGAGCAGCAGCAGACAGAGCAGGATGTCACTCCTGATCTGTAGATGCTGTCAACCATTTTTAGAGAACCCAAAACACAAGAATATTGTCAAACAAGCAAAAGATCAAACAGCAGCAAATTTTCTGTCTCTGAGTAGTAACCAATTAGAATGACAGCGAAATAATTGGGCAGAGTGAGGCAGAGAGTGTACAAGTTGGCATCTCCTTCAAAATGACCCTTTTTTATAACAGCAGCCTCTTTTAAACACCCCTGAAAATAATGAGCTGTAAGCTGCAATTAGCATGAAAAATAGAGTTTTTGCAGGGAACAGTTTGAAACAAGTGCTAAAGCAAGGGCAACTTTGTGAAAAGAGTCCTGTCAGAAGCTGTTTTTTTCTTAGATGGAAGAATTTCTGGCTAAAATTCCTTGCTCTCCATTGCTGGCTGCACAGAGGAGTTATGCTGGTTAATAGTCAAGCTAATTTTCCGTGGGAGACAAAAGAGGAATGGATGCAAAGCACGTGTTTGCAGCACACACTCCTTTGTTGTTTGGATTGTGAACAAGCCCTCAGCTTGTTCTGGACTTTGCTGTGTCAGTGGCAGCCCCGGGGTGCTGCTCTGCACCGCAGCACAGCCGTGCCCATTGCTGGGCCCTCAGTGAGCAAACAGAACTTCTTGGAGGGAACTGGTAGAATCCAAAGTACATTTAAAAACTAAAATTAAATTCTAAGTAAAAAGCAATGCTTTAACTACAAAGTCCCGATTTTGAGGTGTAACACAAAAGAATGAAAAGAAATTTGAAGCACTGGGCTATAAACAGCATCTTAGCACAATTTGTCATGACATGATGATATGTAGGAGGGAGCTGCTTGGTCAATCTGACAAAAATTTCAGCACAGTGTTGACGCCTTAGCACACAATAGCATTCTTATTTTAAATTTAAGACAAAAAATACAATGTAAAATTATTTTACTGCTGAAAATTAGGCTCTGCTGATTTTACACATTACACTGACCCCTTCTGACTACTATCAGCCTCCCTGAAGTCCTAAAGATTAAGGCATAAATATAGATTGCTTCCATTTTTTTGTCAAAACACTGTGACAGATGAAGCAAAGGCAGAATTTAGACCTCTATTTATTGCCAAAATAGAGGAAATTCTCTAAATTTTGATAGCTAATACCACCATGTCTTGGTAAAATTGAGTCCTACAACGTACATCAGTATTTAGACAAGAATATAAGCAACAAATTAAAACTATAAGAAGAATAGAAGTTATGACCCTGGTGATTCTCTGTAAAAGGTGATATTTGATGGTACATTTTCAATAAAATACATATGCCATGGAAGTGACTATGCAAATTATACATGCAGAAAAGTAATTGCCTGCAAGAGTCAAACTGTGAAATGCCAAACATATATCAAAGATAGAAATCTGAATCTCTCAAAGACATGCTGATTCAAATCCTTGAATTCTTCAAATTACTCATAATCATGAATGTAAAATTTGTTTGGATATTGCTGTATTTTTTTCCATCACAAAGATTTCTTGTTTAATTTTCCTGTAATGTTTCATGTTCCCCAAAACAGTGGATCTTGATTGTCTATCATTCCAGATAGATAGACACCAGTTAGATTAGGTCTTCAGGAAAAAGTGATAACTTGCTTTCATTACTTAAAAGCACTTTGCTCTTCCACATGGAGATTTTTTTATTATTTTGGTTTTTTAGTTGACTAGAAAGGACTCTCATTGCCATCCTGAATTTAGTAAAAATTAAGACAAATTTGTCAAGCTCCATTGTTAGGAATAAAGGGCATTAATTTGGCTCCAATTGATAATTATATTTTGTTAACACCACACTCCATGTGGAGTTCAACATCTTTTTCAGGGTCCCTGTGGTTAACCCAGTGAAATCATGAGTGTCTTCTTGCAGGTGTGAGTTTTTCTATCAGCACATGTTTGATTGAAAGCATCTGATTCACAGCCTCTGCCAGGACAGCAGATGCTGAGCGAATCATTTCAGAGTGATACAGTGTGTGGAACTCATGACTGCAAAAGTAACATCTTATCTCTGAAATCCTATTCCAACACATATTTGAAACCACTGCTTTTTGAAAAATATTATTTAGGAAAGTTTTAGAAAATAAGTGTTTTGCTTATCCCTTGAGTCTGTACCCTGTTGCTTTCTGATATTCATGGGATGTTGAATGCTGCAGAAATAGTGGGTTGGGAAACATTTTGGCTACAGTTTATAGTGGACTTTGTGCAGGAATGAACTCATAAATCCCACTGATACAGTCTGTTCTGGCCATCTGTAATTCAAGGTACAGACTTCTGACAGACTGGGACAAAGGTACAGCATGAAGGCAAAATAGCAAAAGTACTAGTACTTACCATGGAGGAAAAACTGCCAGATGGAGAGTTCTAGATTAGAATCACATTGTAAACCTAAGATTTTCTCTAATTCCCACAAATTTAAAATTGGAGGAGACATTTAAGTAACTGAAGGAAAACTGCTTTGATTGTAAGGCAATTGTCATCAGTGAAAAAATTTCCAGCTCTGTTCAGCTCTGCTCAGTTATGTCTGCAGCTGGTGTGAAGTGCAGAGATTTGGAAAGGTCTTTGAAGAAAGTGCTAAAAATGTCAGCTCTATCAAGCTATACAAGGCAGTGCAAAACTGAGTTTTCTTCCCACTCACACTTTAGGAGTTTAGGGCTAAAAACTGTTCCTCTTGTAATATCTGCTCAGCTGTTGCCTATTCTAGAGAAGGTAAAGTTTCCATGAGAGCAGATATGCTTAAATTTTAGATTTCTAATGTACAAATCTCCTTTAAGCAAATGTCTAAAATGCTTATATAATGTATAGTGAAAAGTAGGTGCTTTTCACAGTCTCTTGCTTATGTAAACATAGACAGCTAAGCTGAATACAGAGAGAGCAGATGAACAGCTTTTGAGCTGGAAATAGCAAAATCTGAAATTCCTGACTTGTCCCATCAGATATTGTGTTTTTAATTTTATATTTTTATAAGAACATGTACCTTGATCTAGTGCAGCTTCTAACTCCTGAGCCAGTAGATAAAATGACAATCATTATTAGCTCCTTTTCTATTAACTGGAAATGTAGGGGTTTGAAAAATAGGGTCACAACCCCTAAAAGAGAGGGGAAAGTCTGTTTGGAATAGCTTATGACTTTTTACCATTGCTTCTGCTTCTTAGAAGACTTCTGTCATTAACCACTAGTGTAGGCTGTCATTTATGACATTTTTGGGTGATTACCTACTCCTATTCATATTTCAGAGAATTTAGACCCACATTCAGACCTCTGCTAAAGATGTTTGCATCCTATTCTATTTTAGCTGGCAATGGCTGTTTTCAAACTCCAAACTCAGTGAATAAGAAATCAGAATTGGCCAAGAACCCAAAACTATCTTCAGTTTTAATCTTTGTTCTGGACCACTGCTGTCATGGCTTTAGTTATTAACTTCTCTCTTTTTTCTGAACTGCAATCTGCCACCAGTACTTACACACTACATAGGAGGGGAATGGAGTGGATTGATAGTGCCTTAATAGAGCTGTTAAACACAAATCTATTCATAATTATTATTATCCAACCACTGATTTCCATCTACAGGAAAAAAATTAGTCATGCTCTGCTATAATTTACTGATTTTCACTTGACTGGGGTCGAGTTTGCAATTGAACAGCAAAAAAAAAATCTTATTTACTTCAGAGGGATTTTTCCTCAGTAGCATATATTACATATTCTTCAGAGAAAGTATATTTTCCTTGCAATGAAATACCTAAAAAGGAAGCCCAATTTTTAGGAGATTTTAGATCTCAGATGATAAAAAATCCACAGCTAAAAGAAATCCTTCTACAGTTAACTCGTCAGCAATCTGAATTTATTTACATATATAGTAATAGATATGTCTGTCTGTCTATATCTATCTATCTATCTATCTATCTATCTATCTATCTATCTATCTATCTATCTAATCTTTATCTTTTTTCTCTTTTTTTTCCCCCAGGGCTACACAAAATCCCTGCATGCTTGCAGGAAGAGTAGAAGATTCCCCACCATCTGACCAAGAGAATAGGGCTCATCAGGCAGTTCTAGCAAAGGAATTGCAGTCCCCATATTTGTAATTTTAATACCTGGCACACACTACCTGCAATAGAAAACAGATACTAGAAGTAAATGGAAAAGTACAGAGTCTTAATTTTTTTTAAGCATAAAAAAATGCTGCAAGATCAACTAAAATTGATTACATTTGTTTTCTTGGTATAGAAGAAAATTACATCCATTCTTCCTTTTCTCTCTGATTTGATTGGGAAATTCCATCATTTTATTTCTCTGCTGATATTTGCTTCTGCTAATATTCACTGCTTTTCATTCTGCCTTCATCTGCAATTTATCCAGTAAAAATTCATAGCATTTAGGTTAATGAAACTTTTCAGATGCACTTTTTAAAAGGAAACTGAAATTTAGGATGAAAAGAAACAGAAAACAAAGTACAAAGCTTGAAATCTCTGAGTTATTTGATTTTGAAAGTGTGTGGAACTCATTGTCATCCAAGATCATTGCAGCAGCAATGCCAAGACTTATGGCATGCTTTCATTGTGAAAAAAAGTCTATTTTAAATGTCAACAATTTATCAATCAATGCTTTCACATTGCCTCAAGTTTAGGACCTGATGTCAGGCCCCCAAAACCAATTTTAACCTCCTTAGCAGACTTTAGAAGCCAAGAGGAGCCCGTTTCATTGAAGCAGAGATGACAGACTCCTGACCTGGCTGCCCCTTTCCCAGGGTCAAGAAAGCAGAGCAGCACAGCCGGGTCCCAGTTCTTGGGCTGCCATTGACCCCAGACTGGGCAGCAACAAAACCTGAGAGCAGGGCCCCTGCACTTCCCAGGCACTGCACTGCTCACACTCCTCAAAACAGCTTCCCAAAGTCAGTCCCAGTCACACTCACAAAGCCTAAATTCCATGTCAGTCTTGACTCTTTCCTCTCATTTCATGAGTTTCAGTGAAATCTAGGGTCCATCAGAGGTTTATGGGTCTGGATCTTTGTCCCAACCCTGGTGAAGTCCATCAGAGTGACTCCAGAGAATTGTTAATCAGCTCTCCAACTGCTGAGGAACAGAGGTCCTGCTCTTTGGAATGCCCTACTCTGCCCTTTGGGTTTCCAGGAATTTGACACGGTGACAGACAGCTCCGTGAATTAACAGGGTACCAAGGGTTCCTGATATTTACAAGGGCTTTCAAGAAATGATTATACATTATTAATGCATAATAATTCCCCTTTGCTTCTTAACAAACAAATGTTCGTTTGTCAATGAACATTTACACCAGGGAAGGATACCTATGACTCTTCAAATGATCTGTTAAATATGAACAGATTCTGAGAAATTGGCTCACATGGGCTGCTTCTAAACTATAGAATATGCTAAGGAGGTGGAAAACTTCAAAAATACATGTAATTAGAAATTATGTAGAAACACCCACCTCAGAGGAAAATCACATGCCTGTATTTTCACAAATACATCAGCAACTTGCCAAGTAACTTCCAAAAGCAATAAATATTTAAAAGCTTAATAGATTGCACACACATTAACAGTAGAGCACCCAGCTGGTGGAACTAGCTTGAAGCACATCCCATCCTGCAATCAATAAAATGCTAAGTGGTGCTAAGTGCTCCCCCTTCTACCTTCAAAAGGTCACCTGTGTTCTGATACTCTCATTTTTGAGCCTTTTTTTTTGATTGATGGTAACTTTGAAACAATCTAAGACAAATATTTTAGGCTTTCAATGGAGTCACAGTCTCATTTGACTGGAGTTTTATTCACTTTTGTCAAACTCATTATTGAGATGACAATTCAGAATTCTTTTTAGTGAGTATTTATACTTCCATCATCTTTAGAACATGATTTATTTTATCATTGTTATGAAATCAAAGATTTTAGCATCAAGATAAAAAGAAATAAAACTTGAACTATTTTCTAAGTTTCTTCCTTATCAATTTTTTTAGTCTCACAATCATAAATCATTGATTTCATGCTTATTTTCTTTGTTTTTCACTAGTTGTACTTTTTTTTAGTCCAGGCTTCATTTATTCCAGCCAAATACTAGAAAACAACTTGCAAATGTTAATATGACTTAATGTTTAATGTAATTGGATGTTTTCCCTAAATTTCTACTCTAATTTTTCACAATTTTCTACTCATCTTTTTCACAAAGAATGGAGAACATATTTTTATTCTAGTTTTCAACTTCAGATCAACAAACATTAAAAAGAAACAATCAGTTTAGCACATAACAGTACAGCTTAAATAAATCCTGCTTCCCCTTGTTTAAAAGGCAACCTCTGAGATATAATGAAATATTGCTATTCTTGCCAGATAAATAAAGCAAAAGTATGCAAATTTGCTCTTTTCCTTAAGGACTGCTGTCTGTCTAGTATACCCTACCCAGATTTTAATTTTGAAAGTTGGGTAGAATCTAGGATTCAGACAGAAAATGAGTGTCTGAACAAAAATCAGTTTGGGTTCCTGTCTTTAAAGAAAGGTGTCTTGGGGTGACTTTGACAAAAGAGTAAAACAGCATATATTCCATAATTTTGAAATAGCCACAGCCATTCCTTCCTCTATCTTCAGAGTGAGTCGGAGGAACAGATTTTACCCCAGCTCTGCAACAGCAAAACAGGTCATTCATCATCCCCATAATACTATGAGAAACACAGAAATTGTACCTTACCTCCAATCACATAAATCAGTCTCTTTGCTATATTAGCAAGTTGTTCATAATTAGAATGAATTTTGCTTTCTCCTTTGATATGCTTTCTTATTGCTGTATTTTTTCTTTATTTTTCATGGTAGGAATGAAATAGAAAAATGATATGAACTACACATTCAAAAAACATTGTAAACATTGTCAATTGATGATTAGTTGGCACACAAAGGTATAGGAAAAAAGATTTGTTTCACTGCTTGGAAAAATAGGGGGTAAAACAAATTTATTTTAATGTTGCATATTATAATATTTAGAATTTATAATATTCATACTATTTTTTTTTCAATTAAAAAAACCCTTATTTTCCTAGTTTGCAAATGAGACTACTAGATAATAATTCTGGTCAGGGAAATTTCCTACATTTCTGTGCCCCCTTCCCCCAAGCCCTAATACATAGTTTTGAAATAGCACTTTCTAATTATATGTGAAATCATAGCTCTGCTGAAGTCTGTAAAAACTTTTTCCTACAGATTTCAATGGAACCTGGATTTTACTTCAGAGAAGGTAAACTTCATTTCCATCCTGACTGCATGGCTTTAATTGGATAAGTGAATTAACCTCAAGGATAAAAACTTGACATTTCAATAGCATTACCCTTGGATTCTTAATGTTCATGAATTCAAGTTATTAACAAGAAATAGCAATCCAGATATCTGTAAAAACTACTGAAAATAATGGCCATATTCAGCCTATCTTAAGGTAATATCTGAAGCTTCAAATTCTATTCTTCCTTCTTCTAAGGGTCCAAAATGCCAAATAAAAAGGAATAAGGGAGATGGAGCACTTAAGAGAACCTGAGAAAAAAAGATTTTTCTCCATCCCAGCAATAACTGATTGTCTTCCCTGGCAGCTGGCCTATACATGTGCTTCTGCTGTGGGGATAGTGTGTGCCTTTTCCATTTAGGAATCACTAGTTAAAATTAGAGAATGAATTAGTTAGCAAAATACTCTAATTTCTAAGATGTATATAAAGAATACTGTCTAATTCCACAGCAGGGAAAATTTAAGTTAAGAAAATAATAAAAAAAAAACAAAAAACAAAAATACAAAACACAAAAAAACACAGTCATGAGTTCATCACAAAGCAACAATTAATTCACTAATTATTTTCAGATTATGGATTTGATCATCAAACACTCAATATTTGGGTCAATGATCCCCTTTAATGACGTACAAGACATCTTCTTATTTTGACCTTAAAAAAAAAAAAAGTCCCCAAGGATCTGGTCTTAACGGAAATAAAATTTTAAACCTTTCCTTCAGTCTGAAGTGTGTCAAACTGCTCTTTTTCAGCTGCCAATGAAAAATAGTTTTGTCCGAAAGATCACACACAACTATGAATAATCCTGAATTATATAACAATTTCCTTGTCTATCCTGAGGGATTAAGGCATAGAAGTATATATAAAAAAAGTTGACTTTAAGGGCCACTCCAAGTAATATAGACAGGGTAGTAATTCAGTGAGTACAGAGAAACTTTAACAATGACAAGCAGCTATCTCAGGAGCTGCAAAATTTTAATGACACTTTGTGGCTTCACTGACTTTGAGCCCTGGTTCTCAAGTAGAGATTTAATCTTTTCCTTTAACTGCGAAAAGCCTCTTGCAGTTTTACAGGTCTTAAAGGCTTTACATAGTTTCATATTTTATATAAAGCTTGAATTATTATCTCCTGTTAGCTTGAGTTCTTTCTCTTCTATCTAATTTTCTTCAAAGCAAGAGGTAGAGTTTAGTGCAATTGTTCCTCTAAATATCTCCCCAGGAGTAGTTGTTAGTCGCTTACATGAAGTGCCTCCACTTAAAGTGCCAATTTGCACAGCAGGATTCTGCAGAGCAGTAGTAGCAAGACAGGGGATATTTAAAACAGTATTAAATACAGCAAGAAAATGAGTAGAAAAAACTGAGGTAAAAAAAGAAGCAGGATGGGGAAAAATTGATATTAAGAATATGGAACATTTGAATTTGAAGTTTCAATTAAATTTTAATATTAATTTATCTGTAGGAGAGTAAAGATTATATTAACAAAATTGTTCCTTTGTCTTTTGGCTGTTCCTGAGAGCATGGGAAATCCTGGTTCAAACCCCTAGTCTGAACCAAGTGAAGAAATTACTTTAACCCAACTTAAACATGTACAGTCCTCCCAGAACTGCAATGGGAAGGAACTCCTAGAAATTACAGTCCCTTCTAAATATGACATGAAGACATTTTCTTCCTCAATTCATGTCCTGGAGGTCTTCATGACAGCACATATGAGCACTAACAGGTGCTCCTGTTACAAAGCATCCATGAGGCTTCTTCCAGAGCCACTCCTTGTTATCACAGAATTCTTCCTATCAGAGGATGAATACAGCAACTCGGAATACACTCATCCACATCTTATAATGAGTGCTGAATGCTCTCATGTTATTGCTTGAATGTTTTTTTTTTTTCTCCTCTCAGATATGAGGTCTCTTATTCTTTCTGAAGAGAAAAAAAATCAATATAGAGATGTTGATATATACCATGTGTGCATGACAGGAAATAGTAGAGAAACTACATATAAACCTAATTAGATAATATTTTTTCTAAAACTTACATTAAAAAAGGTAAAGATTAAAAAAAAAATTCCCTTCATACCAAATTCTTTGTTTTGGAATCTGTTAGCATTGCTTGACATTCATTGTTATGTTTACAAGCCTTGAAAGAGTAGGTGGTAACAGACTTAATGTTGTTTTACACACTTAGATTTCTTTGTTCCCTTAAACTTAGTACTGGAAAAAAATAATTACCAGTTATTGGAAAAAAAGTTACTAGCTTTTAATTGTTTAACTTCATAGCCCAGTAGTGACTAAGTTTTCTGTTATAATGTGTGTGTTACCTCTACTATGTAGATGTGCCTTTTATTATAGGAAAAAATTGACCACTAATATATGATGTCAAAAGGGTCCATTAACAGAATAGCTGTGTAGGATCTTCAGATCAACAAAAGTGTGAATATTAGATTGGGATTCATCTTCCTACACTTGTGCAAGGAAATGGGATTTTTAAATATTTTATAGATAACACTGCATGTAGCTCCCCCAGCCAATGAAAATAGGAGAGAACCTTATCAGAGCCTGTGAAGGAGCATCTAGCTCCTGATGGAGAGCATCCCAGTCTGGTAGGCTAAATCCTTGCCAGAAACAAAGACAAAACATCAGAGCTCCATTTTTCAGAACAAATTTCTTTTTCACTATGAAAAGAACACAGAAATGGTACTTATGCTTCTGTCCTGGTCTTTTAAAGGCAATAAATGGGGTAATAAAATAGTTTTTTGCTGCACTGAGCTCAGCTCTAGATCTCATCTCTAAACAAAACAAACACTTGAGGATGGACTGCTTCCAAAGACAGCAGCGTGGGATCTGACTGTGTGTAAATCAGGGCCACAGCAGCAGCTTTCCTAACAGGAGGAGCTGAGGCTCTGCTTCCCACACTCCCATCAAGGTGCACTGGCAGCACACAGTCTCACTCACACTCTTCTGAATAAAATGAAAAGTGGTGCCTGACCCCGGAGCTTGACACTCAGAGTACAAAAACAGCAAATAGAAATCAGGTGAGGGGCAGAACATGAGGAACAACTTGTAAATAGCACAAAAAGCAATGGTCAAAACCTGTCAGCTACTTAGCTAGTATTCAGAGCAGTATTTATTCCTAGCTATGGGGGTGGAGTTATTTTGCAGGGTGCCTTTTCAATTCACTGTGCCTAGGATGAAAACCTGAAGTAGAAAGAAAGTGCTAAAAGCAAAAGAGATGAAGCAGAGATGGACACAAAAGCCAGCAGCTGAAATATATCTGAATACAGAAAAGCATTTGAATAGTGAAGACTAATAAAGCATAAAAAGGACAGAATTCAGTATAATTTTTTATTTTCTTCCCTTGACATAGTGACTCATTACTCTTTGGAGATGTGAAAACACAAGAAACAATAAAGTAAGGTGGAAAACAGTCTATAAAAAGGGATGTATAAGGAATAACATCCTAGGATGGATATTTTCCTCACTAAGAATGAGACATTAGAAAACAGATTAAGTGAAAAGGCAGTGGTTATTAGAATAGGATAGTGCTTATGGAGAAGTAGCACAACTTTTTATCCTTGTCTTCCTTCCCTAGAGAAGGAAGGAACATGATGGTGGAAGCAATTGGGAAGAATTGGTCTGTTCTTTATGTATTTTGAAAGTGTTAATTTTAGCTAGATCAATCAAAAGCAGGTTGAAAGCAGGGAAAGTGAGTTGGAGACTGGAGAAAAATGGCTAATTGTTAATAAAATACCAGTAAAAAGGAGTATTCAGAAAAATTTACCTTACTTTGTGGATAAAATGTAGTTGACAAAGTTACCTTTGGGATTAAAATTAGGGTCTCCCATCTGCTGAATGGCCCATCCACAGATAAATTGGAGAGATAAGAAGAAAAGAAAAAATCTCTGTCTGATGTTCCTGTGTAAGCAGATTATGGCGAGAAAAATAAATAACAATCCCTGGATATCTTTGTATCTGTTTGAATCTAAATTTCTTTTTTGTGTATGAAAAATTGGAATTGTATACCCTGCTGAAGTGGCAAAAATATCAAGGGTGAAGAGGTCAAGATAGTGCTGGTCTTATAACAGCAAGAGTCAGAATAGAAATGTGAAGGGTTACTTTCTAGGAGTAGGTGCCCTGATGAGTGTGCTATTATTTTTATTATTGTTCCAGAAATAGTTAGACAACTAAATGTAGTGTCAACTAAGGGCTTTCAGTACATTGGTTCCCCTGGTAACTTCCAGTGCTCAAACACTCATTTCTCAGCAACTCAAAAATGTTTTTTTTCCTTTTCCCTAAGGAATTGAGTCACCATGCCCTGAGAGGGCTGGAGCACATTCCTTGGAGGGTAGTGGAAAGGATCTGAGCTTCATTCACACTTAATAGCAGCTTGTAGTACCTTGTTCCCAAGCAGAGGTTAAGATAAGAGATAAGGGATCTGGTTAGATAGGAAAGCTTACATTTTCCAGTGATCTGGGTTTGAAACTAGGTCATGAATAGAAATAAATAGCAGTATCAGCCTTGGGATATAGTCATCCTATCCTGGGATTTTTTTAATGTAAGACTGATTTGGTAGATTGTAGCAGATACTACAGAATCACTATAATCCGTCATTTTTAGTGCCTGCAAATGACTAATAGTTTTTTTGTTGTTGTTGGGTTTTTTTTGTTTTGTTTTGGTTTGGTATTTTTAGGTCAACCTCAAAAGTGAGGTCTCAGCAAATATTGGAGATTTCTTCCTATATATTCATCCATGTTGAGTTATGCCTGTTTGTAGAAGCTAAGCAGACCAGAAACAAAACCAGCTTGAAAATTACCTTCCTCCTCTGTCTCTTTTGTGCTTCTTACTGCCTGATGTACTACATTACACTCCTTTAATGCTGTCATGGGTACAACATTTTTAACCAGGAATGAGATCACTTGCCAAATAAATGAATTTGTGTATCTGACAGCTGAAAATAGTGTGTGCAGATCCATTTAATTTTGGCTCAAATAACACTCAGAAATAAAACTACTCTAATCAAAACAGGTCTTTAAAGGTCTTTTGTTATCTCAGTCATATATTTGCTGATTGTGTCAGTGGAAGATTTATTCATACTGATTTTCTCATTCAAGGCATGTAGACTAGGATTGGAATTACTAGGTCATGTGTGTTTGTAATCATTTTTGTGCTTCAGTAGCTCAAGGATGCTGCAACTACGAATAATTGCCTTATGCTTTCATGGCACCAATTCAGGTACCTTTAAGCAAGTGGCAAATATGACACAGGGTAAATAATTTCATGCTCACTGAAAGATGTGCAGACCGACCAATTTGGATCTGTTGTATCTAGTAAAGTACTGCATCATGTTTACTACTTGAACCTATGCTCACTGAATACCTTAAACATCAAAAGAGGAATGATGCAGCACACAACATAGTGGAAGTCTATGGCAGGCGCCTCATTTTCCTCCACAAAGCCCAAAAAGATGTGTTGTATGAAGTTGTTTTATCCGCCGAAGAAAGAAATTCTTTCTTTTAGACACCTTTTGTAGTGAAAGCAGAAAAATCTGCTTCCTATGGGGGATGATGCACCTACAGGAACATTATTCTAGGAAAAGATAAATCATTCCATGAGACAAAGATTCTCTCTCCATTCCCTAGAAAAGAAAAACAGAAAATTAGTTTATCTTAAAGAACAAAATATTGTACAAGAAAAGTTTGGGAACGGGAGTACAATATAAAGTATTCTTTTGACATTGAGAAATATGATGCCCTCTCAACAAGTTAATTACATTAATGGGAAATATTAATTGTCAGTACCATGCAGTCAGTTGAAGTCACTGTGTCTAAATCCTTTTAGATCTTTTCTAATACTTGAATTTAAAACTAGTCCACAAACTATGAATTCACTTACCTCATTTAACTGACTCCTACAGAAGTTTTTGTATTAAATTTATAATGATTCATTAAAAATATCTAGCAAATATCCCTAAATCAGCACCATAATTAGAACTATTCCTGGCTAGTACTAATTTTCGAAGTAAATGAAATCTTTTTGCAAGACTTAGATACCTTTTGTTAAAATTTTCCAACTCCAGTGAAGCTTTTAAATTATACATCTATTGAATACTTACTAATCAGCTTCTTCTAAAGACTTTTTTCCTTGTTAAAGACTTACAAATTATGACCCTTGCAGTATAGTCTGATGTCTAGGGCTATGTCTTGAATTCTTTGAGAGAAAAACATTCTATTTTCTCCAGTTTCCCACCCACATGAATTATATTGCTAACAGTTTCAACTGCCATTCTGAAGACAGCTTGAAGCATGACCTATAGAAGAACAAAGTTACCTTAATCTCTCAAAATTGCTGTGCAGATATTTAGATAGGGGTTTTTTTTCCCAGTGAAAGCTTTAGGCCTCATTAGGAGACTGCATTCTGTGAATGATATGTGAGGTGATTTAGGGTAGGTTTTCCCTTGCAATGCAAAGCTGGTCAAGCAAATCTAAAGGTATTGTCAATATGATTATTTTGCCTGAATACAGCACCATATGGAATGGTTACACTGCTACAGGGTACCCTGAGCTTACACCTCTCTTAGATCTTGTACAGACACACCTTCCCATATGGAAAGGCTAGAATTCTTCTAAAATCACATTGTTTTTCATTTTGCAGGCAGTGTACATGGACAATAAATCACCAGAACCACTATAGGACTACATATATAAGCTCAGTGACAGAAAATGCTGAAACAATGTAGATTTCTCCTTTGGGTTCCTAGGTCAGGGTGACCCCAAGAGAGATTGTAAAGAGTCTTTGCTTCCCTAGACTGAATGTGGCCAAAGAAGGAACCTGAAATGTTTCTGGTTGTGCTTTCAGGGTTGTTTATATCTTCTTATCTAAACATTTTTTCCCTGACCTGCCAAGCTCTAGCTAGCAAGTCCACCATGGCCATCTGCCCTCGAGCCTTGGGCGGCTCCCAGCTTATATACTCAAAACTACATGTCTATGTTTGCAATTTCTTTACTAATTCCCATCATCTATGTTAGACTGTGAATCTCTACTTTAACCCAATAGAAAAGTGCCACCACCACACCAAGACATGGAGGACAAGAAGAAAGGAGAAGAATGCTAGGACATGCCCAAATTCTTCCATCTTCTACCCCCGTGATCCCCATTCTAAAAATCTCAAAATTCTTTTTCCACTCTCTGTTAGTTCAAATATCACACTACTAAAACCCTTGTGACTTGTAATTCCTCATACAAAATTTGCAGTTTTCCACAGGCTAAAATGAAAGCCACAGATGAATTTGACTTCATGCCAGGGTCTCTGAGACCCCTGCCAGGGTCTCGAGACAGCCAGGGCAGCCAGAGGGATGTCCTGGATTCTGACAAAGCAAATCTTCAGATAAAATGTTGTCACTGCTCTGACTTCAGTGTCTTTCTCAGAAAAATAAAAACAAAGCCGTTTATTTCCAATATGTAATCATCATCCTGAACCTTCCTCTGAACCAAAATGTCCAAACAGCTTTTTCTCAAAAAGAAGAAGACCACTTTTCTATTTACACATTGTACACAGCACACCCATCATCCAGGAGCTCCACACTCCACATATAAATCTTTGTTGACAACAGAAAGGGGATATGGATATTGCAGATTAAGTGTGATTCCAGCTACACTATAGACTCACCTCCCTCTTCATCTGGCTCAAGAATATGCAAGTCCTTTTCATAAAGAGGAGAAGTTTTAAAAGTAAGTCAGTCTATGTGCCTGGGAAGGTTTAGATTAGATACTAAGAGAAATTTCTTCACTGAAAGGTTGGACAAGCATTGGAACAGGCTCACCAGGGAGTGGTGGAATCGCTGTCCCTGGAAGTGTCCAAGAAACCATGTAGATTTGGTTCTTAGGGACATGGTTTAGTGTGGACCTGTCAGTGTTAGGTTAATGGTTGGACTCATTGGCTCTCAGAGATCTTTTCTAATCTTGATGACTCTAGGATGAATGCCAATGTAAAATTAGGAGAACCTCAGAACTATTATTCCTATATTAAATAATATCTGTGTGAGAAGTTGGAGATGAAGCTTGTCTTTGTTGCTTAAAGACAGGAGAAAAATGTGGGTCCTTATATCCTAGAGAAATGTTCAAAACCATGAAGTTTCTGGATGGCTGGTGTGTGGATACAGGTGTTCTTTGTACAGAGGCTGATCTGGTGGCTGTGCTCCAGGACTGCAGTCACACCTGTACAGATGAATGCTTTGCATATCTTGATTCTCAATATTGTCAAGATCTGAGCAGTCTTCTGCACGTCAAAAAGCAAATACTAGAAGCTTGCAGACTTTGGCTATTGTTTTGGGTGGAGATATCCAGCATTCTATGAAAACCGAACTGGGGCTTTGAGGTTTCTGATTCATGACAGGGAGGGGATGATTAACTCATGGGAAAGTTTGAATGTTTGCCAGGATAAAGACTGTAGGTCATGTTTTCTACCAGAGAAACCCACTCATTCAGAAGTTATACTTGCCAGTACAACTGAAGATCAGTGTGATGCTAGAGCCAAAACTCTAGAGGACTTGATAATGGAAAGGATTTTTTCATCAGGAAAATGATTTCTAATGCAACCTGGGAAGATAAATGTCAATACACTTATAATTCTGGAATAAATATGAAACTCACCGTTTTAGATTAGCCTGGGAATTGCAGTATCATTTATGCATCAGGAAATGAAATAATTAGGTTTAGATATCAGTCAATTTGTCAGGTTCTCTCTGTACATTGCTATGTCATGGACATTCCCTATTCTGGAAATAGGGAGGCTGTGCTCCACCTGAAAAAATGTAGCTGGTTTCCTTAGTTATTAACATTTCAGAAAATTAGACCTTGGAATATTTAAGGATCGATTTTATGACTGATGAGTTTCACCACAGGTGACTAATATGGATCAGGCGCAAGGAAATAGCAACAGGATCAACTCTTTCCAAAGCATAAAATGAAAAATGTATTTTGAAGTTCTGTGTCATCACTTCTAAAGTGTCCCTGACTTGCTTAAAAAGAAAGAATGAGTACAAGGCAGATAATACTACATAAATAGAAATATTCAATATTTTAGAAGCATTTTACTTATTAAAGATGCACTTCCAAGGGATAACAGCAACAGGTTATTATAATAATAAAAATTCTGTGACTGTATATGATAAAATTGAAAAAATATTATGTGCAAAAATATCAACACTTCAGAAGGGGAAATTTCACAGAAGTGTAAACTTGAGCAAAAGACAGTAGGAGGAAAAAAATTAAATGACATAGATAATGTAAAATTTCTTAAATAGTTCTTCATTGCATACACAATATCTATAATTATTTAACAATGAAAAAACATCCAGTGATTATGAACTAAGATGAAAGTATCAATACAAAGGGTTATAAGAAGTAAATAGAAAAAGAAACTGTTAACAATGGAAGTGATATGTGGATGCTTGATACAGAGGTTAAAATGTATTAGTGCACATTTACTGAGATGGGATAAGATCCACAAGAAGGAATGTTTTGCCCATACCAAGAACAAGAACAGTGTGAATCATCATTGGATCAGACAAATTCATTTGATTCAAGAAGAAGGAAGGAAGTTAAAGGGATATAAAGTGCTTGCACCTCACGGGGCAGAAAAAAAAATCATAGCTCAATATATCAGTGCAAAGCTCAGGTACAGAGCACACAGTGTGGTCTTTTCACTGGAATCAGGGACATATTTTCAGTGTGACCAAACTAAGAAGATTAATTTGAAGATAATCATGTGGTCCCATAAAGTCACCAAAGCTGTGTGTTTTGAAAAAAGTCCCTGCAGGCAAACCATTGCCTCAAAGGTCCAGCTCAGAAATCACTGGACTAAAACCAAATATAGATCTGCCTCCTACGGGCTCCAGGGATGCCCACCTGAATTCTCAGCTCCTGATCTTACACAATTTACTCTGAAACTTTGAAAGTACCATTACTTCTCATAGAGCAATACTGAAGTAATCAGAACAGGGGGAACCCGCCACCTTCCCATACATGTACAGTTTCTTCCTAAGACTCAGAATGAGGTTTAATGAATTTCTGTGAGGAAAATATTTTTCCATGAATGGGCTGGCCCATCAGTGTGGTTTATGTGTTGCAGGTGTAATGACAGCCCTCTTTTTTTGTGCCTTCCACAGGCATATGTCTTCCCAGCACACCACAAGAGACTATTTATCTTTCTCCCTTCTCAGCACGCTCAGATCCATAATTGAGCCCTTAATTTCTTTTCACAAGGAACTAAAATCTGCCTGTTAAACTGCCAGGTGCAATGTGATGTTAATGACTGAGTACTGCATAATTCTGTGGTTTGAACAGCTACTTCTAGGCATGTATGTACCTGTCCTATTCATTAATTCCTTTCTGTCTGTTACATTATTCTTCTCAAACAGTATTTTTCCTTGCACCTATTGAAAAGCTCTTTATGTCCCTCTTAATTTTTCTATTTATTCTAATTAGTTTTGAATCATATTTCCTTAAGAATGTTTTCAAACTTATAGATTGAATGAAGTGTCATGACTTTGAGTTGGATATTCCTTTTCATATTTGATTAAAAAAATATAAAAAGCCTTGATATTCATTTATCACAGAGATCAGAAACTTTAAAATTGTGTGTTCAAAATTAATCTATAGTTAGCTCTTAATGTTTTTAACAAATAGTGTTTAATCAGTAAGATGGAAAATTCAGAGCACTCAAAGTTCTTAGAGAATCTCTGAGGAGGGAGGAATTAGGGCCTTCCATACACTCAGTAAACTTCTTGTTTGGTGGTTTTTTTAGGAGCACAGATAGAATCCAGATTTCTTTCTTTCTTTTCATGAATAATCAGGATAACATAGTGTTGTGTTCTGATGTCAGGCTGACACTCTCCACTATTATAGCTTCTCTCTGTTTGAAATAAGCTTCTCTTATTTCTCTCTGTCTGAGAAATAAGTGGTTTGTGGTTTGTACCACTGTAGAAAGATAAAAATACATGAAAAATTCTTTATTTGGTTCCATTTGTGTGATATCAATGGCCACCTTTGACCTGTTCTATGGGGGGAGGACTAGCCACACTGGAGCATCCCTTTTACATTCAAAAGCATCTCTAAGGGTCCCCAGTTCCATTCAGCTCCACACCACCTTTATTGCCTTTCCAAAATTTCATTTCCCAGTAGTCATTCCTTCTAGCAGCTGGTGCCATATTTCACCTGTCTGCACCATGCATGACCTCCTGAAGGCTCATGTACTTCTCCCTTCTCCTGTAGATTACACAGATTACCTGCTGGTACACAAGGACAAGGGACAGAATGGAGGAAGTTTTGTCCATGAGGCACATATAGGCATTTTCAGAATTCATTGAGCCACACCATGGAAGATACATTTTTTGAGCAAAGTTATCCCTGGCACTGTCTTTCATATCAGCTGACACAACCCATCACAAATTCAGTGCTGTGCCTGGAGTGTAGCAGTCTCATCTGCTGCATAGCCTCTGCAAACAGATGCAGATCCTGCTCTGATGTGCTTATGGCATATCATCCATACAGGCAGCCATGTGAATGCCTACATGGACCAGACTTCATTTTTTTTTTTTTTCCCAGTACCTGAAGTCTTGGGATGCAGAGTCTGGAAACCTGGGGGAGAAAGCAATTTCAGTCCCTCTTGGCTCTCCTGGATCTACACTCACAGTAGATGCTGAACACATCTGGTGAGCACATCTGGTGGGTTATGTGAGGAATATGAGGAATATTATAAACACTGAGTGTCAGAACAGAGGGCTTAGAATGGTGGAATAATTACAGGATCACAGAATTAACCAGGACCTCAAAAAGGACCTTGAGGTAATCAAGTCCAACATATGACTAACACCACCTTATCAACTAAACCATGGCACTGAGTGCCACATTCAGTGTTTTCTTAGCACAAAGACCTCTAAGGTCATCACGTCAACCATTAGCCCAGCACCACTGTGTTCACCACTAAACCATATTCCCATCCATGTGTCTTTTGAAGACATCAAAGAATGGTGACACAACCACTTCCTTGGGCAGCCTGTTTTAATGCCTGGCCACCCTTTCAATGAAGAATTTTTTCCTATTGTCTAATCTAAGCCTCCCCTGGCACAACTTCAGGCCATTTTTTCTAGTTCTGTTACATCCTACCTGAGAGAAGACACTGACCCCCAACTTTCAGGCACTTGTACAGGTGATAAAGTCACCCCTGAGCCTTCTGTTCTCCAGGCTAAACACTTAAGTGGAGCTGGCCACTTCCCTCAGGAGCTCCTCTTAAGACTTGTGCTCCAGACCCTTCCCCAGCTTCATTGCCCTTCTTCTGGCATGCTTCAGCATGCCATGTCTTTCTGGTAGTGAGAAGCTCAAAACAGGAGTCTTTTCCTATTACTGTTTTTTTTTTTTAATTGTAAAATGATGGGTTTTTTTTTGGTTAAATAACTTCTGATTCAGTGTGAGCTGTGTTTAACATCAGTACTGTAGAATTCAGGCTTGTAAGTAAGTTACTTATTTCTGGACTAATATTGTACCTCTCGTACACCCCAATCTCAGAATTGCAGAGATGGGCTGACTGCCAGTAAGCATTGGTGGAGCCCTCAACCATCACAACAAATCAAGAATAGGGCTTGTTTTGATCAGTGATAATAAAAGTCAAGACATTTATACCAGCGAAACACAAGTTCACACTCCCTAATGAAGGTGGCTAAACCTGTGTATGACACCTGTCTGATTTGTGAGAACAGAGTAGGTGTGCTCAGTGTCACCGAAATGCACAGCACTGCCTCTGTTTGCTGGCAGCTCTCCAGCAGAGCAGGTGTGCTGCTCTTCAGGCTGCTGATTAAGGGAATTCTGTTGTAGATCACTTTGGTCCTTTAGAAGTGAGGATACGTGACCCCCAACAGTGAGACACTCGGCCCCTGCCAGCAAGAGACAAGGGAGAGTTTGTGGCTACATTGTTCTGTAAAAACCTGAATAAAGATGTGTAGACATGGAAAGGCTGGTTAGGCCTATCAACTAACAGATCACATTATTCAGTATTTTTCCATTCTTGCATGATATATTTTCTGCCAGTGGCTATAATAAATGGACACATTGCACACATAGATTTCTGACAGAAAAAAATATGATGTAGGAAGAAGAATAACAATCTAAAAGATTATGCTTTGCAATTCATAATGAACACCATGCAGAGAAGTTTAATAAGAGCTAATGAAACCCAGGTAGGTTCATTTATGTTTGACAAGAGCTGTGAAGACTATGTCAGTCTGGAAGGAAACCTACACACTGGTGTAGTGGAAGATGCCTCTGCCCATGGCAGAGGGGTTAGAGCTGGATGATCTTTAGGGCTGCTTGTAATTCAAACTATTCCTGCATTCTATAGTATATCAAATTACAATTATTAAAATACTATTACAGTTTACAAGGATTTGTAATTGCATGTATTTATATGATGTAGGGAACAAATACATTTCTCTGTGTATTCAGCACTATAATAATGTCAATCTTACTGGTTGCTTAGTTTAATAAAACCAGGTATTTAAACTATGACCTGGATGTTTTTTTCTTTTCTTCTCATTGTCTCTTCAAAAAATACAAAGACAAGCGAGAAATCTATGTCAGTGTAAACAAGCAACTTTTTATGCTTTTTCTTTGACATCCTTATTGTAACTGTCATTGGTAGACATACACACACAAAATGTTCTTTAATTGAATATATTAATCAAATAATTAAATTTTACAGTTTTATGGAAGAGCACTTTTCATTTTTTGCTGAGTTGATTTAGCAGATTTCAAATATTTTCTTCCAAAACTCCTTTATTTCCCCCACAAAACTCTGGTAATCAGAAGTCTAAAAACACTTGTAGAAGTAAAATAAAAAAACAAAAGAACTCTAGCAGCATGTGGGAGGCAGTAAAGTAAAATGAAATAGTAATTTATTTATCTCTCCTCTGATTTTTCCATGACTTCAGATGATAGTCATATAGCTGTGTTTTTTCTTTCAAGGTTTTTATCTCTAATAGCGTAGGTCCTTATTTTTAAAATCAATCTATGAATTTATGAAGCTCTTAAAATCAGTTTTGGTGGGGTTTTTTGTTTGTTTTTTTTTTTTTTGCGTCCCTTGTTTGTTGGGATTTTTTTTCTTTTTTTCTGGTTTTGTGGTTTGTTTCTTTGGTTGTGGTTTTTTTTTGGAGGGGGGGTTGTTTTTTGGTTTTTTGGGTTTGTTTTTTTTTTTTTTTGAGTGGAGGAGTTCCATATACTCTGGAAAGTTCAGATTTTGCTGAGAAATTGGGATGTTTCTGCTAAAAGGAAGGTCCTCCTAAAAACTGCATTATCCCTCCTGTCAGCTTTCTTTATCCTCTATACACTTCAACAGTAATCATCATTTTGCTTCCTTCACTTTTCCTCCTTCCTGTTTCAGCTGCCTAAGAAGGAAACAACCTCTTGTCTTGATGTCAATGATGTTCCTGTGCTGAGAACAAGGTTAGAAAATAAGAGTTGCTGCATAGGTCACAACTCCTGCGCAATGTATAGTGCTCACATGAGCTAATCTAAGCCCAGTGAACAACTATTTTTACAAAGTTCGACATTTTCTAAATCCTTTGTGTTTTCATGAGGTAGAACATGGAAAATCTCTTGCTTATACACTCAGAAATGTCCTTGTACAACAAATTTATCCATAAAGTTTATGTAAGTCCAGTCAGGTCAGCACCTCATCTTGGGGTTGGAATGTAGGGAATGTGAGAATGGTTGGGGCAGCCAATATTTGGGATCTTATCTGCAGTCTACTTGTTTAGCACTTTCTGAAGTCCTTTAACTGGGAAACTCAGGAGCCAGAGGAATGGCAGTAGGTCTTCTAAGTGCCTAACTAAAACAATATTGTTTACTTTCTTAGAGGTCTCATTATGTTAGTGAGGTGAGAAATAAAACCAGGAGAGAGCAGAAATGGAAGTATTAAAATAGTCAGAGCTCTGTGACTAACTTCAGTAAGAAGCTGAAATCCTCTGTGAATGGATCTATGTGAGACTGTCATTACAAATGCTGAATTAGAAATTAATCTGGAAATTCTAGGCTATATATTGTGTATCCAAATTACTACTTATTGCTGCCATTAAAGATAAAAACATCTATTTTTTGTAATATTTGTTACAAATATTCATGGGGGCAATGTAGGAGATTTGACAGCAGACCAACACCCGAACAATTAAATTCTTTATACTGTAGTCAAGGTCACCCAACCCAGACAAGCTATATCAAAAATCTAAGCTGTAATGGCTATCAGCTGCTCCTAGAAAGAATCTCAGTAACCTACTCGGTTTTGTGGGAATAGCTGTGGTTTATCAGCCCACCAAAGAAAGTCTCAACTCTCTGTCTCAGTCATCTAGGAGCATTCCAGTAGTAATCAATGAAAGAAATCTAGACAACTCAGTCTGGAAACTTAAGCCAAGCCATGCAAATCCCAAGGAGACAGAAGTTCACTTTTCAGTGATGCAACCAGTATATAGAAGATTCTGAGAAAATGGAAAATTAACAGCTTGATAATAATATAAAACTATAATATTCAAAGGAGTTGGAGAAGGTTAAGCCAGACACATGTAACATTACAGGAAGATAATCAAATAATCAGAATTTTTAGCATGTAGATAAATTGAAGGTAAAGATGAAAGGTAAATACAATACTGACCTAAAGTATTTCACAGTTAACTATTAAAATATATTTAAGCTATATTATAACCACATCAGTAAGGAGCATGCTTTTTTTTTTTTTGATTACTATTTCTCTAGTATTTTCTATAATAACTTTTATCTCATTAGACACTGAACCACAATGATTTTTGTATAATAAAGGTATGTCTAACTATTAATTAATGTAAATGGTTGAAATTTTCATATTTTAACTTGTGACTTTGAATCTCATGTGGCTCCAGAAAAGGAGGTACCCCTTACTCCCATTTTTTTAAATTGTTTAAACATGAAGTTTAGTTTTCAGGTAGCAAGATAATATAAGAGAAAGCGGGGCATACATTTCAGAACATTTTGAGTATCTCAAGAAGATCTCAACATTCTAGGGTCTCTGACAAATCTAAAATTCTTCACAACAAAATATTCTCAATATAGATTCCAATATGCTTAAAACTTTCAAGGCAGTTGGTTTTACATTCAAAACAGTTGGTTTTTTGTTTTAGACCAACTGAACTGCTTTTGAAATTTTGTACTTTTGAAATTTTCTACTTATCCATTAAACCATCCATTGTTAATCTGATAATGTATTTTTTCCCTCAGCTTTATATAGCAATTAAACATTTCCCAATGAGTTTATTGAAAATATTATAGAACCCTTTCTACAATGAGTTTATTGAAAATATTATAGAACCCATTCTACATCCACCTACATTTGAGATGTGCTGAATGATTCCATAAGCATGAAATTATCACTCAAATAGTACTTGATGTTACGTGAAACAGATAAACAAGTATTCCCTGTCATTCCCTTCTCTGACTATAACAGGATGTTGTGAACATATCTAGCTTATGTTAAGATTTATTTTTGTGTGCAGTACCTTGCATGAGTGAAGAAGTCTTTTTTAGCTCAGTATCTTGTATGATAACAGACTGGACTAGACTGTTTCATTCTTTGCAAAGATCAGTTTCACCTAAGCAGGAAAATGCAGCTACATCTTTGCTGGCAGTGGATAGCATCATGTTTCCAATTTTATGAATAAGGGCTTTAGGAAAGAATTTGGTTCTACTACTTCTAGAAATACGGTTTTGTAATCTGAACTCCAGAGTCAGATCATGAATCCAGATGCTCCAAGCCTTAGTATGTCTGAAAATTAATAAGACAATGAAAACTTAAGAAGTTCTTTCATTGCTTGCAAGTAGAAGATTCCATCTGAGACTGAGATGCTACTTTATTGACTTTGAGTAAAATAAACAATTTGAAACACAGTTTGGGACATCAAATTAAATTTGAAATGAGAGACTGATGAAATATCATATTTATTGCAACCTGTCCTCTGTATTAATTAATTGGTCAGCTTTATTGTGCCTTGGTATTCATCAACTGGAGTCATTAATCATATTCTGAATACTAATGTAAACAATATTATATGTATATATTGCAACACTCCAAACCCACTGTATAATGAGTTTTAATTTCAAGACTGATTAATTTATAAAATATCTGCGATAAGATTGGTTTAAACTCCTCTGTATAACCACACATTAATTTCTTAGCTCAGGTGTCTTGCCTTTGAAATGAGTAATGAAATTTTAAAATAATTGAACTTATTTAAACCGTACCACTGGTTACATCATCCCATTCTTCCTATCAGATAGAATTACTCCCAGTCATAAGGGCCAATATTTAAAGGATAGAATGTGGATTTTAAATCAAAAATAGTTGAGCATCAGCATATACTGCTATCACACTTTCACTATATGTTTTTAATTAATGTATTAGACCCACCAATTGCTTGTACAAAGCTGAGTATGAATGCCAATTGAATTTTATGTCCCTTCCCTCTGAGGAGCTGTTTCGTTTCTTCAGCTATTTTGGTGTTTTATCAAAATATGAACATTCAGAGTTTGGGATGACTGCTCTAAATAGTTACATCAGTTTTTCAGAAATAATTTTATGCCAGATTATATTGCAAAGATATCAGGCATCAGCAGATATTATGGCATATCCAGAAAGTTTAGTGTTTTCTGGTTTTAAAAGAGGTATGCTATGCTGCTTTCAATGTGTCCTTTCAATGTTAAATCTAAACTATTGAGCCTTGGCACACAGTATTGTTCTGTTTGAGACAAAGACAAATATTTTCACAACAGTGCTCTGACCCAAGCTGGCCCATAAATCTTCAAGGCAGAAATTATTCCATGTTTTGTGCTATTCAGACAGAAATCAAGTGTTACATATATAATATAGAACGATTTCTGTATGAGGTGGGGCAGAACTTCATAATGTGTTATAGAATCACGGAGTTTCTAAGACTCTTTAAAATAACATGGGCACTGATGAAAAAAATCACCATAAGGAATATTTCCTACTATGCTGCCTGATGAACTTTCTTCACACCTACTTTTTTCCTTAAGAGAGCAGTCTCCATCATTACTTTAGTGTCTCAGCCTTTTCTACAAGCACCTGTGCACACCATGCTGTTCTAGCACTACAGCTCCTGAGGAACAATATTTACACCCTCTCACTGCAGAATTTCACAGCTCTGAGCGTCTCTGCCCAAAGATACCTTTTCTGGGTCAAACACCTTAGGGAAATATAAAGGCCAAGATGAAAGAAAGATTAATGAGGGATCAGTACTCCACAGGAATTGAAGGAAGATAGATTTAATTGGGGTATAAATTAGATGTCCTTGCATCTTTTAGCCTGGAAAAGGTTAAGAGGAGCAGCGGATCAAGAAAGCAGGTGACTACAAAAGTAATGAAAAGGCACAAGTGTTTAGGTGATCAAATGATCCAGGAGAGAACTCAGTAGGTTCAAACAGTGTGGGCTTAATTAGAGGCAACTCAGATAATAGGCAAGAGGAAAAACCTGTGCTTTCCTAATAACTGACTTTTGATTGATGTACATAGAAGATGGTGTTTTATAAAAAAAATAACCACATATCTTGGACTGAAGATATTAAGGCTGTGCACATAATGCTTTTTGCAATGCTGTGAACTCTGCAATGCAAGTTTAATCTTCTAAACATCCCATAGAGAGTGAATGGATGCCTGTGGCAAATAAAATTGATATTTAATTAAAAAACATTATTTATGTTTAATATGTTTAGGTGTTGGCCCTAAACCTAGGAGAAGAGAACTGAAGTCAAAACACCTGGAAAATCCTGCGAAGTCATGCAAATATAGATCTTGTTCTCTTGTGTGTAGCACATCTCACTCCTTGGATTTGAGCAAGAGATACTGCCAGATCCCTTGGGGTCATAATGCTGAAGGACAGAGAGGGTTGAGGACAAATATAGGACTTTTTCTGATTAATCTTGTTCTATTTTATATTATTCGTAATAGAAAATATCTTCCGCAGACCAATCAAATCAATGTAGACTCCTGTCTACATTCAATATACCAACTTTAAGCAGTGCCTGTAAAGACCTATGGAATTTTTCTTACAGGAACATTGGGAGAGATGAGTCTGAAAGTTAAAGCATCCAAATGGCCAAGAGGAGCAGGTGAAGCAGTTCACTTAGGAGTATAACTCAGGAAGAAGGATCAAGGAGCACAGCATGCTCTCCTATCGGTGATGCTACAATTAACTGTCCAGTGTCTAGGACTAGCATTTTATTAACAGGATTGGCAAACTATTGCCTCAGGGCTTGGTTTGTTTGTTTGTTTGTTTCAGGAAGGAAGGAAAGAAAGAAATAGGATGAAGGTTTTGCACTCTTTGCTTTGTTTTTAATAAAAATGTTAACCTTTAGCAAGCTACATATTTTGTCACATAATGGAGACATGCTATTGCAAGAATCAAGCAATAGAAGTTTTGTTTGTTTAGCTAAATTCTCTGCTGAAATGTTTATAGAAAAAAAAAATTAATTCAAATCTGCTAAACTAGAGTTTACCAAGAGAAGATATCATTGATGTCTTGGATGGCAGAAGGCTGCAGTGTCAACAGAATACAGGTAAGTGGGCTTGAAAGAAAATCAAGGCTTATGCATCAGAAGTGCTGCATGGCATCAGAGGGAGTGTGTGAGAGCCTTAAATTCTCCAAATCACAAATAAAGAAAAGTGATTCACTTGGGCTGGCAGTCAAGATCTCATTTGTATCATTATGAGATCTCTTCATGAGATATTTCTAGAAATTAAAATATCTTGTATCATGAAAGCATGAAAATTGTATATAGCATTTTTTTTTCAATATTACAAGAAGCCTGAAACAGTTTTATAGATTAAGATAAATTGTCTGGAAATAAAGCAGCCAGAAATATTTCAAAAGCATCAGCTTTCCTTTGTAGGAAGAAGACCTTGGTGTAAGAGAAGATCACAGATGCTGTATGTACATTTTTGCTCCAGCAGACACTGTAATTCACTGGACTTTTTTTTCCAGGATTGTAAATACTAGCTATTAAAGCTGTAAGTTTTACTAATTTAATCTAATAGGAAAGAAAGAAAAAGTAGAAGGAACAGGAACTGCTTAAGAATTAATTAATGCACAGTGGCACTCAGCCCTGAACAGGCACTAAAACTACGTTGCCTCTGAGAAGTTACTCAGAAACTAAAGGACAGGTGGGAGAGTTTGGAAATATACAGTGGCTTTTTCATTTGCCTGTCTTACATCAGATTCCTGCCTTACAGTCAAGAATTAAACCCTCACTGGGTTAACTTGTTTTTCTAATTCTGACTTGTCTAGTTTGTGATAACCTTAATCAGATCTGATGACAACAAAATTTATTCCTTTCTGAAAGCAGCAATTATCAGTAAGGTGTTTCCAGAAGAGCTTTTCAGATTACTTGTAAATTAAAACCAAAACAACCCTGGGAATTGCTAAGATTGGAATATTCTTTTCAACGAGATACAAAGTCTAATTTGGAGCAGGATTATAACACATTGGGAAAGGGAAAGCCAGTCTTTGTAAGTCCTGCCCTGTGATCCTCGACTAGATTTACTTGCACTGGGTGATCATTTTAGGGAGGAGTGAGGTGCCTGATTTTGAACCTACTTCACATTGTAGATTTGCAAGCCAAGACCAAAGTCCTGGTTCTATGTTCTTATTAAAAGTGAAAATTAAATCAGGAAAAAGAAGACGGGAAGAAAATAAAATATAAAAAGTAAAGGTAATTAATAAAATGAAGATTTAAGGAAAACACCTTTTCTGTGATTTAAAAGGTTAACATATTCTTTTAAGCTGCTTGTTACTGAACATTAAATTCAGAGAGGCCCTTTGGCTTTGCTGTTCCATATTCAGTACTTCTAACCTGAATTTAAGTATGACTTGTGTCAGGATATACTTGTGCTTCAGAAAGTGTTATTGGTACTGATTCCAATTTCTAACATTTTTGATATTAAAATTTTCAAAAGAATGTGATTTCATTTTCTAACCATAGCAGTGTTTCATGGAAGATGTGTTTAACACTACCTGCTCATTTTGAAAATCCCCAGATTACAGAATGGGCTCTCCAATATACAACTTCTCAGAAACTTTCAGCATATCATTGACAGATCCAGGAGTAACCCCCAAGTCCCAATCCACTGATAAAGACCATTTGGTCTTTGCAGTAATTTGATTGCTTAGATGGGAAAAGGGAACTTGAGACTAAGACTTTATAATGTATATCACATTTCAGTATTCCAATCACTGATCTAGCAAGACAAATTCTTTTAATCCCACCATAGTGCAAGACTTTTTTTATTTATCATGACAAAAAAACAGATAGAAAGAAGATAATTATCATTCCCAGTTCAGCATTAGTCCCCTTTACTTCTGTTTAAAATTTTCCATAACTTTTTCAGAGTGGAAAGGGGACATATCCTGTGGACCATTCATTCAGAAATTGGCTTGACTTCTTCTCCTGCTAATCAATATTTTGCTTAGAATTATTCTTTTTAGCACATAAAATACATTCTTAAAATGTCTCATTGCTGTCAGGAAGAAGACAGCTGAAATACATGTTGTACAGTAATCTGAGAAAACAGACTAATAGGTATCAAAAGGAGTAACCTTAAAACCAGCACCAACAAACTGCAAATCCAATGAATCCAAATTCCTTGGAGATAGCCCAAAATTTTCTTTCACTGTTTTTGGATTATACTAAATCATATTCTTTTTTAGGAAGCACATATCTCACAAATCCTTTCTTAGAAATTTCTAGCTCTTTTCTTTCCTTATCCCTCATTTCCCTAAGCATATACTAGATGCATTGGTCACTCCACTTAAAGATAATACTTGCATGCAAACTGCCAGGTTGTAAAAACAAAAAACACCTCAATCTGAAATCAATGAATGCAAAACATAATCTGAAATGACAAAAGTATTTCCAGAAGTTTAACAGAGTCATATTCTTGGTAAGGAAATCAGTGTTAATCAGCTCCTTAAAATATTTGTCATGCTTAAAAATGAAAACAGGCTATAAGTGTCCTATCAACAAGAACTATTTTTATAATGGATAATACTCTTAAAAACTTTCTGCTGCATTTATCTTTCTTTTGCCCTTTCCTTTTTTGCAGTGGAAACTGCCTCTCTGCCAACTTTGGTGTCTGGTTACTCTGAGTAACTTTAAGGAGACTGAGATGGAAATCAGATGCTTATCTCTAGAAAAAAAACACTGAGTACTGTATTTCTCAAACTCTTCCTGTTCCACCTCTCTTTTTTCTTTTTTTTTTTCTTTTTGCACTGTTAATAATAGAAAGGAAGTTTCTCAGTCCTGGATCTCCTCCAGGAAGCTAGGAACTAACTGGTAAAGTTTGTCTTACCGACATATTTTAATAACATTGTGTAACAGGCCGCTCTGTAATTAACAAAAGTGGAATAAAAGAAGCTATTTCTTAGTGATTGAAGAAGGAGACTATTAATAGGATTAAAGGGAACATTTAAGAAGAAACAGAGATTAATTCCCATTAGTCCATATTTGTCGCTACTCATCTCCTTCTGTACGTATCTGTTGCTAATCAAGTATTGCTTCTGTTCAGTATCCCTTGTTCTTTTACAGAAGACAGTGGCAAAAAGAAAAATAAGTGTTTCTGCATCTTCCACAGCAAGATTCTTCATGTATAGGATAATGCTTTTCAGGCACAGCAATCAGGCTGGGAAAGAGATATCACTATGCAAAATTTGCTCCATGAAACACACTCATATTGTCCTTAGATACAGTTTTCTCATTTGTTTCACGCCTACTTCAAAACAAAACAACAAAACCATAATACCTTTATTCTGTTTGCTTGTCTTTATTTAAAGCCATTACTAAATTTTCCACATTGAATAACTGAGTGTAGAATGGAGTATATTGGTATTCTACATCAATTAACTTTCACAATGTAATTCAAGACCATGATCAGCACCACAGTGAACTGTTGCAACCAATTTAAAAGGAAAAAAAAAAGAAAATTAGAAATAGGTGTATGTAAAACATCAATTATAATTCTACCAAATACTTACTGTGGATAGACCTATTAAGTCTAGATATTTTATTTTCTATGTTTGGTTGTTATTAAAAGCAAGACTTATGCAATAAGAAAGTTTTATACTGTATTCTTATATTGAAAATCTTACCTCAAATGACATTGAGCTTGGGACATTTTGGGTGCTAAACCTCTGCTCATGGATTTGATGAGATAACCTATCTGAAATTTTGAAAGACAAAAATTGTCATCTCAATGTCTTATTGGAAATGACCCTCACAGTAAGTAGATTAGGAAACTTGCTGACTTCTTTATCTTCTGTCATCACTTACTGGGCACAAATTCGTCAGTCTTTTTTCAAGGTTTAGCAGAAACCCTGATATAGTGTTAGGCTATGAGTAGCTTTATGATCTGAAGTGCCCAAGGTCATCTTTTTTTATAAACCTTCTTAGTTCATGCTCCAGGCCATAACCTGCTTGAGCCGAGATAAATAGCCCATTTTATTTATTCTGGAATTACACTTTTTTTCATGCTAGTGTTAAAATTTTCCCTTTTTATTCCAGATCCTTTTAAATAGTGATAGTCTAACAGACCTAAGGATGATATTTTGTTATTTTTTTTACAAAGAAATATATAAAGAATACCATTCTAATTAATTCAGGCTTGATCTTTATGTGAATGAAGTTAGGCTAGCAAGAAATTAAATACAAGGAAAAAACCCGTACAATAATTAGATATCAGAAACAAGAAGTGAATTAAGACTTTCCAGCAGTGAAGTGTGGAAAACTGATTTGTGTATTATAACAAACAGGCATAAAAGTTAAACTAATGAATTTTTTAAAATTTATTAAAATTCATTCATTAAAATTTTTTATTTCCATTAAACTTGTGTTCACATTTCTCTTTTTAGAAGCCAAAAGACCTTGACAGAATGTCTATAGTGTGTTCTAGGTATATATTAAGATAGGTTTTGAGTTTCTGCATATGATCTAAATGTGTGTATCTTTTAAAAGTTGTGTTCCTAAGGCAACTAGGTCAATGCAGTTGACAGAAGCTAGTGAAGAACTCACTGCACTGTAGGCAACAGCAGGTTCAAATCAGATGTTCAGTGCCTTATGAGACAGGTAAGCACATTGTGTTTCCATCTACTGTTCTGGAAAGACACTGGCTTCCTATGGGTCCTAGTCACATCTCACAGCTTTGTACAAAATTTCAAATATAAAAGAGCATGAAAAATGACACTGGACACCTAATTTTAGGAACCTGATTCAGCCTCTAGCAGACCAGGTCAGCTAATTTCTTTCTAGATCCAACCAATTGCTAGATCTCCACTGCCTCTACTGTCCACCTTTCTTTAAACTTCTCTCTCCAGAGCGGGAATACATTTTCAGAATTATTTTCATCTGCCCACATACAGATATCCACATGACTTGAGACAGAAGCATTCACAAGCTGCTAACAGATGTAATACATTGTTGAACAGTTGAGTTATTGTTCAGGAGAAACAGGACACCAGGGACAGCACAAGATCATCACTATACAAGGCCAGCTGAACTGAGCTAATCTGTAAATTAGGAAAGTTTTATGTCCCAGTACATTTGATCATCGGTCATGTATTTAAAGAGGAGCTGGAAACTCCCCTTCAAAGAAATGTATATTTTAATAGCCAACTGAATTGTATGGAAGCATTCCTTAAGTTTCTTTCCCAGTGCATTATTCTCTATTTTTTCTTAGTTCTGGTGGGTTTTTTTTCAGGTTTGTTTTTTTGTTTGTTTGGTTTGGGTTTTTTTTTGTGGGGTTTTTTTTTGGTTTTTTTTGTTTTGGTTTGGTTTGGGTTTTTTTTTTTGGTTTTTTGGGGGGTTTTTTAACAGAATTTTGCAAGGGCTTTGTCTCCCTGGGACAAGGCCTATTCTGAGCAAGCACTGCAGGAGATAAGGCTGATTCTTAAGGTTAACTTGCAACTCCCAGGAGAGGGAGGGTGCTGATTAAGGTTAGGCAGGTAGCAGGGCAGACTGCTGGAGACTTTCCAAGCAACCCATCAAGCAGCCTGCTGTTTTGAGCAGTTCTATTTGGCTCAAAATGTTGTAGGAGTTAATAAGATTTAAGAACAACCCAGGAGACAGAGAGTTGAATTGATTTTTGAATGCTACCTTGGCTGTCCCTTTCCAAGGAACCTGGTTTGGTACCAGACCTCATTCCCAACATGGAACAAACCTCTTTTTATACATATGGGTCTACAAAGCCATTCAAAAATAGCTGTTCCATAAGGATAAACAAGTTCCCAGTCTCCTTACATTTAGCACATAAAAAAAGAATTCAGACATTGTTTTGTATGAGAGAAAGGTACATTTCACGTTTTTTGGTGTTGCCCACAGTAGGTGCACAAATGCTAAAAAGATGTAGACGGCCAACAAACAAGGCATGTGGGTAAAATAACTAATTTAATGTTTATTCATGATATCAAGAGCACTCTGAGGAAGGCATCTCAAATGGTTAGTTAAAACACATAAAAATAATAATATATATAATCCAGAAAATTTGCTAACTCTAGGGACACTGTATGTGTACGTACACAAGTTCTCTTTCTCCTTCTCTTTGGTTTTCACAAAAATGAATGCTATTATGGAAAAAAAAAGAAAGAAACAAAACTAAACTTCCTATTGCTTTAGGAATTTCATATAGAAGACAAAAATATTTTGTTAAGTCCTCAAAGGAAAAAGTAGAGTCAATGGACATTGTGGCAGTTTCTCTATCTAAGAGTTTAATGTAATTCAGTTCTTGCACTATCCTGTCTGTGACCATATCCTGGAAGTGGGAAAGCCCAATCAATTCAGAAAGTCAGCTTTATTTGTAAAATAAATAATAATTTAAAAGCCTCCAAGCCTGACTTTTGGACAGTAACATCTTTGTCTACTTCTCAAAGGCAACTTTCTGCTGGCTCCTGAGTGTGTCCTCAGACCCTGGAGAACCCTGGAGAAATAGATGAACCCCTGCTCTGTGCATGCTTTGTTTCATGGCCATGCAATTCCAGACTTTCCTGTATATTCTACTACACTGCTGCTGCTGACTGCAGACACAGTACACAGAAATTAACAGCTTTTTCACTCTCACTGTTAAAAGACTGACACCACAGCTTCTTAGAAACCTAATTAAAGGACAGCATGTTTTGTGTCTTGAGCCTTTTTACAGCAGCAATTTATACTGGGTCATCCTCCATCTCTGTGGGCTTCCTTTAGAACTACTGAGTGAGGATTACCTGGTTAATGCATCTGTGGTGGCTGCTGCTGCTTCCTCCACTTGATATACAAATAATTTATTATAACTATTGGGCAACCAATTCTACTCTGCCCATGTTTATTGGAAGCAAATTTATTATTCAATTTTCAATGAGTTTGAATCAGAAACTTTAGCAATGTATGTTCTCATAGCCTTAAATACAAGGATTCATAAAATCCATGAGCTTTTTTTTCAATCCATTTATGTTATAAGTGGGAATAAAATAAGTAAATTCCACATACCTCTGGAGAAGTCCTTACCTCTGGACCATTTTCTGCCTCACAAACAGGAAATCCAGAGAAGTCATTAAGAGATTTGCTACTTATTGTCTCTCCTAATGTATTAGTGTTGATCAAAATGAACTCTCTACCAACACTTTAATCAAGTCCTATGAGGAATACAAGCTATGAAAAACCAAATTTGTTTTCTCATTTATTTTGTGAAAGATTCTTGACAAAAATCAATTTATGCATAGAAGTCAAGTAGCTAGTCCTTACAAATCTTCCCAATAATGTCAGAGAAGTAAATGCAAATATTACTCAAAATTCTGTATGAAAGAAAATCTGAGACTGCACTCTCCATGAGAGTAAGATTGAACTGCCTGTGGTCCCTGAGAAAAAATCATATTTTTCTCAGTTGATAAGATTAAAAAAATTTTTCCAAATTCTATATTTTACATTTTCAGAAATATCTGTTCCTTTTACTTTCAAATTTTTTCATTTAGAAGAATCTGACCCTTGATCACTTGATCAATCACTTGAATTAAGCAGGATGAGGAATAGAGCTGGAAAAATCTTCCCCATCCACTTGGAGCATTTGAGATGTTGGTCGCACCTTTTTATTTCTGTACTCTCTTCTCTATTCTTCAGGCATCCTAGCTGACCTAAAACTGCCAGTCCTGAGCATCAAGAGCAACTAACAAGACTATTATTTTTTAGCTTTTATTTGCATGCACATCATGATTATCACTTGTGACAGAAGTCTCTCACTCTGTCTGTCCTTGCTGCATTTCTCCTTGGGACTCAGGTATGGCAGAGTTTTCTCAAGGCAGATTTCCATGAATGTCTGAATTCTCCAGTAATTTTCATTAATGACAAGTCACTAAAATTCTCAGGGTTCCTTGGAGCTTTATCAAAAAAAGAACTCAAAATGTTTCAGTGGCAGGTGGCATTAAAAAAATCAGATGTCATTACATGTAATGTAAATAAACACTATCATGTAAGGTAAATACCTATTGCCATTGTTGGCAGAGTGCTGAACATAGTATATAGTGAAAAATTTCAGTTTTAATTCTGATCTTGCCCATGAGAACTGTTTGATTTAGTAAATTGCCAGGAATGCATGGATCAAGGTTCGTCTGGAATGTCGCTGACTGATCTGAATTAATTTGTCTCATGTGAAGAAAATTGAGGAATTCATGTTAAAAAGAGGATCAAAACAGAACAAATTTAAGAAATTCCTCTTTTTCTCCACTAAGTTCAGGATGGGGTTTGGGATAATTAACTCAGACCTGAACAACAGAATTTTAGCTACCGACAGTTTGACAAAATGATTCCCCTTGATACAGTGGAGCAGTTTGTAGAAGATATGACTCAGATTTCCATTTTCCAGCCTCACTGGGAGTACCTAATCAGCTCATTTCAGCTTGCTTAGCACCTCTTCCATCCCCAGCCAAGAGCTGCCTAATATTCCATTTATAAAACAGAAACTATAATTCCTGAAGTATAATTTTTGAAGTAATGATAACTAGAATACAAATTAAATATAAAATAGTTGGGAAAACTAATTATGTAAGTTCATAATGTGTTCATCTGTTTATGTAATATTTATAATGAAATCTAGGAAAACCATAATTTTTAGCTTAAAAAGTGAAGATTAAGATACTTTGAATAATAGCATAGAAGATGCAATATTTTTTCCAGGCTTTTGGCAGTACATATTTTTCAATTTTGCACCTTCATCTGAAATAGAAGTCCATGCTCCACCATTCCTAAAGGACATGGAATTCATTAATACTTGATAAACTTCCTTCTCTTTCACTGCCCTAGAGCTAAGCAGTAATTTCTGCCAACTCATTTCTGGTGACTTTAAAAGAAACATTGGTTATTTGTTGGGAGACAGCTCAAACACTTGGATTTCTGAGTTTGTCTCCCTGTTGGTGTGATTGATGATATTGATCCTAAAGGAGACACACTCAGTCTCTCGGATGTCTTTGAAGGGAGGGTGGAATCCAGCATTTGAGGATGCATGTGCTGTTACCAGCTTGTCTGGCTCTTTTGAACTATTTCCTTTCAGTCTGTGGGGAGACTTCTTGGATGTGTGACAATGCAAAGGTAAACTGTCTCTCAAAAAGTAAAATCAATTACTCTTGGGATTCTCATTTTCAATATTTTAGAAGACATTAACTTCAGCCAATTTTTTCCCCTCTTACTTTTTAAATATTTCATTCCCTGTGGCATCAGTTTAACTTTTCCAAATATTATTTAATCCAGAAGATTAAAGCAGGAGTTAGAGGTGAAATACTTGAAACCTGTCAGAGAAGATGCAATTAATTTCCAGTATATCACCATATGCTTATATAGTGTCAGGTACAACAAAAAAGAGAATTTGTGCTGGTAGGAACATATGTTTTAAATTGCTAAAATAATCAGCGTATGTAGCTCAGTAGGATTAGGTATATTCAAAGCTATTTATCAAACACATGACAAAACTCACACTAAAACCATATTTACCCAGGAAGAAATGCAAATTACTGTCACTCCATTCAAAGATATGTGATAAAGTTCAACATCTGACATTCTAAATAATTTTGTAGATAGTCCTGTAGTGGAGAATTTGTGCTAGATTCAGTTGATAGTTCATCATTCTCTGGGAGTAGAAAAATTTAGTTAATAGATTATTTTGTTTTGGTTTGGTTTTTTAATATGGATACGAAACCAGGGTCCTCATAAGACAGGAAAGCTGGACAGGACAGAATGCACGTGGAACAAATATGGTTAATGCTACGTTCTCCCATTATTAGAGAGAAGATGGCAGTTTATATACACTTCCATATAGTTTACAGATTACAAAGGCACTCATTGGCAAGCCAACATTTTCTTTACCTTAAGGTGGCCTAAACCTCACACTATAAACCTATACTACTTCACACCCAGACAGCCCAGTGCTCCCCATCACACCTTAACGTCATTTCTAACTGCACCACAACTAATTTCTTATTGTGTCAAAGGCTTCCAGGCCTCACAAAGCCACTTATCAGGGGCCCAGTCTGAGGGGTAGCTCAATTCTCACTCCAAATATAAATCATGCCCTCTGTCTCAGAAATTCTGCAACATGGATATTTTGAAAAAATTTCAAATAGATTTAAAATTTAAATTGAACTTAACAGGTGATGGGTTTGGGACCATTTCTCTAATTCTAGAACAGCAAAAATATCTTAAAGGCCTGCTATAGCAAAACCAGAATTGTTCCTATGTCCCTGTCATGTTTACATGTGTACTGTCTAATTTACTTTAGTTAAAATGCCAACTTTCAATGGCATTATCTTGAATATTTATTCATAAAACTAGCCTGAAACAAAAAAAAAAAACCTGCTCATATTAAGTCAGGAAAGCTCTGATTTATAAACAGCTAATTTTTTACTTGTTAGAAGGATTCAATATATTTTGTTTACAACCCAAAGCTACTTTAATATGGAAATTAAGCCATATTACTTCATGACATGTGCATTTATTCCATGACCTGTTTGTTTTTTCATAGAGTATTTATCATGAAATCTAGGGAAAAAACCTCACAAATGCTTTGGTAATCTCAATAAAGTTCAAGCATAACCAAAGTCACAGGGCAATGATTTGAGCAAGAAACACTTTAAAACAAAATATTATTTTGGTTGAAAGCTTTCAAGTGATGAAGAATCTGCCATATCCCATGACACTTATTCCAATTATGTGACCAATGAGCTGATATAGTAAATAATTGTTCTGTTTGCTATTCACAGAATGCTCTCCCTAAAAATAAACACAACACACAAAATGTTTTAAAAAATAAGGTACAATTTATACTTCAACATTTTAAACATGTCATATGCCTTTTTCATTAGAGAAGAAGCTATTTAGCCTTGGAAAAGTCAGTCTGGTCAATTCAGTCTCTCAAATCTAATGGTCTTTTTGAAAATTCTGATAGTTGATATTTAACGAACTTTCTGTGATCAGTAATTGAGTTTCCTCATTTTATGGATGATACAATGACATAAGCCTTGCTCTTTTCCAAGCAGAAAAAAAATCATTCAAAACTGTCCTTAGAAGTGACATTTTTACCATAATTTTTGAATATTTATTATACTATGCTTTATTTATTTTCTATGCATTTCAAATATATCTCTGTAATTCACATAGGATCCTGAAATATTTGGCTAATTGGTATTTAATCCAGATAAACAGGCAAATGCATCTTGATGGTTTTGCTTTTTCAAATCATCATTCACAAATATAAAAGCCACAACAATGCATTTAATATTTGTTTAGTAAATTAATCTCACAAAATAATAGCCCAGAAATTCTTTCATGGTAACAGTAATTTTAAATCGCTGTGTATCTTCAAAGCCTGCCTCTAGGTAATGCACCTCAGGAATATATCTGTTTGTAAGAGGGACAGGAGTCTCCCAAATACATATTCCAGTCATGGAGCAAGAACATGCCCATGCTTCTGCTTGACAGGATAAGCAGCTGGGATGCAGCAAGCTTCATTTTGTCAGAAAGAAATTAGCTATAAAAAAAGTAAAATCAAATATAGGATTCTTAATACTATGTTGTCTCATTTTGAAATTTAGTCAAGTACAATGAAATAAATTAAATGTAAGAAGCTTAACTAAAAAGCAAACAGAAAATCAGGCATTGCAAAATATTTCCTTGTGGAGGAAGTAAAACACGCAGCAATACTTCATGAGATCAGTCAATGATGTACAAATTTCTACAAACAAACAACCCTATCAGCAGTCCAAGTCCCTTGCTGTCCCAGTTGTGACAAGAGAAGTTGAACCTTCAAGTTATAGATTTTCATTAAGTGACAAAAGAAAGCAATCAAAAATCCACAAAGTATCATGCCTAACTTGCCTTACATAGTTGCATTTAGGTTTTTTTTCTCTGCATTTCAAAAATAACATTCTTTCTTGAGGTCAGAGAACTCAATATTTCTCAAGGAGTTCCACTTTTCACACAGAGTGTCTCTGCAACACTCTGCCAATTGGACAATTTTCTTCAAGAGAGATGAACAAAAATATTCTAATACTCATCAAGCATTTGTATGTTATACCACGATGCTCCAGCCCACTTTTTTTGATGTACTAAATATGTTGAAATAGGGCCCCACAGAAGTTTTAATGCTGAATAACCATAGATCCTACCTCAATAGTCAAGAGAAGACCAGAGACTTCTAAATTTAGTCTGGATTTGTTTGCATTAAGTGTGAAGTACTGACCGGTAGAATCAGTTTAGGATTTGTACATGGGAAATGGAGTTTGCTGTTTTCCCTAAAGAAAACCTCAGAGCATCTCCATAGCAGAATGCACTTGTCATCCTACAATACTGATCAAATAAAAACAGATATTACTACACAAAGCAAGCCAAACCAAGAAAGTACCCCTTTCAAAAATTTTGATCCTTCTCAAGGAGTAAAAGGGTCACAGATTACTTAAAAGACTGTAATAGCTTTTTCATTGTACTTAGAATGCTCTAAGACAGAGAACAAAAGTCCAAACTCCTACCACCTTTCTGGATGATTTAGTCAAAAAAAAATTATCCTTTTCCACTTACTCATGTGTAATGACATTTATGTCAAAAAGAGGCTTTACTTAATTTCCAATGAATGTGAAAAAGGAAGTGAGATTTTTAGAAAATGTTAAAAAATCTAAAAATACAGTTGGTAATTTGCAAAATGTAAGCAAGTCATGGTTGAAGTTAGCCCTGTATACTCACAATAACTCATAGTTTTCATCTTTCCAACAGAAATATAAAGAGTGAAATATGTTTTTCATCCTCTGATATTATTTCTTTCTGTCTCAGACCTTCTAAATTGCTGGATTTCCACACCTGAAAGTTAAGACTCAGGAGAAACAATTTTTAATTCAAGGTTCCTATGATCTGAATAGCAAATTTCAGAATATCTCAAATTCTAGATTAATTAACCACTTCCTTGTCAAAAGCCCTTGTTTGGTTAGAGTACCTCCTTTTGGCCTGACATATTTTTTATTTTCAGACTCAGTGGAGGAATGATCAATGTTGTTGATCAAAGCTATGAGTTCTGAACAAAAGCATACATGGGCTTTCAAGTACTGGTACAAAAACATCTGGGGTGCAAGGTTACCTTTGCATGAATTGGATGCTCATTCTTCCTGTGTCCCCTCCTCTCTGTGATGCCTTGTGAAACAAAAAGTGGAGCTGCCACGCATGACTTCAACCAAGCAGCACCCCAATACCCAGATGCTTCTTTGGCTCATTTCTGAAAAAAAAATTATGAACAAAACCTGCAAATGAGGGAGTTCCCAGTGTATCATGGGCAAAAGGTAAACATATTCATGACTGGATCACATTCATATCTGTGTTCTTGAACCAAGAAGTTACAAGGATTCCAGTCAGATCCATCTTTTTCCCTGCTTCAGGGTCCTTAGTGACAAGTGTTATGTGAAAGTTTGACAATCTGGCCATTTATGGACTAAAGAGCTGCATTTCAGAGGGCTCCTTTAAAGCCCATATTGAATTGCAAAGATTCCCTTGAAAAATGCTACAGGAGTTTGTGGCAACCACATTTCTCTCTCTGTCAGGATTTTTCATAGAGGTGCACAGAGAGAAAGAAAGAGAAAACAATTTCAATTTCTGCTCCTTGCTTTTCTCATGTGGAATGTGTTGGAGAATTGTTTACCTGGGGTGATTGCTTGTTTGGATTCTGGTCAGCTTGAACCTGATGGCCAATCCAATCCACCTGTGTCTGGACTTGCAAGAACAGGGTCACGAGTTGTTAGTTAGGTATGGTAGTTTGAAAAGTAGGTATGTAGTTTTAGTAGCTTCCTTTATATAGTATATTAATGTATTTTAGCATATTTATAATAAAGAAATCATTCAGCCTTCTGAACTGAGTCAGACATCATCATTTATTCCCATCGGGTTCGCCTGCATTTGCAATAGGAGTTTCCCACAAGCTCTATTCTTGTTCAGCTGCTTCCCAAAACAGTTTCTTTTCAGAAGATCAGTGTCTTTATTGGTATAATTTCTGAACATGGTTCCTGTAGGTCTTGCATTGAAATAAGATATCAAGATCTGCTACTGGTATTTACATGGACCTTACCCTGACAATTAACCCTCTTTATTCTCCAGGGCAAAGGGCCTAAAGACTAAAATAATTGCTAACTTCAGAAAAGGTAATTTTTTTCCATAGTCTGTGTCAAAAAAAAAAAAAAAAGGGAAACTTTGAAAGGCTATTTTTGAAAATTTCTTCTCCCACAGAGTGGAAGTCTCTGACAACCTCTTCAGGGTTGACAGATGCCAATATCTCAAAGGCAGTTGCTGAGTTTTGATTTGTGAGAAACTGAATGTGTTTGCAACTTGGAAGGCTGAAACCAGAGCTGTAAAGCAGTGGAGCTTCTCCTGGCCTTGATCTGTCCCAGTTTTTATGGGTAGAGCAGCTGTGTAAGAGGTGCTCCCTTAGCTGTGGGGCACAAGGGGAGGAAGCTTGTGTGGGACTACAGAGATGTTGGGGAAAGGCCATGCAGGACTCCCTCATGGGTGAGTCTCATTTCTCCAAGTGTTGGATCCAGGATTTATTTCTAATTGATGCCAGAGAAATAGACAGAAACATTATTAACTATCCCTATCCATACTCTGAGAGATCTGTGCCCCCTTCACAAGAGCTAGAATAATACAAGTTGCCATAAACCTATCAGAAACAGAGGAAGCATAAAAGAAAGGAAGTGCAGTATAAGCATGAAAAGTGGTGTCATCATCATAATGCTGAGGAAAGGAAGATGAGATTCAGCAAAAGAAATTTCTGGATGAATTTTTATTAGTTTTATATATGTATTTATTTTTATTGACTGTGTGAGGATAAAATTTCTGTGAGACATACAATATACAGAATTCAGTCTTTCACAAATCCTCATGCAGAAAATTCTACCTACAAAAACATTACACTAATGAAAGGAAGTCCTTGGAGAGAAGCTGTTTAAATAATTAAAGTATCTGGTATGGTTAAGAAATTAGTTCTGCTGCAACTTGCCATTTATTTTTCACCTATTCAAAGCAATCAGACATTTGAAAGAAATTACTTTGAAAAGCTTAAACGTGAAGAATTTATAAAAATTATCATTAGTAAGGTAATATTAAATTTATGAATGTTTCTCTCATAACAGCAATCATGGAAAAAGATAAATACTTCCAGGTGATGAAATTAGTAGGGTAGATTCTCAAAATGGATGAAAGAGTACCTGATAATAAAGATATTTGACAGCATAAACAGAGTCTCACAGGGACTTTCACGTTAAGTCCATAGTTTTCCTCTTGTAACTACAGCTAAAGGAAAAAACAGATTATTTTTTATGTGACTACATCTGATTGGCAGTAATATGTGAGGAGATCAAAAAAGAATATCTTTCTCTTGTAGCAATTTAATAACGCAGAGCCTGACACAGGCTTGTTCCAATATATCAGATGGTTCTCAGAACTGGATTGAGCCTTATTAGCAGAATTGGCATGTGAATCCACTGGATAACTGAGAATGAGAGAGCTGCTCAGACCTTTTTTACTTACTGGTTCTTCTTTGCCTCATGCCCCACAAGCAGATCTGATATGTGAAAGAAAATATGTAGTACTACTGCTGTAGTACTAGATATTTATATGAGTATTACTACTGTAGTACTGCATTAAGTTCCTCTCGTTTTGAAGTGGAGATAGCAATACATAGGGTCCTGATGAAAGGAAAGAAACTTACTGGAACTCCTTTTGTTTCTGTGAACAACATAAAGATTTAAAACATTCTTCCCATTCTTATCTAGAGCAGAAAAAAATCCTGTAATTGAAAAAGTGCAAAAATAGGAAGTGGAGTAAGAATATGCTCTGCACTATTACAGGCAAATTTCAACACAATGAGGTCATTAAAAAAATTTCTTTCTGCTGCTCCCAAAGGAAATTATTCTATAGGATAATGCAAAATATTTAGAAATTGAAAAGGCTACACCAAGGATCACCAAGATGACTGACTGTTTTCAGTTGGGATCCTGTATGACTTTTGCATCTTACAGTACAGAAAACCTGCACTATGGCCTTTTATGGTGTCTGCATATAGTTTTGTATTGTGCTCACTTTGGGTGTACTAAATACTCATTAAAACCATTACAGAACTTGTGCCAAAAATTCCTATCATGGAACATACTGAGGACATAACTACTGAATACAGAAATACACACAACCTGTGTGGTTTTATTTATATTTTCAAGCAGTTATTTTTCTACCATTTTATGTAGTTCATATTCTTTTTGTTGCTATTGCAGCTCTTTTGAGAGTTAGGGATTTCTCATTTTCATATGAAAGGGCCTTTCCCATATTTCTCATGGAATTAACATGAAAATCTAGTGTGTACATCTCAAGGTGACAAAGATGACACATATCAAGCTCACAAATTGGGAGGTTGCCTGTATTTGCTGTTTCATTAGGAAATATAGGCAGTAAAATTATTTGTTTGCAGTGGTACCATGTACTTTCCTTGCAGTTTTGTAAAGCTGGAAATTCATCTTGCCTAGTAATTACTGCCTAGGAGCTGGAGTCAGGAATTATCTTTGTGTTTATTTGTTCTCATCTGTATCACTGACTCTGTTACATTAAGATAAGTAGTTTAATCCGTGTACTGTTTCACAGTGTAAAATATTACTTTGTTTCACAGCACCATTGCACAATGTAAGCATTGTCTGCAACACACTCTATATCCCTTATCTAACTGATAGAGAAGTATGAATATGATGTGCTAAGAAATTAATTTGTATATTCACTTCGTTACACAAGTGAGGACAGTTCTTCTGTAAGTAGTTTCTCCATTCCTTCAAGACCTGATTTTTTTTCCTCTGATGAAGTAGCTCATTCTCCTTTCAGCTATTTTTTATAGTATTAATATATTCTATAATTTGAATGTTTATAATTTGTGACCAGTGTTAAGATCTTAAATTCATTCAGAATTTTCTGGTACTTTGCCTTTAGTTTTCGGTTTTACATTCTCAAGATTGCAAATCATTGTATGCATTCTTCTAATAAAATTTGCCACAAAGCTGATCAAAGGATTGGAGTATTTCTGCTATGGAGATAGGCTGAGAAGGTTGGAATTGGATTTAAATGGGTTTTTTTCTCACTGGAAATAGGAAACAAGATGGATAAATTCACTGACAAAAAATTTTAAAAGTTAAAATGACATAGTATTTTAATAAGATACTAGGAAAAAAATTGAATCCAACATGGAGTTGTTTAAGCTAAGAAGAATGGACAAACCCATTGTAATATATAGTATTTTTTCACATCACTCATTCATTAAGTACCTTATAAAGCTAATTACTACCTAATTTATTGTAGACTGAATAGCAGGAAATCACTGCTCTCCTATGTAATATAGCAGATAATCCATTAAGGAGCACAGGGATATGAGGCCAGCAGGAACCTCTGTGAAAAATTATCTTATGTCCTGGAAACATGTTGGCTGTTCAGAGGTGTGTCCTAGTCCAATCACAAATTCCAGTTGCAAAACACATTTGTGATACTGCAGAGCTGTGAAAGACTTCTGTGTCATTAGAGATGGACAATTTGTTGTCCTTTCCCTCGTGCTGCTGTTCATGATAAGCACAGACCCAGAGCCAGGCTGCAGCACAGATGCAGAACCAAGGCAGTTCAGTTATTGAGTTGACAGATTAACCTGTCAGTCATGTTCCCTGGTCATGCTGCAGCCTTTTCATTACAGCTGATGTTCAGAGGTCTCTGTCTTCTTCCCAGTTACCATTCCCAGGAATTATAAGAAAAGAACTAATCTGAGAATTGTGAGGGGTTTTTTTTCCTTTTTTTTTTTTATTTTTGGACACTGGCTAAGAGATTTATCTAGGACACAAACATATACCCAGTCAGCATGGTCATATAAACTTACTTTCTCTAGGAAATCAATCTCAAAATAGAAATAAACATGAAGGCTAAATTGCTACAGTAAGTTATAGAATAACCTTGATTCTCTGTCATTCAGGCTCGTGGTGATCCCAACAGAGAACAACTGTACAGAAATGCTCTAACTACAGACTCAATCTGAAGGAAAGCAGAAAACTTTTCTTGATTCATGGTTGTGTTATGTCTGCCTAAGAACAGCCCCCAATATTTTCATATGTCCATTTTATTTCTGTAGTAGATTATAAAAGAAAAACCTGAGCTATCTTGTAATACATGGAACTGATGCTGATATTTTTTCTCCTCACTCACCAAAGGCAGGACATGAGGAAGTTAGATTTGATATTAGGACACAAAGTGGGTGCTCTCATTGGACAGGATAAAGGTGGTCAAACACACAAACAAAGAACAGGTCAGATGTCTTTTCTGTGTGGATTTGGTTCTGAGTGAATGAGAATATTTTTTGAGCCTTTTTAACCATCCTTTGCTCTGATTCTGTGAAGCAGAAGCAGTTAGTTCTTACCATTAGTGACAAGATCCTGAGAAATTCTATCAGATTCCTTTTCCAGACTTGCTTTTCCAATGTCTCACACATAAAACTCCATCATGCTGATTAAAAAATAATTGTCCTCATTTGATAATCAGCCTGGTGAGCCATTTGAAATTCAATCCTGTTATTGCTACACCAAGAAATTTTTTAACTATTCACCAAGAAATTAAAGTACAGAAAAAATTGAGCAAATCAGAGCATTGACACAGATATTAGCCTGTCTCATACAGGCATCAGTATAATTTTCTTCAAAGGGAAGTACAAGAAATCTTGTAGGGAGCTGGCATGAAGACATGCTTTCAGCCATCCTTTTCTGATTTTCTCTTAATCCTTTGCAACCTAAATGTGGGCATTCTCAATAGCTATGCAAATCCTTAACTTTTCTTACAAACCTGCTAGTCTTAGCATTCACAGCAATGAGTTCTAAAAGTTGATTTTGCACTGTTAGGATATATTTTCTTACAGCTTTGAGTATTCCTGTCAGTGCTATTCAATCTCTATTTAGCTTTTAATTTGTTTGAATTGTGTTTGTTTTGGTTTATTTTTTTTAATTTTGAAAAGAAACAAATATAAAATCAAATCATTCAAACACCCTATAGATCCTTCTTTTCCTCATTTTTACTCCAGACTGTATGAAATGAGCACCCTTCACATTTCCATTCTATCTTTACAGAAATTGTATGTTCCTGTGGTGGGTCTAAATGCTAAACTCCGACCCAGCCACTCCCTCACTCCCCCTTCTCGGCAGAACAGGAGCAGACACTATGGACAAGCAGGAGAGAGAAAGCTCATGGGTTAAGATAAAGAGAGGGATTGTTTAGCAATTACTGGCAAACCAGACTTGGGGAAAATTAATTTCATTTATTGGCAATTGAAATACATTCATTCCTTCACTCCAGACTGCTCTATCCCCAGCCCAGACAGCACAGAGAGGATGAAGAAGAGATTGTCTTCAGTTCATAGTGATATCTCTTTGTCACTCCCCTTACTCTGCCATGGGCTCTGCAGGCTTCAGTCCTGCAGGAGATCTGCTCCAGCATGGGTTTGCCATGGGCTGCAGAGAATATCTGCCCACCTCCTGGAGTGCTTTCTCCTCCCTCTTCTCTGATCTCAGTGATCTCTGTCATTTTTCACTCTTTCAATCTGTCCTCTTTTCTCTGTTGTTAGTTTTGGGGGTTTTTATTCCCTTTTTAAAACCTGTTTTCACTTACATTACTCAAACCTCCCTGACAGGATAGGTTTGACTTACAGTAAGTTCCTTGACACTGGACAGCTGGATAGCTGGACATTGAGGAAACTGATCTGTGAGAGGCCCCCCCTGCAGCTGCTCCTCTTCCCTCACTAAAACTTTGCCATCTACCCCCATGAATGTCATCAGTTACTCTTCAGTGGGTTGCTGATTATAGACTGTTCACTCTGAATGTAAATTATTTGGCATCTTCCTGCCTTTTATGACAGCCACTTGAAACCTTATGCACAGGCAGGGAGAATTTAAAATTCCCCAACATAATCGAGACAGTCACATGTAGCTGGTAAATATTCCTCAATGCAAAACAGAGCTGTCCACAGACTGAAAAGGGTAAACAGGAAAATTTTCAGAGAATGCAGCAGGACTGCAGTGAATGTTTCCAATGCTGTTCAGGGAAAATTCTCTTCAGTAAGATAAGACATGAGAAAAGCCATATCAAAGATGTCTATGGTGCAAGAGAAAAGAATATGACAGTCCCTAAAAGACATAGGTACACAAAATCCCATACACAGACATAGCTAGGAGAATTCTGGGAAAAGCAGAATTCTGGGACAGAGAAATGGGCATGGTAATAAATGAAACATAAATTGTTATACTGAATCTGGATACTCAGTCTTCTGCACAGGCAGATAAGGAACTCCCATAACAGGAAATTATGCAATAGATCCTCTCTGGGGATGTTTCTTCGTAACTCCATGAAAAATACTCGAGATCAGTGTTCTGGAGAAAAAAAAGTTTATAAACCATTTCTGAGCAGTGTCAACACAGATATTATTGACAGATCTAATCATGTTTCATTTTTCCTTAAAATATTCTCAGGTAACAGCTACTAGAATTTACTATTACCTTATATTTTCTGAAAATCAGAGTGTTTTTACTCCATATATTAAGTTCCTTTTGAGTATCTTCAGCTATCTACAAAAAATCTTGGTAATTTAAAAAAGGACTTAGTTATGTCATTCTAGAAAAGTCACAAGATAGCATTCTGTGGCTGATGCAACTCCAGCATTTATTTTTAAACTCAAGGTTCAAAATATGTGCCTTCAAATACAATAGAAAATTATGTTCTATTTCCCTATAAAATCTAAACTCTTTTATTTCTTTTACTACATTTATCATAGTTCTTCTGACTAGAAGTATTATCAGACATGATATTTGTGAGGTAGCATTTAATTCCCTTTTTCACATTTCACTCAACCTGAAAACAGTATTCAGAGTTTCAGCGATGGGCAGAAGCCTTCATTATTTTCACTATTTCAGTCAATTAACATAATTTACAAAACAGAATCGCTTTCCTGTAATAATAAACTCCATAGCACCTTCAATTCCCATTTCATTTCCCAAATTTGCTGACTGCAGTTGCCCTCCCCCCCACCCACCTGGCCAATTCCCCTGCTCTAAGCTGTATTTTGGCTTCAATAGCTTTCATAGGCAAGATGCATTTTGAATTTCCAAACTAAAGGCAATTTGTTCTCTTTTGCTATACATATAGATTAAACAACTTAAATCCTTTTATCACACTGATGCATGATCAGTCAGCAGAAGCCATTCTTGAGGCAGAACTCATCTAAGAAAACACCTGTAAAAGGAAGAAATTCAGTGATACATTAGCACTGAGGATTTTGCCCTAAAAAATAAGTGAAAATGTGAAATGCATTGAAAAATGCATTTTATGATATCAGGTTAAGAAGCAACCAAGAGCTCCTCAAAAGAAAAAGAAGATGTAAGGTTGTCTTTACATAGCATAATACCTCTGCTGCTTACATTTGCAGAAGGAGAAATTTTGTTACATATCTTTTCTGGCAGGCACAGCTGCACAGAAGACAAGTCTATAAGAGAGAAATACAGAAGTGAATTTGATAAAACAGAAAACCCTAGCAAATATTTAGCTGTAGCAAAGGAGACATATAATCAGACCTCCTCCCAAGAAAAGGTCAGATACAAGATGAAGACATATGAATTGTTTACCTCCTGAGAAAAATGTAATAAAACAATCTAATTTCTTATAAAGCTGCAATGTTGTTACAGCATGAAAGTCTGAGAAAATACCTGAAGCAAATCTACTGTGGTCAAGATTTTACCTCTTCCCATCACTTTTCAGAGGCTCTACGACAACTACGATTAGCACTGGACACCAGGAATCATATCACCTTCCCACCTACACCCATATGTGTAGGAGATTTTAGTCTCTTTACTCTTGTTTTCAGAGTACTGTTTGTATGAACTGCATTTACATAAAAATTGGGAGTAGGGGTGTACTGGGAAGATCCAGTTAGGATGGTATCACTGTCATGAATCAGTTTTATTCCAAACCTTACTGTGATACAGAACACAGATACAAATGACATTATTTTTAAAATGAGCTTTCTCCAGAGCTGGCCTTCAGGAGAGCTGTGCATCTGTCACACAAGAAGAAATTACAGGGTTCTTATGCAGTGCCTCCTAACAACCAGGGCAGCAGTAGTGGAAGAACATTTCTTCCTGAAACTTATCCTCATCAGAAAGAAAGTCTGCAAAATTCTGAACATTTATCATCCTTTGACAGAATAATGAGTGAAGCTGTCATATTCATATTTCACAAACATTTGTTGCCAAGTCACAATGATGAAAGTTATTCCACTAGGGAATGCCTCACATTTTGTGTGTTGAATTCAAGCCAACAACTGGAGCCAAGTCTAACTATTTTTAGATTTTTAAAAGTGAATTCTACTTCTGCAAGTATTGTCAAATGTGTGAGAAATGCAGGCTAAGTAAATAATTTCTCATTTTTATTAAATGCTGTCGTGTTTCTGGCTGTTAAACTGCTCTTTTATGCAATTTTCTTGTGATAAACTGAAAGGACTCTGCTAGTGGAAAGTTGTCCAGAACCAGCAACAGAAAGTTTAGGATGGGACATTCTTTGAGAGGTGATGGGATAAGAATAATCCCTGATTATTTTAAACTTCTACCTTTACAAAGATTATCAAACACCACAAAGAATTTCACTATGGGTAAATTTTGGTTACATTTCTTCTCCACTATTTTGTAAGGCATTAGATGTTATAACTTACAAAAATGTTCTAAGGGTCAATATATGGGATTGAAGTAAAATTCTAACATTTTAGTTAAAATGTAGCCTTAATTAATATTAAGAATATATTTACTTTTGTATTTAGATTAATTTAATTTATTATCATAATTTTTAATAATTTTAATCAATCATAAAGATAAAAATGTTATATTAAGAATTTAGACAGAAGTCTGCCAGAGAAAAATTCTCCATTAAAAAACATGAACCATACAAGATAGTATGTGATGTCCCAAGCTCACAAACTCCCAAGGGCTCTGGAGGATACCTGCTCTGCTCTGCTTTGCTGATGCAGTGGTACAGAACCTGTACTGTTGAATAGCATCTGAGGCAGCAAGTAGCATCAGCTAATTAATTTAGATGACAATCTGGGCAAATTGGAATGCCCATGGGGATTATTTGCTTTCACTGTGAGAAATAAATCTGATTTTGTACTCTCAATATAAAAGGAAAAGCTTAGGAAAATGTGTGAAATTGTGTGATATTTCCAAATGTTGGTTATTGATGAATAATAAAACTATCACTAATTTTATGAGGAAGACTTGATTGACTGTGGACACACAGTTTTCTTCCATACCCTTATGCATTTTCCACATCTATGCCATAAAGTTTATTTAACAAAATGCTCACAAGTTCTCAAAAAATTGCTAGCCTTAGAAAAATGTATTAGTCAAAAATATGAATAAGAATGACATCTGGGTGAACACATCAAAATGAGGCTAAAGTGATAAGCAGAGGAGTAGAGCTGCTCCTTGTATAAAGTGCTTTGTCTTCACTGAATCCCATTTTCTACCCTTTGTATTATGCATTAAGGTTTACAAGACTAATCTGATGGGCATTGTCTCTTTTTGACTTCATATCAGCTCATGCAACTGTTATCAGTATTGGCATTGAAAAAATGGGAAGAAATCTCTATTACTTGTTTTTAGAAGAACAGACCTTAAAGAATTTGTTATGTTAATCATGAACCACAGTAATTTCATGCTCAGGATTTTATCTGTTTCAGTTTCCAATCTTCATTAGTTTTCAGATAGAAAAAAATAACAAGAACAATCCTGTGTTCTTTGTTTACTCACATTTTCTATTCTTTTCTGAGGAAATATTCATACATAAAAATGGAAAGAGCAAAACTTTAGGTGCAGCTAATCTGGCTCTGACTGAGTCAGAGTAGTTTTAAATGTTGGGTTTATGTTAATAATTCCTCATTTTCCTTGATCTACAAAAAACTCTATGCTCTACTAGGGAATATTGCAGTTAAATTCACTGCCATGTAATTATCTTGACCTTAATTATATGAACTCTGTTATTCCTCACAAACCAATTGGTCTCCAACACCACCATTATTTTGATATTCATTTTTCTTAAAAATAGCTGCTAATATTCTATTGATATCTCTCCCCACATGCTTTTGTACCTCTGACTACTTTATTCTTCTTACACTATAATTTCTTACCGAATTTTAGGAGAAATAAAGTCACTCCTCATAGGTGCACAAGGTATACTGTATTTGATGTTGTTCACAGCACTTATGCCAATCCTTTCTTTCCACTTCCCCTCATCATGACCACTCCCTTCTCTTTTTAGCTTTCTTAGGAATTGTTACACAAAATGTTCTGCCAGTATTTGAAAATGTGTCTGTATATATAGACAGAGAGTGAGTGAAAGAGATCACAGAAAAATATCTTAGTAAGCATTTCAGCCTTCTCCTTGGCATCTGTTATTTGCATTCTTTTCTTGGAAGGATAATATGTTCATCTAGCAGAATATGATTGATTAACAGAGCAGAAGGGATATTCTGTGTGTGTCAGTACTTGGAAATGCCATAGTCTGTATCTATTCTCTTGCTAGTTCCTTTTCTCACATGGCTTAATGCAAAAAAATCTTTGCAATGCCCAGTCATATTCTCTCTGCTTTCATCATCATTCTGGAATGTTATCTTTATTTCATAGCATATTTATCTCATTTCAAATAGGATTCATTATATAACCAATGGAAAAATATGTACATATCATTTTGAAAAATATCTTTGTATAAAAGGTCTTAAAACATTTTCTTATCAAGTTAGGATTGACTGGAAAAGTGAGATGAAGATGAAGATGAAGCTGATTTGTTCGTCAACAGAGTCAACATAGCACAAGTAGCAACAGAGAAAACTTCTTCAACTAAGCCATGAACATTGATCAGTCTCTGCCTAAAGATGTGCTTCCTTCAGGTTTTCTGAAATTTATTCTGAGTATTCTGGATCTATAAGAAATTTGCTACTAGTTGTTACTTAGTTTGACAGTTCTTGTATCATTTTCTCAGATTGACAGACTTGAAAACAAAGTATAAGTATATATGGATTATGAGCATGTTAATTCCCCTGAAAAAAAAATCACCACCATTCCCGTGTGGATATGTGCTTAATCCCAATTTACCTCATTCCTTCACTTAATATACTAGTGTTAATATTTATTTCCCTTTACCAAATACAACTTAAGTAACTCCTGGTTTTAATATAGTCATGTCTAAACTAAAAAAATATTAAAATTAGTGTTAGTTATTCTATTCACACTATGAGAGATTAGTGTGGGCCTACCTGCTATCCAGAGTCAAACATATCCTTTCCAACTAAAAACAAAAAAAAAAAATCAAATTGTAGTTAGTACGTGGTTAGTACATTCACTTTAAAATCTTTCTGGTTTCACCAGAAGTAAATAAAAATCTTAAATATAACAATTTTAAACTACTGTATTTCTTAGTTATATCTCTGATAAATCATTTATGGAGGGTTTATTTCCCTAGGGAAATGATAGCAACTCAGAATAAAATCTTAGGCTGTCAGCTGTGACTTCTTCAGTGTTTTTAGCATTGATTGTCAAAATCATGAGCTATTCATATAGTCCACACTATGGATTTAATTTATTTCACATGCACAGCTTGAAAATATAATTATTTACCACAATTGCTAGGTAAATTGGTAGGGAATTCACCTAATGTAAGCCAAGATAATTGTCCATATAACCATTGTGTTCCTGCTAAAGTCAGTGGAGAAATCAGAGGTTGATTCATCACCTCTGTCTTTCCTACATACCACAAGAGTGGGATGAAATCCTTTCCAATGTGCTTATCACTCTTGCCTGGTCTGCAACACCACTTGCTTACACAGTATAATGTCTTGTGGATCACCGAAACTGAGAGAAATTGTTTTAACTTTCACTCAACATGCCAGAAAAACAATATTTATATTGTTGAATGTGCTTTTGTGCATTTGTTTTGAATCCACAGCCCTTCCTCTCTCTGCAGTTTTGTTTTATTTGAAGAATAGGCTTGGATTACAACTGAAGCCAATGATATGTCACAAAAATCTCTGCTTGAATTTTGTGATATCTAGACTTTTTGTGTTTTGTCTCCACTAATTTTTGTTTTATCTTCCTGAATGCTCATAGAAACCAAGCAGCAATTACAAGTTTTATATGGATAAAAAATTGCTATTATGCCAAGGGACCATATTCCCAAAGTTCTTACAGCAACCCACTGATAGTACAGGATGGGTCTGGTCCTTCATAATATGTATCCCTTTTGCAATTAATTTTTCCAGTTGTTTAAAAACATCCAACCCTAAATTTTGAGTTATTTCTGAACATAGTACAAAATAGTTTCAGTCTGATTAAAGAGGATTAGACGCAAAAAAGAGAGGAGTGGAAAATTCCTAAATTTGCTTTCCTTTCCTTTTCTTTCTGATCCCATGTAGGGTTTTTCGCATGACGCCTGACCTCAAGGTGGATCCACTTTCCTGTTAAATTCAGTAGGAGGTGGTGGTGGTGAGATATATCCAATTACAGAATGAGCCTTTACCATCATGGCCCTTATCATGCAAACTGTAACTAAGCAACAGCTCACATTCCTCCTGTCAATAGTTTTTCAGGTTGATGTACTACTGAGACCTAAAGGAAACAAAAGTGTATGCACACATGTCTCAGAAAAAAGTCAAATAATTTCAACAGGAAAAATACTATTAGCCATCTAATATCTTGTTAGGATTCCAAAAGATAATTGAGACCTTTATTTTAATGGAAAACCAGTTAGATGGCTGCAAATATTGATTAACAAGTTAAACACAAAAAGCTTGAGACACACGCGAAGCAAAAGAAAAATATCTTTTCTAGCAAACAAGTACAAAGCACCTTCACCAAGCTGTAACCCACAGACAATATGTCACTGTCTGTCCAATGAAGGTGTCCTGCAGGCAAATCTACATCCAGCCACAGGTGGGTGTAACTGTAACTGGTGTTACAGCCACAGATGTCCCTTATAACTCAGTTAAGAACCTCTCTTGTGTTAATAATTCATATATAAAACCGAAAAAATAGAATTCTCTAGTGTTAAATTGATAAACCCCTAAGTTTTACTTCTGCTCTACTAATTAGCTGCAATTAATACATCTTTCTCAGCTCATTCTGTGTTATTTGGTATCTCTATCAGTGACTTGGATTAGATTGGAAAAGCACTTTTTGATAAAAAGTTGGAGATGACACAGAGGTCGAGGCTGTAATAAATAATGAAGATGAATTTCTGAAGAAGCAGCACTTTGCGGTCAACAGTTAGATGTAATGCTTTATTTAATATATGCAAATAGATTGTTAAATTAAATTTTTCATCTACAAAACCATTCAATTTGTAGGATGAAAAACCATTCTGGAAAGAAAAATCTTAGAGAACAATTTAAAAGCCCAGAAAACCTGAATTTGCATATGATTGCTTAGGACAACAGTTTTGACTGAGAGAGTGACCTCTCTATAAAATATAAGGCATTTTTCTTGATGTGGGTACCCCCGAGGAAAAAAAAAAGATTTTATTCATTTCATGGGCAGCAAAAATTAGAAATTATTTTGGAAATTATTTTGGGGATGAGGTACCAATGTCTTCAATTGAGACACTCAGACCTGCCTGAGTTTGCATTCGCAAGCAGTAGTATGCAAGTTGTGGAAATGAATCTGAAGAATAATGAAGTTAGTGCTGGGCACCAAACATCCACACTACAAATGGATGGCAGTTTTATCCAAAACCTCCAGTCTGGTCCTGTTTTTTGCTCATAAGTGACAGAGTCAAATCAAAAACTCCTCTGAAGCCTGAATCATCCGGATTTAGATCCATCTAGAGTCCAGTCTGTGCAATTAAAGGCTGTTTTATGGGAGAAGCCAGGAGTATTAAGTGGGGATGACAGCTTATTTCCTTCAAAAGAGCACTTTGTGTCAATTAAAACACATTTGGTGTATCTATAGAAACAAAGGCATGAAATAGCTTGATGCCTTTGCAAGAAGCCCCTGTGGACAAATCATTTGAAAGCAAGAGGTTCTAGTATATAATTCACCAAGGTAATTTGTCCAGTGCTTGGAAATTATAATTAGATAGGTACGAGATAGAAATCTGTCCATGTCACCTGTGAGTATAAATGACATACACACCAGTTGGAACAGCTTCTGCAGTGGATTCTCTAGCACTTAAAAAGTTTTAGCTGGGTCTTCTTAAAAAGTATTAATTTGGTCTTGTGACTGAATTCTCATCTCCACAAATACAGAAATGTTCAGTAAAACACTGACAAACAGGGTAGTCTTCAGAACCAAGGCTGTCCCAGGAGGTGACCAGAGGATGCAGTGAATGAGACTTCTGCTGCCATCTGTGTTGGAAAGTGTTTCCCTCTGTCATATCTGATGTACACATGTGTATGTGTGCTTTTGGGAATGCCAGCTCACCTTCTCTGCTGGTTGGAGCATGGAGCCCCACTTTTAAAGGCTCCCAGATTTGGCATCCCTAATAGTATAAGGCAGTTTCAAAAAAAAAAAAAAACAAGAAAAAAAAATTTAAAAAGAATACAAAATTAACTTTTAAAAAATGCAGTGTTGATTTTGACACACATTTTAAGGATATATGAAGAGGGTTCTTGTATTAATATCTTCCCTCCAGTTCAGGTCTGATGCCACACACTGCAGTAAAAAAAACCACTAAGCACCAACTGCTCAGAAATGAAGGTGGGAATTAGGATAGCTTAGATTTTCCAAAGGGATCTCAGTGTGATGTGAGCTGGTAATGTTTATGCAATCAAATATTGTAAAAAAATCCTATCAGTCCCTTATCCTCCCTTCCTTCCTTCCTTAGTTCTCTCTTATTTTCCCACTCTTGACCATAACCAAATAATGAATGTATAAAACCCTATAGTATATTTTTAAGAAGGATTACTTATTACCACAAACTCTTAGCTTGTACTTCTCTATTTTTGCTATTGTGTTCAGAACAGGCACTTATTATTTACAGGAAATTTACCCTAGTTTGTGTGATAAAACTCATTCTGACTACATATCATTTCTTGAGAAGATCTCAAAACAAATTTTTTGTTTCCTTTTAAGCTCCTCGTGAACATAACATGGGATTTTGTTAAAAGTCAGTGAAAAATTTGTTAAAGTTTTTCAAAAATCCAGTGACGTATATAAGGAACTTGTGCATTTTTCAAAGGCAAGAAATATATTTCAATACTCAGAATGTTCATCTAACAAAATTAACATGACATGTTTAAAAATTTAAAAAACCCCAACAAACACAACAAAAATGAAGAAGCAAACAACCAAGCACAACTAAAACAAAGAAACAAAGAAATAAAGATAACCAAGAATCCAAACACCTGATAAAACCAGACTTCAAGTTTTATTGTGGAGCTTTTCATCCTAAAAATACATTGAGGGGTTAGGAGGGGCAGGGCTGGTTTGTGTAGGTTCACAAATCATTTCTGTCAAAAGTACTTTGGTGAAGTCATTCCAACATTCTGCCACATCAATGAGTCATATCCCATAATGCTCAATGCTCAATGCATTTGCAATGTATATATGAAATAAATAATTTAACTTATTATTTTTATACTTTGCAGTTTTTTATTTTTCAAATCCAAAAGTCTGTGACTCTGCCTAACTTTGTTTCTACATACGTCATCATGGCAGAAAAAAATAGGGAGTAACAGACAGGATATAGTCTGAGCAAACTAAAACTGAGAAATACAAATAGAAAAAGGAAATTAAAATTTCATCCAACATGTATCACCCAGTCTCAAAACTTCACTGGGGTACATTAGAATTGCAAACTTAAGAGTCATGACATCTGTACCGTGGGCCAATTAATCATGATAAATAATAGATTGATTAAATCTGATTAGTTATACCAGTCTGAAGGAATACTGGGAAACTCCCAGAAATCTCCCATCTTTTCCAGTTTTCTTCTGATTTCTTTAGCCATATATGCGACACTTTTTCTATCTGAATACAAAGTTGCTTTATGTTGGAATTTTACTGAATGTAATGTGGAGTGACTGCTTGTCAAGATTATTGTTGGATGGTGGCACATCTCAGTTATTACTGCCATGAGGTTGGTTTTCACATTCTTTTGAGTACTTGGAATTTTCCTCAAGATATAAAAAAATGGGCCATTATCACAGCTTCTGTTATTGCATCTGGCACTATAACTACTGAAGCATCTCCATCAAGTTTCATCCAAAAATAGCAGAAAAAAGAATTATATCCAGTGGCTTTAGATGACTTTTTTTTGTCCTGTAGTTAAGAATAGAGATCCTGAGCTGGTAATCCAACGCTGAAGCACTGCACATCACCTCTGCACATACCTTCTGGATGCAACAGAGGAATGGTTGTGAAAACAGTCCAGAGGAGATATCTAAAGAACAGCAACACCTTTTTCATGTCATCTTTCTCCTCAGTGGCCTTCCCCTGCCACACCCTGCACAAACACAAGAAGAATGTATGACTGTGGCTCTGGGAAGAAAATGTCCCTTCTGCACAAGAGATTTTCTGTACAGCAGTTCAATGCTGAACATGCACTGCAAATGTGCTTCTTGAGGACCCTGGATGCATGAGGCTTGTTCTGGAGTTCTGTCTTATACATACATTGATACTGCAGCATCTGTGAAAGTCATAGGAATACACTGTACTCCTTGAAAGCTGTCTTATTGCACATGCATGGTGAATCCACCATTTGGTAGGAAAAGTATGCAACATACATCTATTTCATGAGACAAACACAAGGCATATGAAAGCAGACACTGCTGGTTGAAATGAATAGTGCTCAAAATAATAGCTATATATTTAAAGCTTAATATATATTAGGGACAAGAAAATTCTCATTTGATGGACTTTTTTGCAATTTTTTTTTAATCAATATATTCCAGAACACTGGTGCTCGTTCCATACTTTGACCAAAATTGAAAGAGTCTGCGAGGACAAGTTCTGGGGAAGTTCTGACTATGATTCTGTGAAATTAAGGTTTCCTCCTCAAAATGTATCCTGGATTGTTATAGGTGATGTTCACAATTTGTTTTATTGGTTTGTTCACTCTGTTGACTATGGTTCTGCACTTGTTGTGGCTGAAGAGCTGCCGAGGTGGGAAGGAGCCCCCTCGTTCTGCCTGTTTCATGCAGGCCCCACAGAGGGAGGTGTAAATTGTATTTTCCAGGAAGAAAGCCTGGGGGATGAGACAGTGAGGGTGGTCCTGCAGCAGAGAGATAATTATAGCAAACAGGGAATCTGGAGAATAAGACACTGGGAAATACTTGAGATGAAAAGATAAAACTTAATCTGTGCAAAGAAGAATATGGAACTTTAATCCAGGAATAAATAGACAAAACTTTCAGGGGACTTAAAAGGAGCAAGACTCAAGAGAGGAAGAGACCTCGGGGGTTGCAGCTGCCAAGGAAGCATGAAGAGCTCTTTAAGACCAAATGTATTCTCTCACCCAGAAAAACTGGAGATTTTTCTACTTAAAAATTATCTTTTCTAATAAAACTTAGCTTTGCTCTTGGAAAATGTTTTTAGTGGTTTTGGTCTTTTAAGAAAGAGAGGCAAGCAGATTTCTCTCAATTCTCTTGGGTGTTATCACTACCACAGAAAAGAAAGTTCAACACAATGGAAAAGATCAGGCTGTAATTTAGCACAGTTCCATGAACACAAGAAGTATTCACTTGACTTTCTATAAACCATTTGCCCACTTATGTTTCCCAAGAGGCATAGCATTACAGACATTATCCTGTGTGTTAGTGGTAGTGGAAAGTACAGCTGATCAGAAGTTAACTTTCCTGAGCAGAAATTAAACCTAGAAAAAGACTTGGGATGGTGTTTGTAATGTTTTGGATCGAGCAATTTTGAACCATTAAGTAGAATCTATTTGTTATTTTTAAAAAACAAATATGTTGAAATTTTGTAAACCAAATAACATGTAGGAAATGAAGGGATGTAAGACTAGAACAAAGTCCTGAAATCCCTTATTGGATGCAGAGAACTCAAATGGTTTCAGACTAGACCTTTTTTTGCAGCCAAAATGACAGTGGCAGAAGCTTCTCAGATAAGCAACTCAATTATATCAGGATTATCATAAGCCGGTCTTAATAAAACTAAAAATGAACTCATGTCAGCATAAAGCTGAGGAAAATGTCATTAAAGATCTTCCCAAAGACAGTTTAATTAATAAGCCAGGAAGTAAAGTTAGACTAAAAAAAAAAATTTGTGATCAATTTTACAGATAAATAATTGCAACTGTTCACATGTAATCCTTTGAATTTATAAAGCAAGTAGAACAGATTGATAGGATCTGTGACTGGTGGTAGACTTTTACTTACCAAGCAGCACATCCTTCATGAGTCAGCAGGCAGGTTTGATTCCAGGACAATGAAGCAAACTTGTTCAAATGGGCTTGAATAATTTCTTCAGAGTGCTGAGGAGGCTCTGTGAGAAAATTATGGGTTATCTCAAAGCAATGCATCTCCTGTGCTAACAGGTCCATCTTTCCTGGGAGATGGCAAAAGGAGCTGTTTCCCACTCATTCATAGGGAATGTATTTTCCAGGCTACAGAGCTGTCCTCCCTGCTCCCCCTTCCAGATAAGAGATGAACCTGGCCACTAAATCACCAAACTGAAATAGGTTTCTTATATGGGTGGAAAGCCACAAGACTAGAAACATGGACTGTAGGAGCAAGTGTCTTCAAGTCGAGATCATCAAAAAAAAAAAAAATGAAAAGAAAAAGAATAAATCTCAGTGAGGTCAATGGAATTACTTGTCCTTAAGTTCTGTAGGCCACTTTAAAAATCTCCCTGTGAATGTTTATGACCTAAATATCTGAAGTTAAGTATTCAAGCTGAAGAAGGGAAGTTTTAGGGATTTTTTTTGCAGCTCAAGCTCTTAACTAGAAATGTTATCACTTGATTTAAACAGACAGAGAAATACCCCACCTTCTTTGTTCTAACTCTGACAGACCAAGTGAAGCTTACCTGGGAGCAGGGGTGTGATTTACATATTGATCTCAAAGAGTACTTAGGATTTATTTGATTGTTCTTCTGACAGGTTAAGTACAGAAGGATAAAATAAGTGGGGCAAACATCTTTTAAGGTGGGATTTTGTTAACACCAATGCCTGACACTATTAAAACCTTACTAGATGACAGTATATTTTATCTGCACTAAGTTCTCCTTGGAAAGGAAAGTGAAGGAGGATGATAAAGAAGTGCTCTCCCAGAACAACTCTACTGAATTAATAAAACTGGTAGCTATGTAGCATCTCAATATAGTTGTTCATCTAACAGATAGAGGTAATGCTGCCAGAGAAGTGTGGTTGAAAATCATAACCAAACTCCTCACAGAAGTGTTAGCTACTTCTTGAAAAACAATTTTATTGTGGGGTCCCCCACAAACTACTGTCAGCATCAAAATCCCCTTGAATCAAGTACTCAGAGAAATCCGTATTCCCCAGGAAGACTCCAGATTAAGAGGGTTGAATGCAGGAAGGTGAGACACACATGTCTAATTTAAGACCTTCACTTTCCCCTTGTACAGTTTTTATTTATTCATTATTGGTAGAGAGATGCAAGATAGTGAAGGAAGTTTCAAAGAGAAGAGAACCAGTGCATGGAAGAGAGGAATATCCAAGTGAAAAACCTGAGACATCATGGAATCATAGACCTAGAGAATCATTTAGACAAAATTTTCTCCATGTAGAATCAAATGGGAGAGGCAGGGCACACCTAACCAGTGACTTATCCATTGCTTTAAATATCTACAGAGTAAATTGCCCTAACCCTATCACTTTAAAGCAACCAAGTACTTGCATCTACATGGACTGTGGAGGGCTATAGAAAAGGAAGGTTAGGCAAATTTTTTTGAATTTTATTTTTTCTTGTTAGGAGTTGAACCTGGAAGTGCTTAATTTCCTGATTTTTTAAGATTCATCTCTTGCTACTCTTTCTTTGCAATAATAAATTTGGATTTTTTTTTTCTTCTCTGAACAGAGTCTCAGGATGGAGATTTTCACAGACTAAATTTTTATTAGAAGAAATCCATATTTATTCTTACAGTTTTATGCCATATTGCCTATTTATGAACAATTCTTACATCCTTTACTCTCAATTTGGCCACTTCTGAGTCAGTTTTTTCTTTTTTTTTATATAATTCTACCCTCATAAATTAATTTGCTAAGTGACTCAGTAAGGAGTTGGTCAATGGTGTGATGAGTTTTTCCTTCAGTATGATAATTTATTCTCATGTGAGTGGCTTTAACTTAGCTGTGAGAACTCTGTGCAGCTGACTCTCCCTTTCCTCCTTTGCAGCTGCAGCTCAGTATTTCTGATGTTAGTGTGTACATCACCTCACTGCAGAATTGAAACTTTGTCATTTTGGGTGTGTTCAACATGCCAGTGATTTGTCTTCTCATGTTGTCCAATTTCACAGATAAGGTTTAATTGACTTCTATGGTTTGTAATGAACCACATTCAACAGGCCCAGGGCCCATCTGCAGAAAGCCAATTAAGAACAAAACGGTAGAGTTTGCCATGGACCACAGAAATTCCATCTGGTTTCCAATAAGTATTTAGTTTGGAAAAAAATTGCTGAACAGTTTTGTAGCTGCTGTTATTAGGCTATAGCATATTGTCTTTCTTTTCACATGGGAAGAATTAGTTTTTCTCATAGATGTATACCACAAAACAATCCTTTTGATGGCTGGCTGTTCTCAATTTTTAGAATGTCCTAGTATGAAACTTCTAGTTACAATAAATTCTTGGTCTGGAATACCACATGGGAAAATGTAGAAATCATGTATTTTCTAGCATAAAAAACAATATTAATATTGGCCTGAAAATATAACTCAATTCAGAAAAGTTATGACAGTTTTCCCTGCCTTTCATAATATCCTAGAGATTAAAGGACTGATCCACTTGAATTAAAAATATTTCACAGTTACTGTAATTGAAATCACCTCTTAATCACCTCTTATTCTTAATGAATAAAACACTTGTGGCTAAAGAGATCATATTAATAAATAATAAAACCTTTCAGAAGAACCATCAGTGTAGTACCAAAATTACCATTGTTGCTTTGTTAATATTTCTGAGATATTAGATTAAAGATTTTGCAAATCTGTTGTGCTCACTACAATCAGATGAAGACAAGACAGTCTGATATCCCATTTAGGAAAACAATTTTAAGGAAGTCATGCTCACTTTTGTGTTACAAAAATATAATATATAAAATGTGTCACAAAGTTTAAGCTTTGCCCATTTTTTTTTCACAGAATTATTTTTTGCCTTTATGTCTGTATGCATCACAAAATCATTTGAGGGGTCATCATCATATCATCACGTGCCAGAAAGGCTTGCTCTGTCACAGTGTATTATTTTATGGCTAAGTGATGTTGATTTCTAAGTTTGCTTGTATTTTAAAAGAGCAACATTGTCTCATAGGAAAACATAATAAATAAATTATAAAATAATTGCTAAAGCAACCATATGACAATCCTCTTCTGCTTCTCTTTAAATTTTTCCCATCCAAAAGATTCATCTCCTAAAGCACAATCTTCTGACCTTTAGGAAATTAATTAAAATGAGGAATTTCCCTCCTCTCTTGAAGGATGAAAAATGTGCCTATAATATGAAGTACAATAGATTAAAATCCTCCTTAATAAGTTATAAAAACCTCCAGAATGCTTCTGACAAAATCTCCTAAATGCCTTTTCCATCACTTGGGATTCTGTGCAATTAAGGAAGAATAATAATAATAAAAAAATTAAAATCACTTTCTTAATGGATTACAAATCAAATCCATTATTAATATATACATCAACTTTTTTATCTTAACCACAGACTGGTTTTTCTGACATAATTTGATGATATAAAAAAAATTTTGTAATGCCACAAAAATAAATCAAACTGCATTTTGAAAACTGTTTTCAGTGGTTCCTGTGATCTGCATCCTGTCATTGCCATAAGCAGTGCTGCAGCTTCCTTTCAGGCTGGTTCTCCTGAGCACAGCTGCCCTCCCCACTAAACCATTCACAGTCTTCACAAAACGTGTTCATGTTTCATGTCCTTGCTGTACGTGTAAAGACTGGATAAAAACAAGCTAAGTAATGGCTTGATTATCCTTGCATGGATCCCATTTATGAGGAGATTTCAAAATCTATTTTTCAAAGACATTAGTACAGACAATTTTGTCACTGTAACTTTTGGCCAAAACTCTTGTGGGCTGCTCATGGTGACAGAGATAAAAGAATACACCTAATTAACCAAAGAGAGGTCTTCCAGCTCCTCCAAGGAAATGTAATAGGAGAAAAAATTGAAAAAGAAAAAAGAAGGGAGTATTAGTAGAAAATGCAATCCATATGCTAAAATATGTGTCCACTCTTTGACTGGCAGAAAGATGACTAGATTTTGAAGTAAGCCAGTTCTTGCTACACTCTATCATTAAAGTTCCTGCAAAAATTAGGAACTGAGCCAGGAATATGCTGCTGTATGCAAGAAAAAAATCCCTTTTCTACTGTTGAATGATATCTAAAAGCCATAGACAAGATTTTTTTTACCAGCATTAAATGATATGGGTTTGTGCTTTGCAAACCACAGGATGTGGAAACAGCCTTGATTGTGTGGCTTCACTGACACTTGACTTCTTTTTATGCCCAAAAAGTTGTGCTGTGCAGAGACATTACCTACAGACATATCTGTAAGACATAACCCTTCATCTACACAGAGGGCTTCCTTAAAAGGATCAAATGAAACAAACCAAAATTGTACCGCTGCCTAGGGAATTAACTAATGTATCATGTGTGAAACTGGCTCTGCTCAAAATGAAATGATGCCAGAAGCAGAGAGCCTGAAGGATCACTCAAAAGTCACCTTGTGCTTCCTGGAAGGCAGCTTGAACATATGCCAATATTCCGAGTGGGATGAAAACAATTCATTTACATCCACCCTAAAAAATACCATGCAGCACATTGCTGAGGAAGTAGTAGAGGAAGAGCAGGCAGAAGCAACATCCATATCCCTGAACTGGTAAGAAGCTGGAACTGAGAGATGGTGATGAAAGTGGTGGTGCCACCTTCATCTGCTCTTGCGTAGATCGGCCTGGTGCGGGTCCTTGTCCTGCACTGCTGCCTCCTCCCCTCTCCACAGAGGTGAGCATTACCTCTGCAGCTGCTGGGGACCAAGTGATACCCTCGGGGCACACACAGAGGGTCAGATGGGTGACTTTTTTCCTGTGTTTCCTTAGAAGACAAAGATCATAGCAACACTAACCTTGGCAACATGATGACATTAACCTCAGCTTATAGAAATGTCATGTAAATCTCTTAAGAACAGCATTGAGAAGGAAGAATATTTTTTGTCTCTCCCAGCAGTTTTGCAACAGGTGTTGTTGGTTATATTTTGTACAAGAGTGTTTCATAAATAGGAAAACATGGGGTCAAGGAAAAGACTCTTGGAGGATTTTTATTCTTTTTGTCCACAAATAAGATTTATGATTTCACAGGTAACAATGCTGAACTATGGCTTGCACTCTTTCGCTCCTTAATGCTATCTTATATCTAATTTATATATGGCATTACAGGGCGGAAGTATTCATACACGTTTGAATATTACCATTCTGCCTCCTTTGCTTCAATCTAGATTCAGAATCTCACAAAAAACAATAATTTTCTAAAACAAATGGTCTTACATCCAGCCTACAAAGAGTGGGACAAGAATTAATGGAGCTAGTTGGGACTGTATGTGTACCCTTCCTGAAGCTTGTATTTAACTCTTTCATTCTTTTTTATTACAAAAATAATTTGACACTTTTCTACATTGCAGGGCTCCTGAAGGTGCTCTTGGTTGCCTATCTACAGCTTTCCCTGAAGAAAACTTCAGACCTTATACTCAGGTGACATCCTCCAAGTGTAACCCGTGTATTTGCTACATCCAGTTTTTGGGAATACGACAAGGCTGTGATGCCTGGAGTGCAACTGAATGTGCAGCCATTTCCACATGGTGAAAAGAAATATGTCACACAAAAAGAGACAGCATCCAGAGATCAGATTAACTGCAAGAACCTTCAGGGTGGCTGAAGTATTTGATTTAGATCCATTTCTGTTATTTTCTTATAAAAACTGGAAAAAAGTACTGAAAACCCTCAGTTGCCTTTCCTCTTGGTCTCTCCCAAGGCATGATGTTGCACCTGGCCCATTTGAAGTGAAAACATAGAACAGCTCATTTGCTTTGACCAGCTAAGAGGAGTTGCTCTGGTTTCCTTTGATTCCCAACTTGCCACAAGGCTTGTGAACCAGGGAATCTGCCACTAACTCCTTAAAATTATTCTCTCTCCCATAATTATTGTTCATTCTCAAAATGCCTTTATTTGACTCTTTCATTCCTTTTTATTACAAAAAAATTATTTTTGATGCTTTCATATCTGTTATGGATTGTTTCTCTTGGCTCTCTATTCCATCCCCACACTTCTTATATGGATAAAACAGCTACCACAAGACAGATATGTTAAGCAGAGTTTTTTTGTTAGAAAAATGCATTTGAGTTCTTGAACTGTGTTGCTTTTGCAGCTCTGATAAGGAAAAACACCCGCAGTGGTGGGAAAAGCTTCATCGTCTGCTATTTCTCATTCCTTTGCTGCATTTAAATTATGTAAGAGTCTGCTTCTACCTCAGTCTACTGCACCCTGCTTAGCAGCCTGCATGACTCTGCAGTTAATTTTTGCAGCTACTGTAATTCCCTCTTAAATATTTTTGGCAGCTCACTCAGCTGAAAAAGGTATATTTGGAAATTGCCTTTCCTGCAGTTTCACAATATCTGTGATTATCCAGTTTAAGCCTGAGGATCATACTCAAATTGAATTTCCATACCTGACTACTAGCTCCTGTCTGCACTTCCACTTCTTGTGGGTTCTTCATGAAGCAGCAAATTTTGGATACAAAATTCTGAAAAGACATCACTGAGGAATAGCTAAACTCAAATCAACACAAGCGCGGAGTGAAAACTGGACACAAACATTCACACCAAGTCTCATAAGGTAAACATTTTTCATACAGTTCAGTTTCTTCTTCCAGAAGAAATTTGAATTTTAGAGCCAAATTTTCTAGATAACTTTTCTGCTAAATAATGTCAAGGTAAGTTTATCAAATCAGAGTTTGTGACACATTGTGTGTGCAGAAGCAAATGCTTCTTTCCTCATTCAGAAGGCAAAGAAACTGTCCAAAACAACCCCCATGAAATCAAACAGAGTTTGATCCAAAGTTCAAAATTTAAAAGGACTGAATTTTAGAATATGTGAGTTGCACATTCTCCTTTTTGGGTGATTGTCTCAAGATATTAATAAATATTTTGACATTTCCAGTTAGATACTCAATACACTTAATTTTAAGGAAAAAGTTTAAATGTTGAGGATTTTTGCAGTATGGAAAAACAATAAGGTAGCTGCGTTTGTGCTACTCTAAACTGGTTTGTCCTTTCCTAGAAGAGTTCTGGGTTTGCTACTGCAAGTTTTCAACACCATGTTATAATTACTGTCCTGGTAGTTGACACAATTTCACAACAGCAGATTGGTAATTTTTGTCTTTTTTTTTAATTTACAAAGACTTTCCAGTCCTGCTGAAATGCAGCAAAAGACTTTTATTGCTTTAGGATCATAAGGATTAATTATTACTGTCTTCTCAGGAAGTACCCAGCTAGCTCATGGTTCAAGACTAAAGTTAGTTGTGACAACTTCTCCTTGATTTGGAATCATGATGAGGTATAAGAAAAAGATACTAAAAGAATAACCAGCTTCTTTATTTTTTAACGCAAATCTTGTCTGAGATTCCATGTTCAAGAAGAAGTAAAGGAACCATTTCTGGCAAATTCTTGCACCAGCTGTGAAGAGAAAAGAATTTACAATTAAGAATCATATACTCTTATCTTGAAGGCTGCTGGACACATCCTGCAATGTGCTAAGCACCTTCAGTTCCCATAGAAACTAACTGGGATCAAAGGACACCCAGCACCTCCCTGGCTGGCGCAGGCTGTTGGCTGCCGACCAGGCTGGATGTCCATGTGCAGGTGTGCTACACCCCAAACTGCTTCCAGGAGAGCTGTAAGTGTTCCATTACATAGACAAGACTGAGGACTTTTCAAGGACACATGCTTCAAAACTTTTTAATTCTTAGGGCTGAAATAGACTCAGATGCATGTTCAGCTCACAGTTAAATGATTAAGGAGTAGTGCTGTTAGCGTGGATACCTTCACTGCACTTATTAAGAGGAGCTCTCTCTTTTTGGAGAGGGTAGGTTTTGTTTTGGTGGGATTTTTCTTTTTTTCTTTTTTTTTTTTTTTTTTTTTTTTTTTGCAGCAGCAGCAGCAGTGTTTTACGCCACAAAGAACACTGCACCAATCTGCAGAGCTATCAGAATCACAGGGAATATTTTAGCACTATGAAGCCAGCAACAATAGCAGTGGGATTCAGACTTCATTCAATCCTCTCTAGCATGATTTCCTACATCATGCTGTTACAGGATAAAAATATAGAGTTCAAAATCAAACAGAAAAACATCTCCAACCTCTAATCCCCACTTAAGAAGCATATCACAAATTATTCTAACAGTTTTGCCATACAAGGCAGAAGTACAGAGCTACCAAGAGAGTGGCTCACAGAATTCAGCTGTCCCTCATGTATTTATGTACACACATGCACCCATTCTTGCTGTACTACTTTACTTGTTCTTTATTTGCTGTGGTGTAAGTCATCCAATCGATATTCATGCCCTTTGGTGAGTTTTTTGAATGTGACTTTTGACGATGTGAAACCCAGTAGCTCCCAGCCATTCCAGTAGAACTGTAGGCACTTTATAGCCCTGTCCGTGAGATTTTTCTAGGCAGCTACAGTGTAGAAGATCACGGCTGAATAAGTCACTACCATATAAATGAGGAGAAATAAGCTTCGGAATGGGAAATTCATTCTACTGTGAAACTGATATTAAAATCAGTGAGGAAAAATGTACAATAGAATAAAAACAAATGAAACAATAATAGAACCAAACAGCCCCCCCAAAAAAACAACAACAACAATATCAACAACAAAACAATCCAAAAGCCAAGAAAAAAAAAAGCCCCAAAAGCCCACCAAAACACCCCCTCATCTCCATTTCTTCTCATTGAATGCAAAAGGTATCCAAGTGGTCAACAAAGCTGCAGGTGAGTACCTCCTGGTTTACTGAGATTACATGAGCCTCACTTCACAGATGGCTGACACTCCATTGCATGCACAGCCTTGTCTGTTTTTGGTGGGACACATTCTGGTGACCTATGGGTGTGTTCCTCAGCAGCAGCTGCCCTGAAAAAGCCGCAGGATTCCCTGGGGAAGGCAGCTCCTGCATCCAGCCGCAGAGCCGCAGCCTCGGCAGCTGCTGCTCGCATGCAGGAAGGTGTTTGCTCTTCACAGGCTCTCTGCCCTGCAGCAAAAGAAGGGAGCTGCTCTATCCTGGGGAATATTTGCTCCATTTCCTCCTGTATGAGGTAACAGGACCCAAACCTCACTCAGTTCTGCAAACAGGAGGGAGATGCTCTTTCCCACGGGGCAGCTTGTCTTTTGTGAGGCAGGGGTTTCCAGTCCTCACATAGTTCTTACTTTATTTCCCCTGATTTTTGTGCTGTTTTGACTGCCTTGACAGACCTTACACAGCTAGCAGGAGCACTCTGATTTTACATATAATACAGCCATGAAATAATTTAGGTTGAAAAGAACCCTCAGGGGTTACCTGTTCCAACCCACTGCTTGAAGCAGATCTAACTGGATCTGTTTTCTCAGGCCTGTATTTCACTAGGGTATTGCACATTTCTCCAGGTGGTTCTTTCCACATGCTGTCCTGGGGTCCACAATTTGACCCCTTTCACAGGAAAAATATTTTTCATTTTGTCTAACCAGACAATAATGTGTCTTTGTGTTCTCCCAGCACGTAGTTGCAGGGAGCAGTAAGGTCTCTCCTGAGCCTTCTCTTCTCCAGGGAGAACTGACCCAGCTCTTCAGCCTCTCCCTGTACACTGTGTGCTCTGTCCCTCTCCCTGGTCAGCGTGGTGGCCCCCATGTCTCGTTGCAGCATACCAATATCTTTGTACTAGAGAGCCTAAATCTAAATTCAGCACTCCAAATAGTGAGGGGAAATCTGACCTTCCTGGACCTGATAGCTATGGGATTTTTTATTTTGGTGTGTAATTGAAAGCCAGGTCACACTTTTCTTTACCAAAGTAGTGTCCTTTATAGCTTCAAGACAATGATAAAGCAGAGATAGTTTTCACTTCTAGTGCCCACATTGTTTTCAGCTTCAGTACCAGGGATTTCACACCTTGGTGGTAATCACAAAATTACAGAATGTGCTGAGTTGGAAAAAACCCACAAGGATCATTGAATCCCGGCCCTGCACAACATCATCCCCAAGAGTCATGCCATGTGCTTGGCAGATTTTTCTAATTATTTCGTCTGCCTATGCTGTCACACATCCAACTCTCATAGAGCTGAGATATCTTCCCTTCATTCTTTTTGTCTTATCCCCTTCCTTTTTGAGTATCCCTAAATTGTTATTTCCTTGAATCATGCAGCACCTCACCCTCAAAAAAATAAATAAATACAGTGGAATATCTGTATTGTAAATCAAGGTTTTATGAGATTTTCTCATTTCCTCATGTTCGGTTTCATGTCTAAAATTCAATTTGAAAAATATTTCCGTATTTTCCTTTGTTCTAAACTTGAGGACAGACTTCCACTTCTTATTGAAATAACTTTAAGCAAAATGCCTCTGTAATCATTGATGCCCTAACCCTCTGACAGCCTTTCATTAAATATCTTTTCCTTTCTTGGCTGTTACCTCAGCCATCAAGTCAGGACACACTTTATAAGTATGTATTTCATTTTTAAAAAGCCTTGAAACCTATGGGAGTTTAGCAACATAGACATGATGACATTTGTGATTTGGTCACAGGGACAAAGAATGGTCTCCTGAGTCCCCTAATGAAGGAGGACAGAAGCAGCAGTGCATCTCCAAAGAGAAAGAAATGCATTATAATCCAAGTGGCAACAAGAATAACTTTTCTAGGACTTTTCCCTGCCTCAAAATAGCCAACCAAACAATCACACAGAGAACAAATTAGTTTTACATAAACTGTGAAGCTGTGAGGAAATTTATTTATAGGGCAGCTTACTCTGATTGTGTTTCCACTAATTCTACAATCAGCCTTTGTATTTGTCCTCAGCTCTCTAGTAAGAAAAATCCCCAAATCTGCTGTTTCACCTGCTGGTACTGTTTGTCTTTTCCCCTAAATGAGTAAGTTTCCAGGACTGTTTTGAGAGCTCTCCTCCCCTTTCTTTTCCCTTTCAGATTATTTCAATGATGAATCAAAGGGTCTTTTCTGAGTTCATTATTCCCAGCTGAGAGTAGAATTTGCTTGACAGAACTTGTGATTTTAGTGTAATTATTATAATTTTTGGGTCACATTTCATAATCAGCTATTTAAATGATCTTCAGTTTCATTACCACCTTTGAATTTTTACTTATTATCATAGAACCATAGAATAGTTTGAGTTGAAAGGGATGGTTAAAGGTCACCAAGTCACTCTGCAATAAGCAGGGGCATCTCCAACTAGATCAGATTACTCAGAGACCAACAGGCCCAGAATGTTCTCAGAAACTGAGAACCTACCACCTCTCTGGGCTGCCTGTTTCAGTCTTTCACCACCCTCTCTGCACAAAATTTCTTCCTTCTATCTCACCTGAATCTAACCTCTCTTAGTTGAAAAACATTACTGCTTGTCCTATGGTCAAAAATTAGATTTGTGTACATTGATTCATAATTCAAAAATAAATTGATGAGAAAGTAGCTGGTAGGAGCCAAAGAAAAAACTTTTTCAGCAGCAGTTCTTATCTAGTAACAGGAGCTGTTTGGTCTGTTTTGGTGATCATCACATATATGAAATATATAAAGAAATTTACATGAGATTTATTTCCTTACAGAAAAAAATAAGAAAGCAAGGAAAAAGAGAGGGGAATGGAATGTAATTCCTAGTGCTAACAACAGAGTGCAACTGTAAAATCCAGCTGTAGATCATTCAAACAGGAATTGATAGACCAGTTCAATACCCAAGCAAAACTCAGCACAAGAAAGAGGTGAAAGAAAGGTCAAAGTGAGCTCTTGCAGAATAACCTGTCCAAAGGCAAGTTTCCTTTTATTCAGTACCATTAATTAAATCTGCAAAGCACAAATGTTTTTACTCCTTTGTAAGATGTGCTTTTCTATTTTAATCATTCATGGGGTCATTGCCAGTCTAAATGTAATAACTATTCTGTTAGGCTGTTACCTCTGTAGTATTCAGCAGAAACATTTATTTTATTACTTCTATGGCTTTTTCTTTTTTTTTTTTGTTTGTTTGGTTTGGTTTTGGATTTTTTTTTGAGAAAGGACAAAAAAGATACACTGAGTAAATTTTGTTTATTGTATGCTTTGTTTAGTGCAGAATTATAAAGTGAGGATTAAAAATCATTGCTGACCATCTCTTAAATTTTCCTTTTTATTTTTATATGGAGTGAATTCTTATCTGGATGTGAACTCTTTCACTCTTTTCTTGAGAAGCAGCTTTATTTACTTTCAGCTGTTCTGTCCTGTGCAGTAATTCACAGCTACTGGAGAGCAGTCATGGAATATCAATTTTCAAGTGTGATTACTTAAAAGGTAAAATTTGACAGTTTCATAGGTACGAATCTGACCTCTACAGCTGCTTCACAGAGAAGATGACCTGCATGTGAAGCCAGATTTAAAAACAAAAACTTCAAGTTTGAGATTGAAAGCTAAGAATTTAGCCTCTGGAATGGGCAGCTGCCAAGTTTAACTCTTTACTGCAGCTGCTGTTAGAGCTAGAACAGGAAGAGAAAAGGGCACTAAAACACAGCCTGCCAAAGTAATGAGATATGGCAATAGGACAAATGGAGAAAAATATATCTGAGCTCTGGGCAAAATCCAAGAATTACCAGTGCTTTACCCTGCACAGCAGACTGTACAAATGGAAATAGTGCAAATGTTAATGGAAAATGTGATGAACCATTTAATGAAGATGTCAATCCTTTTTAAAAATGAAATCTCTACCCCTTGCTTATTTACACATCCTTCTTTATTTATTTTTTTAAATTTGCATTTCTTTTCATAGTGTCAGTATTGTTTTATCTCTCCAAAACATACAGCACAGTTAAAATAAGACCGATAGAAGCAAACATAAATGACAATACAAAAAACATTATGAAACCTTTTTTTTTTTTTTGTGGTGTAGCTTCCTTTGTATTTTCCATTTAGTTTATGCACAATGGAACATTTTTTGTACTTTAAAGATTTTATTGTTCACATTAAAGATCAAGTTAAATACTCCTCATTAGAGGAATGAAAATTCTCGATTGAGGATTCTTATTTCATTGGAAGCATCCACTCAACACCTGCATCCATCACATGCTGTTCTTAGGATCTTCTGAACCAAAGCAAGCTAATGGTAACACCTAGATAAGGGGCAGCCTGAGCTGCAGGGATCATGTACTCGTGGAGTTTGCAGTCCTGAGGGATATGACTCAGATAAGGGGTAAAGTTAGGCCCCTGGACATTAGGAAAGCAAATTTCCACCTCTTCAATGGTCCCCTTGGAAACTGTTTTTGGGAATAAGAGAGTGGAACTGAGCTGGCAGACCTTTACGGAAGTCTTCCACAGAGCAAAGCTAGCAACTCCCAGGAGAAAGAATCTGGGCAAGGAACACAAGAGACCATCATGGCTGAGTAGGAGACTGATGGTCAAATGAAAAGGAAAGAAACAAATGTACAGGTAGTGGAAACAAGGACAGGTGATCTGGGAAGACTACAGAGATGGTATTCTGTTTTGTAGGAATTGGGTGAGGAAGGCCAAGGCAAAGCTGGAACTGGACATGGCAATGGACACGGCAATGGACACAAAGAATAACAAAAAGGGATTTTCCAGGCATGTTAACTAAAAAATGAAGGTCAAAGAACGTGCACTCCTCCTTCCCAATAAATAATGATGGAAAACTGACAATGATGGCTAAGGAGAAGGATGAGGCACCCTTCTGGTTTGCCTCAGTCTTCAACAGTAACCTTTCTCCCCGCAGCTCTTGAGTGGATGGACAGAAGGATGGGGACTGGGGGAACAAAGTCCCTCCCACTGTAAATAAAGATCAGGTTCATGATCACCTGAGGAACCTGAATGTGCAAATGAGATTCATTCCAAAATCCTGAAGGAACTGGCTGACAGCTAGTTGCCAAGACATTCTTCATGATATTTGAAAAGTCATGGCAGTCAGGTGAAGTCAGGTAACAGGAAAATGGAAATCAATGTATCCATCTTTAAAAAAGGTAGAAAGGAAGACCCTAGGACATTCCAACCTGTCGTCCTCACCTCTGTGCATGGGAAGATCAGCCCCTCTGAGAAGCTGTGCTAAGGCACATGGAGGACAAGAAAGTGATTCAAGACAGCCAGCATATCTTCAGCAAGGTCAAGTCCATCCCGACCAACCTAGGCCTCCATGATGGAGTAAGTACATGAAAGGACCAGGGAAGGGCTAGAGGGGTCATTTATCTGTCTCAGTCCTGATGGACAACAGTGCCAAGCAGCGTCCCCCAGGGATCTGTACTGGGCATGTTGTGTTGCAGTGACTGAAGGACATGGATTATGCTGTGCACGCCAAGCCAGTTTATTACACTAATCACCAGTATTTATAGTTCTCTAACGTCCGTACAAAACGTTCCACTTGGACCCCTTTGCCTCTGTTCCCTTAGCAACAAAATCTTTTCAGTTATCAGGTCCTTGTTGCATTCTTTTGTGCCAGCAGTGTCCTCGTTACATCTTCTCTCTCCAGAGCGGTCAGAGTGACCAGACATGATGTCTTCACTTTTGTTCCTGCCTTGAGTTTATCTCTCCCACGGCTTCCACTGTACCAAGGGCTGGGCACTACCCAGCCCAGCTTCTGTCTGTCCACACAGTGCTACTGATATCTTCCTTAACGACAGACAAAGGCATCTAGTGCATGCTCAGCACTTTTGCACATGACACCAAGCTGAGTGATGGGGTGCCAGGATGCCATCCACAGGGACATTACAAGCTTGAGAACGGGTCCCATGACAATCTCATAAAGTTTAGCAACATCAAATGCCAAGGGCTGTACTGGGGTCCGGGCAAATCCCTCTATCACTCCAGACGGGGGATGAACAGATCAGAGCAGCCTGGCTGAGAAGGACTTGGGGGTGCTGTGGGTGAGAGGCTGGACATGACCCAGCCATGTGCCCTTGCAGCCCAGAATGACAAATGTGTCCTGGGCTGCATCCAAAGCAGCGTGGGCAGCAGGGCAGGGAGGGGATTCTGCCCTTCTGCTCTGCCCCAGTGAGAGCCCACCTGCAGTGCTGCACCCAGCCTTGGATCACCAGCATGGGAAGGACATGGACCTGTTGAAGTGAATTCAGATGAAGGCCACACATGTGATTAGAGGGATGAAGAGCCCTTACTATGAGGAAAGGCTGAGAAAATTTGGATTCTCAGCCTGAAGAAGAAAGGGCTCCAGGGTGACCTTAATACAGCTTTCCAAGGGGACCACAAGAAAGATGGCAAAAGACTCTTAAAAAGGGCTTGTAGTGACAAGACAAGGGGGGATGTTTTGAGGTGGAAGAGAGTAGGTTTAGATGAGATAATATAAAGAAATATGAGAGTGATCAGACTCATCAGAGTGATTGGAAGAAGTTATCCAGAGAAATTGTAAATGTCCCATCCCTGGGCAGGTTCAAGGCCAGGTTAGATGGAGCTTTAAGCAATGTGTTCTAGTGAAGGGTGCTGCTGTCCATGGCAGGGGAGTTGTAACTGGATGATTTTTAAGGTCCCTTTCAACTCAAAGCATTTTATGATTCTATGTCCTGTGAAGATAACTGTCTGTCTCCATAGGTTATGCAATCAACCCAGACAGATAACTTACTCTTTGCCTTGAAGTTGCTGAAGTTAAGTGAGACTGATTTACCTTTTAAATTCTGTTTCAAAGGACTTAAGCTCATTTTCAGTTCAAATCATTTTCAAAGCTCTTTTTATTATGAATCTGATGCACCCCTCTGAATATTAGATATTTTAAACATAATTGTCTGTCATATTTTTATTTGTAACTGCCATCTTATGAATTTTAAAAAACACACATTCTTCCTAGACTAATTAGTTTGAATAGCCTACTTAATTTCACTACAGCATCATGTTCCCTAGCAACCTATTCTAAGCCTGCCAGGCACGCTGCCTTACCAAAGAGCATGTGGAGGAAATTATGTCAGCATCAGCACTGCTGCTTCAAGTTTTATCTCAAGCAATGCTCTGTCTTTCAAATGAATCTACAAAATGGTCTCACAATTCCTTAACTGTCTACATCAAAAGGTGTATTGCCAAACAGTAGGCAATTAGATAGCATGCACTTGGGTAGGAATCACCTATGGCTGAACAATAGAAAGCAAAAGAAATTGGTCTAGAAAGACCAATTCCAGAGTGTCTAATCATAATCAATGTATTCCTGCATGCTTTTTGAAGAAATTTAAATATTTTGGTGGCAAGCTCAATTGGTCTAACATCATGATAAAGTATTTCATCATGATTTAGGATGGTACTTTTTCAGGAAACCTTGGGTGTGCCCCTGGGAGTGCTTGTTTGGTGCTCTGAAAGCAGAGCTGAGGTGTGACTTCTGCCTGGTGCTAATCTTGTGGAGGGGCTTTTCTCTCTTGGTGAAACCACAGATGGACTCATGCACAAAAGTACAATCAAGGGCTTCCCATTTTCATTGACACTGCAAACCCTTTTAAACAGTTCCCTTTCTCTGAGGACTGGAAACAATTCCAGTGCTGGCAAAGACACATCCACAATGCAGATATCAAAGTGTATCACAGCAAACTGAAGCCCTCTCCTCACATTCCTGTGCCACTCCGGTTAGTACAGGCTGTGTTTGGGGTTCAAGTGAAATGGAGGAGATCACCTTTACCCAAATAAAAAACCTGGAAACTACACTTTCCCCAATGCTTACTCAAAAGTTTTGGAAGCTTTTATAAATGTTGTCCTCTCTGATTTTCCTTGTAATTAAAAAAAAAAAAAAGGAGAGATCTATAGTTAAAATGAGAAATGAATCTTAAGAGCAGCCTCAACTCAACTGACATTTCACTTTAACATTTACTGGAGGCATTCTACTTTTGTTCACAAAAAATGAAGAAAAAAATAATTGTATTAAATATTTCTTTAGGAATACCCTTTTAAAATGGATATTTTCTGTGCAAAAGATGATTTCTCATGTCATAAAAACTGTTATTCTGCCCTTGCTTTCCTTTGCCTGGCATTAACAGGGAAAAAAAGCACACCTTGTAGGCTGACTCACAGGGAGAGCCTTGAGGACTGAGGATCCATCACCAGACAGGCAGCACAGGCTGCACCCACGCCCCTCCAGAGGCTGCCCTTTGGGGGACTGCAGAGAGGCACGAGCTTCATGGGAAATGCCCTGCTGAGACACGGTTAGCAGTTGATCCTGGTGCTGTACAGAGTCCTGATGGAAACCCTTATGTGCTAGGCAAACAAATTTGTTAGTTTGAGGAAAGGTTACAGTGTTCTAATTATATTAATGTTTTAATTTCTTCCCAAAACATAAATTTATCAACAAATTTTCATTGTTCCCTAGTTCTTTCCATCATTCCCCCAACAATCTCAATGCCCTTATTTTGTTCTCTCTGATAACAAGATAAAACCCAGGACATTTGTACCATGTGAAACACTTGATTTTTCTCTGCCTGACTATTTAATAATAACTGAGACAACTGTACTAACAGCTTCTTCTGAAATCTGAAAAATCAGAGCTGTTTTATTCTTTCAGAACCACATTAAAAAAAAAAACAAAAAACAAACAAAAAACAAACAACCCAAAAAACCCCCAAAAAACCCCATTGCCTTGAAATATTTATCTCATTCCTTCTAACGCACTTCCTAGTCTTTATCCTGCATCAGATTGTACCAATTAATTTTTTGGGGTACATCTAACCCTACAGTATGGAAAAGTATCAGATTCAAGGCATGCCAGTTTAAAGTCAAACTGTTAAACTATGGTAAGTAAAAGGTAGCTTAATCTTCAGTAAAAAAACAAAAAAAGCCACTTCCATTTGCTATTGAGGACAGCAAAGTGATGCAGTGGAAATAACATCCCATGAATCCAAACCCTATCTTGCCTTAATTAAACCATATAGTTGAGCCATAGCCTGACCCTGCTTCAGGACTTCAATGAACCTCTCCACTTTTGAACTGTGTCAGTTCCTTTTCTCAACAGTCATAACTTGGATGAACAAGAACAGCTGCCAAAAGTCAGCCAAGCACATAACAGTGATTAATCCTACAAGGACTGAATTGTAGGACCCAGCGCAGTGGGTCTAAAAGCTTTCCTTATTTTATATGTCAATTCAGGATTCTAGATCTAAACATAAATCCAAATCTAAATTTATTTATGTTTCAATAGACACCTCTGGGAATAAAACAATTGCCTTGCATTTTGCATTTGCTATTCCAGTGCTACTCCAAAAGCTGTTCCAGTGCCAATAGCAAACACCAAGCATCTGTGATTTCCAAACACTAAGGTGACTGTAAATTGAATAATTAATTTTGTGATGTGATTCTTATCTCAGGAATCATCAATGACCCTTCTAGTAACTTGATTTAATTTGTAGGATAGTCTTTGAGTACAAATCAAACAAAAACATTTCTGCCATGAGACTAATAGTGCAAAGATGAGCTGGCTTTAGGATTTAACAGATTATTTTCGATTGTATATTGATTATTTTTCACTTTATTGTGATTCCCCTAGCAAATTAAAGGTAGGGGAAGCAGAGCTAAACTGGAGGAGTTACATTTAAATTTTCCTTCCATTATTGCAAAGCATAATTAGCACTCAGAGTTTTAAATCAGACTTCTCCTTCTGTTCTCAGGAGGGTCTGATGGATGATAAGATTTTACAAATGTAGTTATTTTTACCAAATAACATTTTAAAAATAAAATTAAGTAAAACATTAAAAACATTGCGCTTCATAATGAGATTTTTTGCTTCTTAAAAAAAAAGAAACTGCAATAAATAAATTAAGATGGCATAATTTCAATTTCATGTTAAACATATTTATGTTCAACCAACTATAAACAATCTCAAGTGCTAGGAATGTTTTTGCCTCTGAAAATCTGTTTTAACTGAAAATTAATTTTCTGTGTAAGAGGTAATATTTAGTTAGCTTTTGCTAACCTGCCATGCAATAACAATGGCTTTCCAGCCATCCTTCCCATGCCACTGTGACAAACTTTTGGCCTTTTAGTGGCTGACTCAGATTTGGGCTTAGCCTGATGGACCAAACCTTGAAGCAGTTTATCAGTATACCAGAGTAATTATTTTTCTGATGATTAATAATATTTCTAAATTTTTTTATATAGGAGGAATGTGTATAAAAAGGCAGCCAAAACTGTACAGCAGGGGGAGTTTCTGAATGGGATCTAGACCTCAAATCTCATTAGCTGTCAGACGTCTGCAATAGCAACCAAACATTCTGCACTGCCTAATGAAATCACTCTGGAACTGGGATTTCAAAGGATCATACCATTTTTCAGACTCTAATGACAATTTGGGAAATAAAATATTTCTGTAAATGTTAAGGGAGATAAACATCCAAATTTCATCAGAATTTGATCCAAAAAGAAACATATTTATCTAAAAATTTCAGCTTAATTATAAGTTTACATATTTTTAAAGATTGTCTTATTTCTTTGTTCACGTAATAAAAGGATGTCAGGTTTTTATATGTTTTTAATGCTTCAATATTGAAACAAATCTTACTGCAGAAGCCTTTCCTCTGAGACTTGAAGGCAGCACTAGGTTATGTGGCCTCTCGCCCAAGTGCACATTCTAATGGATGGGAGGACACTTGGCCTTATATTATCTCTTGGGTCATTACCCTCAGATTTTACCTCCAGTGGTGCTTATATGAGAATTGCCTTCCTAAATTACATCAGCACATCAACATCTTGATAGGCTGCTCTCTGGTTTTCCAGTGAGAAATCACCTCATACCCCAGGAGTCTAAATCCTTTCAGGGAACTGCTGCAAATTTGGCACATGTACCTTCTTTCTGACAGGATAAATAATTCAACAGAATATTCTCTGCATTATGCATTCAAGGGAGTTCAAGTCATATCTATTATTCATTGGGTGCTATTTAACCAGCTCTATCATTGACTAACTTACATTCTGTCACTTACCTTAACATTCATTTCAGCACTTAATTTATTCCTTAATGGTTATCTCATAATTACATTAACTAAAGCTGTTATATAAAGCAATGATTGCAATGTTTTGCATTTTTGTTTTTCCCTCCACCATCAAAAAGTTTTAAAATGTTCTTCTACAGTTTTCTAGGCTGTGCAGGGGTCCTTAAAGGTCCAAAAATGGCAGGAGTGTCATCAATATTTCCAACAGAGAGAAAATGCCTGAAAAATTATAATTTCTAGTAAGCAGAGTTTATTTACAAAATTAGATATAAAAATTACACAAAAACGATATTTAAAAAGTCAGCATCTAAATTTCATTATTTGATTTCTTCTTCCACATTTTGAGACATAATTTTTCTTGTTATAATAACCTAGGTAGAAAGAGAGAAAAATAATTAAACTGTATTAAATACCTTGAAAATAAAACAACAGATGGAGTTTAATGTGGGTTATTTTATGAAACTTCACCAAGATAAGACAATATTTTCTAGAAGTAACTGTTTACCTGATCATTAACAAAAATTTTTCAGAGGAAGGAATCCAGAATATTTAAACCTATTAACATTTGAGAAACTATTTCATGGGATAGTGGAAAATAGTCATCTGCAAAGGTCAAATTTAAGTTACATTCTTCCCCTGATATTTTCAACAGCACAAATTTTGCCAAGAGAAGGCTTGTGATATCTGTGGGATGATACAAATTTTTTTTCCAGCAAATACTGCATTAGTCTTAATCAGAAGTCAGACAAGAGTCTCCAGCTCTCACCCAAGAACCGCTGAATTTTTGCTACCTTGTCTTAGACCACGGTCCTGTCTTACTGGCAGCAGAACACTCCAGTGACATTCAGCAATATTCAGCATGGAAAAGTGTCCTCCCCTAATCACCAGACTCAGGGCTTTGGCAATTAACGGTTCTGACTCAGTGAACAGACAAAACCTCCTGAGAGGCAGTTCTTGCTTTCTGATGGCAGACTTCTCTGGAGGATGATTTACTCACTGAAGAGACTCTCTTTTCCACAGACTACAGAGAAAACTTATGTTGATAGCTTAAAAGACGCTGTATTTTAGTTACCCATTCTTGCAGAGGACTGCATAGCAGAAATTCAGCTCTTCTGTGTTTCTGCCCCAGTTACATCATGGCTTCAGGAAATTTCTCATCTTAGTTAGGATGCAAAGATTTCCTTTTAAAAATTCTTATTTTAGTGATATCCAACATAGTTGCTTAAATCACACATAGTCTATTCAACCTCGGTGGGAAATATAAATGGCTACTAAATTTCAGCTTATAAAACTTCTAACATTAATCAGTTTATACAAGCACTTCACCTTTGGTCGCACCAAAAGCTCCCTGAGATAGTCTGGTAACTCAGTTTTCAATGCCAATGTGGAGGTTTTCAGTGCCTTATTAGGCCATCAGTGCTAGTCACTGTGAATGCTACCTTGCAGTTATCTGAATCATACAAATACATCTAAAACTCTGCAAAATTGAAAGCTTCAAACATGTTAAAACACCTCCTTAGTTGTTCAAGTCAATTATAGATTTTATATATCCCCTTTTATATTATGCATGCATTTTTTCCCTATTGGTTTATAATTTATTCAAAAAAAATGTTCAATTTTTTTAATTATAAGTAATTTTATACAGCAGCTAAACAGAAAAATCACACCTGTAGCTCAACTGACAAATAATTTCCCCTTCTTATCATATTACTCTGAAAGAAAATTCATTTTTATTTACTTGCAGTGAATTTTGCCATTTGTTCAGAAGACAAAGTTGTCCTGCAACAGGAACTCTCTGCCACTTGGCTGAGCAAAGAGTTCAGAAAGAGGTAAGTAGTGAAGTTCAAAGTGACATTATTTAGAAAGTTAAAAATTTGGGGAAACTTGTGGCATGAGAATTAGACTTTCTTTGCCATCAATATTACAGCTATAGTGTGTACTAAAATATTAATTCTTATTGTCAAAAAAGTGAGTCTTACATAAAAAAATAGTTTGAGAATTTAGGAGACAATAATGTTGCCTGTTATTACATCTGATGGTTCTGTGGAATGTAGCAGGTGAGTAGCACTTGTGAAATGGCTTCTGTTCTTTAAAGTCTGCAGAGATTGATTTTGATGTTTTATTAAGAACAAGAAGAAATGTTGAAAATTGTATGGTCCCTTGTTTGGAGACTGGGGGTGTGGAAGGTAGTGTGCAGAGGTGTAGAAATAGGACACAGTTCAGTTGCTTAAATATTGGTATCTAATATCTCTTGGGAGATCAGGACTGGACTGACCCAGGGAAAGGTTTCCAGATACTCTGGTTACATGTGGGCCTTGCAAATCCTGGGATATCTCAACTTCCACACATGGACAACTAAACCTCTACAAGTAACTTCTTCCACCTATTTTAACATCCACTTTCAAACTGGTCCCAGTTCTTGCTGTGGTCCTTAAAGGGATTCTCATCAGTCAGCTGGAATTAAATTATTCAAGTTAGGTGAGAAAAGCCATATCTAAAGTGATATAGAACAAGAGGATATTTCAGTGTAATCTTGAGGTTTATATCATCATTAAAAAACAGGAGGCATTATAGGGGTAGAATATCTTCATTTTTTAAAATTAATTAAAGCTATTATACTTATGCGTGTGGAAAAATATGTATTTTAAGAATTTATGTATCACAGCTTAAATCTTAGTCTACAAGGACAGAATTTCAAGACTAGCCTTTCTACAACATTGAGTTTTGGGTTAAAATAATCAATCAACAAAAGGCAAACATTGCACTTATAAACATGAGCAGGAATTTCCAATTTCCACAGTCAAAATCTGTCTTTATGCACAGAATAATCCCAGTGGATTTTGGAAAGTGAAGACCCCCTGAGCCTGAGATCTAAAAGAAGTAAAGTGGACACACAATCCATCCTCTTGAACTTTGAGGTAGGTCTGAAAAGACCTCTGGTGATGCTTAACTGTTCATCAGGCACCCAGCATATCAGGCAAGCAAAACGAAGCTAAGCATTGCATCCTAGATCTCCATTCGGGATTCAAGCCTCTACAAGATTTTCCAATTTCAGATTTGGAGGATAATATTCAGAGGATGATGTTGTTTCTCTCCATGAAAAATATCATGTTCTGTTAAAAAAAGGAAAAGGAAAGAGAGAAAAAAGAGAGATAGAGAAGGAAAATAAAGTGATTAGCAAAACACCAACAAGGGCCTTAGACACACAAATCCAGCATCAAAGCTCTAGACATGTTTGATGCCAGTGGCTTATCTTCCACACTAATTTATTAATTTTGAATGCTGTGCGTGTTATACAATGATTTGTTCTGTGGGGAAGCTATCAAAGCTTAGACACAAAGATCAAAGTAAGTCTTTAATGTAAAGGAGCATGAGCAATGTGCTGTTTCTCTGAATGTTTGTGTCTGGCTCTCCAGTTTACAATGACATTAATGTAAAGGACTCTTTCGGGCACAAAGATGTATTCTGTTTATGTCACCTCCTATGTCAAGGTCTTGTGGGGACATTATGAAGAGCTCATCTTCAAAGGAAAAGCAAAGAGGTCATTTTTACAGGTAACTGACATAATGCTTCTTTAAAGCTTTGATATCTCCAAAACATGATAATTTCAGTATTGCATATCTCAAGCCACTTAGTTTTTGGCAGAAACATTATTGCCATGAGTTAAATAGGTCTATTTCTGCAGGGTTTTTTTTTTCTTTTTTGACAGGAATTATTTTCTGACTTTAATAGGAAAGAAATGGAAATTTCTGAAAATCAGGGAATTTTATTCTGAACTGAATCACTTTAGCACCATGGAAAGCTTACAGCAATTTATAAATTGTTGCAAAATGTTCTAGATTCAAAATTTTCCATTTCCTGGACATATGTAGTCATCTCCTTGGAGAAAATAAAAAAAGATACTCAATCTATATCACCTAAATTAAGCCAAATGCTAATTAATAGACATTTTTTTGATGCAGCATGATAAATGTACATTAAATCTTACAGATATTTTAGTTATGGTTACTGAGGACTGCAAAGGATCTAACTCAGTCTAACATGCTGACTCAGTCTAACATTCTGACTCTTTTCTAGACTTCTGGATATGCAGGAAGGAAAACAACCATTACTTTCAGTACAAAAGGTGTCTTGCAAATCCACACTAGGGCTTTCTTTTCCCTCTTGGAGCTTTCTGCTGGCTCTAATGGTACAATTAAGTACATAAGTTAAGAAGCTAAAAGTTCTCTTCTGAAATAGATCATGAAAAATAAATAAAAATATTGTGTTTTCCCTCTGAATATTTTGGAACGTTTGCCTCACTTTAATCTCAGCCTGGTTTAGTTTCCTGATGTGTGTAATGGCATGCAGCACTGCTGAGAGCTCTCTCCAGACCTGCACTGCAGCCCTGCTCGTGGTACACGAGAGTTGAGAGCTCTGCTGAGCATAGGTGGGATCTCCCACTAAAGCTTCATGATAAAATAATTCATCACTTCTTTGGGGCTTCTCCTATTTGTTTTGATGAGGGTGAATGAACTGGTGTCTGTCAATAAGGAATCCAAAATCCCTGCCAGATCTCATTTTTTTTTCGTGTTCATGTCTGAATCTTATTCCTGCCTGCCAGGTCTCATGTAAAGTTTATTTTACTCAGGCAAATACAATCCAGTATTACAGAATTTTAGACTAAAGATACCCTCTTTAAAATATTGATGAATAATCTTCACTGTAATTTTTATAAGCATTATTTTATTTTGCTATGTATAAACGTATTTTCAATGAAGATAAAGCTAAGGATATGAGGATATTTGGGTCTCACTCCCAGATCTGCTACTGCAGTGACCTTTCCATACTTTATTTCTTTATTTTTTGCCTTACAAAAAGCACCCATGATAACAATAAACAGTAGTCACTATCTACATTAGACATCTCACCTGCATTCTAGACTTTTTGATTGAAGTAAATGACTAAAATTAAACTAAAAGCATTTTCCCCATGATCCCTCCTCCCCAAACTCAACTTCCCTCCTAATTCTTCTGCCTCTTTCCCTCTAAGCAGCTCAGATGGCTGGGGAACAGGGGTTGTGTTTAGCTAACACTTCATGTCTGCTGCTCCTTCCTCCTCCCGTTTTTCCTCTGTTCCATCAGCAGGTGCCCTTCATGACTCCCAGTCCTTTGCAAACTTCTCCAATGGGGGTGCTTCCCACAGGCTTCAGTTCTTCAAGAGCTGTTTCAGCATGGAGCATTTCCATAGGGTATCATCCATTGGGAACAGGCTGCTCCAGTGCTGGTTCCCAAAGGGTCACAAGTTCCTGTGTAGGCTCCTATCCACAGACACAGCTCTGCCTGTGTCTGCATGGGCTCTCCAAGGGTGCAGCTTCCATCAGGGCACATTCCCTTTCTCCGGTGTGAGGTCCTCCAGGGATACTCCAGTGCTCCACTGGGGCCCCCATGGAAGGATCCAGCTGATGTAGGGCAGCCCCCGGTGTCTCCTCAGAGATGCTGCTTGTGCAGCCCCTTCCTCTGCTCCCAAACAAAACCTTGCCCTGTAAGCCCAACACAGGTTTATTGGGAATAGGCAGAAACCCTCAGACTCTCAGACCAATGCTTTAACACAAGCCCAGAAAATATTTTTGTGTGTTCTGAGTGACTCCAACATGGGACTTGAAGAGATCAATTTGTGCTGTGCTTTAAAAGCTACTCAGTTGTGTCATACATTTACACTGCAGGTGTATGTACCTATAGGTAAACACAATTAAACCATTGTGAGTCTGAAACTTGTTACAGGCATCAATAAACACTCTATTTAGATGTTTAGGACATACCTATTATTTGCAGATAAGTAGAATGTTTGTGCCTTAACAAGAGAGAACAGATGACTTTTCAGATGTAGACCTCCAGTTAGAAAGATTGATTTCCATGTCTGAATCAGCTTGATAGCCTCTAGTGTAGGGGATGATCATATCACCTGTGGATATATGAAGGGCCATTCTGAAACTAACAAGAAACCTGAAATGTTTCTGAAATATACCTTATATAAATGTTTCTGAAATGTACAGATACTCAGCTGTAAAGTCTCTTTAAATAATGACAGAAAGAATTTTCTGTGGTTAAGGTTTGATTGGCTGCTATATACAAATGTACCAAATTGCCAGAAAGATTGGGTTTTTTGTAAGAAACTGCTGCTCATATTACAGCACAGTCATTTTTGAACTGGTAGAGCTAACATAAATGCTCTCTTCCAAAGAGTAAGAACATTCAGGGAGTGACCTTCTAAAGTGTAAGCAAAACACTTATCCTGTGTAAGTAGAGATCTCCCAACATGACATTTATGCTTCTCCTTGGTTCAACACTATCCCAAAGTGGTAATATTATGGATGTTTCCTTTAATCCAAGATCTAAAGCATTATTTCAATTTATTTTCATACTTCCTTGGCAAGACTAAGATTTGTGTGGAATTAATGTCCTTTGCTGTAAAGTGGTTCCACTTCTCCCAGTGGAGCAGGAAGACGTATGGGGGCTTATTGAGCATGTTCCCTTTTGGCAGATTTGCAAAGCCATGGAGAATGTCTTCACTGGTTGTTTTCAGTTTGGCTTTGCTGGAGCTCTCAAACATACCAGAGAAAAGGCAATTATAGCTGTGAAGCTCTGGTGAGTTGTATCTGTCTTTTGTTTAATCAAACAAGTGAATTTCTACAGTTCGAAGAGAACAACTGTATTGGAAAACAATCCCTCTGGCCACTTAATTTCCTGTCACACCTGCCAGCTCCTGACACTTTGCCCTGTCCAGATTGTTCAATGGTTATTTAAAAAATGAGACTTAATTCTCTTTCCCAGATATGATATGTCATTTCTGTGACGCATCTTGTACCTCTGACATTTCAATTAGAGAGATGAAACATCAACATCTGACCTTTACTCTGGAAAAATGGAAAACTCTCAGACTCACATGTTCTGTTTTTTCTTCTTAGCCTTTCCACATAAAAAGAACTTCTATAATATGCACAGATATTTCTAGAAGCAAGAGTAACACCATAAATGGAATTTTGCAGCCAAGCTCTGCAGTCCTTGTTTTTCAAGGTGACCTAGGCTATCTGGAACAGCTTATTGGGCCTGATACAAAACTGACAGGAGGCACCTGCCTTATGAAGGTAGTGGGAGGACAGGAAGCTATCCTAGAGCAGCTTGGGTAATGATAAACTAGAAACTATCACTATTGAACAGCTACAGGCCTATGATACCTGTTTTTTACACTAATATCAGATTTAGTTTGCTCTCTCTAGCCATCAAAACATTTAGCCTCCACTGGTCTATTCCACATATATTATCCTCACACAAGAAGAGTCCTTAACTGAGTTTCTAAAGGTGCTCAGAAGAAATAATACTCAGAGCTAACATTTGCTTAAGGTGGGGCAAGAGCAGAACTCCCCACTCCCCCTCCTGAGCTCCAGGAGGCACTCCAGGATTCCCAAGGAGAACAAGGAAGGGGTGGAAAATGTCCAGTACCTGCACCTGAGGAAAATGCCTGCATTGAATACGGCCCATTGCAATGAGTGAAGGACAGTTTTGGAAGCCCCTATAAGAGGGGCTCCAGTCACAATCAGATATTGGTTTGTTACTGTTACTTTGAAAACATTACTTGTTACTGGCAGTGTTAAAAAATTTCCAGTACCGAATAATAACTGCATTTTAAGGATCCACAGGTAAAATTTTTGATCTTTCTAAAATAAGGTATCAGAATTCCAGATAAGTTTGGTGCATTAGGCTGATTCTATTAAACAATAACTCAAAGAGCTGAAAGCCCAGCTAAGTCCAGCGAAATGCGCCAGTCATATCATTCTGCCTACCCTGTACAATGAGAAAGAAACAACCATTGTCATATTTATCTTTAAAATACTAAAAGTTTTTTCTTGCTGATAGGATCTTTCGGACAAAATAATCTTTGCAGTTTGAGAAACTGGATATATTTCCTTCGAGCACCAGCAGGTCGCCCTCTTATATTCCTCATTTAATTTACCTGTTATTATGCCATGCACCTAGTGGGTAACCTTGGATGATCCTCTTTGTATATTTGCACACTGCAGTCCCAAAATAGATGAAGCTGTATACTGGCTTGTATGTAAAGCAGACAAAACATAGCAGGCAGGGATCATTTATGAAATCCAATTTAACAGAGCTGGTTAATGTTTGGATGCTGCCTGACTCTGTGCTGCTCATTGCAGTCTGCTGTTTTTCATGAAGTATTTGCTTAGGATCTGCAATGCAGTAAGAATCATTTTCACTTGACTGCAATTTTCTTGACATTTGTTTTAAATTCCAACACATTTCTCTCCATATATATGGAGAAAATGTTTCCAACATTCTCTCAAGAGTACATCTTAGAGGTGTTAATTGTTAATAAAAATGTATCTAGGGATATTCAAAAAGTTAGTAAATGGATCTAAATAGATCAGATAATCATTTTTGACTGAAAGAATCCACCAAAGACACAGAGCAGTTTTGAAATTCATATTATTCATATCATGCCCTCAAATGAACCATTATAATGAGTTTTCTAATGGCAGAGCATGCAAAGCAGTTCTTGCCCCCAAACAATGTGAAGTTGTTATATTGCAGCATGGAAACCCCACCAGTTTGTTGTACTGTCTAAATGTAAATTATTTGCAAACATAAATAATGAAAGTGTCTCTGCTTTGTAAATTTATGGAATATGCTGACTCAGATTAAAATAGCACTATGGTAAAAGATGATAGATTGTTTCTTTCCTGAGAATGCAATATTTTCCACTGCTTTAGAAACAAAGAAAAACACAAGCCCATGCATTCGTTCAAACTAATTTATACTTAAGATCTAAATATTAAAAACAAGATACCAAAATGTAGTAATTCAATGACGCAATTATCTTTCTTTACATATATCAAATGAAGCCTCTAGAGTGCTTTAAGCTTGTAATCCAGTTGAGAATTCAATGACATTCAGCTGGAGAATGTGCTGGCGTGTGAGACACAATTTTGCACCTAGGGGAGGCCTTAGAAGAGCAGTTAATTTAAGATCTCTCTCAACAAATCTATTTTTCACTTTTCACAGATGCTCAACTGCTCACTAAATAGTGTGATTCCTTCAGCTACAGGACACTTCAATAAAATTAGTGTCATATTCTATCACCATGATGTGAGTGTAGCAAGCACAGAGGTTGGAGGGGAGGTCAGACCACCTCCTGCAATCAAACAACCTGGATGAGGCAGTGAACAAAAATTGGTATCTGGACTAGTAGGGTGATTCAAAGTCAATTACCTGAGTGACCACTTAAGTCTGCAGCACAATCCTTAGAGAGACTTTGGTTTCAGACTAATAATCTCCAACTTCAAGAACAGTGCTTAAAGCCTGATTATAAGATCTACAGCAATGTGTTGTGTCACTTCCTTCCTCTAAAAAGGGAAAAAAAAAGGCCACAAACCAGTTTGCCTCCTTTCACTGAAGCCTCTGCGTCAGGTCCTCTTCAAAAACACATGCACGCACAGATAGGAGCAGCAGAAACCACCTTGTGAAAGAGCTCAAGGCCAGCTGCACTCATCTGCTATGGATTGAATATATCTGCAATCAAAAGAAATTCAAATCCCCATTCACCTGTTCTTCAAAGCCTGTTATACAAAGGTGGAAGGGACAGGAAGCTATCCTTCATCCTTCTCTCTAAGCCTAAGGGACTCTGCTACCAGGAATGCAAGAGTCACAGCACAGAAAATAAGCAAATAAGAAACTGTGGACACAACTGAGTAGGTAGGGCAATGAGCTAGAAAGGAGAGGATATGAACAATTTTAAGGAAGGCCTTATTGTATTTGTTTTGCCTATGTATTTCCCAATAGAAGTTATTGCAATAAAATTCCTTAATTTATTGCCACAAAGCCTGGCATCACTTCTAATTAGGACGCCATATCTTTTATATAGGGATTTGTTGGTGTAGCCTCTTTTATATATTTCACACTGAAGGACTACACTTATTTCCTGCAAATGTGACTTATTATTGTGCAAAAGGGTGAACAAACAGATGGGGAAATAATACATGGAGAAGTAGAGAGGATTCCTTTAGAAACAAAAGATCTTGAGGGATTATTTGTGGAGTTAATTTATTTTCCACAATAAAGGATGATGATTAGGCAGCATTGACAGATAATGAGAGTTAATGTATTAGAGATTTAGTTCACTTGAAATCAAGTGGAAATTAAATTTGAAACTGAATTTTTAATTACATTGTGAGGTGAAAATTGAAAGAATATTTGGTACCATATCACCCAGCTCCTATTTTTCATCCATGCCAATCTAAGTTTGGAAAAAAAACTTATAATTGACTGTATTACATAACTCTACATCTCACCTGATATTGAGCTTAATTATTTCTTATATTTATTTTAAATATGTAAATATGCCAAACTCAAGTGAACACAAAAAAGTGTATTGCACTGTTCAAAGAAAGCAAAAATGTGTTGTTTGTTCTAGACATGAAAGAAATTATTTATCTCTTGAATGTACTTCTAAAGTATTCATAAGAAAAAATGCTTTAATATGGGATATTTATATATACTCATGATCCTGAAGGCAAGGTAAAACAAAAATTCTAATTTAGGTGTTTCTAGTTCACCATAAAGACATAAAATTGTAGGAAGCACTGCAATTGCTCCAAAGTACCATTGGGCCAATAACAGCAGCAATTGAATAATAAATTGTATATAAAATGTTAAAAGGTGGACAAAGAAAATATTGTAGCAGCCAAAATACTTAAAGAAATAATGTACAGGTATGAAATGTGGAACACTTTTTCTCTTTCTTTAGTGACTTCAAAAATATTTGCAACATTATGTGTCGTCCAAATTTAATTAAAAATAAATGAATACTGCAGTCAAATAAATCTAGTAATGTACAGAATCCTGCACAAGTACAGCACGTAGAGAGCTTTGGAAAGTCAAACATCATTTTATAGTTCTTCACTAACTTAATCTCGAACAAAAAATTGTCAAGTTTTATCCTCTAAGCAGAGTATTCTGTAAAACACATGAATGTGAAATAACAAGAAGAGAAATTAAATGGGAAGATAATGGATTTTTTAGCTAAAAAACCATATTTATTTCTTTAAATCTCAGAAGTAATATTTAATGAAATGATGGAAGCTTTCAAAACTGAATATACAATCTAGACAATCATGGTAGGGAAAGAACTGTACAGGAAAGGATATAGTAGTAGCCAAAAGAGTAGAAATAATAGAACAACTAGAAAAGTATCTTGTTGCTGGCACTGGACAAGTAGCAGATGCTGAGAAGGATTACAACCCAGAAAGCACCACATGAGACTTCCTTGTACATTTTCTCATCATGCAGCAGAATGTGGCTCAAGGGCTGCCCAGTCCTCAGATACTTTATTCTTATTTAATGCCCTCTCCTTCATTTTTCCTCTATGTTTCATAAACATGATTTGAACCTATATTTAGCTTTAAACTTCTGCACATCAAAGGGAAGTCTTGCAAAGTAGGCATGTCTGTGAGAAGTTTCTCTTTCTGCTTATTTTGAGTATTAAATTCTTTCTCAGCTATCTCATTATTGCTGAAGTGACCTCGTCCACTTAGTGTTGGGTCAGGGTAAGACCCATCCTCACTTTTGATGCTCCATTTCATCATTCCAGTTGGGCTGTGCTTCCTCTCAGCAGCAGGGATCATACCTGCCTCCAAAGGTAAGTGCACTGCAGAGTTACACATCATTGCTGGGACACTTTCTGACATGCTGTCTAATCCTTTCTATTAATTTTTGACTATTATTGATTATTAAGATGATTTTTCTATGCAATGATGATTTTTGACTCAAAAAATGTCATCTTTGGGCAGTAGTAGTTAACTCAGAACTCATTCCTGCAAACACAAAAACCAAAAAAAGTGCTTTTATTTTTCCTGTGTGACTTATCAAATTTTACTTTTGTCAGCAATCTGTTGCCCACTGAATCAATATTGCAAATATTTACAGTTCTTCACCATTAACCATCAGTTTTGTTATCCCAATTAATAAAGTCTCATAAGCAAATTTTTTCACTTCATTGCTAATATTCATAAATATGTTGAACAGCATAAGTGAGAGTCTGGGAGTTACTTCCCTGCACAGTAAACACTTTGGAAGCCTGTTAAACTTGAGATTTTTCATATTATCATGATTTTTTGAACACACTGGTAAGAGATAATCTGGTTGACCATCTAGTCTCAGAATAATCTTTGAGGGAACAATTTAGCTCCTTCAAAGAGAAGTGCCTAGGTTGTCTCCAGTCATCTCCACAGATCCAAAGGAGCTGTCTGACCCTCTTTACTGACTTCAGAGCACCTGGATGTTTATCCTGGATCAGAAGTCATAATGCAAAAAAAGCAATTAACTGCTTCTATCAGCAACACATACACAGTGATTTTAGTTTCCAGAAAACAAGCAAGAATATTGCTATCACAAAGTAGGAGTTTTGAAGAAACTTCTAGAAAAAAAAAAAAAAAAGAAGTATCTCTTTCTACCAGGTATGGAGAACTGACAAACTTGTTTGAGTGTTTTTTACTAATTACTCACAACTGAATGTGCACTGTGTACTTGAAAATTAAATTATTGCAGATATTAATAATGCAATATAGATTTCCAAGGGCCTTATTGCTAACAAATGTATTATTATAGCAAATATACTATTATAACAAATAGATCATTACTATAGAGTTGTTTGGGAATAAAATGAGGAAAGAACACAGCCAATTAATAAAATATCCCAATGCAAACTAGAAAGTCTAATAGTTATTATATAATTATACTGTTTCTCAGTATGTATTAGCCTATACCTGCACTTTTTCCTCAAGGAAGGAAGTATGGATTAAGTTTATATTAGGTGCAGATGTATCTGTATTTCAGATCCCTATTCCTGGTTATTTAGATAAAGTTGTCTGTATGAGGCAAAACCTTGCTTTGACACTTCATGCTGTGTATGAATCTTTATCAGATCACCAGAGCAAAATATAAAACGAAGTGCATGGAGCAGGAAACTCTTTTCAAGTGTCCAAATTCCCTCTCTGCATCTTGCTTCCCTGCTGGTCCTGCTGCTCATCCACCAGGGAGAAGTATTGAATGCTTCAGACCCATTGTCATTTTGTTTCTCTTATCTGTCCCTGTATGTGAGTTCTTGGTAACTCTACCTCACATAACCCTCATTAAGATGAAAGATTTTTTGTTAAGCATTAATGTTTTCAAAGAAATATGGGGAAAATATTTGTAAGCAGAAAGCACAAGCTCCACAAAATATGAGAGTTTCTGAAGGAGTGAAACCTGGAAATCAGTGTGGTTATCCTCCTACCTGCTCTTTTTTTTTTTTGTACTTTCCATCACTTTCAGCATCTGAGTATATATATTATATATATATATAATATAGCATCTGAGTATATATATATTACATATTATATATATTTTATTTTCAGATATTAGCACTCTTCAGAGCTGCACTAGAACAGATCATCACTCAAAAATATGTGGAGCCATGACCTTATGTTTTGAAAAGACTAGGAAGCCAACACTCATAAAGAAAGTTTTTAAGTTTGTTTGAAATTACTGGCTATCTTTCAGAATTTATTCCAAAAGTTGTCTTTGCTTAACTGAATTTGGAAACTTATTTTGGATGGGAAGATCACATTGGAGGAGAACTCACTGGCTGCATTGGTCTTTGCTGTTCTGGCTGAACAAAACTTTGAGGTGAGTTGGCTCAACTCAAAGCTCAAACTCAAACTGCTTACTCCTATTCCTGTATTTCTATTAAAAATGATCTCTTGCTGTTGAATGTCAGTGAAAACTAAAATAAAAAAAGATGAAAACAAACCTATTAGGATGAGAGCACTTTAGTGCAATTCTGCATAATTGTTAAACATTTGTACAGTTAAGCCTTTCTGTTGGGAATGCATTAGCATTTAATAAATAAAGATGCAGCATTCTTTTTCATTTTGAAGAACCTTGAGCCATAAAAGTACATTGTGAAGCAGAGAGGTAATTACAGTACATCCAGCAGCAAAGCCACTACCCATTTGATTTCCAGTTCATAATTGTCTATCTGAAATACAGTGAAGTTTTGACATGCCAAATATTTTCCATTTCAATCACTTGAATTTTTGGTGGGATAATGCTGAAGACAGAGTATGCACATCTTCTTGTTGCCATGACAACAAGAATACTGAATTTGAGCAAAACAACAGGGTTTGAAAACCTGAAATCAAAATGAAGTTAGAAATGAGTTCAGTTAGGCCACATAACTTGAGCTCAGAATATACATTAATGGGTGACAATAAGAAAACATAGAGCAAGATACACATAGCTATTGGTTAATTATTTTCTTACAAAATCTACTGGTAAGAAAATGACAAGACCACTAAGTTAGCAAAAGTATGCTTTGAAATAAAATGCAAAAAATGGTAAAGATCATTCACTTGACTTGTGTTTTGTGAACGGGATTAATATTCTGCCTATTTAGGCTTTTCTTTTGTTTGTGATAGCATAAAATAATCTTAAAACATATATTTAGTATATACACCCCAAAAAAAGTCTTTATTTTGCTTTCATATTAAATATTGCTAGAATGCATATTGAATGTTTTTCTTGAAAAGGGGATGCATGGACGTTTCTCTTGAGATCTTCTATAGGTACAGCCACGCCAGAAATACCTGTCTGTGCAAGAAAGAAATTTTTTTTTCAGCTGCTGCCATTTTTCAGGAACTGAATTTACGTGGTCAGTGTGTCAGACAAAGAATATGCCTGCATGATTTTAGCTGCCAGGAAGATATGTCCCAGCCCCTTCCCACTTATTTGAAAATAGAAGGATAACAACTCTTCGCTACATCCAACACAGACAATTTTTCCTTTGCTAATCAATTCTGCTTCAAAACTGTATTTTTGTTGGAGAGGATGGGTGGCTTTGTTGTGGATTCTCCCTGTGGAGACTGCAAGGGCATCGTGCTGTCTCAGTTTGCCTATGACTATGACAAACTGCTTGACCTCAAGTTGCTGCAATTCTGACACATCTTTATTGCCCATGCTACCTCTGATAGTCATCTCACCTAGATGTCCTCAGAGCATCATCTCTTACAACCATATTTCTCTAGTCTTTTTATGCCCTAAATAAAAGTGAAGGTGAAGAAAGTAAGATTCACATTGAGAAAAAGACTAAGATATTTAGTGGTCTATGTTTTTAAATCTCCAGTGCAATCAGCTGGCATTGAATACCTGTAGTCCAAGTGTCCAGAGAGATCAAACTCACTGCACGTGAAAGCAGAATCCAGGCGTCTAAGGAAGAAATAATAAATAATCTCCTCCTAATAAAGGAGGCTGTTGCCATTTGACACATCCTAAAGAACCTAGAACATCTCCAGGGAGCTTAGAAAACTGGCCAAGGGGAGGTCCAGCCAAAGTTAATAGGTCAGGCACTTCTACTTTTTGGTTAATATTCATTCTCAAAATTTTGATCTGGAACTGGTTTTACATTTACAATGAATCTACAGCCTATTGCTTACAGCCTAGCCTATAGTTGCCTTAAAGGAAGAAGGATAGAACTCATAAACTGTGCAATATGCCACATCATCAAATTAAATTATTATTATTATTTAGCAACTCAAATATGCAACTCAAAAGTATGTCTATATAGCAACTCAAAAGTATGTCTATTTTTCATTTGAACAGACTGGAGAAGTTCACTAGACTGGAAGGACAATGTAAAATATAATACACAAGTATGAGTCAAGAGTTGTAGCTGCATGCTGAAAACTGCTGATTTATCAAATATATCCCTTTGCTTTTAAGAAATCTGTGTTTTAACACTGTATGTGCATGACTTATAAGCACAACAGTTGTGTCTCTGTGAACAGTAGAGGTTTAGGTGTTTGGTGCAGAACAGATCACTGAAAACATTTGTGTCACCCTAATAATTTTGATTATATCATTTCACCTGAAAGACACTCCATGTATTCAGTCTGTCATTCTCAATTAACATAAATGAAGAAAAAATTCTGTGGACTGATGGAATTTAGGAGAAAAAATAAAACAAAAGAAAACAAACGAACAAACAAACAAAAAAAAACAAAAAAACCAAAACCTCAACAAAACAAAAAAAAAAAACAGCCCAAAGTAATGTGTAGGTATACTGAGTATTTTACATACTTTAAAGATATTGTTAAATTTTAGTACTTCAAAAAAGATTTTAAAATAATTTTTAGCCAAAATTGAAGTACACCAGGAGCATTTGGCATCCATGCTCACTAGTAAGCATTAAGGTTGCTCTGTTTCCATGTTCATATAATTATCTTTTCAGCTCTTCAAGAACTTCTGGTTTTAAAGTAACACCATTTGCAGCTGTGGCAAATGAAATATCTTCTTCCTAAATTTCATTTATTGAGTAATGGTATTATTAAGAATACACACACTGTATGGCAAGGCTTACTTAATACAACTGATATGAAGAAAAAGACAAGTACTGTTATCTGAAATTTCAAATTTCAGAATAGATGCAAATATTTTGCTTGATCATGATTTTACATAAGGAAAGCCGGTGATTTCCATATTCACATAGATATATTGTCTTATGATTGTGAATTCTGAAATCATTCATTTTGGGAATGTCAATAAGAATTGTTGAAGCAGACCACATTTGACAAAAATTGTAATTTGGTTAATTTTTTCACTGATCAGAATAAATACAATAACTCTCATATAGCAGTGCCAATGGAATAGAAATATCTGAATGTGTCCCTTAGTAATAATAATAATAACAATAATAATATGCACTACATAGTAATCAACAACATTAAAAATGGATGAAGGTTTGCAGAGCTTGAACATTACCAGTACAAAAATAAATGCTGAGTCATGCTTTTATCCATTCATGCATGCTCAGCAAAGGAAGGTTTACAGGACTGAGGAGAAGGCTGTAGGTTTCTCATTAGTGTTGATTCTTGCAGAACAATTTCTACTCTAGGACAGAAAAAAAAAAAGGCTGGATCATTGCAGGTTCATGGAACCAATATAAATAAAAATTCCGTAAGAAATAAATAAAATAAATCATCATCAAAAGAGTGTTCTGGCTAGTATTCACCCTGCAGAGGTCTGGGCAGGAAAATGAGCCACCTTCTCTCCTTAACCTCATCGTACTCCCAGGACACCCATACGTGGCAGTTCTGTCTTCCAGTGCCATTGCAGAAACAGCTCTCGTGTATTTGCTGTGCAGTGACTGCCAAGCTCTGCATTTGGGGCCTCTGGTCAGCAGACCTGAGCAGGTTATGTAACTGCACAGCCTCAGGAAACTAAATCATTTATTAGGCTGTTGACCAGCTGAATCATCTCCTAAACCCACTGATGGTACAGTTCTGGTTTCCTTTGGCGAAGTGTGTAGACATATATAATCTAATAAAGACAGTTACATATAGATATCAAAACACGGGTCTTAACATCCAGCTGAATTCTGTCTCTAAATTTAGGTGGGATAAACGCAGTCATCAGAGAAAACCCTCTCCTTTTTTGCAAAGGTTGAATTCAGTCTTTCAGATGCCTTCTAAATTTTGTGGTGGGGCTGTGCTGGGAAATTTAGGAGCAGAAAATAATGTTTATAAAAAGAGTACTGATCATGAATATATTTCTTTCATTACTTAACAGGTATGTCCTTAGCTTCACATATGGGTATGACCCAGTTAAACAGTGAAACTACATGTTTCTCAGCAGGTACTGACTTATTTTAAATTTACATTTAACAAGGCACAGCAACTAAAGCATCCACAAACCCACTGGGAAGCATAGTCTTTTTAGTTTGGCTTTTAAAGAGCATATTTTTCTTTCTTTTCATTTTTTCACTAAAGGATCATTGACCACTGGGAGAGCCTCACAAATTTCCAAGAAATTTTACCCAGCTGATGTCAGTTTCCAGTTACAAGAATAAAATTCCCTCATGTTTATGTCTTTTTACTGTGAAGTCTTTTCTTGGAAAGGATCCTTTTATTAGCAAGGCACTCAAAATATGGCCAGCCTGCTCGAGACAGTTTTAAACTAGGGAGAGTTCGGGAGAGATATGATGACCCAAAATCGAGTGAGGGAGTGAAGGCCAGGCTGGTAAGCAAAGAACATGATGTGATGGAGAGAATGAAGGCTTTGAAAACCATAAAGCAGGGTTGAAGAAAACCAGTCTTAGGAAACAAATGAAATTAATTATCCTGAAAACTGTTTCAAAATGTATGAAGGACAGACAAAAAGGTGATTGGGAGTAGTCAGAATGGGTTTATGAAGGAGAAATAATTTTTGACCAACCTGATAGCCTTTTAAAACAAGATTAATGATTTGAGGGGTTAGTGGAGTGCAGTAGAAATTGTTTATCTTAACTTCAGCAAGGTTTTTAAGACTGTCGCTCTCACAGAAAATCTGAAGAAGTACAAATTATATGGATGGTCACCTGCAAAAATGTGCAAACAATGTGCTTCCTCAGCAATTTTACAGATGATACGAAACTGAGAGGTGTGGTTGATACACCATATGCCATGTTGTATTGTGTACATATCTGTGGATGTGCCTCAACAGGTTGGAGAAAAGGGCTGACAAGAATCTCCTGAAATTTAATAAAGGGCAATGCAAAGGCCTGTATCTGGGCAGGAATAGTCCCATGTACTTGTGTAAACTGGGGATGAACCAGGGACCTACACAGAGAATGACCCGATGGTCATTTCACAGGACACTGCTGTGCACCTCTGTGGAAAAGAAAAAAAAATTAAAAGGAATCAGTTCTGTGCTTCCTTAAGTAGAGTGTCAACAGCAGACAGGGGATGAGATCCTTCCCCTCTGCTCATCACCCGTGAGACACACCAGGGGTCAAGTACAAGAGACACACTGGAGTGAGTCCAGCTAAGAGCCATGACAGTGAGCAACAAGCTGAAGTGTCTGTCACAGGATTACAGGCTGAAGAGTCACAGCTTCCAGCTGTAGAAGTTAAGGTTCAGACAGAATCTTATCTATCTATATGCATACTAGATGGGAGGAAATAAAGAAGACGGAGACTAGACTCTTCTCAGCGATGCCCATGGTAGGACAAACTGTGCCAGTGGGCATAAACTGAAACACAAGAAATTCCATTTACACATAAAAATCTGTGGGTATTGTCAGACACTGAAACAGATTCTCTGGGAGACTATGAAGCCTCCACTCTTGTTGATACTCAGAACACAACCGAACACAAACCTGAGTAGAAATGAAGATTCATATCATTAGGAAGACTTTACAAGAAGTATTCTAAAGGTACAGTTACAACTGAAGATTTTTAAGAAGAGCAAAAAATCTAGAGAGAATACTCTAGAAAGGAGTAAAAGCTGAACTTCAGATATGGACCACCAGTGGAAAAGAACTGGGTGGAAGAGTCCATAGACTATATGGCCAGAAATTACTGAAGGTTTCTCTAAAATTATGTTAGCTTACACAAAAAGTCTTGCAAGTAGATCCTGTGTAATATTTGAAAGCAAACAAGATAAAATTTTTAAAAGCAGAGTGATCCTATGGTAGGAATATTTTGCTGGGGGGTGAAAATGCCAAGGCGTACAAATTTACAGAAAGATTCTTAAAAAATATTTTAGGCCCTTTATTTATTACCTATTTTTTCCCATAGCTTTTCTAAAGTTTGATCTAACTTTGAATCTGTGCCTGGAATATCTGTTAAAAATTTCAGCATTGTAAATTTAATTCAAATTTAATTCAATTACACTTTGGGTTTATTTTGGCACTGATCCTAAAGTCATCAAAATGCCCAAATAGTATATTTATGCCTATCTAAGTAGAAGATCATCAAAGTCTTTTCTGTATTAACACAGTTATATTTTCACTGAAGTGATATTCTAAAACAATAATTTATGATTATAAATCTCTGAAGATATCTAATTGCTGTCCAGGCCCTTTGTAGCTTATTTCCTAATGGGTTTTTGTTTATTTATTTCACTTATCTGAATCTCTAATCACAACAGTGATGCTCTTCCAGCTCCTGCTCTTGGATAGCCAACTTTGTGGCTATTATGCATGCAATATGTGGTGTCACATGCTGTGGGAGTGGGCCCACACACACTGGAACCCAATGTCAAGGCATGGCTCCGTTGGCTCTGTTGTGCTAATTAGCTCACTGCTGGCTGCACAGAATCACAGAATGGGTAATGAGGCTGGAAGGTACCACTAAAAACCACCCTGTCCAGCCTCCCTGATAAGCAGGGTCCTCCTGAGCACCCTCAATACCCGGTTCATTGATCATATTTATATGAAATTGTTTTACTGTATTTGAAATACCTTCTGCATTGTTTGTGCTCAGATTTCTTTTCTCTTCCAGTAGGTGTTGGTGTGGTTAAAAATGCCAACAAGTACCATGGTCTGGGGTTATGAGGTTCCCTTTAGTTTCCTCAAAAAAGGTTCAGTTGCCTCCTTTTCCTGATAATCCATCCTAATCTAGTTTTAAACTTTCTCTGGAGTTTAATTTATTCTTCTTGCAACGGATATGTATGTTACTATAGCATGATAAATCACCTGGAGGTGCTTTTATTTCAACAGTGTCTCTCACTAGGGTCTACATATATAAGTTTTCTTAGAGGCTTCTACTTTAAGTCAGGCAAATTTTAGCTTTGGTGAAGTTAAATGTGATGAATTTAACCACGAGCACAGCAAGATTATGCTGCAAATTCACAGCTATTATTCATTTACAAGCTTTATTATTTGTAATAATTTTCCTTTATATAATCATAGAATTAAGATCAGAAAATACCTCCAAGATCAAGTTCAAGCTTTGATGGAAACCACAGAAAAGGCTTATATCTAGGCTAAAGTTTGGATTGATATGGTTTATTTTCTATATATTGAAGAAAACTTAAAACCAAATGACACTTGAAGTGGGATTCATCCCAATTAGGTATTAAAAAATACATTTTAACTCCAAGATTTTAAGTCTGATTTAGCCATGTTTTGATTCATTTGTAGTCACTGGAGAGAACAGGCACCTTCAGAATGCAGTTCATGTCACCACGACATATGTCAAGGACAGCTGAGATGAATTACTCTCCAGAGCCTCCAGCTCTTTCCATTGATGACAGGAGGAGCTAAGAGCTTAATGTAATGTGTAATTTTTGGCTATCTTATCTTAAGATGAATCTCAACCTTCTCACATTTTTTCTGCATGTTACCACAGATCCCTTTATCTGATGTCAGTTCTGCCATCCCTAAAGCAAGTGTAAGGAGTTTTAATTTGAGGAGCAGTTGGGGTCTTTTGTATTCTAATGAGCATACTATAGTCTTGGTAGGGGTGAATAAAATCCTTTTCTTATGAAACAGCCTAGATCCACAGCTTGTTTCTTCACTGGGAGATTCACCACATTCAAAGCAACCTTTAATTGACAGAACCAGACACCATTGCTATGCAGTTCCTCTGCTTATAACAGAAATCAACACGTGACATTGAATCTACTGGACCAGTAGGAAATGGCTTATTAGAATTGTTAAGTGATCTTAAAAAGACTATTTAAAACTGAATTGCCTCGTGGTAAACAGTAGCACAGATCTGAATGCAGAACTGTGATCCAGTCCTGCAGTCCTCCAGAATCATTTACAGGTGCCCATTTCTGCAGCTTTTTCCTACCGTATGGCATCTATAACACAACTGAGGTAATGCTATAAGAAAATAGCATCAACATTTTTGCAATGCTTTTCATCAACTCTTTTTACCTTCATTTTTTGTAAAGATTCACTCGTACATTGTTCTGGACATTGGCCAACTGCAACATTGTCTTCCTTGGAAATGAGGCTTCTAAGCATTTCAAAGCAGATGTACAGTTTCCTCAGAATAATGGTTTAATAAAACTAAATCTTGGTTTCATAAAGCCGGAAAGCTAAATCACATGGGAAAACATTAGATTTCTAAATAATCTAATTAAAATATTATTGTAGAGTTCAAACATTCAAAAAATTTGTTTTGTCAGAGGTTTTATAAATCATACTTGTGGACAAGCTTCCACAACTCTTCCATATAACCTGAAATATTCAGTTCATAACTGTAATTTTAAAAATCCTGCTATTTTCCACACCATTTTTATTGGAAAATACATCATTACAATACTATGTCCCTTAAAATTTTAGTTGCTCTGGCAACATGCTAAGGCGGTAAAATAAGTGTAGCAGCAAAATAATTCTTTACTTGATATGGCAAAGCAATGAAACTAAAAAAACAACAGTATAAGGAACTTTTCACTTCACTTTAGATTTTGGTACCATTATGCCCATTTCTCATATGTATATTTCCACTCTACACTTTCCTACAAAGCAGATTGAGTCACTTAGAGGAGCACAGCGGAGATGGTACACAGAAAGTGTGTTAAGAGAAAAATCTTTCAAGCAAGGAGTTATTTTGCTTGGTTTTCTATGAATTGTCCTAAACTACCTCTGTTTTCTCAACTCTGCAAGGATAATTGAGTTTTGACACATGAAGATGAAATCTGGGCTCTTCTTACACTAAGAGAAGCAGAAATAGTAATTATTGCTTCTGAGAACTTATTTACACCTGTGGCAGAGGTTATTGTGTCACACACAGTTCCCTTTTGGCACAACAGCCCAGGTTTCCTGGAACTTTCACACAGCAAGGACGTCACCAAGACCAAGATGTTTTTTCTAGCCTTTGTCACAGCAACTTGATTATTGTCTGCATAGAGGACAGGGTCAGACAAAATTGTCAGGGAGACCCTCCTGCTGAACCATGAGATTCATGTTTTCCAAACTCTTTTCCAAGAGGGGTTTAGGTGTGGCTGGATCCAGATGTAGTCCTAGACTTGGTTAGCAGTTTATAGATGAAGGATTATGTGGGCACAACCAATCCTTTATACCATCTTGCTAAAGTTTCAGCATCCTAATGTGCTGTCGGGCACTTTCCAAGAATCTGCCACAGCAAGGAGTTGCTGATCCTCAAGGAGGAACTGGAGAGGACTCTCTGCCCAAGGGGAGATCCCAGTGTGCAAAACATTGCCCTGCAGGGGAGCTCGAGGCCCTGTGCTGGCCACTGCTTATTGAGTAAGATAATTGACCTATTTTGGGTTGGCACATGCTCAAGGAGCCCTTAGCTGCTGACCAAGACTTATGACCCTTAACTCTCATGTTGTTATCTGTGAGCCAGATGCAGCCATTGGTGGCTCTTGCTCAAGCAGAAATGGAGCGTGGGATCACACAGGCACAGTCCCTTCCAGCTGAAGTGGTCAGTACACACTAGAAAACCTTGATCCAGGTGATACCAGAACTAAACTCAGCTAAGCACTGCTAAGACTGCCAAAGGAAATGAGGGGAGTATGCATAGAATGTGTGTATTGACTGCCATGCTAGAGCAATATCCTTTTGGAAAATTAAGAGAAAAAAAGAAAAACTTTATTACATTAGTGGTGTTGATTTTACTTTGTGGATTGTGTCTTTCTAACACATACAAAAATGTACACAAAGGGCTGACAGATTTGTCAAGCTCCTTTTAAGAATCATAAAGTCTCTTAGGTTGGAAAAAACCCTAAAGATCACTGATCGCAACCATTAACCCAGTATTGCCATGATAGGCCAGCATTAAATTACAGTCCTAAGTACCACATCTACATATCTTTTAAGTACCTGCCTCGTGGTGACTTAACCACCTCCCTAGGCATCCTGTTTCAATGCTTGGCAACCTTCTCAGTGAAGAATTTTTTCCTAATATCCAATCTAAACTTCTCCTGGCACAACTTGAGGCTGTTTCCTCTCATTGTATAGTTGTTACTTGGAAGGAAAGATTCAAATCTTGTTACCTGTGAGGTAGCTGTAGGGAGTGATAATGCCTCTCCTGAGTTTCTTTTCCCCCAGCCTACACAATCTCAGCTCTTTCAGGTGCCCCTTTTAAGATATGTTCTCTAGACCCTTCACTGCTTCATCACCCATTTTGGTGACATGCTTCAGCACTTTGTTTTCCCAAGAAATCCATGGGATTTCATGTGGGAGCTGGAGACAAGGCAAATTACACTAGGTAACACAAAACCACCTGCAGACATGCTTAATTAACTAGACCACATCCTTACTCAATGTACTTGATCCACTTATCTACATATTAATGTCTACTCTTATTTGCTATTCACAGAGTTCTATAGGACTGAAAAGATCCTTTCACAGGTGGCAGATACAACACAGGTCACAGGTCTGGTACCTACCTGCAGAGTTCACAAAATGTTTTGGGTGGGAATGGATGTTAAAGATTATCTCATTCCAATGGACTGGGACACTTTCCACTAGACCAGGCTCTTGAAGCCCCATGCAACCTGGCCTTGAGCACTGCCAGGGATGGGACACCCAGCTTCACGTTGGCATTGTTCCACTGACTCCATTAAGTCAAATTAAATAAGAGTAGCCATTTCAAAGAGGTGGATAACTCAAAATATGGTTCATCACTTTCAAAGGTAGACCTCTAGACCAGATGAGACAAAGATCCTGGATCCTGGCAAGACTATTTCTAATGTTGACATCTGCACATCTGTGAGTAACACAAGATATCTGTCTAGCATTTAGCCCTCCCTTGTCATTACTGACTAATTTCCCTGCATTAAATTGGGGGCTTGTTCTCCTTTCAGTCTCTAGAAGTATCTCCTGAAATTACTTTTCACGCTTCCATGTATCAGGGTGATTTCACACCGCTGAACAGCACAGTAACTCCAAAACAAAATCACCATTCAGACAAGGGGGATTATCCAAACAAGAGATTTGCCTAGAAAATACTCATATAAATTGTATCACTTTGCTGCATTTTTTTAAATTCAATTGATAATCAAGAAAAACAATATAAAATAGAATTCACTTTTCTTTTAAATAAGACAGAGTTATTTTGCTTAATTTTTATTTTTTAGAGAAGACAAAAGGACAAAAATGCAGCCAAAAAGACAATGTTTTCATCTGTCCTACTTTTTTCCAACCAATTTGATTGCTCTAGTGCTAAGTCAATCTTACATTTGAATGCAGAAATGCAGTACATATCACATTGAAAGTTCTCACAGACACAGAGGGGTTTTTTTTTGGAAGGAATTAGTTTAACATTTAAAACTTGTTAATAAGTCTTGGCTTAGTCTTTTCTTCTGACAGCATGATATCATTAATGTCAGGATTTGGTCTGCCAGTTCCAGCACATATGGAAATAGGATGTTGCACATTTTGAGATATTCAGGGTTGTAGGTAAATTTTCCATAACTTCTAGTTTGTGACTCAAAAGTTTACATAACTTCAAGAAAATATGTAGTCAAGACAAAACTGATTTAAATTGCATGAACTTGAATTCATCCACTAGGATCCAAATATAAAAATATAAATTTGGGTCAAATTATATTTTAGGAGAAAAGCCTACCAGAGAGGGAAGAATTCGATATTGGATGACATTGGGAAAAAAAAACAAAAACCTTCTATTAATTTCAGTTCTCAATACAGGGGAAGAAAAAAAGCATAAAATAAATAGGTAAATGTTTAAGTGAAAATATAATATATGGTTACTTTTTGACCTTAGTTAAACCAACTGTAATTTGTCACTGATGACTGGTGTGGGCACCTATTGATGTTATCAACAAAGCTGCCAGACAAACTTCATTTTGCAGGCAGGTAAGAGTTTATTAGAAGGAACAAAGCTAAAAACATTTCTTAGAAATATGTAAGAAAATCAGAAATACATAATTTTATCTTATCAGCAATTTATATGAAGACTTTTTTCCTAATGAATACATATAGAACACACACAGAAAAAGTGTTTCTAAAAGGTAAGAGCTTTGTAATATTCAGCTCATCCTTTACTGAGTCCTTCACAGAGATATACAGGAGTTCATGTGACATTTTCATAAGGGATTAATCATTCAAATTTATTCTAAACAATGTAGATTCAGCCTTTAACTACTAAAAAAACTGAAAATGCACAGAACATCAATAATTTTTCCTGTACCAAGATGCATTTCCTTTTCAGATGGTCTCAAGTGTGTTTCTGGTAGGACAGTGAAGGTACACTGGAAAACTTGCACATATCTATAGATGGAGGCTTCTTACTTGATAAATCAAACAGTTTTTATGTTATAAAATATTGCACTTAGGACTACTTTTTTTTTTTTTGTTTGGATTTTTTCAGGTTTATTTTTAAGTAACTGCTGGTTTTATCAAACTTTCACAATTGGGTTTTTCTTCTATGCTTTCAAACTTTACCAGAATACACTTATTGGCTGACATATTCCCATGTCAGTGAAACTGGGGTTTTTTCAGTTCATCAAAACTATAAGAAACATTTCTGTATTTGCATCTTTTTTTATTTCCCCACAGTCTATCAGGTGATCTACTCGATGCCCTCTTTGTTCAAACCTTCCCTCTCTTTTGGTCTTTGCCTACCACAGTCACAACAAGACAAGCAATGCTTTGTCTGGAATTATCAGAATATCAAAATACTCCTTTTCAGGCAACAGCTGTTGTGGTCTCAATGGCAACAAAACAAATGGCTGCAGCCTTTTCTTCAGAAGCTCACTGTGGTCCTGTAGAACACTCTTGAATATTTGTTTTAGAGGAAAAAAGAAGAAGAGCAGCTTTTGTAGGTATCTCCATCCTAAGTGATATTCAAAACTCAATTTCACTATTCCCTGGGCAATCTGATCTAGCTGTAAAGCTTGATCTAACTACAAATTTGGCACTGCTCTCATCAGATGCTTGGACCAGAAAACCTTTAAACGTTTTTTCCAAACTAACTTTTTCTTTGATAGTAAATATCAGCTGAATACCTTCTGTTCTATTTCTTAACTTTAAAAGGGAAAAGTATACAAAAAAACAAAGTAGATATTCTTGTCTAAAATTATTTTTCACAATAACACAATCAAATCCCACTTTTCTAATGTTATCTAACCAGTTGCCATCTGCCTCTAGAGATAGGTCTTCTCTATCTCCATTATAATCTTTTCTTAATAAAATGAGGAATTGAAGATGTCTCAAGAGTCAGAGATATGTAAAAAAGACCAAATATGATTTAAGTCTGGGAGAACTGTAATAAAAACAAGATTTCCAAGGTTTCCTAGACTCCAAAATAAATATAAAAATAATTCCAACACATTTAACTCATTTTTTTTTCTCAGCAGCTGTTTGTTTCTCTCAGCTTAACTTTCTCACCTCATCCCTGAGTACCAGAATAATTAAATTTAAATTACTTTGTGGGAATGGTCTATGCTATCCCCATTGGCTTGAACCATGTCTAGCAGCAGTTAAAATCTCATCAAGAACCATGCTGACAAACTTACAGCTCAGATAAATCTACCCGTGCTCAAACCTATGCAGTTGTCCTGTTTAATTTACGAATCTATTATAGTTTAGCAGTCTTCGTTATAATATTTAAAGCAAAACTAGACAAAAGCAAAACAAGGAGGAATATATCTGAAAATACAATAACAGATAATCATTGCTTATTCATTCATCTGAGTTCATCTTCTCTGCCATCAATACTAAATCTCAAAAGTGGAGGCAAGAGGGAAGGCTGGACATGGTTGCCCCTGCCTTCCACTGCTTCCAAGATGAGGGTTAATGCCTGCAATTCTAATCAGCTAATTAGAACACAAATGAGTAGTCTGAAGAGATTAGTCTTGCATTCAAAGAAAATAAGCTACCCTTGTTAATAGCATATTTTATATACACATATAAAATGATCTGAGAAACTGAAATATTTTATATAAGGAGCAAAGACAACATGTTTTTTCTAGATGAAAAATTTATTGAACTGTAAAATAGGTGGGTTTCCTTTCCTTTCTTCCTCTTCAAGGTGTAAGTGTCCTGAACATCAATAATATTTATTTTTTTATTATAAATGTTGTATATTCTTTTTTGCTGTTAAGTCTACAAGAAGCAAGACTTCTAAAATTCCTGTATTCATGAACTTAAAAAAAATTCAAAAAGGTACTTAGAGTACTTTCTTTTAAAGTAATAAAAATTACTTTATTTTTGCATTAAAATATTTCTTAAAGTGCTTAAAGAAAATAAAATAGACAATTCACAAAAACTGACCATGTAGTATTGGTATTTGTGTACCTACTTTACATATTCACTTTAGAGGTTACAGTCTAGTATGTGTATCCAATTAAGGCTGAGAAACACCTTTTTCAAGGTCATATAAACAAACACATTAAGTTCTCTCACTTTACAAAAAATTTGAGAGGCAACACACAATGAACTGTCTATAATGACACTATTATTTCAGTGTCACTGTAGTCATGCGTCTACATATTTTTACAAGGCGTTCTGCCTTGTCTAAGTGTCTTGTGGTACTTCAGAACTTGGAATTTGTTGACAAGTGAAAATTTATTTTAAGTATGGCTTTGATATCAAAAATGTCTGTGAAAACCTGACATGTGTGAACTTGGACAAGACCTCCTCAGAATGCATGGAGGCTGACAATTCCTACATCCAGGAATCCCATGGAAAAATACTCTTTACTCAAATACATTTGGTAAAGTACAGCTACATTTAAAAAAATTCTAGTATTTTAATTGATGAGAAATTCTTAATAAAGTCCTTTTTCTCTTAATGCAAATTTGTCTAGAGTGAGAAATCTAGAATAATCACTGAAACATTTCATTTGCATTCTGTAGCTGCTTGCCCTGCAAGGGGTTCTGGTGGCAGTGACACTTAATGAACCAAGAGTTGCATTGTACCTTAGGGATCCTTTGGTGTAATGAGAAAAGGTAGTCTGTTTGGAAAAGGTAGTATCTCTTTGGAGCTCATTTTCTCCATTTTCAAACATCATCTATTTTCCATTTTATTAGAAAAGCATTGTAATGGAGATACAGAAAAGCATGTCATCAGAAGCACATGGTGACTGGTTAGATAACTCAATAAAATTAATATAAAATTGTGATAGGTTAAGGCTTGTGGACTGTCAGTGACAGTATCTGACTGCAAAACATATCTAAAGTGACACTGTAGTCGCTTTGTAAAGACAAACTGTAGTCCTCAATAAAAGCATTCAGCACATAAAATTGACTCATACCCAGTAGGTGTCCCTAGGGGGGAGGAGACAGGTTCAGACCTTTAACTGATCCCAGCAGTAACAAATGGAGCCTTCCCTAAATTCTCCCCATTCTCTACTTTTATACTATTTCTTTGTGTACAGGCGGAGCTTGTGTGACTCCAGGCATGCATACCTTTGTTACTGATTGGTGTAGAATTCTCTTGCTTTGCTTTTAAAGATAGAATCAATAAAATCTAGAGCACATGACCAGTGAGGAGTGGCTGTGCCTTGGTGGTGGTACCTTTGGGTTGGAGGTGTGTGTTAATGTTACACTTAGGTTGTAATGAGCAAAGTCCATTTGAGGAGAGCGATTTCAGCACAGCTGTTGGCTCAGCAGCAGGACATCTCCTCCTCTCTCTGTGTGGTTTTTCAGCTGCAAAGCAGCACTGAATTATCCTCCCTGCAAGGATTTCAGCACAGCCTGGTCATGGTGCCTCCACTCTGCTCCACCTCTGTTCCAACCCCTTTAGCAGGTGCTGTGGCTGCAGATTGTGACTGTGGGGAATCATCCTGGAATAGGTTTCTAGTGTGATGAACACATTATATCCAAGGAGTAAAACCAGTATTTTACCACACAATTTCTGTATCATTATAACTTCCATTATGATGTGAATATATCTTCTCAGTTTCCTCTTATTTTATCCCCAGCCAGCCTTCTACATTCACAATTTAGAAATCATAAAACTCAAATCCTGAGGTAAGAGATTTCTTACAAAATCTGTTAGGTTTCAAGTACTGTGTGTTGGTACTTCCAGTTGTCTTCTCTTTGAGATATAAAATATCTTTTCAAACTCTATTTTAATACACTTGCATTAATGTCATGGAATGTATTAATTAATGTAATGTATCAATTGTAATGGAATGGTAGTCTGGTAGTGGAATGGACTACTAGATATACAATGTGAGTATGTAAACCTAAATAAATAAGCATGTAGGTTTTGGTTGGTCCAACATTCAGAAGGCACTGTCCTAATAAACAAATGATTGAGAAACAATTTTTATGGTAATTTAAATGGTATAGAAAATAGTAATTAGCTGAAATACAATAAGTTAAATACCATAAAAAATCTGTGAAGGGACTCCATGTTCCTGAATTTCAACTCATACTCAGTTCAGCAGCAGCACCTCAATAAGTTCTGTAGCACAAATATCAGTACATTTATAACCATAAATGTAGCATGGTTAATCACATTTGGCCTCCAAGATTAAACCTTTGTGTCTCATAGGACTACTCTAAATATATGACAGGATAGGAATGAGACTGCTCTGTTACTGCTTTTTGGTACACAGAAATGCAGTTCAGCTCCCTGCTAGGGTAAACATCTTTAGAATTCCTATCTGTTTGAATTCCAAACAGTTTTATTCACCTGCCTCTAAAATGTCGAAAACTGTTGATGTGAAATAGAGCATTTAAAATATGACTTTGCCAAATATTTCTCTCTAATATCACCAAGACAGAGAAAGGAAAATTAATTTCTACTGTACTGGGGGAAAATGTCCAATTTTTTAATTGATTATTTTAGTGAAATGTCATCAAAACACTTATCCCTTGAAATTTGTCAAGTCAGAAATTAATGGAGATTGATTTAATCAAACAGGGTCTCCCTTTTAACATATGCAGTGTTTTTGTCAATATATAAGAACTTCATCTACAAGCTTAAGAACAATGTAAAAAAGTAAAACCAGAAGGAATCTCACATTCAAAACCTGTAAATAGCATGATTATTAGCAAAAATATATCAGTTTGTAGTTCTGGCAGGTTTAGTGATAGCAGAATTTGAGTATGGTAGCTCAGGAGAATCTCCAGCTAATGAATAAATATTTTACAATGTTGAGCATTTAACAACCCCCTCTTTCCATTTGTATTCTCTCACAATTTATTCTGAACATCAACTATTAAAAAATCCCAAAGCAACTTAAAAATGTAATAAATTGTAAAGGGCAGGAAAGATATGATAGTTTCATATTCTGGAGACCCTGGCAATAATGATCAATGTTTTGAGTTCTAACTTCTGAACCAGAATCTGGCCCTGCATAAGAAACTTGTCTGACACTGACCCCAGACCTTAAAATTATTTCCCACAGAATAAACCTCACTGTTGCCTATGTTAAATGAAATTATGCAATTCCAAATAATCCAAACAAAGGCAACATTTTTGTATTTCTAAAAAGTCATAGGTTAACAACAGAATCAGAAGAATAAAAACACATGAAATAATGCCAGTTCCACTTCTCATAATGTGTAGGGAGTGGTCAAATATCATGAGGACATCTACTGTCTTTTCAAGAGACTCCTTCTGGGGTTCTGTGTCCAGGTCTGAGGCCCCCAACATAAGAAATATATGAACTTGTTGAAACAAGTTTTGTGGAGGTTGGTGATGATCAGATCTGCTGGTGCAGATGTCCCATGAAGATAGGCTGAAAGGCTGGGGTTGTTCAGCCTGTAGAAGAGAAGCCTCCAGGGAGAACTTAGAACACCTTCCAGTACCTAAACTATTGCAAGAGAGCCAGAAAGGGTCTTTTTATAAGGGCATGGAGTGATAGGGAGGAAGAAATTATTTACAGTCAGAATGGTGAGACAATGGAACAGATTTTCCAGAGAAACTGTGGCTACCCCATCCCTGGAACTGTTCAAAGCCAGGCTGGATGGGGCTCTGAGCAATCTGGTGTAGTAGAAGTTGTCCCCTGCCTACGGCAATTGGTTGGAATAGATGATCTTTAAGGTTTCTTCCAATTCAAACTATTCTATGATTCTATAAGATTGAACCAAAAGACATAAAAATAGAATGAAAAAATGTTTGTGGGAGAAAATATAAAAATACTTTAGGTTACTTGCTGAGTATGGCTAGGAAAACCTTTAAATCCATGTATCTGCCTTATTATTAAGAGTTTTCACAGTCATCAAGGACTTCATGCTCCAAAATATTATTTTGGCCTAAATCTGTCACTCATGTGAAGAACTTACAATGCCTTTTAGCACATCTTCAAATAGCTTTCAATACTGTTTTCACTTTCTGTCAGAAGCCATGAATAACATAGTTATTTTGGAGGTTACTGTGGGCATTATGCTGCCAGCCTTTTAGGTTAAATACTGTGCCACAGCAGCCAGTTTTCCAGCATCAGCTGCTATTGGACAAAATAAGATAGTGACAATTCTCTGGTGGTGAGGATTTCTGGCACAACTTACATGGTACAGTCAGCCTTACAGACGCAAAGATCTGCATCCTGGAAAGGTGCCTGGGCCTGGACTAACTCCTCTCAGATCAGTATCATCAATGTTCTCTTTATTTCTCACAGTTCCTGAAGGGTTTTTTAGAAGTGCTTGGAGTTAGGAAAGTGGTTCCTTAGGAGGTTGACTTTACTAGTCTTTTGCATGAAGCTATTAGGATGTGCAGAAATTCACATTGTGTGAAAACGAAGGGTCACTGCCCAGAAGAAGACTGACCATATTCTGAATGGTGTCTGGAGAGCACATGGTGCTGAAAGGAAAAGAAGACATGCTGGTACACTCAAGAAAAGAATACGCTCATTCACTTCTTTGAAAATGTGAAGAAGCAGTCAAATTTGAATTTGCATTTCATTCCAAAACTCTAAATAATAAAAATAGAGAAAAAGTCTTCCTTAGTATTTAGTTGTTTTCCATTTATTTTTGTTAATTCAGGACATGGTTTAGAAATTGTATTATAGACATTTGAACACTGGTTGTCTACAAGTGAATATGACAGTTATGAGGAAAACGGTTCCTTCTCTTTTTTTTTTTCTCTAAAGTTTATAAAGACGGACAATAGACAACACCACAAAAGGTCTTGTATTGAAATGGTTATAATATAAATTTTGCAGCTTGGTGGGATTTACTGAGTCCTTGATTATGGATTGTTATTGTTATGACTGTTAGCAATGAAAAAGTAACTGAGTCTAGAAAAACAGGAAGGAGCATGTAACAAAGGAATAAGGATAAGAGTGGCTCATTTAGACTGACAATGGCTTGTTCTTTTAACTAGAATTCTCCAGTCATATGTGAAGCCAGACCTCTTCACAAAAATGTTGTAACTGAGATTTACAGAGAGAACTTAAAAACAGTTAAATACGAGTAAACACAGAATATACAATTAAGAAACAAATAAAAAACTCAACAACCCCAACAGCAGACTTAGAACTTCTTCACCAGAAATATTAGCAAGTGATGCTCAAAAGGAAAAAACAGCTGCCTGACAATGTGGATGTTGTGAAATATCTGTAGATTTACAGTTAGGATTTTTAAGATGAAAAGTAAATAGATTAACTGTCAGTTTGAAAGCAACAAATATCACAACTCAGTTTGATTCCTGGCACTGGAAAAAGCTGCAGGAACCCAGTGGATACAACACTTTGCAGGAGCCAGCATAACATACACAGCAGGGGTGGAGAGGATGGTAGCAGCATCTCTGGATTGGATGAGTTCCTTATTAAACCATTGGACAATATTTCAGGAAAAAATGAACAGAGCATCAGCATGAAGCAAACAGGATATTTAATTGTTCTTCAGTCAGGAAAAATTAGGTAAGCAAGTATTATATCTGAATTAGAAGTAACAAAAATGCAAGAAAAACAATAGAAAATCAAGATGAATCAAAGACCTGTAGCTTGCATTGGCTAACTCAAGGACTTTCCCTCTGGGATTAAATAGCTTTGTTTTGTGGCTTATAACATATAAAAGGTGATTCAGAAAATCAGGCTGCTCATATTTATTCTTAACTGTGATTAATAAAAATATTCTTGGTATTGTTTTCAATTTATAACTTATTTATTTCTCAATTACTTCCAAATGTTAGGAAAAAAAAAAA
>QUSF01000002.1:7617677-7784612 GCA_003676055.1 Chloebia gouldiae | reverse complement strand
TAGATGTGTCAGTACACAATACAATTTACTGGGCATGGTGGTATTCATTCAAAGATTAGACTTTATGATCTTGGTGGCTTTTTCCCAGCATTAACCATTCTATGATTCTATGACTATCCTATGCTTGCATAAATAGAAAAATAAAATCTGGAGTTTATATTCTCTATATCGAACACAAAGCAAAGAGATAGCAGATGCAATTAGCGCTTAAAAAAAACACCTCAAAGGCAAAAATATGGTTAATTCATATGCATATTGGGCTATAAGCATATTTAGCATATTCAACCTTGAAAAAAATACAAAGAGGTTTTGTAGAAGTCTTTTAATCATGACTGTGCTCAGCCAGACATGATGTGAGCAGTATGTGCATTGCAACACTCCCTCTCTGGCACTGTGCCTTATCCAGGGTATTGGGTGAAGGCAGCTCCTAGCTAATGAACAGTCCAGATAGTCTTACAGATAACAGGCTGCAAGCACATTAGCCTTTGGTTTGGAATAATAGCAAGGTCATGAAACCAAACACCTTTATTTCATACTAATTCAGTTAACATAGCAGTTTTGATATATTCAGACTCAGTTGATTTTGAAGGCTACTATACCACAGATTCTATTAAGCTCCAAATCCCAGAAAAAAAAAACATAAGGATTTGAACTAGTGGGGTTGAATTAGTTCTCATCCATATACTTGTGAGTGTGTTTGGTTCCAATTAAATTTGTCCTGAATTATATCCTGCATATTATATTTACTGCAGGTGTCTTTTGCTGCTTCACTCTTCTGATATTCTCCGACTGTACCAAAGCAGTTCCTACTGTAGGCATAGCCAGACATGATTCTGGGATCACTCAAAACATTCTCTAAGCCATTTTTTCTTTTAGAGTAGGACCAACTATATCTAAGTGATTTCTGGCATAACACATTCAGTATATTCCTGACAAATCTACAGTTTTCCATGAGCTTGTCTTATTCCGGCTTTCTGCTATTGTCCCTATTTTTGTTACCTGTAAATCAAGTCACTTCCAAATTCAAATCCAACCTTTCCATCACACACATAGAAAACAAATTATCACCCCATGTTTTTTGGTAGTTTCTACATACTTTAAAGTTTTTGGCATGCCCGGTTCCCCAATAGATTTTGCCTTGTTACCTGCACAATCCCAGTCAGTGTAATCTTCCTTAATATAAAATTAAGAAGAAAGACACCAAGAGATGCAAGAGTTGAACCTATTTCTCTAAGGTCCAGTGCTTTAATAACAAGGCTGTCCTTCCTCCCTGACTTGTTGACTGCTTTGTCACTGTGTTCAGATTACAAGCAACTTTAATTGTTTATGTGAAAAATTTCCGAACCTTACCAGAAAGCATTTAGAATCAAAAATATTGATTTGCAAGGTAATTCTTTAGGGTTGGTTGGGTTGGGTTTTCTATGGTCCAAAGCTAATCTGGAGAAGGATGTGGAGCGTAAGGCGTATGAGGAGCGGTTGAGGGGGTTGAGGTTGGGGTTGTTTAGTTTGGAGAGAAGGAGGTTCAGAGGTGCCCTGATTACTCTCTACAACTACTTGAAAGGAGTTTTCAACCAGGTGGGATCAGACTCTTCTCCCAGGAAACAAAACAATAAAAAAACCCCAACAACAAAAAAGCCCTAAACAAACAAACAAAAGCCCCAAACGAATCAATCAACCAACCAACCAACCAAGAACCCCAACCAAACAACCCCAAAACATAATATTTGAACTGAAAAACTAAGAGGAAAGCAATATCCTCTTAGTTAGATGACAAAGGATTTAGTTTTCAACTAGACAGCATTTAAATTTTGCAAAAGTCTCAATATTTCAGATTATTTTTTTAAACAGAAAGCTCTGGATTCTAATATGGTTCTTCTAAATTGCATCTTGGCCAGCCATTCATATACCCTACTGTTTGACAGTTCTCAAAGTTTGACCAGACATGAAAATGGTCAGGCAGGATAGATCTTCCAAACTCTGAAATATGCAAGAGGAGTTACAATTGAGAAAATCAAAGTGCAGTACCTAGAGTTTGAATTCAAATTGTCAAAATAATTTAATAATTAAATTATGTTTCAATAGCTAAGTGGAACATATCTTGAATCAAATGAACATAGGGTATTCTAAATATAAAATATCCCTTGCAATTGGGACAAACACAGCAGGGTTAAATGTGATTGATGCCCAAAGACAACCAATCAGAGTATTTGAAGAATTAAAATAAGGTAGAAGCACCTGTGCTCATGTAACAGCCAACAATTTCTAAATTCTGCATTATTTGTCTTCTGTTTTAACATATGAAGGTTTAAATATATTAAGAAAAATGGTCATGTATTAAGCTGTAGGCTGACTGGGGATTTTTCCCAGTCCAGGAAAACAAAAAAGTCCTTTTGTATGGAGTACATCCTCACAATTTGTCTGGTGGTTCACATTTTCTGACTCAATCTCAGTGCTCAATACTCAAGTCTAGATGGGGAGACCCCTTTATGAGCTGCATCCATTAAATATTCTTTCTGAGCAAATGTCTCAAAGTACAGCTCTATTTGAGTTGCTCTCCTGTTTTGTAATCCAAATCTCTCAGGGAACATCAACAGGGACTGCTCAGGCACACATCACTGATCATACCATAATCAGTGGTCAGTGATCATAACAGGATGATATCATGAGTACACATGTCAATTCCAGCCTGCACTCTCTACCTGTGGAGCTGCTTTCTGTCATTGTCTGTCAGGATCTTTTCCTAGATCATAGCTGAAGATCCACAGTATGTACCATTACCATTAGCCCCAGGGCAGGAGAAGATCACTGAATCATAGAATGGTTAAGGTTGGAAAACACCTCTAGGATGATTGAGCCCAGCCAGTGTAGATAAGACACTGACCTGTGACTCATCAAAAAAGCAGGGTTGTCTGATCTGTGAAAAGTGTCCTGTGCTTTATTTAGTTTTATGGTTTGGGATAATTCAGTGCTTTGGGGTTGTTAGGTTGTGTGGCTTTGTGCTGACCCAGAAGTCGATCAGGAAGCAGACAGTGACTCAGACATTGTCTCATCAGCATCCTCCTGGGTCTCAGGAACTCTCCCTCCACTCCCAGCAGGACTGTTTCCTATGCAGAGGGGAAGATGTAGAGACAAGGTCTGCAGAAATCATATTTCCCCAATGCATATTGTAGGTAGTACATGTAATCCATGCAGGGGATGTACTTCTGCATTTTCCTGTGCAAATCAAGCTCCAAGTTATTTTAATTCCCTTTCTTCTGTTAGAAGAGTTGGCAATTACTCTGGTGTTTGCCTTTTATGATGTCATCATTTGTGCCTCACACTTCTGTGTTGCTAAAAGGTTTAAGAAACTCAAATCTGTGGTAAAATGATGGGATTTATTCCTTCTACTTGGCAGATCCCTAAATTCATGTTTTTCCATCCTCTCCTGGAATCTAACCGCAAATGAGTTAAATACGGCATTTAGAATTGGTTTAATTACTGCTAAATATAAGAGGAAAAGGGTGAGGGTAGAGCTCATGTTAAATTTTTTTTTTTCAGTGCATTTAGATTGAATTTTTATTCTATTTTTACTCAGCCGCTTTTTTCTGCTTCAGCTTCTTATAATTATAAAGCTTTTTGCTAGGCATAAATAAGTGCTCTTGGTACACATGGGAACAGCTCTGTGTGAGAATAACTGACATTCAGAGGTTTTAACATTTTCTTTTTGCTACCAATTCAAAAGCATATTGCCATCCAGTTTAGCAAAATTAAACTCCAACACTAAGATCTGACTGCAGTGGATTAACAAAACTGCTTGTAACCAGAACTCAGCCACAGCTTTATTCCATTTGTCCTGTGTACCCACACAGTCAAGTCTCATTTTTCAGCATTTTTGCTTACTTGACCAGAGAAATGAACTTTAGAAACTACACTAACAAAACACTGTCTAGCCAGGCCTGCTCCATTTTGTTCTTTCTTATTGAATTGAGCCTCAAAATTGACAGTTGCATAAGAACACGTGACTAGACTGTCACAGAGCCAAAGCCTGTTTGCTATGCACCTCACATCTTCTCCAGGCTTTCTATCACTTAGTGCTGACAGTATGAATGGATGAAGAGATTTACTGACTGACACTGCAAAGTTGCCATTGTCAAGAGATGCAGACACCCTAATGATGTGCAACATTGGTGAACCTAAAAGGGAGAAGGGAGGAAGAAAGAGAGCCATTGTTTCCATGGCTACAGATACTACTTCTTCCACACCTCTTCTTCTCACAGCCTTGCCATCTGTGTCCATTCTGCAGATAGCAGTTATGTCTCATTAAAATATTTAATGATTCCCAAGTTGTTAGTTAGAGAAGGTTCAAATAGGATAGTGCCTTGCTGTAAACATTACTCCTATAGTAGTCTTGAAAAATATATATTAAAAAATGATACCTCTATATGTCTAATTTATCTCCATGTATAAGACAACTTGGAGTCCACTGCAATACAATGTCTTGGTGGTGAGTTGCCTGCTCCATCCTTGCAGTGTGTGATGGTATTTGCAGAAGGGCACTTAATCATAGAGGTTCTTGGGCTGTATATTAATCATCTGGTAGTAGTATTACTCTGAAATACAGAAATAACAAGATTAAAGTAATTATCTGATTAAGTCTCAGCTCTTGGAACAACTCATAATCTTCATTTTGAGGTATTACTTGACACCTAATATCAATAGGTGCCACTGTCCATACTCATTCACTGGGAAAATGTAGGCAACTTCCAGAGATACAGATATCTGCTCTACAGGAGACCCTCCCCTTTCCTGTAGATCTTTTGCATGCTGAAATAATCTTCTAGAGCTCACTACGCTCTCCTGAGTGGTGAGAATGAGTTGGTACACAAATTAGAAATGTACCGTCCAAAACTGTTCAGCAGTTTTCTCAGCACTCACAGTCACCACTGGATTCCCTGCAGTAATGTGAGCAGTACTGGGACAACCAGAGCAGCTGCCCTCCTGCAGAACTGATACTAGAAAATAGAGGATTAAAGCAGAGGGACAGCTACTAACATGACAAGCAGGGATATCCAAATAAAGCATCTTCACATTTTGAAGGTGCAAGTGACTCATTTAGACTGCATTCTGTGAAGTTCTTTACTGAGAAGGCCTTTTACATTATTCAAAGGATTTGGGTATGTTTAGCACTATCTTCTTCTCCATTATACTGTATTTGTTTAGTCACAGTCCACCATAGGCAGCAACATTCATTCCTCTGCCTCAGTAGGTTCAGAAAGGATATAAGTAATGGTTGTTAATAAAAGAGTATAGGTGGAGTTAAATCACTCACAGTGTGTATAGACTCTCCTTCTTATTAAGCTGCTTTATACTAAATTACTTTATTGCTTCCAGAAATGTAAAGGCATAAGAAATTTTGTACATAAAAAATACAAAGCAGCTTTAAGCTGAAAATATCAAGATGTAAATTACTGAAAATACTTGAAAAATATCTCCTAGAAATTACACATACATGTACAGAACAATTTCCTTTAACGCCATAGGGAAATTCTGCTGTGATAAGAGCCAGAGACCTGCAGTTTTGCTATAGGATATGATTAATCTTTAATGAAGGTATTTGTGGCACAAAAATACAAGTGTCCCAAGAGCTGCAGGCAGAAGACTCACTATTCATTTGTCTGCTGAGCACAATGAGCTTTTCAGGCCTGTGTCTGCAACTCTTACTTGCTACTGTGTAGGACTTCAGTTCAAGTGAATCATCTCTGCATACTGTGAATCATCCTCTGTGAGAGCTGCAGAAGAGATTCTTAGTTGTTCACTCCCTATGTTGAGAAAGACATGACTAATTGCCAATAGATTTCCAAAAGACCATCATGTACCCCGAGCCTCCCCAAGGGTTTCTTTGGCATTATACATTTTATTGGGTTTGCTTGGCCTAGCTTTGGCAGTGGGGAGGCTACAAGGGCAGTTTCTGTCAGTAGCTGCCAGAAAGTTCCTCCATGGCTGGGAAAGCCAATGCTAGCCAGCTCCAAAGACAGACATGCCCCTGGCCAAGGCAGGGCCAGTTAGAAATCATGGTAATGTTTCCGTGATATACTGAAGAAGAAGAAAAAAGTTATTGCACTGTTGTAATTGTGGTCAGAGAAGAGGGGGTGAGAACGTGTGAGAGGAACAGCTCTGCAGACACCAAGGTCAGTGCAGAAGGAGGGCCAGGAGGTGATCTGGGTGCCAAAGCAGAGATTGCCTTGCTGCCTGTGGTGATCACCATCGGGAAGGAGCTGTCTCCCTGCAGCCCAACAGGGATGCAGAGAGGGGATGCAGAGATCCCCCCCAGCCTGTGAGGAGACCCAGGCTGGAGCAGCTGGATGCCTGAGGATGGGATCCTGTGGGAGAGCTGAGGAGGGAGGGGCCCTGCTGCCATGCTGGAGTAATGTGTCCTTGAAGGACACCACGCCATGGAAGAGTGACCCATGCTGCAGCCATTTGGTGAGGGCTGTTGCCCATGGGATGGACAGACATTGGGGAAGTCCATGCAGAACTGTCTCCTGTGGGAGGGAGCCCACAGCACAGCAGGGGAGTGACTCCTCTCCCTGAGCAGCAGGAGAAACAGTGGGGGATGAACTGACCATAGCCTCCATTCTGTCTCCTTGCCCTGCTGGGATAGGAGGAGAGAGGGATGGGGGGAAGGTGGGGGTTTTTTAAGGTGTGATTTTTTAAAGTTTTATTTTACTTCTCATTACCCTGCTCTGATTTTGTCAGCAATCAATTCATTTAATATCTCTAATTAGAGCTTGTTTTCCCCATGGCAGTATTTGAGTGATCTCTCATATACTGAGTGTTCTGTCCCTATCCTTATCTCAACCCATGAACCCATCATTACATTTTCTTTCCCCTGTCCCGCTGTGGAGGAGAGTGATAGAGAGGCTTGGCATCCAGCCATGGTCACCCCGCTACAACATATTCAGCAAAATCTGTTTGAATTTCTGAATTCAAAGATGGTGACACCCCAGGATAATCCTTGCCTCTTTTTAATTAACTGGACATATAATAAGTACAGTATGCATTTGTCAGCAGGTGTAGAATTTATATATATGATTTGCAAATTGACATTCAGGTTTATGAAGACATACAGTAGGGTACTTTGAGTTTTACTACACAAGTTTATGAGCAGTAGTACCATAAGATTAACAGCAAGATTGGTCTCCGACTGTAATCAGCTCCTTAGACAGCATAAGGCTCTGAAGGGGGGCTTAGCTTCTGAACTAAGAGACTATTTGCATTGTGTTTTTTAGTCCCCCTTGTCTAAGAAAAATATTATATGGTTTTAAAAACCCCCACTCATTTCCCAGACCCCATTAACACATTACAGCATACCTCAATCTTCCTGAACAGAATGAAAAACTTTTATTTTAACCTCAAGTGGATATACTCATTAGACAAACTACAAAATACAATAGAATACCTTAAAGCCTTTCATACTTTCAGCGGATTATTAAAAGTTCCTCAGAGAATAAGGAACCTTACAGTTAGGTTCACTTTATTTTGCTTTAACCACCTAAAAATTGGGTGTCTGGTTCAAGCTAAGTTTCATCATTCTGCTTTGGAAGATGGAACTTGTACATAGCAATTCATCCGACCTCTCTTGAAAATCCTGGTTCATGATTTGAAAGTCCCCTCATCCTTTTATAGACAACAGGTCACAGAATTATAGAACGGTCTGGAGTGGAAGGGACCTTAAAGATCATCTATATCCAACTTCCCTGCTGTTAACACCTTTCACTAGACCTTTCACTAGACATGCTCAGAGATCCATGAGTTCATCTTTTCCTTCCAGGAAAGTAGTCCGTTCCTGAAAGAAAATATCTAACAATCCAAGGTTTAACGTGACTAGCAGAATTGAATGAAACTATACCTATAAGGAAGTCCATTCAACATAGTCAACACATGCTTAAAGCTGCTGAAAATTATAGACATTTGGGTAAGACACCCTAATAGAAAACTGTACAGCCTGTGTTTGGGATACAAGGGTCAGAGCAAAAATCTGATCTACATTTCCAGCCTGAAGAGTCTACGTGTCTCCATGGAGAATCGTAATGAGACAAAAGGGATACACATCAACCAATAAACAAATCTTCACTGTTCTTTGCTTCATATATACTTCAGAGGTATATTGAAAAAAAGAAAAAAAGAACAAAAAAAAACCCCAAAAAACCCCAAAGCAAAGCAAACCAAAGCCAACAGCAAGAAAAAGCAAGGTAAAAAAAAAAAGTGTCCACCAAATAAAAAACCTTAGCTTGAATTACTGATTTTTCCATATTTTGCTGATAGAGTTTTTTTTAATTGTTCCTAATTAGTGAGAAGTTATTATTGAGTCCATTGCTGTCTGGATTTCTTCATTCAAGAACTGAAAACCAGCTGCCTTCTGATATCTTAAAATAGGCCCATGAGTCTCAGTAACACTTTTCCCAAGTAATATGCAAAATATACCACAAATAATTATTTTGTTTGAATCAAAATCTTTAAGAAAATCAGCGCACATTAGAAAGAATTGAAATCAGTATCTCTTAAAGAGAAAGCTTTTTTTATTCCCTACAGCATCTTCTCAGATGAAGGTTAGTTGCATATCATATAAGCCTATCTTCAACAGTCTGTCCTGTTAGCTTTGGAGAACTTGTCTCATTAATGTAAAATTAATTCTGCAGTTCTCTTTAGCATTTGTACATTCTATTCTGAAAGTCTCTTCTCCTTTTATTATGCTGTCAAAATGACCAATTTGTGAACCATCACAATCCCAATAACACAGCGATATCTGAACACTCTACAGTTTATACTTACAGCATTAGTGCTGGAGGATCTAACAGACTTTTCTCTTTGGCTGGTGGTTGGTTTTGTTTTTTGTTTTTTTTTTCTCAACAGCTGTCAAGCTAAAACCAAAAGAACAAATGTTTAATAAATCCTTTGTTTTAGAGGGTTGCCTTTTAATTATATCTCAGAGCCATTTTTTTTGGAAATGAAGTTTAACTGTGCTACTCTTACACATCATAGAGTTTGCTTAGCTTTAATTTACTACACAATTACATCTTAATATTAGAATTCAGGAAAGTATGTATTCAGCTTGGGATTTCAAGTAATCAGGCTGGGAATGCTGAATACTCTGATCTGGATTCTGTACATAAAATATTCACAATGAAAGTAAACAAGCACAAAGAGAATTAATATTGAACCACAGTACCCTTTCTACCTGTATGTCTTTCAGCCTGTGTGTTGCTGAGTTTCCTTCGGGATCACCATTCATTATTTAGAATACGATTATTAGAAGGACCTTATTCAGATTAAAGGTCTATCCTAATTCCAAAAGTTCTGACGCATACTCATGCTGAGTATAGACACGAAGCAAGCACACAGGGTTTTTTTCTCTGATGTTTTCCCAATCTCTTCTTTCATAGTACAGGGATTTTAACAAAATGGAGGTGGTTTCTATGCATATAGTTAACACATTGAATTTCCTGGAACTCCAGGAAACTACTTCATATCCTCTAGAACACATAAAAATTGTTGGATTCTATCCTTATTTATATTGTGAAAATCTGGATTGCATTTTGTATTTTCCCTGGTCCTTTGGGCAGAAACTTTGAAAACTACCAAGAAAAATAAGCAAAGAGTTTCAACCTTCTCTTCCAGTTGTGTGTTTATTGGAGATTTGGATACATTGAACCATGTCAACTATGAGGTCAAACCAGATTTTTCCAGGTTTTATCCCAACTTCAAAAGTACTGCTGCCAAAACCTCTTTCGGCAACAAGCTAAATCATTTGACATTTCTCTGGGACAAAAAGTTTTCATTTTTGACTTTGCTTTAAAAGTATGAACTTTTCCTGCTACAAATGATGCCCATTCTTTCTCAATCTCCATTTGGTGTCCAGTTCTGAAGGTGTATTATATTCTTTAGATCCGTGGCATAATATTTTTTTTTCTTCTTCACTATTCAATGTTATTTAAGGGTTTGCTTGTTATAGACTGGATAATTTAAGAAGACCAATCCTAATTCTGTATTTCTGAATATTCAATTTCTAGAAAACACTTACAGCTTTCTTCATTTTTTTATTCTAGAAATTATTTCAAAAAACATCAAACTGATTTTTGACTTTGGGTTTCAATTCCAGTTATAGACCATTTAAAAAGCTACAGGCATGGAAAACCAAAAATACTTGTTTCTTCCTAACTAGAACCTCTCGGCAAAATAAAATAATTATCTCTTCAGGAAATATTTTACTTTAATTTTTCATTCTGACTGTACAATGTGGTATTGAATAAATAAAGGAAAAAAGATAGCATTTTGTTTGTGACATGCAAGATGGATTGTCCTTGTGATGGCTGCTCACTATGAAGATGGTGACAGAGCCAGCTCCAGACACACATGGAGTTAACAGTCACCTGGATCAGCAGATTATGGGGTACACCAAAAAATATACGGCTGCAGTGTGACTAGGATGAGGTTAACTGCTGCTGTTTAGAGCAGAGGTAAGAATTTGTGGCATCCCACTGAAATATTCCTTCTGTAACCGTCTCAATTTGCCTTCCAAAAGAAAGAACTAAGCTTCTTCAGGACCTTCCATCTTCTTTCAGCCTTATTCCTCCCCCAGTTATGTATCACTCGTCCTCTTTAGCCTGCATGGTAGGAAGGCCCAGCTCATTCCTGGATCCTCATGTCTGGAGCAACATAATAATTTCGTTTTCCAGTATTCAGTTTTGCTTGCAGTGCTGTCAGCAGCAAGCACGCTCTGTATGTAGGTCGTGGCTCCTCCCTCGTTATATTTCTGATGCTGACCTCAAGGTAACCTGAAGAGGTTGTCTGGGTACGTAGAGGACTGATGTTTCTTTAAGTAAGAAAAGCAGATATAGAATACCTAGTTAAAATGAAATATGTCAACTTGGAGTCCTAGACAAATCTGAAGCAGAAAATAAGATGACATTGCTTACTTCTGTAAGAGCAGCAGTCAAACTAAATTTCAGTCTGAGTTTGAAGATATAAACCCTCACATTTTAGAAGTGCCTGTTTAAGGACTATTGTTCATCTTCTTTGACTGTTTTATATTTGGCTTTATTTCTTATCTATACCTTGCTATGTTATGACAGGTGCTTTAAATAATAAGGTTGTCCACTGGGTAGCCTATTAAGCAAAGGGATATAGTAAAAAGCATCAAACTTAATATCCTTTTTCATCAGCCTTGAAAACAAAACCAGAACAAACATAAATTGTCATAATTACTACAATCTTTTCCATGTAATGGAAGATTTATATGAGGGACATTTTAAAGTATAAATTTCCCTAGTCCTATGAATTGCAATCTACATGGCTTCTAGGATCAGGATATCATACAAAATGGAAAACAGCTATGGATTTGTACTGGATTTAGAACTGTAATGATTTGCAGATTCCCTTATAAAATCCTCTAGGGCAAACTATGCTTTTCAAGAGTATAAATAATCTCTTTGGTGCAGCTGAGTCTCTTTACATTAGGAAGCCTTCTGAGTCTATGTAACCTACCGGTCTGCCTACAATGAGAATTTTTTATTAGAAGCTAGAACTGTCTAAATAAGAACATAAAACATATTGTAAATGAATAATCACAACTAACTAACTAACTATATATATATAATCAATTATGGCAAGATAGGTTGATAATAACAAAAAAAAAAAAACAACAAAAAAACAGTAAATAATGGAGAGGACTATGCTTTTGGACCAGAATGGAACCCATCTCATCTAATTTTAATTATCTAAGAATTTACTGCATAGCTTCAGATAATTATTTTACATTCTTAGCAATTAGAAGAAAAGGAGAGAGAATGCTGTCATAAGCAAGCAGAATGAATCACTCTCTGGAGGCACCTCTTCCTAAGAGAGGACTAAAGAAGGACAGTGTATAATAAACCCAGATTAGGCTGGTGGGACAGGATTTGATTCAAGACATTTCTATTTATATGTCAACATAAATTAATGTGCCAGACAAAATTCAGATTTTCCAAAAGCATAAAAGCTGTCTAAGCTCTCATTATTGTCAATGAAAATATAATCAACAGAGACATGATGTTCTAGAGCAACTGCAGCTGCCCAAGTGAAGGCATCAGCAACAGCAGCGTGAGAGTATTTGTCTGGCTTCCAATATCTTCATTAACTAGATCTTTTTAAATGGTAAAGGCTGCTTAGGTTTTGTGTTTACCAATGGACTCATAGAAGGTCCAGTTTCAGACTGAAACTTTTAAAAGGGCTAAAACTAGGTGAGATGGATCATATATCATGAGTTGTATAGCTTTGGGAAACATTTATTTGGACAAAATGAAATTTAAAGGCAACCAATAGAAAATTTAGATATCTGCTATGAACACTAGCTGTACACATTGCATAATCAGCATAGACATTTTTTTTGGCAGTTATAAAAATAGCTGAAATGTGAGTGCCAGCAGGAAGCATATAGTTGGGTGCCTGTGTATAATGGGGTGAATGTCCACACCCAAACTTTTGAACTATCTAACAGAGACAGAACTGCTGATTAATTATGAGACTGGTCAGACATTTCCTTATGCAAAGTATTTTCTCTTTAAACTTGGGGACTTGGAGTGAATGGAAGAGGTACTTAGGAGGTGTCTGAAGAGATGATCTTAGAAAGGTGAACTTTTCCCTTAGAAAGAAGGGAAAGATGACAGCTGGAGGAAGAGTCACGGAGAGGTATGGAGTCAAATGCTGGGGATGCCCAGGAATTTTAGCCAATGGCACCTCAAATGGGTAGCTCTGAGCTGCTGAACAGCAGGAACCAATAAAATTTTCTGCCTGACCTTGCCAGACCAACAGCAATTCCCCTGCAAAGTCAATACCTATGACTGTAGTGCTGTGGGAGGAAACAAGTGAAATAAATAATTAATGAAATCATAGAATATCTCAAGTTGGAAAAGATCCCGTACGAAGGGGTCATCAAGTCCAACTTCCTCCTTCTTTCAGGACTACCTAAAACATATGAAAAACTTTAATCTTGTTGATTTTTAAATGAATGCCAGCATTCAGGTCCACTTCAAGTTCTGGCTTACGTTGTCTTACCTGTGTTGCACTTTGGAAAACAGCTACTAGGAAAATGATTTTTATATTTAGTGGACAATTCAGAATGAGTCTGCACTGTAGCTTTGTGATTCAAATACATAGTACAATCATTAAAAAAAATAGAAAACCAAATAAGGTCCAGGAGGTAATTTTTTCTCTTTTTAGAACATCGATAAATCAAAGAAAGAATTCTGGAAGAAAAGTGTGAAAATTGTTGGGTGATAGAACAGACTGCCTCCTATTGTAACACTTAGAGAGCTCCATTTGCCACTGATGAATGCCTTTGTAATGCTAAAATACTCAAGTGCTGAAGAATATGCCACCTAAAGCTAAAGTCTGAGTTTTTTTAAAAAAAACACATGCTGTTTTATGGGAAGGAATGCATCTATGCATTTGCATATATATTTGCATATATATGTACACAGTAGAAAGATCCTGGGGGAAACACACTTGAAGCAATGACAGCTCTTCACCCCTTGATTTCTTCACAGCAAGATTATTTAACTCTTGGGCCAGTATAAATTTTTTTAAAATTTAGATTGTCAAATGTAGAATATTTGAGTTTCTCCAGACTTGTTGTTGCCCTTTGTGAACCTGCACAGGAAAGATGGAGTTCATACTCAGGGGAAGCAACTTACAGTGTTTTTAGTTGGGCTTCAGACAGTGGAAGCTTCCAGTAACAGATAGACAATAGCATGAAAATTAGTAGCAGCACCCCTGCATGTGCTTGTGTGAGCAGGGAACATCCTGGGTACACATGGAGCACCCACATCTCCCATGGGAGGGAGGTGCAAGCTGGGACTGCCCAGAGAGGTATTTGTGCCTAAAACCCATACAGCCTGGGAGAGGATGTGTGTGGGATTTAAATGCTGGGTAATCAGTTACAGCGGGTATTTCAAAATCTGCAGCTCTTTGTCTAAGTCTTGTGTCTCATTTTGTGGATTATTTGGTTTAACATCAAGCAGATCCTGAAGGCATGGTTCATTAATTTCCAGTTAATTATATTATTATTAAATCAACACATTTCCAATTCTGAAGTTCATGAGGCAAATATGTTTTAGACATGACTCCTGTGTGTATCTGTGACTCATGCAGCTCTGTGGATCCCATGGATATAACACACAAATGTGTGTCCAGACATACACTGTCTTTGCATGCATGCAGAAAATCTACTTATACCAGCCACATATTTCACATAATCATAAGTTCCATATGGAAGCATGTATGTGGATTATAAAAATAACTAAAAAAAAAAAATCTGACTGAAGGAATATTTAATGGGTATCTAACCACAGGTACCTGGAAGGACACTTAAGTGGTGTTGTGGTACTACAATATTCAGTGGCATTCAATTGTATGAAGGACAACTTTCTATAACAAGTGTGCTTACTAATGTAGCATTAGTGCACTTTTTTTTTGCTCAGTACAAAAATACTTTATTTGATTATCCTCCCACACTCCTTTTAAAATAAGACCATGAGTTATAAAGCTTCTAAATAGCTAGATTAGGTATTTTAAAAGGTCATAGTGACATCTGAAAATAGTTCCTTAACATTTTTTAATGTTACAGACGCTTAAAATATTACATAGGAATAGAAAAATAACATAATTAGGACTATCAGGAGATGTACCTGCTAAATTAGCACAACCTTGCAGCCGTTTGTATGGCTTTTTAATATCATTGAACAGACCATAAAATTAATATCAGGAAGTCAAAAGTCATTTTTACTAATCTAAAATTTAAGTTAATAAACCTCCTATAGCAGGTTAATGACACTAAATTAAAAAAAAAAAGAAATAAGAAAAGGGGGCTGTTTGTTTGGGGTCTCTGTTAAGGATAGAAAGGAAAAATATGAAAAAACCCAACCCTACAGTATTCTTTCATGTAGCTTTCATGTATCCTTCTAAATCCTGAAAATCTTTAAACAAATAGAAGTAAACTCTAGAAACTCTAGATATCCAGTAGTATATTTTCTGAGACACCAAAAAAGAAAGAATAAGAACCAATTCCAAGCAATTTGCAATTTGCAATGGTAAGAGGCATCTCTCATTAGCCTTCAGTCCATCAGCATATTGAAATATACGCTCAACTTCAAAACCAAAAAATGTGCCATTCCCTTGGACTACCATACAACACTGTTTAGCTTAAACCTCTGGCTCTTAAAAAACAAAAGTGAGCTCTTAAAAAATGAAGCTGATCCTCAGGGGCTGCCTTAATTAAATATGTAATCACTTTTTTGTGCTGCAGAAGTGATGTGCAAGGGATACCTGGGGTTCTCTGGATATTTTAAGGTTTATCTGATATTGTAGGTGGTCTTCAGGTGAGAGTTTAGCTCCTGTTCAGGTGAGAGGTTGGCTCCTGTTGCACTGGGCGAGATCCGGGTTTGTGTTTCAGCTGTGCTGTGTTAAAACTCATGTCTTGCCTTTAGCCCAGACATTGTCTGCAGCACTGATGAGCTCAGGATCTGAAGGAGATAATTAATGCTTTGGAAATTTTTTTCCAGATTTCAGTAACTGCTGAAGTGTCTCAATAAAAAACATGTGTTCCTATATCCCAAAACAGAAAATAGCAAGAAAAAGAATTCTCATGTTTAGAAAGAGAAGGATGTAACTCTTCAGTGGTATACTGTACACAATATGCTCTTTAAAAAATCAAGTTTTTTCAGATAGTTCCTAATATTTTAATCATACATATTTTTATATGTACCATATTTAATTGTGAAACTGATAAAGAATGTTGCTCTTTTAAAGAAAGAGAGTAAATAAAATATTTTTCTCCCCTAGGCCAAGAAGATGGAGTAATTTTTAAATTATTCTGGGACCAAAGCAAATAACCCTGTGACAAATTGGACTAAATTTTTATATCATGAGTAGTACTATGAATTAAGTAGTACTACAAATTACTGTATGTGATTATTATATGAATGGATTCAGTCCTAAATTATTTTTAATCCTCATGCAGATATTAATTAGTTATATCTGAAATGGCTAAAAGAGGATAGAGAAGTGAAAGAAACAGGCTCCTGGAATTTTTCAATTTGAGCATCTTCTAGTAAGTGATAGGAAAGTTATCAGTTGAGTAGATATTTAAATCTGAAAGTGAAAACTAAATTCAACCATAGCCTGTCTCCAAAACTTGAAGGCTACTTAAATTTGAAACATATGCATTTCTGCAGCTCTATGAATGTTATCAATTATTTTACATATTTATTTTCACTAAAAAATTGTGCCAATAGAGACTATTGTAATGGAGAATTGTATCATAAAAACCTGACTTCTTCCTTTCTAGATATTAAATGGGAACCTTCCTTCAAAATGAAACCATTAAAATGCATTTTAAATGCCTGTAACAGCTCATTTTCAAACTTTCTTTCTGCTTACCATAATCAGCATACAACAGTCATGATTTCTTATGCCTGAAAGACTGGACAATGGAAAATGTATTTCATATTGCCTGGTCATTGCTTGCTCTGGGGTATATTAAGCTGCAAGGTTTTACATTAAGCTGTGAAGATGATGGCTCCACCTGTGGAAAAGACATTTTTAGAAAAGCTTAATTACATTTTTATACTCTTTATAAGAATTCATCAACAAACAAAAATGAAATTCTTGAATACATCATTCTTGAGAAATATTCTTTTATATAAATAGACTGGAGAAAAATTCTCAAGTCCCTGTGTGAACTACATCTGTTGGTACATGTTGGTGAATTCAGAGCACTTCAATCCAAGAGCTTTCTAGTGCTGTAACAAGTTCCGATTCATGCAGTTCAGTTCCTCCCAATAACAGTAAAAGGTCAAACCAAGAGTTCCTTCAACACTGAGATCAGATTCCGGGGGGGTTCAGATATTCTAAATATGTAGACTAGTCTTGCATCCAGAGGATGTGGTTCCCTTTACCAGCAAATCTACCAAAATATAAAAAGCTCAAACAAAGTTTCAAAGCTGAGGAATTTTGATGTTGTAAAGCTGCTGATGGACCTTTTTATCTAAGAGATTTTTGTAAAACCTCAGGGGCTATGTAGTTTGGGTGTTTATCATTTGTTTGTTTTAAGTTGAACAATATCCAGAGATGTTTACTTATAAGGTTATCATGCATATGTTATCGTGACTCTTTTCTTTAGCTGATTTTGAAAATTAGTTTATTTCATTTATGCCAAATTCTTTTCTCATGGAAATGTTTTATTGATTACAAGGACTAAGACAACCACATAGTGGTATGTAAACATTATCTGACTCATTCAAGTTCATTTACTTCATTCTTTACTTTGTCTTCTTGTTTTACACTCTGGGCATATTTGTTATGTTAGACATATTCTGTTACACAGCAAACAGCTATTGATTCCATCTGTGTGTTTGAAATCATGCATAGTCCAAATGTTAGTTAAAATCTGTTTGTTATCAACAAACTGGTTTAGTGAACACCCAAGAATAGCTTTTCTTTGTTAAAGACATCAAATTATGTCTTGGAATGCATGAAATATGCAATGATATTTATAAATACAGATAAAATAATAATGATAAAAGCAATCATGTCTAATACAGCTTTTTTAATATCACCTTGATCCATGTGGGTAAAGGTCCTGTAGATAGACAACAACACAAAGTGAGGGAGACACATAAAACAGATAAAAAAAATTATGCAGAGGACCAAGAACTGATACAACATTTTAGTGAATGTTTTTACTATATAAACTCATACACAGTCCAAAACAACCATAAATCTTTTTATTTACCTACAGGGACTTTGATTATACTTATTAATGGCTTTTTTAAACCTCAGGGAACTGGAGAGGGAGAGGCTATGAAGAAGGAGAGGATGAAGGCAAGGTCTCCTGTGGGTCATTACTAAGTTGATTCTTGGCAGCCAATGGCAGATGGGAGATTAGCCTTCAAATTGCCTTTCTGCACAGGAGTTGACCTCTTCAAGGAAGAGTCCCAGCCAGCCTCCCTGCTGCCTGGAGGCTGCATCTGATCTGAGTGGAGGTCGCAGACTGGTGTCCAAGGCTGTGAACCTCTGCCCACACTTCAGGTGTGTTGCCCCACTTGTTCTCTAGGTTTAGCTAAAGAAAGTGCCAGAGGGTACTTTTGTGCCAGTCATCTTGGAATAACCCTCTCTGCTGGAAATGCAGCAGGGACTCATTCTTTAGTCTTTTGAATTGAAGTAATTGAAACCACTGAAAATGTTCACAAAATAGTTAAAAATTGTCTCTATCTACAATAACAGAAATGTTCTTTTCTTTTTTTCCTTTTTTTTTAATGAAACCACAACTTAGCAAACACTGGTTTGAGACAATTAAAACAGAATAGAGTTTGCCTTTGCAAAAAATTTTATGCAGCTGCTGGGCTATATCTCTCTTGGCCTTCTCAGTGACTATCTAAATGTAAAAAACCCACTAAAATTTTACAATTCTACAAATAGAGCAGATACTATTTTCCTGGTTTATGATTTAGTGCTGTGCAAGGTGTTAATTTCCTGCATGGTGCAAATTCCTAGTTTATTTAGAGATGTTGAGAACAGACAGCTTTTTTTACTTTTTTCAACTGAATATTTTTGTTCCAGAATCATGAAAAGATAGAATAATCTAAATATTCTATGTAAAAAAAATCAATACAAGCAACAATCGATTGAAAACATCATGTCCCTCTAATATATGTGATTTTTCTGACAGATTCTCTCTCTCCTCACTGGAGGGCTGGAATATCAGAAAAATAGGCTTACAAGTAAGAGAGCTGGCTGTTTGCCTGCTTATCCAGTTCTTTGGGCAAAAACAGTGTGTGGGTCTAGTATTGTTTTTTGGAATTGATTTATGCTTTGTGCCTTTTAAACAAAAAACAAAAACATAAAAAAGAATAACAAACCCCCAAAACAACAACAACAACAACAAAAGAAAACAAAACAAACTACCAAGGAAAAAAACAAAAGAGTTTCAGGTACCTCAGTGTTATCTGTAACACTGACTGTGGAACTAAGTGCCAAATAAAAATAAATTAAGCATTCAATAAAAATTTTAAAATGCAGTGAGATTGTATGTATGTCGAAGACAGTGTTACCAAGGGCAAGAGCTTTTAATCCTCAAATGGGTATTTTGACTATTTATAGTAATTTCAGTTATCCTAATGACAAGATCAAGGCACTTGCCTTTTAGCTTTTTTATTTTTCCTGACCATGTATTTATTTTTTGATCAGGAAGGCGATATGGAGTGCAGTATAAGACCGCTGATTTTTTAATTTTCGCTTATCACTAAATGCCAGTAACATCTTCTAATTTCCTCTTATTGCAGAGATTTCTGTTTACTTCATCATAATATTGTTTGAATGGCTACCAGCCTGGAATAAACACCTAAGTCATACTGGGGTGAGAGAGAGAAATTACACTTTCAAAGGAACAAAGAAGAATCACAGCTATTTATTTTGCTGACTCACTGGCCAGCAAATAATCTCAAATGAGAATCAAGGTGTTAACAAATTATTTCCTTGTGCTTTTTTTCCTTTGTACAATGATAAAAAGGCTTAAAAGCAGTAACTTGGGTAACGCAAAACATGAAAGAGAATAAAAAGGGAAGAGAGATAAAAATTCTAAGGTCTTTCTAGAATAGTTATAATTGTTCTGATTGAAGTTGATAGAAAATGGCTATCTAAATATTGTTAGTTTGTTCCTTCTCCACTGATTTTGCTGGTAAGAGGTGATGACAATTTTTTCCCCAAGAAATATAAAAGCGACATATTAATGTGGTTGCTCATCAGTCATAAAGGAATTTTTCTTCTGGAGAGGTCAGATTATGTCTAATCTTGCTATACCTGAGAGGGAAAAGCAAACAAACAGACATAAAGGGCCAAATGATCCTTAAAATAGATCTGGGGCAAACTTTTACAGACAAAGAATATTCTGTGTTGTTCTACTCAATTGTATTATTCTTTCGAAGACAGAGCATCTATTTTCAGAGACAATAAAAGATATTCCTAGCTCTTCTCAGTCTGTCTCAAATCACCTCTACTCTTCTTTTTTGTTCACTGCTGTAGATGAAAATATTTCACTAGGGCTTCTCAGAAGTGTTTTTGAGGAAATAAGGGAGATGGAAGATACATCGCTTCTACAACAAAGCGTAAAACATGTAGAGTAGGGCAACGTAAAGCTGAAGGAGAGGGAGTGTATTCCATAAGGTTTGCACCTCTGTACTCTGTTTAAATGTTCTGTTTGATCTCCCCAGCTAGAGAGAAGGAAAACATAGCAAATATCAGCTACTCAGAGCCCAAAATAAATAAAAATGTCACAGATTTCGAGGGGTGAATAAGGATGACACAAGGAAAAGCTTGTACACATTAATAAGTAATTTATCAGCATCAAATAAATAAAAGTCAGCACCACTGACCTTTCTCATAAGTACCCAGAGCAAATTAAATCCAAAACTCTTCCCATAAAATTAGAAGATCAAAACAGATATGCAATCTAATGCAATTGTTAGCAGGTGGTCAATTTGATGGACTTGATTGTTCCTACGTTTGTGAAAAAGAATGAATTCTAAATAAAGTGGAGGATGGCTGAATTCACTTTTCACTCATTGCTATAATTTGACTCCAAATTGGAAATAGTTAAGAACAGAGCACTGCATCTGGCTTATAATTTCTATACTTTGAGCTTCTGAAGATTGTGTTCTGAACTGCATTGCACGAGATAGAGTATTTTTTAGAGAACAAAAGTATGAAATTGTAAGTGGGAATGTGTTAGACGTAAACAAAAACAAGAGTCTTTTTCCCTCTTGAAGTCAGTGAGTTTAAGCTTTGCCTCAGTGAGCTGTTTCAATCTATTCTCAAGCACAGAGACTTTAAAATTTCAACTGATATTAATGGAAGTTTGGCATGTGATTATGCATTTTGCTGAACTGAAACCTGTGATTACGTATTTTGTTGAGTCTGAGGGCATATCAAAACTAAAATCACTGTGAAGACTTCCATTTCCTTTTGCTAGGTTTAAAATAGGTTGTTTTGTAAGTGAAGGAGTATAAAATCTCATCCTCTCACCAGGTAACATTTCTCTCTCATCCTATTGGAAATAATTGGTTGTCCAAGGTCAACTGTCTACCTGTTCTTCATCAAAGACTGGGTCTCTGAGAGCCAGTGGGGCAATTGAAATACTTCCATTTGAGGTTCAAGTAAGTTTTTAATCTGTATTTATTCATGTGGGTTTTGCTTCCATGCCATTGGTTGGCACTGAGTTTTGGAAAACTCAGAATATTTTTTGTCTTAGTGGTCCTTTTTTCTTCATATAAACTCTATGACTTTACTGCTACACTGCACCAAAAATAAACATAATTTTATTCTCTTCCTCTAATCACACAGCTCCAATACCCATATTAAAATATGACTTTCATCAGAGTTTGTGATGCTTGTATGAGACAGTTATTATCTCTAACAAAAAGCATTTTTCTGTCCTTTTGAGAAAGGAGAGCATTTCTGCAAAACCTTCCTGATACTCATGTTCTAGTGTCCTGCCTGAATCCCAGAGCTTGTTAGAGGTGACTACTGGAAAAGGGAAACCAATGACAGTTTCCCTGTCATTGAAGAAGAGGAAAGAGAGGAAATATAGTTGTAAAAAGTCTCAACTGAAATTCCACCAAGCTAATATGATTTAAGTTTTCAGGCTGTCGAAAAGCAAGATGAGTGGAATACTTAAAATTCTTTCTGATGTTGGAAAGAAGTGTGTCAGTAGTCAGGAAGGTGAAATGTGTGTAAGTCAAATAAACACAAAACCAGAATGCTTTCTGGTTATTAAAGCCTCCCTTCTCAAGCCAGAACTTCTATTTACTTTGGCAAATAGGATCTTACACCTGCTTTAAGGACTAGATCAGGACTATTTAGTAAACAAGTGCTTAGTATTTTTATTCTAGTTATTCTTTTGTATATTCTGTAAAACTATAAATTGGAGGATAATTGTTCTTGATTTTGAATTTCTTTTTTTGACAGCAAAGTCTTTTGGATAAATTAGTTTGGGGACCACTGGATGTTCAATACTTGCATACATTGGGAGGCCTGAGAACAGGAGCTGAACATCTGTGTTATCTGACCTGCATACAGAGAATCACAGAATCTCTGCTGTCAGAGAAGAGTTCTTAGATCATCACCAAAATGTTACTGTTAAACCATGTCCTCAAGTACCGCATCCACACACATTTTGAGCACTTTCAGAGATGATGATTCTACCACTTCTGCAGGCAGCTTTTTCCAGTGTCTGACAATTCTTTGCAGATATATGTTAGATCTTAGCTGGGATTCTTGGGCACTGATCATCTGAATCTACCTGACACCTTGGTTCCCATCTGGGAATCACATCCCTGTACACGAGAGAGCACATGGCAGAAAGGCACTAGGTCATGCTTCCGTACTTCCTTTAGGTGGAAGTAGGATTTGAGTCGTGCTCATGTATCCATCAATGAGAGATCATCTGGATCTAAACACTGGGAAGAAAGTGCAAGAACTTTAATGCCTAGCCTGAGGAATGCACCCCTGGAGAAAAAGAAATTTAAGAGAAAATTCACCTGATAATCATGAAAACCATTGTCATATCCCTAAAGCACACTCTTTTTCTATATGTGTTATTTAGGAAGGGATGTGTTTTATGACTGTTCTGATAGCTGAGAAGTCATTTCCATTTGCTATTATAATGATGTCACAATTTTCCCATTATTTATCCTGTCTCTTTGGCAGTAGAAGATTTTAAGGTGTTTTTTTGTCTCTTCAAGACAAAATAGTGTGATCAGAGTCCTGTTGTTGGTTTGTTGTTTTTTTTTAATTTTCTTTTGTTATGACTCCTTGTTCCATTTACAGTTATGTTTTTATTAACTCTGTCTTTGCTGGCATAAAATATCCTTTCAAATTCCTGGATGGATGTCAAGTGCATTAATTAGCAGATTGTCTGATTTAATAATTTTTTGACATTATGACATATCACTAAAATAATAAAACCATTGAGGTACTTTCTGCCTGATTCAAAGCCTGTTTTAAAGAATTTTTGCAAATATTTTCCTGGACTTTGGCATGTGTTTGATTACTGATTACTTACAACCAATGCACACTTGTAGAAGAAACATTGGCTTCATTGTGGTTGTTTCCAGGCTTGGGCTCATGACTTAAGGGTTTTAGAGTAGAAATTCCATTATTCCTACCAGATAATACAGGGTCTGAGTTCCAGTCATAGCATTCAAATTTCAGCTATTCAAATACACTAAGGCAGATTAATTCAAGATCTTAGCACATTAAATTTTTCTCATACGTTCTTGGCATTTCCACTGAACTCCCTCTAACATCTCATTTTGAGAACTGGAAATGTGATGAATATCCTCTCCCTCCATGAGATTTTATTTTCACTGATACATTTAGATATAAACCCTGGAGGATGCAGTAAGAAGTTGGCATGCAGGGAGCTGGTAACTTTTAGGAATGTCACGTGTGCTTCTGTGATTTACTGCTATTCAACCTACTGAACGGAAGTAAAGGAATTTCAAAAATAGTGTCAGAGGCAATGTGGCCAAAACCTACTCCTCACTGAAGTGTAGGATACTGAAGTGTTCTGGATAAACACATTTGTCAGTTGGCTTAAGTCCGAGGTTTAAGAATGCGAAATGCAAAAATGATTATTTCACATTGTACAGCGTGATCTTGTACAGCGTGTATGAACTTTATCATCCTACCTGCCTTACCTGCCAAGGGCTTACCTTCACCCAGACTTCAGTAAAGCCTCTGATACTGTCTCCCATAGAATTCTCTTGGAGGAGCTGTCAGCCCATGGTTTAGACTGGTGCACTCTTTACCGAGTTAAAAACTGTTTGGATGGCCAGGCCCAGAGGGTTGTGATGGGTGGAGTTACCTCCAGCCAGATGTGGTTCACCAGTGGTGCTCTCCTGGGAGCAGTGTTGGGGCCACTCCTGTTTAATGTCTTTATCAGTGACCTAAATGAGGGGATCAAGTGCACTCTCAGTCAGTTCACAAACACCAAGCTGGGCAGGAGTGCTGACCTGCTGGAGGGCAGAAAGGCTCTGCAGAGGGGTCTGGACAGGCTGGACTGATGCTGAAACCAAATTTATGTGGGCCAACAAGGCCCTGCCCTTGGATCACAGCAACCCCTGCAGTGCTATAGGCTGGGGAAGAGTAGCTGGAAAGTGGCCAAGAGGAAAAGGACCAGGGGATTTTGGTCAACAGCAGCTGAACATGAGGAAGAGTGTGCCCACGTGGCCCGGAAGGCCAACGGCATCCACACAGAAATTGTGTGGCCAGCAGGACCAGGGCAGTGATTGTTCTGTACACAGGTAAGATCAGAACTTAAATCCTGTGTTAGTGCTATGATTTGATGAGTCTAGTGTCAGCCTCAAAGAGGTCATGTAAAAATTGTTACGTTATTTTATAACTTTCCCATAAAGATAAAAGCCCTAAATTAAGTACTCAACTTCTCATTTTAAAGTAGCTGAGAAATCCACACGTGTATTGACAAACCACAACTAGCATCCCATCTGGTCATATGCAATGGAACTGCCATCAAAAATAAAGCCTGAAATTGTTCATAGGAAAAATGGGGAAACACACTGATTAAATCTACTAAATTAACACTGCTGTGTATACTTCTACCTGAATTTCTTTGTCATCAGAGCAATGATACTGAGATAAACAAGGTTCATATTAACACCTGAAATTTTATTTTGAGCTCTTTCTTTGAATATGGGCAGTGCTTTCCATTCCTGTGCTTTATATACACCTAAGAAGAATAAATGCAGCATTAGAGTCAGTAAATTTTTTCTCCATTTGTCAGTGGTACAGGTGCTGCACAGACAGAAGCAGGAACTCAACAATGTCAGAAAGATTTTGAGCAGGCAGCCCCAGATATGAGACACAAAGTTATCATTCTTCTACAGCAATTCTTTAACTCTTTGTCAAAATAGAGATTGGGAACAACCATGCTGGCTGGTAAAAAAGCTAAAAGGTGCATTGGACTATCAGCTTTCCCCAAATGCTGCTGGAGTTCATAACAGGGATGGTATTCTAAGGGATGCCCAGTAAAAGTCACATTAAGATACTCTGACACATACTTTATTCAAGAGAAGAAAACATTAAAAAATGAATTTTTTTGCTATAAAATGCGTTATTTCTCCATTGTTAACAGTGTGCCTTCATATATAATTTTCTGTCATTGGAATGAAGTTCAATGGTTCTGCTTAATGTTATTACTAAAATTGCTTTTCATGTGATGGAACTAATGCATATATACTTAATTTTCTTTTTATGGATCTCTATCTTACATGACTGCATATATTCACTTTTGGTTTTCAGCCTTGTTTTTCAGCAGTTATTCAATAATTTTATGAAACTGTTCAGCATCTGCCTGGTTTTTTACATTTTGCTCTTCAACTGTATAATGGGAAATATTTTTTTCTCTTCCTCATATCTTATTCTTGCAAAGAAATTATGAGACTTCTGTCAACACTGGAAGTTTAATGTAATTTTGGTTAAAGTGAAAAATATAAAACAATGTTTGCAAAGTTCCAAAGTGAGGAACTTTCCACTATTTTCTTAACAACTTACTTTCTTGAATAGCAAGAGACTCTTACCAAAACAAGACACAGAGCTTTGATTTTAGGAGAAATTATGAAAATTCAAAATATATACCATGACCTGAACTCTGGGGTTACTTTCGAACCTATGAGAGCTGAATAAGAGAATTAGAAACTGGAAGTAGAAAGAGCTTCAGAAAGGCCATTTGATCTTTCCCTCTTCATTAAGGCAGTGGAAGTCTGGCCTTCCTCATAGAAATGAAAAAGAAGACATTTTTACAAGCTTCTTTATATATAGTGATTTATTCATTGCTGAATAAAGAACTAATTATGTTGTTGAATTCATCTTTAAACCCAAATTATTTCAGTAAGTGGCACAGTAATGTTTTTCTATGGAAGATATTTTAAATGCAGTGACTGAAACCAGATCTGCATAGGCATGAGAAATGTGCCAGGTCTTGATTTCATTCTACTGGCAAGACAGCAGCTCCCAAGATAGTAGCAAGGGAGGGAAGCACAAGGTGAAATCCATATAGAAGTTAAACAGCCCCAAAGCAGGCAGCACCTTGTCAAGCACCTTGGCCTTCCCATTCAAGCACACAGACCTGGCCACCACTTTTTGTCGTCTTCAGGGCAGACAGACCAACTGCCATAAGTTACACTTTCAAAATGTCACCCTGGAATACATGGGTGGTAGGTTGGCTTGGAATCAGTAGCTGGTAGGTTGGCTTGGAATCAGTAGCAGCTGTCCAGGCCAGTATCGCTTGTGTGGGGGGTGGCTGGATGGACCCAGAAATTTCCCCCTCTTCTACCCAGTGCTGCTGTCAAGGGTCTTTTCCTCCCCTGAGGGAACTATGGGTTTACTGATTACAGGACTCCAGCATACCTTTTCTAATACCTGTGGGCACCTATCCCTGGACATGCTCCTCAGACAGGGTCTACACAAGTCTGGAAGAAAAGTACAATTAGAGAAAACTTAAGGAAAGCCTTCCAGGACTTGTTCTTTCCCTCACCAGTTCACAGACATTAGTCTCCAGGTAGAGGTGGGGCAGGGCTCCACATCATCTTGTCATCCAGCCATCAACCTCCCATCATTAACAGGCTCCTAGTGTTTCATCTGAGATGTCAGGGGCAACCTAGCTCCAGTTCCATGCCATAAGCTCTGCATTTCTCAAGCAGATTATTGAGCAGAAACTGCAAAACCTCCTGAAGGCAGCTTTTCTCCCGGTGGTTGCCTGTTATTCATAAGCATTTGCATTAGTGATTCTGCATCTTGTTTCACAGGCAATTACATCTGATGGATTCTGGCTTCATCAGAGAATTTCCTTTCCCATTATTTACCGATACTGAATCCATCTTCCCCACCATTCCCAGTCTCAGGTTTCCTAGAAGTCTGTACCCATCCAATACAGGTACCAAAGCTAGATGCAAACTAAGGTTGCTGAAGGTTTCAGATTGAAGGAGCACTGAAATACCCTTTTATTTGCCCTGCAAGATGTTCCTATGCAGAGAGACTTTAAATGGTAGTTTGAAACATCTGGGGTTTGTATGTAAAAATACAGCAATGCTGTGCAGTTTTGAAAAGTTTAGACATATGTTGGCCTTGTGTTAAGAGATAGGTTTACGTGCACAGACATTTATATAGTAGGGTGTTTAGATGGTGGCTTTCATCAATTCTATAAAGATTGGTTCCAAGAAAAAATAAAAACTAAGGGAGATAGAAAGATAAAACCAAAACTCTCCCCAGTGACCATCTGGGAAGAGAAGTAATTATCATCCTCAAAAAGCATCTTCCATTGGCTCCTTTCCAGCAAACCCATCCACCTTTTTCCATAGAACTCTATAATCTTCTTCAGGATCCACTCAACCCTCCTACTGGTGTTTGTTTCTGTTGCTGTTACTCCTGTTATTTTCACGTGGGGCTGTTGCTGCAGACTATATCAATGAAAAGGTATGCACTTGTGTATTATTGGGTCCCCATAGCATAACTCAAAGGCTGCAGCCAAAGGACAGGGAAAGATCAGAGAAAATAATTATTTGATTCTGGGAGAAATTTGTTTCTCAAGAGAGCCGACCATAACAATGCTGTCAGGATTGGGAGGAATAAGGCCTTGAGGATATTAACATGAGAATAACATCATTGAGAGCAACAAGGGAAAATCTCTGCCACAGGAGGCTGGCTGAAACACTGCAGGGCTTCAAGGCAAAGGCAGGTTAGAGAACGGCAGCTATAAGTGCCCTGGAATTATACAGGTGAAGACATCTAAGGTGCTGAGCAACATTTCTGGGCTTGAAAGGTGGTATGTTCATTCCCCTCTATGGCTTCACTCTTTACACTTGCTCTGATAAGTGACTTCAGTCTCTTTTCCTCACCTCCTCTGTCTGCTGTTCTCCCTCTCCTTCTGTTTCAATATTTCTGATGATTCTTTCAAGTGCACTGTCTCCCATGACTAGCACACACACACGCCCTGCAGCCAAAACCCAAGTACTGCTTTGCGTGGACAAGTACTTGCTTCCTTACCTTTCCTGGACACTGTAATACAGAAATATCTCACCTCTGGTGACAAGAACCTCCTTTTTTGCCTTCCTCTGAGCAGCAAAAGTTATTTTTACAACCTATTAAATAAAACACATGTACCATCTTTGAAGCCACCTGGCAGAACAGTCCCTATTCTGTCTTAATGGCCTATTTAGTGATAATGAGATACTGAGATATCAAATGCCACAATACCCTGTCATTACCCATCACCGTGTTTATCCTTGCAGTAACTTTGTGATATTTAATAAAATTTTTGTGTTACATTAATTTTCTGGTAGTTTCCTAGAAGTTTTCTACTCTAGTGGTCTACATTAAGTTTCTTTATCATTAGAGATATTATAAAAATATGTACCTATGTTAGTTCCTACATCTATAGCTTTGTCCTGCATGAAATCCTTGTCTCTAAACTGGAGGGACATGGATGTGATAAATGAACTACTTGGTGGGTAAAGAATTGTCTGGAACTGGATATTTTCAAAGACTGAGGTCAATGGCTTGATGTCCAATAGGACACCAATGATAAATGGGATTCCTCAGAGGTTTTTATTGGGACAGGTACTGTTTAATGTCTTTGTCAGTGACAGGGACAGTGGGATGGAGTGCAGCCTCAGGCAGGTTGCCAATGACACCAGGCTGTGTGGGGTGATCAGCATGCTGGAGGGAAGCAATACCATCCCAAGGAGCCCTGACAGGCTTGAGAACGGGGCCCGTGCAAATGTTCTGGACTTCAACGAGGCCAATGCAAGGTTCTGCATCTGGTTTGGGGCAATCCCAAGCTCAGAGAAAGGTTAGGCAGAGAATGGATTGGGAGTAGGCCTGGGCAGAGAGACTTGAGAGTGTTGGTGGATGAGCAGCTCAACATGACCCACCATGTGCCCTTGCAGCCCAGGATGACAAATGTGCCCTGGGCTGTGCCCAAAGCAGCGTGGGCAGCAGGAGGGAGGGGATTCTGCCCCTCTGCTCTGCCCCAGTGAGAGCCCACCTGCAGTGCTGCATCAGCTCTGGGTCCCCAGCACAGGAAAGACTTGAACCTATTGGATACACGTCTAGAAGAGACCACAAAGATGATCAGAGGATGAAACACCTCTCCTGTAGGGCTCCTCTGTAGACAGTCTGAGAGTGTTGGGAGTGTTCAGCCTGAAGAAAAGAAGGTTTTGGGGAGGTCTTACCATATTGCACTGAAAGGTGCTACAAGAGAGCTGGAAAGGGACTTTTTACAAGGAATGTAGTGATAGGACAAGGGGGAATGGTTTTAAACTGGAAGAAGGCAGGTTTATATTGAAGAAGGTATGTTTACATTCTTCACTATGAGAGTGTTCCTGACCTGAAGACCCAGGAAGTAATATGTTCCTTTGGCATGTAGATTTTGGTGATAAGGGAGGTAGATAAGTAATTCTCCAACATATAAATCTGAAACATCTTAGAAATATGGTTCTGCAAAAAAACTTGAAATAGCTGTCTCAAGAAGCTGGAAGCAACAATTTTATTGCTAGCAGTTATTATGTACTATTTATGGTAAGCAGCTTTTTAAGGACTGAAGTGAAGATTGTGGTCTGTTTGCTATCCCTAATAAAACCAAATATAGGAAAAGATAGTCCATAAGGACACGGATTTTAAAAACAAAATAAAAAGACCAACAGCATATCAGGTGTGATGGAGAAAAAGAAATAACTCTGTAGTTAGTGCTTTAGCTTGTGAAAAATGTGCAAACAAATGCCAGGAGGAAGAAATTGGATAGCACAATAAAGAAGATTAAAGGTTCTGGGGGAAAAATCAAGTAAGTGGAGCATGAAAACACAATACTGGTAATTAATACAAGTAGGCACAGGTGAAAAAAAAGCTTACAGGGGAAAAGAATACATAAGTCACTCAAGCTGTGAAGAGCCAGAGTGCAAATGAAAATTCAGTAGCTAGCACAAGGAAAGGAAAAATCAAACTGTGGCTGGAGGAACTCGAGAAGTGCATTGACAGCACAACTGCGAGTAGGCAGATCTAAAAGACGGATATATCTTCCTTTCTCTGGGAGGTCATGCAAGGACACTGCAAAGAAAATGGAAAACAACAAGATCTTTAAGAAAATATAGAAAGAAACACAAAACCACTGAGAACACAGCCTATTGATCATAAATTTCTAGAAACCACGGAGCCTATAAAAAAAAAATCACATTGAAGATAAAATTGGACTGTTCTGAAAACAACCAGATAACATCTTACTAAAAAGCTCAGAATTTTCCTTTTTTTCGCTCTCTCCTTTTTTTTTTTTTTGCAGGGCGAAGGCTCCTTCTCATCTAAACAGCAAATGAAGTCATTTTGCTCTTCCCACTTTTGTAAAAATGGTTGGGCAGGAAAGGCAAAACAGCATTACTCACAGGAGACATTATTTCTGCAATAATGTAGGGAAATCAGTTTTTTCTTATGAATTTAAGTCAACCAAGGAAAATGTCAAAATTTACCTGTGATTTTGGCAGGCATTTCTGAATAGTGACTGTGTGGAATTGTTCTGTGTTTTCCCCTTTTGAAAAGGTCTTCTCTTCAGCATTTTTACCAAATGAGGAGAGGAATCAAATTTATTTATGGAACTCCCAGTGGCTCCTATTTTTTTTTTTAATCATTATTACATCTTAAATAGCTGATGTCTGTATTAGCCTCTATCTCTTTCTGTCTCTTAAGAAGCACCTTATTTACAATAAGGTAAGCTGAAGAATCACTTGATTTTAAAGAAAATGCTTAATATATTGTGATACTTATTGATGTAGGATATCCGTGTGTAAATACTTGTACATTAACTGAATCAATGTGGCTACAGGAAAATGCCTCAAAGCATTTATTCATTCTGTGCAGTGAAGCACATGAGGAAATGGAATTTTAATGACAAACTGCTTTAAATAGTAAATAGAGGAAATCCAAACTGTCATTTAAGTAGACCTTCCTGTGAAAAAATACTATAGTGATGCATGGGAAGGCTGCTGCACAATTCCCATCTGATACACGTATTTGCTGAGATGCAGTTGACTTAATATGACACTTGGCAGAAAAACAGCAAAACGTTTAAATAATCATCTAAGTACTTTCAAGGAATTTAGGTAGAAGAAAATAAATAGAATAAAGCATGTTCATAAACTGAATTGTATCACATAGTAATGTTGTGTGTATTTCATTTCAATCTACCGTTTTTGACACTGAAATTGTTAATCAGACTTTGAAAATAAAATAGTGCCTTCATTGAATATGTTAAGATCAATATTGCAGCCATTTTTAATGTTTATTTTCAGGAGAAATGCAAAATAAGCATCTACTTGCCACCTGTGCAGTGCACCTACTCTGACATTTTAGTGTAAGAGTTTAACTTCTAATTACATGGGCCATGCTCAGCTTGGACGAGAGCGCAGCAGAACGAAGTAAGGTGACATCACAATCAATTTAAATTCTATGATTTAATTAAAGCCTTGAGCTCCCATGTGCATGCCAGGCAAAGAACGTGAGAGCAAAATTTGTGAGAGCTATGCTGGATCTCTGCTGCAATCTGGGACACAACTAAAAAAGGGTTTTCAGATAGGAAAACACAGCAGACACAACACGTCCTTGTACCTTTACAGGAACATTTAGAAAGGAGGTTCATTACACCAGAAAGGGGAGCTGTGAGATTTGGTTTATGTCATTATACTGGCATGATATAAACCAGCTGTGAGGGAGTCTGTTTGAAAGCCGTATTTAAGATCAGAAAAGCTGACTGGCGTGCATGCAGCACCTAACATGGAGACCACAGTATATATCAGATGTTGTAGCAGAGCAGCAAGCTGATTCTAGCTCAGTTTTATCATTTTCAAATCTATAAGTTTAATTTCTAGACCAGCAAATTTTCTTTTTTGGAGACCACAGAATTTTCTTTTTAAGGTTTCTTAAGATATTTCTTTCATCTGTAGTAAAGTATACATTTTATTAATTTTGACATATTTAATCAGTCACACAGCTCTGATTAACTACCCTTTGTTGAGTAATTTTTACATTACTAATCTCTCCATTAATTTTCCTGGGTGATTGGAAGGTGTAATGAAAAATTGTACAAAGGGCTGCCCTATTACTAGTTCAGCATGTTGCCATATTCAAATCCTATAAAGCTAGGAAACACTTCTTCCAGAGCTTTAGAGAAATGTCTATTTATATTCTAAGTATATAATATGTTATATTCAATGTTCTATTTATATTTTTGTATAGCTCCTATCACTGTGGCATCTGACTACTTCTCAGGCCCCTATTATATGATACAGCTACCTTATTTTATTGGAATGCTCTTAGATAATTTTTCATCTTGGAAGAAATGGAAGAATGTTATTTTGGGGTGATTTGAAACTGCCTGTGTTTATTTTTAGGTGGAGAGGTGCCTCTTGCACAGGGAAAATGATACTTTGAAGCAATTCTTCATTCCATCAAGAGCTTATTGTGTAACTAACTGCAGATCATTACAAAACTCAGGGCCTAAATAAATACCTGCTCTTCAGACTGGGACTAAGTTTTGCCATCTCCTGAAACCAATCCACTATGAAAGATTGAACTGTTCGTAGCTGTGGAGAAATATTAGGTCTTCACTGATGGAAGCCATGGGAATCTTGGGAGAAAATAAATTACTGGTCATGTTCTAAAGAGGTCAGAAGGAAGAACTGGTAGTTGGAGTTACAATAACAGATCATCCCTTTGAGAAAATTAAGGGCGAAGTATTAGTAGATACATTCTAAAAAGAGGATGAAATATAATGTTTGCATTGTCCATTAGCAGTAAAAATATGAGAAAATTTGGCAAATTTCCAATGATAGTTTTTTTGTTTAAAAGCTATTCATAGAAAATATGTGCTTCTACATTTGTATGTATCACATATCTGTTTTACTCAGAAATTTTATGGTGTTCTGTCTCAGACATTTGACTGAGAATACTACCATTTATGAAGTATTAATAAGCAACACCCCAAGGTTTAACACTGCATGGCTCTTTCCACACAGATATCTCTCTGGCTGATGCTTCTGTGGAGTCTAGAATTCAATAGTTCTGTCTCCGTATCTCTCTGACGGACAAAAAATGCAAAAATTATGGAAATGTGAGCTTTTATGATGCATTTCTAAAAGAGTGAAGAAACAGCAGACTTACGGAAAATAATCATCAATAAAGAAAGTTTCCAGAAATAAAACTTGTTTATGTTAATTTATTTTGCCTTGAGCGAAACAGCTCCACAAATCAATTTCACCACCAGTAACAGACACAATCATCAATAAGCTAAATACCAGAATTTGTAAGTATAAATGATCTGATCTGGAATAAGTGAAGAAATATGGCAATGTGTTCCAAGAATGCAATGATTCCTTGTAGGATTGAAAAGGTACCAAAAACCCTCCCTGCCACTGCCTAATCTAGTATTAGCATCCAAATCTTGAAATGGAAGTGTTGGAAGACATTTTTAAACACTGTCCCTAGCCCATATAGTCATTGTGTCAGAGTCATGTATAGCCATTGTCATAAAACATAAAAGTGAGTGGCAGGTGTTATTGAACACCTTTTCCCAAATTCCAGGGCTGCCCTCTGTTCTGAACCAGCTGTTGAAGCCAGGCCAGCATATGGGAACACATCCATGAGGAGTGCTGGCAGCACTGCCACTGCCAGGGTCAATCTGCTCAGACCAGGTCTCACTGGCCCTGCCTGCTTTTGCCCGTTTGGTCAGGAAGGAGTTTTAAAAACTGAAATTATGCCCCCTAAGAATTACTAAAGTCACAAGTGAGATACTGTATTTTCCTCTTGTTCCACCCACCTCCCAAAGCAAAAGGAATGACATCCCCTCCCTGGTATGTGTCACGGTGTGCTCCAGGAACTGTGCCATGCACTCCCACAGTTCCATTTCGTCACACCTTGAGCAGAAAGACTTCATCATACAGAAGTAAAGCACCTGGTAGCTTTTTAGTTTGCTTTGTCCCAGGGCTGCCACAAACCACAGGTTTTTTTTTTTGTAAAGCCCTGCAACACACTTGTAAGCAGAAATACTGTCCTTCACTTGCAAACTGTCAGAGCTCTTGGTGGTCACTACTCTGAGCTTGATATTTTCAGAGTCTCAAATGTCCTTGATAGAGCTGACTTTGAAAAGAACCTCCATCAAAACTATAGTTATGCTTTTACAATCCAGAAAACAGTTGCCAATAGTGTAATGCTCCATAATACATAAGGCTAGGTGGATAAAAGCACTTCCTTCCTGTCCTCTCAAAGCAGAGCAGTAAAGGCAAATAGAGCTTGGAAAAGAGAATCTGAAACAACAAAGACAATTCCAAGCACTCACAGTCACTGCCTGCACTGATGGTCCCAGGAAGGCTTTCAGACAGATTTCCTCCAGGATCCCCGTGAAAATGGCCTGAAGGGTACTGCTGCCAGAGCCTCTTCTCTGCTTTTCTACTCAGGGTCAGTCAGATGCTGAGAACAGTCTTTTCTTGTATAAAAGTGCAATTTGTTGCTCTAGTCCTAAACTGTAGATAGATGGACATTGAACATATACTATTTTGTAGCAAATACTATGACCATTCCTGCCTCCTCTGGCCTGATGAATTCTGGCTCTTTGGAAAACAAATTATCTTTGAACTCTTCTGGAGACTGGAGAAAGCACTTATTCTTGGAACAAAAGATACTTTCCTATCACAGCAAAGACATAAATAAATAACTGCAGCTTTGTTTCCCTCCCCCAGACACCAGCTTAGAAAAGAAGAGATCTGTTTTTCTTCAGCATAAAAAGCAAATCCATAAATAACCTATTGAAAGGGATATCTCTTCCTTTAATTTTGAAAAATGGTTCATTGGTATATATGATATATGTAGTTTTATTGTCTTTCTCCCATCTTCTTTTTTTATCCCTGTTAAAGGGAGTTCACCTAAAAAGAGTGGAAAAAAGTCATAAAGTGAGTGGCAAGTCCAGTTTTATTAGGAATCCTGTCAGTCCCAATCCAGAAGGAAGTGATGAAAGAATTTGGGTCACTTCTGTTCTTTTTAAATTCTATTTAAAAAGTCAAAGTACATGAGTGCGAAGGCTTAATAGGGCATAAAGCTGTAGCTTACAAAACTTTCCTAGAGATTTTCTGCTGATATTTGCTGTTAAGATGTTAAGTTACATAGTAACAATGTAAACTTTGTACTGTTTTTGCATGAGAAATGCCCAGGAGGAAAAGCTTTTTTGACAGAGGTACTGCAACTAAACTTGTTCAGCCTAACATAGGTAGATTTGTCTTAATTTTTATGCTGTAAGAAAACAATTTTGTCAAGTGGCCTATAAATATGTAGAAAGAATAAGTCCTGGAAGAAAAAGTACCACCACAAAAAAATCCTATCTTTCATTCCCTACTAAAAGCCTGAAATAACTGTGTTTTTCATATTTTTCATTTTCTTTTATCACTTCTAACACAAGGGATAGGTAGCAAGATCTCACTGTTCTTCCCAAAAGAGCAATTCTATTGAGAAAAAAAAAAAAAAGAGGTCTCATGAGAAAAGCTTTGGTCTTTGTTAACATTTTCATGCTTCACAGGGCTTCACAGTTTGCATGTTGTCAGCAGTGAATTTCTCTCACCCTCTTTGCTAGCAGCCTCCTGGAATTCAGGGAATGACTGAGAGCTTTCAACTTGATGGGATGGAGAGAGCTGATAAGAACAGAGCCCTTAGTTCCTCCAGAACCACTGACAGAGCCTTTTTTCCTTCTCAAGCCTCTCTTCCACACAGCTTTTGTCAATCTGTTTTCTGAATTTGTTTCAGAGCTCTGTGTCTGAACTCCAGCTCTCAGACTGCAGGTGTGCAAGCAGGAAGGCTACTCCTGTCCCTGTCCCTGGGCTGAGACCCTGTCTCCAGGGAAATACAAGCAGTCCTGCTGGAACCATTTTTATGCCAGCTTTGTCCCACGAGCTGTCAGAAACATAGTTTGACAGCTCCTGCAAGGAATTATGAACATGAGTGTGCTGCAGATGATTCACAATGCTCCTCTCCAGCCTTCCTTTGAGTGAGGGAGAACGTGCTGCCCTTTTCACAGCAATTTTTGCAAATTTCACTTGTCCCGGAATGTCCCACCTGGGTTTTGGCACAATCCTTCTCCCCAGTCTTCAGCCAAGATGGAAACCTCTTGGCAGGGGTTTTGTGTGCACCATGTGTTATAAAACATTCACTTCACAGACCTCCTCTGGTTTTGAGTATGGCACCACTTTGCTTTCACCACCAGCCCTGGTTTGCTTCTTTACATCTCTAACAGAATTCAACATATTCCTGGTTCCTGGGAAATAAGGATTGCCTTTTGGGTTTGGGTAGCCCGAGCCTACCCAATATGTTTATAATAAATGGTGTTCCAACTTTCTGAGAAAATAGAACATAAAATTCCTTTCCATCTGTATAATCCTCCACAGTTACAAAAATATTTATTGTTTTAGATATGATAAAAATAATTTAAAATAGTAGAAATTAATGACAGAGCATTTTCAGGTAGTCTAGCTGCAGTCTCCTACCTCCTACCTACATTCTCCTAGTGTTTTATATACACATATTGCCTTTTTCTAATGACAATTTACAGTTTGTTAAATAATTATGTGTAAATTTATTACACACATAAGTGTTATGTGTAATAGGAATTTCTTCACGGAATAGAAGATAATATATACCATTAAATGTTATAATATTTTTATAGAATAGTGTAAAAAACTGTTGAGCAGATTAAATCCTACATCTGTTAAAATTCCATAAAGTTGTCATCAGTGGATCCTTAATGTATCATTAGAGTATTTTATCTGTTTTTTACCTACACTTTTAATGCAGTTTGACTGCTTCTATTTTTTCCAGTATAAAACAAACCAAAACTTTTATAGCAATATCTTTCTGAAATGGAGATGTCATACAATAGAGAACTTGTGGATCACCAGTGATGACAAATCCTTAGCTGAAACACACTGTCCCAATTCAAGGGCATAAAAAGACTGAGCGTCCCAGTTTGCCTGGCTTTGCAGTGCAATCTGTTACTACTTTTTCTGAGCACAGAAGTGCTTCCTGACCTTTCATACTTCCTGAATTGTCAGTAAAGTTTGAAGAAATGGCCTCTGCAATGAATGATAAATTTAGCTATTTTTTCTACAGCAACCACTGTTAAATCTGTCAGAAATTTGCTTGGTTCTGTAAAGGGTCGTTGCACATTTTCAGCATAGCAGAATTGATTAGAAAAAGAATGTGTTCAATGTGGCTTTGGAAATTAATCACACTAAATCTACAAAAAATGGTATGTAGGTAATGCACCTAAATCATAGCTGAAAAACCACGATCATGCATCATGTATTTAACCTGGCACTCCAGGCCTAAGCAGGAGGTATCTAAAGGTAAATGTTCAGCCAGGTTCAGCATCTGCTGCAGAGCCAAGAAGAAAATGGAGTTCTGGTAGTTCTAACTTTTTAGTCTCATTTCTCATTTGTTGTTTCTGAAATTGCAAGGCCAAGCTCATAAAATCTGATGTACTTTATTGCCAGACCTCTTTGTTAGAACAATGAAGTTGTCTTCACTACCATAAGTGATAAAAAGTATATTTGCAAACCTCTGCCAAAAGAACTCAGATGAATCTATTTTCCATTTAACTGAGTGCAAATCTAGTAATCCACAAAATAAAGTCTCCTCCTGTGTCCCTTTTCAGTGTTTGTTTTGAGACAGGATTTTTTTCCTCAAGCATATGAGTTTAATTGGGACATATTTTATTAAATTCCTGCATAGGGGTTGCATAGTCACATATCTGCTGAAGATAATCTGTTACACAACTTTATAGACATAACAGTTTATATTATTAGAGCACATCAGGGATTTTTCAGGATCAAGTTCTAAGGTACAAGGATAATGAAATTAAAGACATTTTTAACCTTTTCAACAAAACATGGAGAACTTCAAGATTTTCAAATATTACCTTACAATGCTGTTCAGTTAAATGCCTAAAAGTTTTTTTTTGCAGAAGGGAGAGGAAAGACATTTCAAGACCAGTGGATATTTACTATAAGGTAATGGGGTTTGGTTTTTCTTCATTGGTTGTGGTGTTTTGTTTTTTTTTTTAGAAAGGGAAGCAAAAGAACATTCCTCAAATAGCAAATCTCTTTTAGACTATGGATTACTTTATGTTAGGAATGGTCAGTTTAGGGATCTCCATTTTTAGGAGAGATTTTAAGGGACATTTACTGTGTTCTCCCCTTGGTTTGTTGAAAATAGAAGACCTTTCCAATGCACTTTCATATTTAATTGATTTATTGATTTGCTTCTCGCCCTGGAATAATTGCATCATAAGATTTATTCTCTCTGTTGTTACTTTGTTTGATAAAGTCCAATATCTCACTCATCCTCACATCGGAGAAAGGAGTCAAATATACTCTGTTATGAAAGGAGGAGATGAAGGTTTTCAGTTTATAATATCATAACTGGGCATCATTCCCAGATCATGAGCTAACAGTACGGGCTGCCGAACAGACTTTAGGTGCTGTAAATATTCATTTGTATTTGGGAAGACACTAAATATCCCTTGAAATATGCATGAAATAAATATTTTCCTCATGTTTTTTTCATCGGTTCTCTGGATCCCAAAACCAGCAGTTTGTGTTTGGAGGGTGGCTATGCAAAATCCTGTGTGCATACATTAGCTAAAATTTTATATTATTTCCTTAATGACTTAAAATCTGTCATTTTCAGATGTTTTGTGAACATAAATTCCTGACATAAGAGCAAAGCTATTTCCCACTATAGTACTCTCAACCCAGTTTCAAGCTCTCATGGCTTAATCACACACAGAATCTTCCATAAACTTCCAGGACTTGAAAATAGTACTTCCAACATTTCTTAATTAGGAAATAAAGAAAGCTGAAAAAGATTAAGTCCCTATGGTGGAAGAATATTAAAAGTGTCTAAAAAATGAGCTCATAATATGTTTATATATAAATATATATAAATTATATTCATATATATATGTATAAATCCCACAAATTGTAGATTCTTTCCTTAGTTTTGAAAACTGTTTGGAGTTTTTAATGCTGACAGTTCTCTATGAAAAAATGAAAGAGTATCTAGTCACAGAGCAGAGTACGGTCTGGAGAAACAATTGTCAAATGCATACTAAATAAGATCCTGCCCTTAAAGTACCTAAAACAGTTGAAGAGGAAAAGAAATAAAAGTAAGAATATGGTTTAGACTAGTTCAGATGCATAGTTTTTAGCTAATATCAAACTACATATCTTCTAGTTATCCTTAAGGTAGTCCAGAAATAATTTTTTCCTCTGTGACACCTGTTTTTCTGAGGTGCCCAAAGGGATTTGATAAAGCAGATAAAAACACAGGGCAGCCTCAATTTTTATCCTTCTTATAACCCTTCAAAATCTATTACACAGAGTGACAAGAGATGTAAAGTTTGGGGCCACAAAGCAATATCATCATTTGGTTACCCAGTTTCTGGATGGGCAGCATCCATGAAAAATCTTCTTTTTTCTGCTCTCCTTGATTAAAGTTAATTCATGCAGCCCGGATGACTCTACAGAGTTACCAAACAGTCTATTTGTAAGGATCTGCTAAAAGCTAACGTGAAATTGTCAGGAACAAACCATGTCAAAACAACCTAATTTCTTTCTGTGACAGTGTAAGAGGCCCCATGAATGGAAGAAGAACAGAGGATGTCACACATCATGACTTTAATAAAGCTTTTGACAATGTCTGACATGACATTTGCATAAGAGAACAAAAGCACTGGAGTGTGGGTAAGACAGCTTTAAAGTCAACATGCAGCTGGCTTGAAAATGCTACTTAACAAGAAGATAACATTTGTTTATTGACAAAGTGGAAGAAGGAGGCAAGAGGGATGTAATGGTCCTAGATCCAGTGCTACATAGTATTTGACTTAATAAGCTTCCTGATATTGAAGTTTTGACTTTGGAGCGAGGGTCAACACTTTGGAAGGCAGGATTACATTTCAAAACCATCTTACTAAGATGAAAAATGTAAAATAAATATATGGTATAACTCAAGGCAATTGAACAAAATAGCAGCAGAATGATGAACAATGTGAATGTATTCTGGGGAAGAACTAATCAGACACAGGAGTATCCAGGAAAAAAAGAAAAAAGCAAAAGTGAGAAGAAATCCGGAAATATTACAGTGCAAAAATCAAATTAAGAGGGAAGGAGGTGAATAGAGTTTCCTTCTCCAGAGATACTCAAAATCCAGCTGGGCACAACCCTGAGCAACCTGCTCTCAGTGAATCTGTCTTAGCAGGTGTGTTGGACTAGATGATCTCCAAAGGTCCCTTCCAACCTCAACCATTCTGAGATTCTGAGATCCAAATATGTCAAATGTTGCTAGAATGGGGAAAATTATTAAATGTTCTTTATACCTTTTTGGACAGGATACTGCCCTTGTCTCTCAGTGAGTCAAATATATTAGGGTGCAGCTCACTGGGACAGAGGAAATGAGCAGGGCTGTCTGAGCCCCTCCCAGTCCCTTTTTCTGCGATTTCTTTGAGATGCAGACACACTAGTGTAGATTCCAGTAAGAAATGGGCAATGAGAAATGGCAAATATGCATATTGAGATTGATATAGATTGTGTGGAGACAGCCCACTGTAGCTTAAACACCCTGGATTGTGATGCTCCCAGACACTATGAAAGCAATAACAATGACAGCATGATTTGTGTGGTATAATTGCCTGTGTAAAAAATGGAAATCAAGATTAGAGTTCTCAGAAATCTCACATATATCTCAAACATGTAAGACAACAGAGTCGCTTTAGTCAGTACCAAATAGGCTTTGTGTTCTTTTATTACAATTTCACCTTAAAAAATAAAAATAAAAGTTTAAAATGCATTCTAGACCAGAGGCAGCATAACATTTCTCATTTAAAAATAACTGTCTACTTGTCTTTAATATCCCACTCAATGATCATTTTATGACAGATCAGTTTACAAGCAATAAAAAGCTGAATTTCTAGGCTTAGAATGTCTTTGTAAGATCTTTCAGCCTCAAACAGTTAACTTCAAAAGCATTTTAAGGGAAAAACAAAGCATTTCTTACCAACTCTGTCACCTAACCAGACTTTCTGAACCATGTTACCTTAACTATTTTCTGCTTCAAGTAAATTTTCTGCTTCAAGTATTTTTCTGCTTTCAAACTCAAGATGTAAACATCTTCTATATTTTAATGCATGTTTTATCCAAGAAAAAAAAATAATGGAATGTGATAAATACCACTCTAATAATATAAGAATCTCTCTGCAAAATAAGAAAAAAAACATGTCTTGACTCAGTAACGTTTCTATTCTAAATATGCTCATGCGGTTCACATTGCCCTAATATGAGAGTGTTTCACAGTCATTAAAGTACTTATCCCCATTGGTCCCAGCATCTTTTAGAGGACTGTAACTACTCACAGTTCTCAGGTGAATAAACAGGTATCTAAAAGAATATATTTGGCATTGAAATACCAAACTTCTAATTATTCAGTCATCTTTTGGAATCCCCATCCCTGGTTTAGGTAGGTTGCTTCCCAGTACAAGGGGTAGCAAGGCTTGCTTTTACTGTCACTGGAGCATAACAAGTCATATATATAGGGAAGACAAGATCTGACATAAATTTATACCAAACACATTGATGTGTTTATTAAAAAACCCACATTATCTCACAGCGAGAAACTGGGAGTGTCTCAGTGTGGCACTCACAAAGCGTATGGTTTCCTAGAGTGAGGAAAGGGGGTTGAGTTGCCCAATGTCATCCATCCCAAACTTGGGTTCCTGAGCTAATCCCATCCCTTTTTAGCTGGGAGGTGAAACTGGAGCTGTCAGAGATCAATCTGTCCCTCTGCAGATCCATCACAGAACATCCTCCCTCTGTTCCCTTCAGTTCTCATGATAAGCACATTACTTCCATACCAGCTGGGTGAAAGTGTGAAAACACTTTAAATCTCTTTTTGTCATCTCCCACATGACTTTTGCTACCTTCAGACCATGAAATCTTATTGGTGATGAAGAGAAACTCCCTCAGTTTGCTATTGAAGCTGTTCTAGTTCCTGTAAATAATAAACCCATGACTATGAAGGCTAAAATCAAGGTCTATTTACATCTCAGCTGAGTGCTGTAACCATCAGACTGAAGAATCTGTCTGCAGCTCACCATCTGGCTCAAAGATTATTTCAATATTCAGCAGTGTAGACCAGCTTTGAAGGCAGAGGAAAAGTGAGTGCCTCTGGAATTTACGAATATAATTTGCAGGCACCAAGAAAATCAAAGTAGCTCTGCAGTTGGACAACAAGGGGATTTGGAAGACCAGTGTTATGGATTTAAGCAAACATAATTGGCAAAAAAATTATTTATGATCATAGCCTGAAATGTCTTGCTCAAAGTCACAGTACGCTGAATTTTTTTCAGAAAAAGGAATTGCCTCTGGGTTGTTTTAGTCCCAAGACAGCATCTTCATCACTGGACTTTCATTGACTCTTGAGCTCCAGCTTCTCTTGTGATATGTTATCTTTTCCTCCCTGCACAAATACATATAATTTTGAAGCATTCATAAGACAAACCAAACAAAACAAAGGGAAAAATAAAAAGATATAAAAAAGCAACAATAAAAAGAAACTTTTCATTACAAATCCTACTGCTGTTACATCTTAGAATGAAAGAAATGATTACAACTTTACATAGCTAACCCATTTTATCATTCCCATTCAACCAATTTCCCTTTCTCCTTTACTCTGAAATTAAAAATATTTTTATCATTTGCAATTTACAAGGCATGTTAAAAAGTTTTTTAAGTCATCTGTAACAAGAATTACATCAAAATATAACAACTCTTGTGAGAAAATTCAGTACATGAAAGCTCAGTTAAGACTGTCAAAAGGAAACATAAAACCAAGAAAGCTGTTCCCACTTTAGCAGAAAGCATCAAGATATTTGTAAATAAAAATTGATTGTTAGTGGCCTCAAGCTCCAAGCTGCCCCTTTGAAGAGGTAGATGCTTTCTTATCATAAGAGTAAACAATTAGAAATTTTTTTTACTGCATCTTATTTATACATTTCTGTGCAAATTACTTTCATTTTGCTATTGAAAGCATTTTTTTTTGGCCATATCTTTGTGCTGTTGCAAAAGTTTACACATGATTTCAAGAGAGTAATATTTGGGGGTTTTAATATTTTTTGTCCATTTGTTCACAGTGAGGTTCTATTTGTGTCAAGAGGGAAGCAAAGTCCAGAGCACATCACAGGAATCATGCCAGGATATGATTTTTTCCAGAAAAGAAAGAATGTGTGTGTCTGACTACAAGTGCGTGACAATCTTCTGTGCTCTGTGAGGAAACAAGAAATCTTGGTTGATGTGAGGGAGATATAAACAATAATCAGGCTCATTTCATGCTGTGATCTGATACCCACAGGTTTGACATTACCTTTAGCAGCCCCATCTGCTTCCTGGGGGATGAGGAGCCTCTCACCAGCCAAAGTAGTGATGTGACATATAAACTTTGCTTTATGTCCTTCATTTTAAAGCAAATATATTGTAAAAGTGTTAGGGTCTGAAAAAATAAACACTCATTTGGCTTCAGACTCCAGAGACAACATTCGGCTTAACTCCCACTCTGGTCTGCATTTTGGGCAGCTTTCCTTGTAGTCTCATAAACCTCTATTACATAAAGGAATTTAATTATTTTTACATTTGGGCTACTTGAAAGGCTAATATGCAACTTACTAACACCAAAGAGAATTTTATTTAGTCCCTACAAAAACACCAACATAGCTGCCAGTACAGTGTGTAGGCTGTATTTACAGATCAGGATTTAGATTAAATTCTTCATCAGCTGTGCAAAGCACAGCATGCTTTTCAAGAAACATAACTGCCACGTGAAAAGATAATTAGGTGGGCAGATTCCATCTTGTTCTCAACCTCCTTCCATGGGAGGGAGGGTTCAGCCCTCAGCAGATCTGTCCTCCAAAAGGGATAGAAAACCTTTAAAGCAATCACATCAAGTGTTCACCTGTAAGAAACTGATATATAAAGTCACATGGACTAAGCTGTGCACAAAAAGAGGTTCATGGTATGTAAACTGAAAGTCATGTGGATAAATGCCACTTCCATTTCAAGCACACTATGCTCAACTTCTATTTAAGAAGCATCGGCTCATTTTCTGTTTGACAAGACGACTATTTAACCTGCAGGACTATGGACAAGGGTGGGACTGTCCACCTGACTGACTGCCCTTGCTTGTGCTGACAGGGGGGTCTCAGCCAAAGCTGTACATTGGATGCACCCAGCAGTGCCCCTGTAGTGAGGGTCTGAGTGCAGCAGAGTATAAATGGAGACTATTCCTGTTCATTCATGTGTTTATTATGTAAACTGGGGAAGAAAAGGAGAGAGACAGATTTCAGAACAGGCCACTTGCTATTGGAAAGAACAAGTTCATACAAGATATTAAACTTCCATCCTGAGAGCTAAAAACACAGAAAGATTTCAAATAAGCAAGACACAGCAGCACCTCACATCTAATCAGGCATTTTGAGGATGTGGATTGGACACTGGACACTGTTTCCCCAGTGCTTCTGGGGGAAACAGGTGTCCTTGGAATGCCACCATGCAATGTTATGCTGAGATCTACAGAAACAGAAAGGTTGGGAGATGAAGAAAAACTCACTGCAGCTAAAATAATCACCAGGGACTCTAATGGCTCAGTTAGTCCAAACTTTGTTGTCTGGAGACCACGTTGGAGAAGCAACCTTGCCTTGTGTGACCCGACCCAACTTCCTTTGTGGGGGAAGACCTCGATCTTGTGGGGAGATGTCCATGTCCTACAGTAGTAGGACAGTTCTCTTTATCCAAAATAATATTTTCTGCATTTTGCTGCTAAGAAAAAAAGCAGAAAATCAGACAGAGCCAAGCTCCACTTTATGCCTCTGTCCTGTGGACCTCAACTGTTGCAAGTTTGAGGCAGAGATAATTCTCATTTAACTTATTTTTTGGTGTGTTTTCACTCCCCTGGTAATGTATGTTCTGCCTCTGAGTTCTGCATAAAACTCCCTAAACCCCTCAAATGTCTGTATATTTGTCTGGGTTCTTGTATGATAGCTACAATCTGCCTAATTTCCAGTGCTCTTGTTCAAAGTGGAAAATACTGTTTACTTTTTAGCTATTAAAGTTATCTGATTATTTTAAGAAAATAACCTCTCAGCAGCAGTTACAAATCATTATCTTTTCAATTGATATGTCTGTTTTTCATACCTTCTCTATTCACTATAGCAATGTTAAATATCAGCATTGTGATATTCCTCCAGCAGTGGATATTGCTGACTTCCTCAGTTGAAATACAACATGTCTACCAGGCTCTGTTTAAGTCTTGATAAGTGAAAAAGAGAATAAAGAACAAATAGGTTGCTTCTCTGTGTGTCTCTTGTTTCTTTTAATATTTTGCTAGGAGGCAAAAAACTGAGTCTTACTTATCCAGACCTCTGCCCTATTGTGTCTCTTTAAATTAGATTTGCTGCAATGCAGTATTTTGTTTACTCTCCTAGAAATGAAGGACAGCGTTAAGTTGCTACAGATCCAGAGACTGCAGCAAACAGTCCAAATGTTTGTGATAGCTTGTGGTTTTTTTAAGCTTCCCTGTACTTTGAAAAGAAGGTTTAGAAAGGTTTTGTGAGAAAAATAGAACAGTTGGAGATGTAAAATAGAGTTTAAGCTTCACAAGGGAGAATAGAGAAATTACTCATTCTAATTCCTTTGTAAAAGAAAGGGACGGTAAAGGTAGGTGGCAACACCAATGCTAATAATAAAGGCATGGGGTTTACATAAAGAATAAAAGCTACTTATCAGTTATTTAAGTGGCTACTTTGGGATTTTAGACTAATAACAGCAGCTGAGAAGGTTTTTGTGGCATTTTTTCACTACACAAAAGTACCTGATTTTTTAATGATTTATTATATGGATGCTGTATGAAAAATAAATTAGTCCTTTAGTTAATGACTAGGCATACATTATCATGTGCACATATATGGTTTATAATGTACACATATGCATAGGTGAATGTTAAGAAACAGAAGGTTTATATGTTATACCAGGTCCAACAAAGACACCCCCAGAGGAAGATGGTTGTTGATAATGTTTTGTTATTTGCCAGCTTTGCTATCTCCCAGTCATATTCTGGAGATATGATCAGCTGATGGCCTGAAGTCTCAAGCAGATCTACTTTTCAGTGAAAAAGTCACCCATTTTATTTATAGAAGACAAATCTTGCTAAACATTTACAGAAAAACATGCAAACATACATCTGGAAGAGTTAAATACAAAACCAGTCTATAAATGGTCAACGGCCAAACACAGAGAAAAGGAAGAGGAAGATGACAAGGGGGCACCCAAAATTATGGGAAGCAAAGTATGTGCAAGCCCCAAAAGAGAGCAGGAACAGAAGCACTTTGCTTCCCCCTGTAGGGGGAAAAACCACTCTGACCAGGCCTGATTAGCATATATTATTTATATTATTATTCATACATCAGCGCACTCCATGAGACTGTTTTCTGCTGTGCCCAGTTTCACAAATTAGGAGACACAATATATGTAAACACATTTGCAAAAACAAAGAGTAAAGAAGCTGTGAGATGTAACAGCTAAAGAAAAGAGGTCACTTTTAATTACAGTTGTCTCCAGATGGGTAGGAATTTTATGGAGGCTTAGTGCCTATTTCTTTAATGTATTATACAGATATCAGTTGGTACCGTTCTGCTTCTAGCTTTTAAAGGGATATTACAAATTCAGCAAAATTTTGAGTGAAAACTCTTCATTGTTTCCTTTCTTTTTCTTTTTAACTCTCCTTTTTTTTCCTGCAGCTACACCCAGATTCTTTGTTTGCCCATTGTAATTTGTAAGCTCTTATTCTCTTGGATTTTTTTTCCCCATCTTCATATTTCTTTGTTCATTTGTAATGGAAATAGAACTGAAGAAGACTGAGAATATTTTTAGTAGTAGATTTATGCAAAAAAATCATTATCCATCCTGACTTACACAAAAAAAAAAGAAAAAAAAATATGGACTAGTTTAAGATAGCGCTTCATCTCATTTACTCCCATCAACATGGAAGCACAGACAGGAAAATGGAACAGAAATGAGGAATGGTTTCTTTCAAAACCTCACATATTGCACTTAGATTGAAGTCTGAGGACAGTTACACACTCACAAGCCCACACCCTGATTCCTTTAGCCTGTCTGTCACCCACAGCACAAATCAAAGCAATCAGGATAAGGAAATTTTTCTAATCTGACCAAAAAGTCAGCAAGTGCCACCAGTGAATGACTCAGAGCACTGGAACATGCATGAATAATCTATGTATATGTTAATATTCCTTGGAATGTAAAAATTAGTATTTTCATATAAAAGTGTAAATTTATTTTGATGTTTTCAAAAAGTTAGGGGTCACCCTCTGCTTTGGATGGGATACATCTAATCAAAGAATTTTATACCTGAGTTAGTTGTCCTTAGTTCCCCTAAAGGAAGAGGAAACACTCTCCAAAAAATATTTCATCCCATCTTGAAGATGTCTAAAATAGAGAATTACAGTGAAATATGCCATAAATAGGTGTACTTATTATTATTGACCATGAAGACAGCCTAGATACCACCAAAGGTATAAGCAGTTACATTACATGAGTCTAAAATTAGACCAGACCTGTACAATCTTTCATGTAATAAAAATCAGATCCTTGGAGTCTGCTCATTTTTTATAATCTCTATTTATTCATAATTAGTAGGCTCCAGGTACAGTTACAGGACTGCCCACATTTTTTATCTCCCTCCTCTTCCCACTTGTTTCTTGAGGAGCAGATGCCACACAGTGCTGATGTTGCCTTACATTAGAATGACTGTCCAGTGTATGAAGCCATGGAATATAATGTCTGGAATATAATGAAAAGGCAATAAAGTAACTTTATATTATACTCTGTGAAACACCTTAGTTTTAGTAGAAAATCCCACCTGGTTCTGCTCTCTTATCCTGTTCACCTGATCACATGACTGACTTACCCTAGGCAAGAAGAGATGAAAATCCTCAGTAAAATTGTATTGCCTGTGGTTATAAAATCCCTTAATTCTGTGAGTTGAAGTAATTATTTATGGTGGGTTTCAACATAAGTTTTTAGACTCTTAATTGTTACTCTTAAATAAGCAGTAAACATTTAAACATTAAATAAATATATTTCTTTGTGGAGATGACTTTTATACCTTCTAATTTCTTTTTTTAATTTGCAGGAATCTATATTTAGCCATGAATAAGCTTTCAAGAGCTATTTCTAGAGCTAACAAACAATAGTTTGTTTTTTTTTTTAATGTCATTTGTTCTCATTTCTTTTCATATTTTCTTTCCTCTTTACCATTTTTCATGAACATAATTGCTTATTATAGCAATGGATTTATTTAGTTACCAGAAATATTTTGAAACTCAAAAAGTATTGTAAATTAATAAATTATTTTTTAAAACAACAATAATTAAAATTTAGTATATTTTTATCAATAAATTTTTTTCTTAATCAATTTATGGATCAAAGCATTTACAGAAAGATTGATGCAAATTAAAAATGCAGAAAAAGTTATAAAGTAAATTTAAGAGTCATATACAAAAAAGATACTTTACTTAAGATATAGCTTTTAAATATTCAAATTTTTTTCACTCAGAAAGAGGTATTCATCAAAACAAAACGGTTCACAAGGAAATGCTGGTTTCTATGAGCACATAGAACAATATTAAAAACATGCGGAACACCAAACATTTTAAAAGTTTTTAACTCTCCAAACAACCTGCATATGTGCTTTGAAAAGAAAAGGAAAAAAAAAGATGCTTTGCTATTAAATTATCAATTTAAAATAGTGCCAAATAATGAAAAACTAAAAAAAAAAAACCAAAATCTAAAAATAAAAATGGGATTGTTCAAAACAATCAAAAAATATTTTGACTGAGCAACACAAATTCTTCTGTTTTCTCTCATGAGTATTTTGGAGAATTTTATCTTTTATCTCACTTCAGCATAAAACACTTTCAATAACATTAAAAATTATAAGAGTTCTTATAAAAACCATGAGACAAAAATTTCAAAAAGAAAAAATAATCAAAGAAATTGGCAGGTATTAACAACAGTAAAGTGATTTGAGAAAGTATCCTTGCATTTTCAGATAAGTAAGGCTAATAGAAGTAAAAAACCACATTTATGTGTATGTTGCCACCAAATCATTCTGTGGTTAGTAAAAAGAAGCAAGAACTTGTATGCCTCCATGAGTTGCAACTTCTTCAGTTGCACTCAAAAAGTCTTTTCTTATCTAGAGGTCAGGTGTCTGGTTTAAATTCTGGTTTTGAAAGAGAAAATCTCCATAGAGCAAGGCCTATTCCACCTTGCATTAGGCTAAATTGCCTTCATAGGAAACATACCTTATTTTCTTTGGCTCATCAGAAAATCTTGACAATTAATTTTGCATAGCTAGATACCTAATTTTTATAAAGAGGAAATAATGTCACCTTCCTCTAAAGAGGCCTTCATCTGTCCTTGCCTTTAAGTGTCTCTGGATTTTACTCTCCAGTGCTGGCTGCAGTACAGAACTACTGGTGAACGGTATCCTCCTTATGGCTAACGAAATTGTTTTCCAAGGTGGATATGATAGATTATTTTAGTTTTCTGGGCAAAATCAGTGCTTCAGTTTGGGATCAGGCAGGGTCAAGACTCATCTAGGCATGGCAGGGAAGCAGCCAGGCATCTGATACCATAATGAAAGTAACATCACAACAGACTGATAAATCCAGTTTTCCTCAAAGGAGATTTAGGTTAATGGAGGTTACAGGAGTGGGCCAGCAGTTAAGCAAAACTTATCATTCATGGTTTTCTCCAGCCATGATTTCTTGATCTTGTTATTGCAGAAAGCAGGTGATAGCTGTGACAAATACTTTGTTCAAAAAGTGAAAGTATCTGTGAAAATTCACAGACCCTTCTAGCACAAATCTCTACCTAAAAGTCCCAGCGGTCTTGAGAGGACAACGCTTTCCCTCCATCAAAGCTGTGACTCTGACTTCTACACCACAGCTTCATAATGAGTGAGGAAGTAACATTTAAGGCTATTTGAAGACAGAAGTTTGTCTATTCCAAGTCTTTCATACAAACCAGAAGTTGCCAAGTGTTCTTTAAACATTTGACCTGTTGATTCCTCTTCTCCCCATTGTGAAATGACATCAGTGGTTCATCACATGATGAGCAGGGGCGTGCACATCAGGTTATATTGGCAAAGTGTCCATTCTTATGGCAAACATCATGTTTCTGTGGCACAAGGCTTATTCCAAGGAATGTGTGGTTTGGAGTCATAGAATCATAGAATCACTAAAGTTGGAAAAGACTGTCAAGATCATCCAGTCCAACCTTTTACCAAACATTGAAATGCCACTAAGCCATGTCACAAAGTGCCATGTCTACTTGTTTCTTAAACACTTCCAGGAATGGTGACTCGACCACTTCTAGTAGGACTTTATCTACTCCTATTAGGTAAACTGAACTTCAGAGTGGCTGTTCTTGGCTCTTGAGAAGCAATGCAGTTTCTGTTCTTTTTCAGGAGTCTTGTGGTACAAAACTGCTTGGTGAGCTGGACTGTTGTGATTGTACTGTGGGACCCCTGAGTGATGCCTCTAGAGGCCGTTCTGGAACAGAAACTAGACAGAGTTAAAGAAATAAAGTAGGAATTTATCTTAAAAGGATACACCTTGGGCAGTATAAGACTCTGGGGCTCTGCCCAAGATGAACCCAATATGTACGACCATCTTGGGTTCATCTTGAGCAGAGTTTTCACACTTTTATAACTTTTAGTCCATTTACATATTGAGGTTAATTGCCCAATTATAGCTTCAGGTTAGAAGTCTCCTGGTTGGCTCCCTTCAATTCACCATTGTTTATGCATTTTGGGCATGAGGCTGTAACGGTTGTCCTTGGTTCTCAGGCTGGAAAAGGATTGTTTTGTCTAACTACCCTGTGAAGAGAACTTACTAACACTTAATATGAAGTATAGAGTTACACACCAAGGCAGTACAGAATCTGAAAAATATGAAAGCTATAATTGAAGGCATCATGAGGGACACAGAGATGACATGTGGGACATGCACTTGTGACCAGGAGGGTTGTCTTGGGCTCTGCAACAAAAGAAAATATTTTTCCATTGACTGTTGGAGCATCACAGCTATGGTGCAGGTCATAGAACCCTCAGGTGCATCCTGTCATCACCTCTCATATTTTTATTGAATTTATTTATAGTAGCAAAAGCACCTTAAAAATTGGGAGGAGCAGGTGTGTGTACAGGGTATTGAGAGACCTATGGCATGCAGAGAGCCCTTTAAAGCTGCTTTTTATTTCCAGGTAAAACTGATCAAATTCCCGATCTTGTTTTGGTGTGCCAGCTACAGATATTGCACAGGGAAAAGCAGGGCAGTGACTTCACACAAGTACTTAACTGAACATAAAAATTGCAAGTTAGCAATAAAGAGTCATAGTCCCCTGGTGTAGTTGAATGCTGATGTGTCTTCCCTTTCAGGAAACAGTATCTGCTGTATTCTGAAAACTTCAGCCTTTGCTGCATTCATAAATCAGATACACGATTAATTTTTCTCTCCTGGGACTCTGCTGTGAAAGAGACCTCATCTGAGATCCCTGGCTTCTATTTAGCTGCCATCTCTAGGTTCAGCAAAGAGCCACATGAGAACTCTTCAAGACAAAATATGTCTATTGCATATTTCTGTGAAATACTCAGTGAAAGGGATTGAACCATTTTTTCTGCCTAAATCTTTCACACTCTTTACTTCAGATTAACCACTCTTTCCATGCTTACATAACAAGTTGTTAGCTTCTTAAAATGTTCCTTAGAGGATTTGTAGGTAGAAAGAAAATACTTGGAATCTTTCCTTTCTTCTGTTTATCCATAGATGGTGGCAGGGACTTCCTTGCTTTTCACAACTTCAGGCCGGAAGGTTTACAACCACCCTGGCTGAAGAGTGTCTGTGCTGTAATTTCTACATTGTACCAGGATATTTTTTTTCCTCTTTTAAGAGTTCTTGCAGAAAATCACTGGAAAGTACTTAAGGAGCAGATAAGCATTTATCTGGCATACTTCCCCTAAAAATGAAGGGAACCTTGGTTCTTTTGAAAATGAAGGGAAACCCCTTGGTTCTTTTGAACAGAAGTGACATTTAGCTACAAATCTTCTCAGCAACAGCCTGCATAAACAACATAACAGGGCTTGGAGAACTTCCACCTGGACTTCATCCCTGCCTCATTGTAACAGGGACACAAGTACTATGTAGGATCTGAGGATGGAAAGACTGGGATGTATCCAGAGACCTTGAAAATACGCCATCAGAAGCCAGGAGAAGAAAAATGGCCAGGAGGTTTTGGATCCCTTCCTGATAGATGATAAAAAGATTTCATTTCAAATTTGACAGAGAATGACAGGATTTCTTCATTTCATAGGCAGTGAGAAGAACTGACACTCTTGGAAGGTTTTCTCTATACTGCTGGAAGAGAGTAGAGCCAGTGGCTTTCCATAGGCTAATGTCTATGCCCTCAGAGGGTTTGGGAAATCTATGTGTGACACAAAAACTTTTTGTGAAATCATTAATTTATGCAGCTTTTATTTATTAATATAATTTATTTATGCATAAATGCTGCAACAAAAGACTGTTGACAGAACATATTCTGTTTATTTAATCTTTCTGTATTAGAAGGATGGTGGAAGTCCTGATCCTTGCTTGTGCAGGTACCCTTTTCAATTTTTTAGTCAACAGTGTATCTGAATTTACCTCTGGAATTTTGGAGTCAAATAAGGAAATACAATAGAGCAATAGCTACATCAGAATGATTAAATTGGTGTTCTCTTAAATTCCTGAAGGATGTGCCAAGGGACAGAACCATCATCTACACCTCTCTTGCACAAAGGACTCTTCTTGAAAACACCTATAAAAATACATGCCTTGAATCCATCACCTAGCTCTTCAGTACTAAGTATGCTTCAAATCAGACAATCCATGTTATTCTGGAGCTCTCTCAGGACTCTTGTATAAGGCTGTAACAAGGTGGGTGCTGGCCTCTTCTCCCAGGCAACAGACAGGACAAGAGGACACGACCTCAAATTTTGCCAAGAAAGGTTCAGCTGGACACCAAGAAGAATTTCTTCACTGAAAGGATTTTCAAGCAGTGAAAGGGCTGCCCAGGGAAGTGGTTGAGTCATTGTACCTGAAGGTGTTCAAGATATGACTGGATATGCCACTTGGTTTAGTTGGGGTAATGGTGTTCAGCCAATGATCTTGGAGGTATTTTCCAATCTTAATTAATCTGTGATTCTATGTGTTGGAAAGAGCTATTTTACCTTTTTACACATTTCTCCATCAGTCTGACTTCCTTTTACTCTACTTGCCATAGTTGGCATTAATGCTGGGCACATTTGCAATCTCTTTCTGACTTTATCAACTCCTGGTAGAAAAGCTTCTTAATCCTTGGACTATTACTTTCAACAGTCAAAGTTTAATCATAATTTTAGGGTAGCTGGTACTTTCTTTCCAGTTCAAATTTATTGGGTCAAGTTTGCACAAAAAATAACCAAACAAGAAAACTCCCAGAAAAACACAAGAGAGAGATGCGTGACATAGATAATTTATTATCTATTGTGACCATGGAGAAAATGTAAATATTTTCTTCCCTTGGGTTCAAGATCCAAAAGGAGTAGCTGTTATGTAATGAGGGCCTGATAGTTAATTTCTGATCACTATTGCTTGGCAGTCCTGTGCTGAGTCTGCCCATCAACCAAGTTGCAATCTGTAAAATTTCCAATGTGCCCTGACTGATAACTGACCCTCTTGGGAAAGAGTGGTTACTGGGAGCACTTTGTACCCAGGGTGAGGATAACTGAGCCCAGGGAAATCCATGCCTTTTTATAGATGTCCATTGCACTGCAGCAACTATTAAACTACCATTGTGTCTTCATTTCAGGAAAAGGGGTTTTTGATTATGTGACTTCAGAACTAGTCAAATGCTTATTCCAATAAGCACAAAATTCTTTTCAGTCAATTAACTATTCATTATTGTCTCATTTTAAAATGGAAAAAAAAATACCCATTGAACAGCAGCTTTAAGTGGTGTGGGAAATTCTTTGAAAGCTTTTGATCTGTGCTCTTGACGTGTTTTGCAGAAAGAAAGTCAATGAAATAAAAGACAAGGACAACAAATGAACAAATTCACCTTGAATAAAGCCCTTGAAAGTGTAACAATAAAAATTTAAGCAAAATATAAATGAACTATGAATTAAAATCAGTCAACTAGTGGATGGCTGCATATGAAAAGTAATAACACTATACAGCGATATTATAGAATCATAGAAATATTCCACAGTTTTATTTTCCAGGACTGTTCTTTGATAATTCAGGAATTAAAATGTTAATTTAAGAGAAACATAGCACTTACTACGAAAAATATGTACTTAAAATGTACTAAGGCTTCTTAGATCCATTTATATCTATATTGATACCTAGGGTGGCTTATAGAATCATAGAAACATATACGCTTAGAAAAGTAGGAAATATGCCAAGAATTGAAATTATGTATTCTCCTTACAAGATGTTCATCTTTCTGAAATCAGTTCTTTCAAGGAATGTGAGTTCTAACAAGAATACACTTAACCAAGAGAGGGAATCAGTGCCTTGGTGTGACTTTGGAAAAAAAACTGTAGGCGTCAGAAGCTAGAAATCCTTAATTTCTGTCATTAACCTAGAAACTGTAGGTGTTAAAAGACAGAAATCCTCAAGTTTTGTCATTAACCTAGCCCTCCATCCTTTTGCAATGAGTTGATAATACAAATACAGATACATTGCAAAAAACATGAATTAATAAGATGCCACCGTTTTTTTTATGAACACACCTGATTTATACTTTTCATAAAACCTCTGCTCCTTGATCAATAGCAATAGGAGCTATTAAAAGTTTTTCTTCCATCATTATTATAGGCCTTTTTACATATTGAAAGGGCTCAATAAAATCTCCCTGGAACCTTTGGTTCTCCAGGATGAAAACTCCAACTCCCTCAACCTTTCCTCATGCCTTTTAGGGGAATCACAAAAGCCATGGAAAGGACAGAAATGAGGTCATATCGTGGATTCTTATCAATGAAGGGAACCACTGCAAATTCTCATTTTGAGTAAAATAAGCCACAGTTTGTGGCCTTTCTGGCATTAGATGCTACCTTTTGCAGACTCTAACAGCCCTTTGAATTTATTCACCTTTTGTTAGGTGCCAAACTATGATTAAAAGGTTCTGGGGAGGGGAGAAGAGAGTTGTGCAAGAAATTAAGGCAATGAGGCAAGTCAGAGAAGGTCTATAAATCTTGTTTGTAATGCTTACAGTATTTATAATACAAAAGTGACAAGTAGATGTAGATTTGGATGGACTGTTCTAATAAACACATTATAAAAATCAGATTAATTTAAACTATTAAAATTTTAAATAAATGCATTATTCACTTCAGTCATCCTTTAAAACACATCATTTCATCAGGCTTTTATGCAAGTGCAGTAGACATTTTTTATTCTTCAGGTTTTACAGTCTACCTTATTTGTCACCAGCCCTCTAACTAACTGACTACAAATTACAAAATAAAAGTGAGTCTACAATTTCAAATTCATACATGGAAATTCCTTCTATAAAATGGATGAAAATTCATACCTGCATTTTATATATCTTATAGATAAATTAAAGAATATAGGACCTATATTTCTTAACTGGAACAGAAGAGTCCCAATTCTTGAAGTCTTGAGAAAGTATCAGTAAGAAAGTTTTCTGTCGATCATCCTGCATCCTTCATGTAGTGCCTTGGGTCATCTCTATAACAAATAAACAAAACAAAGCAAAGTAAAGCAAAACAAAACAGGAAAAAAAGGCAGTGGTCTCCTGGAATGGGAGAGGAAAGGAACTGTGTCATTTTTATGGTAATTGCCACTTTCCACCTGTGTTCTCGAAAATTTCAGTCAGATACTGAAAAAAAGGAAATATTTCTCAGCATCCTTCTCTGCCTGTCAAATGTGTTGCTCAGAAAGCACATTATCTCTAAAAGGTGATATTTGTCAAACTTTGCCTAGTGTTTGTACTCACAGAATACATCATGTGACTGCATTTTCTGGAAAACAATTTTAAGAGAATTTTGTATTTTTCAGATATTTATGTCATAATTAGTCATTCTCATAGCTAGGTGTTTGCTCTGGGCGGAATTAATGCTCTTGTGTTCTCAGAACACCCTTTCACTTAAATGCCCTCATCTGCACCATTGGCAGCATATTATGAAAGCCTCCAGGAATGCTCCTGCACTCATGTGTCATTTTAGTTGGATTCAAAGAACCCTTTGGGGTAGGACATCAGGGATTTTTTCTGAGGACTTACATTGTTCATGACCCTGCCAGACATCATGACATTTTTGCATAGGCAGACTGTTTACACTGAACAGCATGTTTAAGGAAACAATCAATGTGCTTTCTCCAATCTATACAGATCTTTGACACTGTTTATTTTCCAGATATTTATTATATCTAATTTGACAGCACTTCTTCCCTTTCTCCAGGCTGAAGCAAATAAACTTCTCATAACTATTCTTTATGATTCCTCAAAACATTGGAAGAGTAGCCACAAGGGAAATAGGTGGTTTTGATCCATCACTTACATTCTTCAATTCTTAGTTTCTGTTTGGTTTTTTTTGTTGTTTGTTTGTCTTGCTTTACTTAATAATACTTGCTCTCTCTTCTAAACAATTTTTTTTCAAAGTCTGCAATTATTTTTTCATATTCTGCATTTCCTAATAAATTCTTTAATTTCCCAGAAGACTATGGAACACTGCACATTGAACCTCAGACAAACACTGTAAAACATTTTGAAACTTGATAGCATAAAAATGCTGATTTTCTATATATGCTGCTTATTTGTTTATGTTCAGAGCCTTATGCCTGCATTTTAAGATTACTTTGTGCAACGGCTATGCTGAAAAAGGACTTTTTCTGAAGTTGAATTGATTTTCCATTTTTGGGCAAGAGGGAATGACAATCATCATTTAACATGACTATAGAAAAATATCATAGACCTCAGCTGTGCAATTTCTGAATTTGGTCTGCTCCTAATTAAACTACAGAATTTCTTTATAGAGAGGTAATGAATTATAAAGACTTCCAATCAAATATATGTCTTATGAGAATATGTACAAATGGTTATTTACTCTCATTATGAAATTACTATAATTGTTATAATGCATATTTTCACTTAAAATTTTGATTTAATGCTAACTTCTCTCAAGACAGCAATCTTAGCCAAGTGAAAAGAAGACTGGAACAGCTGGAATACTCACTGAAACATTTTTATGTGAAGGGATCCAGTGGCAGGTTCAAGAGTTCTCATGTTTTAAGCAAACTGGACTCAATGGATGCTGTGTGATGTGCCACTACCAAGAAGTAAGTACCCCTCAACTCTCTGCTGGCTGATAACAGTTCTCTCCTTCACCTCATCTTCACCTGACTAGACTTTGGCAGCTCCCCAAGCCTGGTAGGTCTAGACTTCACCTGCCAGGTAAACCTCACATTCTGGACTCCTCCCTTTTTCTCTCAGTCACTCCTGAACTGTGGTGACCAGAAAGTGGACATAGATTTCCATGTATGATTTCATTTTGTTTAACAGAGTATCTTCTCTGGCTTATCTGTTTCAATCTTCCTACTAAATCCCAATATCTTGTTTGACTTGTTTTGTGGTGAAACTGCACTTTTGGTTCATGCTTAACTTCATTGTAACCCCACTGTACCCTCCAGGTGCTTTTTGGCTGGATTCTACCTTCCCATCTCAGTTTTCAATGAGTTCAGCTTTTCCTCACACATTAAGAACTTCATATTCATTCCTCTTGAACCCATTCCTGAGGTTTCTCAAGCAATTTCGGATTTGAAGCTCTACTCTCTGGTGTGAAATTCACCCTCTGTAGTCTACTGAGGGTGATCTGCCTCATCATACAGACTATGAAGCTGTTGAACATCTATCTCAGTACAAACTTTGGCATGCTACTCTTGTCAGCAGCTTCCAAAGAGGTGTCAAGTCATGGGTTAATATATTTTGAGCTCAGTTGTTTAGACAATTTTTAACCCATCTATCAATCCAGCAAGTTCCTCAGCAAGTGAACACAGTGGGGAAGGAGGAGGGTGCCAAATGTCAAAACTAGAGCAAGGTCTTCCTTTGTTCAAGGGGCTCCATCAGTCTAACAGTTTGGCAGAGAGCATAATCAAAGGTGGCTCGCTCATGGCAGCCAGTGCTCTCAGCAGGTTTTGGGAAATCCTCTACAACCTCGCAGATTTCAATGCAAACAGTTTCTCTAGGTGGTCCCTAAACTGCTCTTCCTCAGTTGTCTCTCCCTCACTTTTCCACCTTCTCCTGCTATGTATAGGGATCCAGAGAAGTTGGATTCTTCTGCCTGAAATTCATTTGATTGGAAAAGTTGTGATCAGCAATACCAAACACTATCATTTTTATCTCCTGGTTAAAGCAGTTTTCTCTTGTAAGCCTGAAAGGTATAGAAAACAAGCAGCGATTGCACTTGCAGCTTGATAGTTTTGTAAACAATATAACTCAAGCAGATAATCCAAGTTGTTATCTCTTTGTAGATTCAAATAAAAAAAAAATTAATACAATTCGTCTTTTGCAGGATGATCTGGCTGGACACTATGATAAGTACTATAGTGTACCACACTTAAGGACTAGAGGCCTCCTCTTTATCTTCCCCAGGACGTTAGTGAGTACAGATGACATCTCTTGCCTTACAGATGTAGTATTATATATACAGATATATATATTATATATATCTGTATATATATATACACACAGATTAAGTATTCACAACTTCAATAGGTAAAGAGTTTTCTAGAAGGGTCAAGGACACAGTTTTAGATATACAACTTTGTGTTTCCTGGCAAAAATCCTGCATTTTAAAACAGCAGTGACAAAGAGTTGGGTCTTGTTTACCTAGCTTCATGAGATGAAGAAAATCCGACACATTTTAAAATATAAAAATTGATATTAAATATATTACTGTATGACAATATTGCCTAAAGGAGCAATACAGCTTAACACTTTAGGTAACTGTGTCCTTTCCATCACAAGTACAGCTTGTGAAATAGTTCCTTGGATTAATGTTTTCTGAGTAGTCAGGGATATTTTTAAATATCTCTCTTTTATTATCGTCATTCTCATTCATTTGATTGGTTTCCATTATATGATTTTATTTTATATTGTATTTTAGCTCTCCATCAACTTGGTTGTTCATAAACTCCTACACACAGAAGGAAGCAATATTAGTAAATCATTCAGCAGTAATAATTGAATTTGTCAGATTTTGCTAAGCTATTCATGCCACCACAAAACCACAAACACTCATTGTTTTGAAAGGGGGGCATTCCCCCAAGTATTGATTAAAAAATAATTGTTGAAATTCTTCTGAAAGTAAGAAATAATAAAACTAACCTGGTTTGAACTATGACTGAGTGAAGCAGATCTAACTTAGGTAAAATATGCTTTTTTTCTTTTTTGTTAGTGTTTCTTTAGTTACATATTTAATTGAAACCAAAACACAGTTCTTACTTTTGGAGTTCAATCTTTTTTTTTTTTTTAATGAAAGTTATTTCATCAAAAATAAGTAAACATAATTCTTGCATTGCTGTCTAACTGATCTGATATCTTGTGCAGGGCTGACAGACCCGTTGCCAAAGCCATACAGAAAGGCTATTGTGCAAGGTAGATTTTTCTTTTGACCTTTATGCCTCTCTATATGATCATTTCAGCCTTGCATTTACTGACAAACATTCACATTATAATAAAAATAATCAGCTCAAGACACAAGATGACTGTAGGTTATTCCATAAAAATTTAATAACTTATTTTTCAAGTTGGCTGAGATAATGATCACAATAAAAAATCACCATTTTTATTGGAAATGTCAGAAATTAATTATAGCAACACCTATAAGCAATATCTTACATTTTTACACTGCTTTGAACTTACAGATTTTTTTACTTAATAGTTGCACTACACTAGGTGTTTCTGTATCTGAAAAGATATTGCTGGATTTTATTAGCAACTAAATTGCTTTTCACCCTACATACAGAGTCTAATTTACTGAAATGAACATTTTCCTCACCAAATTTGTTTTGAACAAACATCTTCTAATCAGTAATATTGATTACATTTTTGAATATAAATTTCAAGACTAAATAATATTGTGACTTAAACATTTTGCTTTGAGAAAGGGATTTCCTTCCTTTTCCCAAGAGGTATCAATAAGGAGTGATTTTAAAAAATATTGTGTAAATTCTTTTTAGCATTACTTTTCATTCTTTTAAAAAACAGTTCTTACATTCTCACCTTTTTTCAGTTGAAATATGACAACAGTAACTGCTTGCCTTTTTTCTTCCTATTTAATTTTCTGAAATTGCCATTTCATTTGTGTTCCACAATCAGATTTCCTGCTGAAGTGCTGAGCTCTCTCTATATGTAAATTGAATAATCTTTCAAAGACAGAAAAGGAACCACTATTTAATGTGAATCTTCATTTCCATAAGAAATTAAGAACTATAATTTTCTATAAGAATAAATCATGACTATAGAAATTGCTTAAGAAAGAGCATGACATTTTTTGTCAATAATTAGTAGGGTTTTTTGTATTTAATGGATTCATAAATATTGAAAATAATTGTCTTCATAATCTCCTTTATTTATAGTGGGTTTTTTCCAGAAAATACCATGAAAAAATACCTTACCTCCTTTAATTTTTCCAGTTAATCTCTTTTATCAACAATTGATTCACTTTATTGTAAACAATTTAAAATAGTAGACAGCTAATCTTAATGGTTGTTAAGAAGCACCCTCACTAAATCAAATATACTTATTATGTATACTCATTTTTTATCTAGTAAAAGTGTCTGAAAATATTCAGAAAAAAAGAAATCACAGAGAAAAGAAAAGCACAGATCCAGCATATCACAGAATACAAATATGAAAAGGTACACTCAAAAGGAAGTACACATTTATCTTTTAACATTGCAGGTTTCTGATACTCAAGTTTTCTGAAAAAAGCATGGCCATAAACTGTCTTTCTAGTGCCTGATTGTGGAAAAAATATATTAGTATGCAGTTCTTTATCTGTGAAATAATCTAATTTTGGATATAGATTTGCTGTTATTTCCCCTTGTCAAAGAATATAGATGTCTAAAGGAAAAGCAGAGGCAACATGACAGGCAACGTCATGAGGCCATATGTTCTACACAAACTATGAAAGTCAAACTGAGATCTGTTCCAGTATTTTAGGCTAAAAACAAGCTATGTGCTAAGATTTCCAGCTATTTTCAAAATTATATCACTTTTCAGCAAATGGAATTATTTTATGAACAGAGTGATGAATCTGACTACGCTATGAAAATCCGTGTAACTGTGCAGGAAATGATGTGCTTTCGGCTATTTTGGGCCAACTACATATATATTCACACACATGCAAAAATTAATGGCACTATTTCAAAAGTTCATGACTCAAAATACGCTGCAAAATATCAGAAAGCTAAACATTTGTTTGAGAGTACATTTCTAAGATCTAGGAAATAATTTCTAGTGGAGGCCCTAAAAATGATCTTGTGACATAAACTGCAAGTGGGATCATTTACAAAGGTTTAATAATGCTAACTTTTGGGGTATTTGCTCTGGCTGAATAGAAGGACAGAGCTATCAAAACTTGTAATTAAGTAATTAGTGAGAAATTGTCAAAATATAAAAGGATCAAAATAACTCAGAAGAAAAAGGCAGCAACAAAGAGAAAATGCAGTTAAAGTAGATGTGACATGCAAAATTAATCAATTTACCTGCAAATTAGTTGAGGGTGCAATTTATCTCACCAAATATTGACATCTACGTTATATCATACATAGCAAATCTCAGCCACTAAGGTCTCTTAGGGTCCCTTAGAGAAATAAACAAATTCTGGTGCAAATATGTCATGTCTTAAAGTAAACATCCAAAATAGGTCAAAGGAATCATTCCCTCAAAGGGTGATTCGATCAGATACACACATCCATATTTTTGATATCTAATGTTAGACAAAATGAATTGAACCTTTTAGGATTGCTTTAAGCCTTGCTTAGTATCAAAAGGTTTCTTGAAGAGTAATATCTTCTTTCTAACTTCTAAGCAGGTTTTATGCTATGACCTATTCCGTTGGGTCCTGGAGTGCTTTATCTGGCAGTGAAGAGAATATTTGCACTTATGGACCTGGTGGGCTTTTTTTGGGGGTTTTTTTGGGTTTTTTTTTTTAACTGGTCATTTTTTGTTTTATTTGGTTTGGGGTTGGGATTTTGTTTTATTTGGAATTGGGGGATGGATTGAAAGTGGTGTTTGCTTTTCATGGAAGGCTTTAAAAAAATAACAGTTTCATAATGTGGAGCTATCAGTGTCAAAATTAATCTGGACCGAACAGATGGGCATTCAAATTCACATTGTGGATGTTATGTGGATCAGTGCTCACATAATTATTTGTGTATCAGTGACAGGACATTAGGTCACTGGATAATTTTGACCTCTGCCAGATCATTTGCCTGCATTCAGAATGAGCATCAATCAAAAAAACATTCGTTCTGCTAAAAGGTGTAGAAAGGCTCCACTAGTCACCAGCTAATCTTTGAGTTGCAAAAATAATACTATTTTTTTGGTCTCAAACTGTAGTAGCAAAGAAATGAGTTGTTAGCTCTGTGAGGTTTTAGATACTAATACATGGCTGGGACAGAAGACTCCCTTTATCAAGGACACCAGAGTGATGTTTTCACAAATACTAATTATAGAAACTGTGCTCTTCTCACTTCAGATGTCTGTCATCATCTTTTTTTCACATATGTGGTAACTGTAAGAAAAAAATCAGAGTGGTGGTTTCCCCCAGTACCAAACATGGAGCTGTATGAGAATACAGGAAAACACTCTTACAAAATTTCTTATTTCCTTTCACGATGTTGTTCTTTGTTTTCTGATCAGAAAAATCAATATGTTCCTCACAACCCCTTCTGGTCTCCCTTTCTCCATTAAAAAAGCTTCAATTTGAGTTAATATGTCACACAATATGGGGGCCAATTCTTGCTTAGAGGAAGGAATTTAGGTGCCCTTAAATGTCTCTGGGAATAGCCCGTGGGAATATCATAGCCCTAGTCAGTAATATCCAGATGAGTCCACAAGCATTAGCAGCATTTTCTAAATAGACATCCCAGGCCTCCAGCCTTGTCCCAGAATAAAGGAGTCAGACAGGGAGCAGGTAGAGGAATGCCAGGAGCTTTAAGCAAAGGAAGGTGACCTGGTGCAGGTCCTGGCAAGCAGCAGCTCTCTCCTGTGGATTGGCAGGAGCTCTGCTCTTCTACAGCGGACAGCAAGAAACAAATGTAATGCTGTGGAAACCCAGCAGGTGATCAGGTATCCAAACACCAGTGTTCATTCAAGATTACTTTTCTTCCTGTCTACCCTCTTTCTGCATCAGTGGATATATCCCTGCCTTCAGCCTCCACCCAGACTGAGCTAAATATTGCCTGAAAACTCAATATTGCCCAGATACATTTATGAATGGTCAAATTAAAAGATGGGCACTGATTTTCAATATGCTTAGAGTTTTTATGTACTGTGACTTTCAGTAACTTTACTTAGGAGAGTTAAAATTCAAGCCCTTAAATATTAGTTTGAGTGTAGGTATTTTCAAGTATGTCATTAACACTGCAGTTTCAATATTGTAGATGGGATAAACCAAATATCTTCACAAATAAAAATGAATTACAAAGACTAGGAGACAGAACCCTGCTCTTTTCTCAGTGATTCTTGAGAAAATTTACTCAATATATAAATGTCTGTTCTGTGCATTTCCTCTCACTTTGATGGCTGTAGCTGTCTCATGCTGTCCTTTTCTTCCAAAGATTGTCAAAGTTTGCAGCATCAAGTTTAAAGGGGAATGAGTTCTTAGCAAACCTTCATCTGTTTGCAGTGCTGGACTTTCAGTACCACTTTATTGTCCTCCAGGTTTGAAAGATCAGAATTGCATCCAGGCTATAATATTAGTACACAGCAGTAGCTCAAGTAGTGTACATCTATTTCAGAGGCTTCTCTCTTAGTTACTACTTGATCTTTATGCAAAATGCTCCTCTTCACACTTATTAGAAGCAATATATTCTGTCAATACAGGGTACTTAACAAAATTCACATGTTCTCTCACATTACACACTAACAGCATGTCTGTTCTTATAGAACAACCCTTTGGAGATTATTTATAATTTTTATTCTGATAAAATTAAATAGAATATAATTTGGGTTTTTTCCTCCTTGTGTTCAGTTTCTAGTGGTACTAAATTTGATGAGGTGCTGTACTTCCTCCCCATAGGGTTATCCAGTATTTGTGGGAATCAAATGACTGCTGGATTAGCAAACCAAATGTCTGACCAAAGTTTACTTTTTTTGTTTTTGTCTTAAATACCTTGGTTTGAAATCAGTCAATGTTTGAAAATGGTACATGGAAACATGAAAGAGTCACAGGAAGTTCAAATTCCTCTCATATTAAAAACAAGATCTTAAGAACCAAGCTGTTCCCTTCAAACAAACTTGCTCATCTTCAGTTCCAAACCATCCCTGGCCCTGTGGAACACAAGCTCTGTACCTACAGAAACACATTGAATGGGAACCTATGGAGCAGTCCCTGGTATAGACCTATAAAGGTTTAATGCACTAATTTCTACTGAATTTGGGGGAAGGTTGATGCTCTAAAAGCTTACAGTATCTGGCCTTCCTTCTTTTTATCCTCACTGGCAAAGATTTCAATTGCATACCCTCAAAACCTTGCTAATCCACAGATCTGATTAAGAGACAAGAGTTTTGAAAGAATAATACCTTCTCACACTTTCGTTTTTAAGTTCTTTTTCACAAGCCTGGACCTGGTAACTGTGTGTTCTGACCAAAAAGTGACAAATTAACACACTGCAAATAAGGCATACAGGGTTAGCTGGCAGTGAATAAAAGCTTCAGAAACTTGGTTCTCAATGAATCTTAAGAAACAAAGGTTTTAACACAAGATACAACTGTCTTGCTATCACATTCTGAATAAAATTTCTATTTTAAATTAGGAAGTAAAACTTAGGCAGAGATAGGCAAAGATGGAAAGGATAGAAATGAACAACAAAGATGGACAATTATCTGTTTTTGTTCTACCTAAATGAAAATGGAAAGACAAAAATAAGTTGGGGCTTTGTTCTTTATTCAAAGGTTCCACTTCCACCTCAAAATAAGCTTGTTTTTCTGAGATTCAGAGAGGAAAAAAAGGGAAGGTAAAATATTTTGTGGATTTGTCATAAGATGTGTGGCTACTTTCCTCTCCTCAGAAAGCTTTAGTATATCAGAATGAAACCTAATCCCTCTGCTGCTTTGCCTGCACAAGGGAAAAAATATGCTGCTTACACCTGCAATTGTATTACCTGGATCTTTGTTCTATCCCTGTTACATCTTGCCAGGAACAGACCCCTAAGGCAACAAGCAAGGATAGGCTGGTCAAGTGCAATTTAGTACATTTGACTGGAATCATTGTTTAGAGATTTTTCTGCTACACAAGTATAGCATTACCCCCTGAAAGCAAGAAGGAACTCACAGAAACTACTCTTACATATAATGTCACCTATTTTCTGAGTTATGCTTCCCAGGAGTATTCTTGAGGCTGTGTGATTTATGCTCATGGCTGTGCTCAAAGTGTTCTGCAGAGGTACCTGCAGTGCAAAGCTCTCCTTACACCTGCCAGCTTATGCAGCTCTGTAAGTAATAACACCATGGTCCCTAAAGACATCTACACTCTCCACTTTATTACTTTTCAGGAGCTCTGCCTCAGACAGGGGTCTAAAGAATATCATAAACAGCTGTCTGAGAGAATGAGTTGGTGGCAGTTTAAAAACTGCTGTGGGCAAAGAGGAAAGCTGCTGGCCTTTTCAGATGTCTACATGTCTTACATTGGTCAGGAAATCTTTGTCCCTTTAATCAAATTTTGTGCATGTTCCCATGTAATAGCTGTGGATGCCTCCCACACCTGGTATCATGAGGCGGAATTTTTCATCATTACCTGCAGACACATGGGAGAAACTGCAAACAAAACAGAAAAGGCCACTGAGCTGTGAAGGCATTTTGCTTCAGCTTGGTTACTGGACACTTTTCATCCATGAGTAAAGCAGGACAGAGTAAAAATATTTCCTCCCTTTCCCTAGCTGAGTATTCAAGGTAAAGTAGAAAAATAAAATCCATGGCTCTTGTAAGACCATCACCTGTAAAGAAGAAATTCCTTGGGCTGAGCCTCTGCTTTTCATGGCACATAGCTCCCCATCAGCTTACTCCATGTCCCCCATGTCCCCCTCGTGCCCCTGGCACCTCCCCACACAGCTCCTACTCCTGCTGCCTGAAGGATTACTGCCAGGAGGATGCCAACAGCTTTACTTTTCTTTTTCCCCTGCTACATCTACTATAAGATGGGAGAGGAGGGTAAAGTAAGCAGAAAACTCTTACACACTTCACTCTCAATAGAGAGGCTTCTCTATTCACAAAAATCCCCAACAGGTCCCATGATCATAGCATAGATAAATGAAAACAATATGTTTAACTATCAGGGTGGTTTTTTTTTTTATTTTTTTCCCCTACTAACTGATTATTATTGACTTTCTGCTTCACCTACATGGAAAAATTAACTGGAAAATTTGGCACCAGCTTTCCAGTGAGACTTCTGAGACTTTTCCTGGTGAAACCTAAGCAATTTCTCAGAATAACTTTGTGATTGTGCTGGTGACCAGAGGATACCTGTGCAGATGGGTTCCTGGAGCTGTGTGTACCTGCCTCAAGGTATCCTGGACAGGGTAGGGGGATACCTGTCCCCTTTCCTCAGGCTGTGTCACACCTGAACAAACTCCAGCTTCACTAAGGTGAAATGCTCCCAGCTTGAAACGCCATGCAATGCTGAGATTATCAAAACATTATTTTAAAAAATAAAGAGATGCTTTCAGTGGAGCCAAATGGCTAAACTAATAGTTTTCTTAAATTTTGAAGAATACAGGAACAAAACCATGATTTTTACTGCTGTATCACACTCCCTAAATTTGCTCAGACACTTCACGATCATTTGCTGTGTAATTTTGTCACTGTACTTGTGCTGTTAAAATAATGTTTTCAGAGGTGAATATTAGCCATAACACATATGTTAAGTGTGTGTTCTCATCACAGTGGCTAACTTTGCATGCAGAAAGGTCATGATACCGGGTGACTCCAGCAGTAAAGGTGTGTAGTGCGAGTTGTTGACAGGTGACATTTCTGCAACCTTTCTTGCACTGGCATATTGTTACATGCCCTGTGTCAGAATGTTCTCTGTGCTGCAATTCATCATTTAAACACGTCAGTGCAGCACCTGACATTTGGAGCTACCTTCCTTGTCCCACAGGTTCATTGATTTGTTAGCTCTCTTCTCAAAAAAACCATCCTCCCCTCTTCTTTGCATCTTCATTTCTCTCCCTTACATCGTGTTCCTCCTTTGATATTCAAATTCCATAATAAGTTTAGCAATTCCATAATAAGTTTACCTTTTACATAAAAGACAAGAGAAGCAAGAATAAATAAATGTTGTATTGATTCAATTTTTAATTTTTCACTAGACCAGATGTTTTTTCCATTGATAGACAGCAATGCTGTTATGTTGTTCTGTGTACAATCTGCACTACCTAATGTATGCTGTTTTAAAAACATAAGAATGGAATCTTTATTAGTCCTCACCTGGTTCATATCATCAGGTCAGCATAAAGTCAACACCTGAGACAAGGCAGGATTAGTTAGAGATGTAGCCAGTCAAACATTGTACATAATGACACCAAAGAACAAGGACTTGCAAGGAACAGGATATAGTCTGTGAAAGACCAGAAACAGGTGGGCAATGAGATGGAGTTTCGGGATTAATTTGTGTTAGCCTTATTTACATAATTCACAGAGATGTTGAATCACTAGTAACCTGCTATTAAGCACCTAAAATACAGCAATTTAGTAAATCTGGTTGCTCAGAAGTCACTACAAAGATAGTACTGGAAATAATTCAGTCCTGATGTCATGAGGGTTTGTGCAAAGACAGTTGAAAATTTTCCACCAAATTACAGGTCGTTACCAAATAATCTTTTCTAGAAGAGAAAAAGAACACCATTATTTTTTATTTTACAAATTAAAAATTAGATGAACACTGAATTAGGGTATTTCTGAAGTGATACCTCTGTGCAGTTTAGCTCAGGACCTGTTCAGTCAGAGGTGGTGAAGCTGCTACCTTGTGTCCTTTCTGTACAACACCAGGGCTGGTCACAGCATGAGTTACTTCACCTAGAATTAACTCCTGAAGAGCTCAACAGTGACAACTATGACCTTTCTGAAGCAGCATAGCAACACTTCTTAAAGTATTGAAATATTTAATCTTTGAGGAAAAGAAAAGGAGATTCCCTCCCTGCAAAAGCCTTAATGAGAAACTGGGGCACAGGGAAAACTGAAGCATTTTATTAAACTGCTCTTACACAGATTGTCCTCGGCTTTCCCTAAAGATGGAATGTGTTCAGTATTCAGCTCTCCATGCAGGAACTGCCCCAAAGGTTGGTAGATATGAGGTCTTTGACATTGTGATGGATTTCCATCCTCTGCTCATACAGAGATGTGCATCAGTTTGGGCATCATCCAGGCACAGTGAGTGAAAACTGCAACAAGTTATGATTGTTTGCTATTTGACATTTTTCTACCCAATGAACCACGTAGTGAAACACATGCTGTACCCACATTCAAATATTTTATAATACTCCTCTCAGTATCAGATGAACTCATCTTCACATTCACCTTTAAACCTGTAATGTAGCTCTGTTCTATGATCATAGTATGAGAAGTTAAAATTTTAGTTGTCCCAAATCTTTTCCAACAGAGCAAATAAAATTTTTATCTTTAGATTCAGTAATAATGGAAGAACTATATCTGACAAGTGCACTTTGCATTTTAATGTCTGTGATTAGATTTTGAGAATTGAGGCGGTATAACACTCATTCAAAAAAAGCTCATTCAAAAAAAACCTGCCACGTAAATAATCCTCTATCCTTTTAATAACAAGCTGCTTAAGAGTTGTCCCAATATGTGGCACCAAGTGAAGTTCAAGATGCTAGCATAAAGCAACCTGCCAAGGAAAAAACACATCAATGGGACAAGTGCCTTGCTCCAGCCCTGACCTCAAACAGGGAGCAGAAAATCTCATGGACCCTCCCTTCCTTGGTACAAGCACAGTTAGCAGCCCAAAGGGAGAAGATGAAGAAATCAAAGTTGTATTAGATTTCTTCCCTGCTGCAATAAGTGAAGTGCCTTTTGCTCTGTTTTAGAAAAAAAACAAATGAATAAAACGATTTTACTGAATGAGTTCAGAGTGAGGTGGTGAAACCTCTCAAGAATTGGATAAAATGTGCTGAAATAATTTATGTGCTTGCTCACACAATTTAGTCCCAAAGTCCCTTCTGTATTGTCTTGGTCATTACTGGTGCATATGCTTTGGTCCTTCCTCAACTCCTGCTTCATTTCAGAAAGATGAGATTGACAGAAACAGAGAAGCTGTGACAGTTGGCTCTTCACAGCATTCTTCATTCACAGGATGCTGCCATCGACTCTTGCAGACAGCACTGTGCTCCCCATGTCAGGTTACACATGCGGCTACTGCAGAAATGACCAACAGGTGCCTGATGCATAAGGACAGTCTAGAATACACCACTAGAATACAGCTGTCCTCTCCCAGCACTGGGGACACTTGCATCCCAGAGACAAAGGGCAAGAGTTCAGTTCCAAGTTTGGAGCTGAATGTAAGCATCTGTGACACACTGGTGCAGTCTGGAGATACAGTAAGGATTAAATTCGTCTGCCACTGCAGGTGAATGAGAAGTTTATATGTGAAGCAGTGACAGGACCCAAGGGAATGGGCTGAAGGTGTGTCAGGGGAGATTTAGGTTGGATATTAGGAAAAGGTTCTTCCTCCAGAGGATGGTTGGGTGCTGGACAAGGGTCCCAGGGAAATGGTCACAGCACCAGCCTGACAAAGCTCAAGAAGCGTTTGGGCACATTGTGACTTTTGGGGATGGTGCTGTGCAGGTCCAGGAGCTGTGCTCAATGGTCTTTGTGAATCCCTTCCAACTTGACCTTTATTTGGTTCTGTTCCTGTGGTCTCAAGCCCTGCATTTAACTGTCTGAATCTGCGTCCGAATCTCACCCAAAGTGTTCTGCAAGCGTGTGGCAGGAAGACAACCATACACCTGTATAACCCACTGCAGGTCACTGCTCCTTCAACCCCTCCACTTCCCTGGATACTTTTCTCATTTCTTAGCTCCTTTTCCATCAGCTGCCCTTGTGAATCTGCAGAAAAGTAGCACAAGTCTTTCTTATCCCTTCTGAATGTGAGAGGTTTCACCTCCCCTTCATGAAACAATTCTGTGTGATTTCCTAAAATACAGAAGATCCTTGCTTGTTCTTGGTGACTGAGAGAACTTTTTGCTCTACACACCATGTCACATCTAGGTCCATTTAGAAAAGTGCTTTGAAACAAGCAGATTGGCAAGATTGTATGAGAGGGTGGCCAAATTCTCACCTCTACAAGAAGTTTTGTGTAAAGTGTCTCTAGCCTTCAAATGTTTTTGCTGTTGTGTTACATTGTACATTAGTCATGTCCAATTAATTGGATATGACAGATTTCATTCAAATAATTTTATGTTCCATCAGTTATCTAGAGATAACTGGGATCCTGGAGGTTTCTCAGATAGCTCTTTAGCAATTATGAAAGAACTAATAGCAGCAAAGAAAAACAAGTGCATGATCTTAATTATTTGAAGTACTATTAAAACTTATTTCTCCATTTTATTTGAGGCTGTTATACCTGATGCTAAATCTAAATTTCCTTTTGCCCCAAGTACAAACTGCTGTAGCTCAAAGCAAAGGTCAAGATATAGGCATCAGGAATAATTCATTTCCCTAGAAAATAATTAAGCCACCAATTAAGCCATTTTTTTTGTTACTATTACACTTGACCTATCGAGAAAACAGATTTTCATGCTATGAAAGCCATAGCCACTGGCATGAAATTCACAGAATCCCAGAATCGTTGAGATTGGAAGAGAATTTCAAAGGCCACCCTCCCCACTGAAGCAGGGCCACCTATAGGCACTTGCTCAGATCTGTGTCTAGATGGGTTTTTCCTCTCTCTTCACACAGCTCATCACAGGGCAAAGACGCTGCATTAGCTCATGTGCTGCTGCACAAGCTTCAGCAAAAGTGTCTTAAGATTCACAGGCTTATTCTTTTCCTGGTTCCCTCCTGCTAAGTGCTGAAAGAGTGTGGCTGGATTAGTGGGGAGCAAAACTCCTCAGGCCAAATAAATCCTGCTGGGAGTGGGGTTTGTTAGCTCTAGCTCAGTGGAATACTTCTGATGTTCCTCTGACTCTGTCTGGCTCAAGGATTGAGAAAAGCAAGCTAACTTTGACCTGGAAAATACTGCTGAAGCCAAAGAAAATAAGCTGGGAAGAGCTGTCCTGAAGGCATGAATTTAACAAAATCTGGAGGAATGAAACTCAGAATTAGCCATTTCCATGAAATCTTGTGTACATAAAGAAAAATGCAGGAAGATAGGAAGAATATGTGAAAGATAGGAAGGAATATGTGTAAATTGAAAAAAAAATCTATAGAAAAATCCTGGGAAATCCACATTCGCATGCCAGTAAATCCCAAATCAGTGGTAAAGGGAAATATTGCCATTTCTCTGCTTCTTCACCATAGTCCTATTAACGACATATACATATAATGGAAAGGTTTTGTAGCTGTAACAACACTAAATAAAGAATGTCAGCCTAACCTTTTCAAGTATTATGAAACTTATTTATTTTATTTTACTTTTGCACACTTTTACTCTGTTGAGATCTATTTAAAATATAAATTAAGGAAAAATATATTTTCTACCACTACCTAGAGAAAGGGCTAAACCTTCCAAACAACTTTGCAGACAGAGAAGGTATACAAATCTCTAGTATTAAAACATAAAGATTAACTTTAAAGATGAATGTTTCATGTTAAATGTTGCAAATTATGAGCCCATGTGTGGGCAAAGTTTGTGCACAATGCAAATTCTACTTTCAAAGTAAATGGAGAGGAAAAGATACAGGGACGGTACAGGGAAGATCTAATTGCTGCATGCTTTAGAACAGCCCAGGAGATGAACACACACCAGAGAATTTAATTGTCATTCCTGAATGAAAAGCTTGCAAACAGTGGGGAGCACGGACATCACCTCTGCAAGCGCCTACCTTTGGTGCCCAGGTTCCCTCTACAGTCAGCAGAGAGAAGTGTGTGCTTCCACACAGGTATTAGGGCACCCAAATTAGAGACCTAACTACTTTCAAATTTAGGCAGCCTGATGTGCTTTCCAGAGACCTCTCTGGACCATGCAGGCAGCTTCAGCTTCCACCTTAATATTGTCTAAATTTAGGGATTTGGTCCTACATGTATCATTAATATAATGGTTGGATATGAGGGCAAAAACAAAAGTTCAGCTGTCAAAAAAGAGTGCAAGAAAAAGTTTGGTTACCTCTGTCCAGTCATAATCCTGAAAACTCTTGCTCAGTTCTTGAATAATTTAGAGAGGACTTAAATTCACCAGGTAAAACCCAGTTGAATTTCAAATGCTCCTCAGCATTTGCTCCTCAGTTCTGGTCAAGTCTAGGACTAATAAACCCAAAGATAATAAATGGAAGCAGTCTGAAGACAGCAATGTGATACATGGAATAAACTCTGCTCACAATGTATGAGGATTTCCCAGAATGCTATTGTAAAATATTTTTTTTAACAAGTCCATAGAAGGTACCTCTTCTTTACATGTAACATTGGAATATACATTAGACAACTGAGAAATAATGAGACATTTATACTCAAACCCACCTCAAAGAAATGAGATTCACACACAGTCTCCAAGCAACTACCCTCATCACTAAGTTGCCACTTTATTATCTGCCATCCCTCCCTTTCTGCTATTTTTTCTTCCCTCTCAAGTTCCTTCAGAAAAGTATCATACATAGAAAATCAGATAGTTACAAATACAAGAATATAGCAATAAAAAAATAGAAGACATTCACTGCTCTGTTTTACAAAGATGCTCATAGATATGATGTGAAGGAATCTAATTGTGAATAATTGTGAGGAATTTATTTATTATTTTACTTATATTTAATAAATTTATAATAAATAACAACCATAATTAATACAGGGAATTTAAATTCCAAGCAGACCATCTTGTACTAATTTTTGGAGCTTAACTCGCATACCATCTTCCTCAGGGAAGCATTATCCTCCGAGAAATGGCTCTGGACTGATGCACCTGCATTCCATGTGGGAAATTATTTTCTCTAAAAAAGACTGAATTTAACAATATGAGTTGACAATTAATTAGTTGTTTTTTTTTCTGAAATGAGTATAGAGGCTTTCCAGATCTGATTAAACATGAGATCCTCAGGAAGAATGAGGGTCATAGAGGTAGATATATAGGAAAACTATGACTGCTGAGTTCAGTTAACATTCTCCATGTACCTAGAAGCAAAATATTTAATGCTTATAATTTCCATGTCTGTGCAGTTGCTTTCTGTAATGGATCAAGTCAAAAATATTGCTACAAAAATATGTTACCAAAAAATCACCAGCTATTATTGAAGTTACTAGAAATGTGTCTTCGAAAATTAAATACTTAAAATTTAATGTAATAATGTTGTCATTTGAAGAATGAGGTATAACATTTGTACAATTTATGTTCACAGGTGTCACTTAAGATTTAGTTAATCTTAAGTTTTCTAAATAATTAAAGTTTTGTTTAAGAGCAACATAAGCATTTTTTTGTCTTGACTGATTTTGCTTCTTCAAATTTAGTCACATTTGAAACCAAGTTTCAATTTCTATTTCTCCCCTCAAGTACTAAGAAGACAACTGAGAAAAAGGATTCCATAACAAGTTAAAATTAACCATGAGATAATGGTGGAAGGTTTCCTACCATAAAGGCAAAAGCAATTACAACCCATCTCTGTTATGAATAAACAAATTGGATAAGTAGGCATGAATACACAAAAGAAATCTCACAGAGATGTTTATTCAATTGCAGTTGACGACGGCCAGTACCTGAAACCAAACCACTTAAAGAGATGCAATCAGTGTGGTCACACAGAGCCATATGCAGCTCTTCCAGAAAAAAAAAAAAAAAAATAGGAGCAGCAGCAACCAGCCTGCTCAGACTGTGCTCCCATGACCTCTGCTAACAATCCAATACTGTCACAGAACCAGGCAACAAAAGCAACATGCCAGTAGGAGCCAGCTGCAGAACTGGATGCTCAGAACTGGTGTTACAGCTCTGCACCCCCTCATCCTATTGAGACTCCTTTAACCTTGGCAAATGGATTTTGCCAAAACATCATCAACACCATCAACCTGCTTCCCTCCAGGTTTTACTGCAATAATTTTAAGGCGTTATTGAGCACTTATTGACATTTAAAATACCTGCAGCTTCCCTTGTTAGCACCAGATTGGGTGGTTTCTATGTTCCTGGAAAGAGGAGATTAACCATGATAAATAGAAGGGAATGGTGGTGCAATGGTGTTTGGTTTGAAGTCATGATTGCTAATCTTTACCACTTTGCCTGTGTCAAGACCTCTTTTGAAAAGTTATTCTTTGTGTTTTAGGCAAAAATGATTCTTCAGTTTCAAAATACCTAAGGTCAAAGTTATTTACATTTTATAGGTATTGAAGGTATGCATGAAAAAAGTTAAGTTTTTATGATTCATAAGAAATTTTTCATAATGCCATATATGAATATCAATTTTGCATAGTTTTCACCCATAATGTCTTGAGGTAGGATTCTTCCTCTCATCTGGGAAACAATTTGCTTTCTTTTTTGTCCTGTTTACCCACAATTTAATATGGAAGTTCCATTCCCAGTGAGAATTCTTTTTGCAAGTTCCACAGAGAAATACAGAAGAGATTCCCTCTGCCTCTACCAGGGTCAAATATTTCATTTAAAAACTCCTTAAAGATATTTTACCCTGGTAGTCCATGAAGACTACCCTGGTAGTCCATGTTCTTCTGTAATACAGGAAATTCTCTTGCCTAAGTTTAGCTGCTACTGAAGAGAGTTTCTCTATCTACAAAAGAAACTGAGGTGCTTCAGATGGATTATTTTACCAAGCATATAAGAATTAGGAATAAATTAGATGATTCAGTGAAGTTGTATAAAAAGAGTGTGACAGGTTTAACTCTTCCTTTCCTTAATCCTTAATCTTTGTATGAAATGAGGGTGTAACAGAAGTGTCTTACATTTCCCTTGTATAACAAATAAAGAGAAATTTTTAAATAGTAGAAATTAAAAAGCACTGGAGAGGCCAACATACAGTTGCCTCTAATGTCATCTGGGGATTTTGCCAATAAACTCCATAACATAATAAACTCCATAAAATGTGCTATTTCCCCGAAACACTGAAAGAAATTAGGATAGAGGTCAACTAATAGGTTCTAGGAAGTTCCATAGCAAAGCAGGGAAAAGAATCTCCAAATATTTTACCATATTCCCACAACTCCTTTTTCTGTATTAGAAGGCAATTACTTTCTACATTTCTTTTTCAACCACTAGAAAGCTGGAGAACTAGTAATTCATTTATTTGCCTTGTAGTGCTGTGGATAATGTATGTTGTACTGCAGGAGACATATTTCTGGTAAGGTACGAGTCAGCATTTGCAAAGCCATATAACTCCACCAAAACATGGCTTGGGTGTTTTGCTAAGGAATTCCAAGGTTTTGAAATGTGTGTAAAGTCCTCACCCTGCAGTTCTGGTCAATCCCTACTCACTGCTTGAACGGCCACCATGGGCTGTGCTTGCAGGAATCAGCCTGGCCCCGCTGTGTCAGGTGGGAATGGACCTGTGGATTGGAGCTGCTGCAAGTTTTTTAAGCTTTTCAGGAATTCCCCAAATTATACTGGAGAGGTAGATTGGGATCTAGGGTTGTTGCAGTGCCAGAATGGAGACAGAGAGATGCCTGCTCTTTCTCAAGCATTTATAAAAAGAGTTTTCAGGTAGATAAGAAAAGAGTTGCAGGGACAAAGACATGCCCAGTAATTGTAGGGAGGAAGAAACAGATATCTTACTTACTCCCATAAATTAAGATCTAGTTCCTGAGATTTTTATTTCCTAAGAAGACAATGAATGGAGGCTAATGGCTTGTGCTATATTCTGTGAGCTTTGCCTAATTTCCATACAGATGGATACACATAAATTCCCCTCTGGCCAAACTCCTTATTTCAGGAGATTCAGCAAAACTCTCAAGTTTATAACCATAGGATAATCTACATAACCTTTATCTTCAAAATTGCATTTCACCTCTGATGAATAGATGAGATTTTTTTGAAATTTCAAGCAAAAAAACCTCTCAAGAGATATAAAGGATTTCCAGATGCTGTCTAAAAACTGCCAATGCCAGATTAAAAAAAAATAAAAATTAAGATGCTTAAATGGACAGTGTTTAAAATTCTCACAGGAGAATCATAATGAACCCTTTCCTCCTGGCTTTGTTGTGTTCTCGTTTCTGACCAACACAACCAGAGCTCCATCACTTAGGAGGACAGGGAAAAACTTTCCTCTGGAAAGGCTGTGTCATGCATTCACACAAATTGTCCATACTGCACCTTTGTCATTCTTTAATAGATGTGGATGCTATAACCATTCTTTTCTCTGTGAATACCCTGGGAATAGAGGGGGTCCAGTGTGAACAGAGTGGTAAAGCAAAAAATGCACCACTGGTAGAGAAGATATTCAAAGCTGCCTTGAGGTTTGATATTGATAATTTATTTTCCATTCAAAATGTGGAAGCTGTAAGACACTTAGATATCTTAGTCACTCTAGAAAGAGAGCAAAATGAACTCTGAAGTTAAAAGGGAGAGAAGTAAAACATAAGTTGTTGCTAACTAGGGAGTGATGTGTGAAGCTGCAAATTAGGATGGAAGGAAATAGTAGGTTATCTATCAGGAAACAAGCTGAGAAGTCTTAGACCAGAATATTCTACCCACAAACCGGGCTGAAAACCCTGGAAAACACACTGTACATAGTGTCACCATTCCCAAGACCCCTGTGCATGTGCTCTCCTGTCCCTGTGTGTGCTGGGTTTCTCTCAGCACCAGCTCCTGGATCCTTGTTGGGAGATCTCAGGCGACATCTGAGTGTTCCTTTCCAAAACTGGCTTTAGGTAGCAGAGTATTGAGTGTTAATCAAAAAGTCTTGGTCATGCAGAGCAAATGAAACATCTCAACTCAAAAACAAGAAAACACAGATATTATTTTTAAATGTATGATTTTTTAAACACCATCTATAATAGTTGTGAGTGCTGAGAATGTGGTGTCAGCAGTGCAGCATGAGCAATCCTGCTAGGAGGACAGCCTCTAATAAGCTGGAAAAATCCATCCTCTTTGTCACAAGGGCAGGCTGCTCATGTCACTTTGCCTCCCTGGACAGAGGAAACCAAGTGAAGGAGATAATGCAGAATACTCAGCCTTACAGCTTTATTCATTTTTGTAGAAGTAAAAAATTATACAAAATTGCTGATAGCTTGAAGAGTTAAGTGATTTGAATCATCATATTTAAATACCAATAACTGCAAGTTGAACACAGAATTTCCAGCAAGAAAACAGATGGTTAGAGATGATTGAATTTTTTCAAAAATTGGTTTTAATAAAAATTTTCCTGGACATTTTAATCCAGATGAAGTTGTAGAAAAGAGATCTCAAATGCACAAAGGTTTTTTTTGTTTATTTTCATTTCATCTCAGTTCTAATAGACCGGTAAAATTGAGCTCACAGTAATTTGCTGCTGAAAAAATTGTATTAAACCTCATAGTTTTTAACTTTAGGATGTTTTAAAGCAGTGTGTCTTTCAGTTTTCAGCTTCCTAAACAAATTTCAGGTTAATGGAGCCGCACTGTATTTTATGATATAAATAGGTCTGCACTGTACTGTTAGAGACTCGGGCAGCTACTAGTCTGAATGGAATAAAAGATTTTTTCTATTTATCCAATATCCATTGTATCACTCCTCAAATACAAGTAGACTGTTACCATGAACAAATGTTCTTTCCCGTTATTCAACAGGAAAGTCTGAATTCCACTCTTTATTTACTATAATGATAAGCATAGCTAAGATGTAGAACAGATTATTAATTGTTGTGTTTCTGGCTATTTTAAATGCTAATTTTACCTGAGGGATAGGAATTCAACCTTTAAATCTAGCTCTGGCAGAGTCTACCAAGTGCTTCAAATATTTTATCATGCTCACATATTTTTCTTATATTTTTCAGCCTTATATTCCTCAATCTCATGCTCAGTATACAGTGCAAGAGAATTCAGCTTTCACTGAGAGAACAGAGCCATATTCTTGGTTTTATATGAAATATAGCATATGCACCTATGTAAAAGGTTAGTTACAATTTGGGAGGTTGAGGAAAGAGTTTTTATCCTAAACAGAGAAAGAAAAAGCGAACAATACAATAAAAATATTTTTTAAATGTAAGAGAACAATATAAGTCATATCATGAACATGATAGAAGTGAATATGTTGTATAGCTTAAAATGTGAAGTTTTTATGACTGTTTGGCAGGCAAAGCTAAAAAGCAGACTGGAATTTATTTCCTAAACACCAAAAAACTCAACCATCTTAAAGCTGAAAGTATTCCTTTTTCTTCTTGAATCATTATGAGATCTAAACTGGAATTAAGCTAATGCTGATATTTGCACATGTTCAGCATATTAGCTCCTAGTTGTATCTCACAGACAAAATCTCTAGATATACTATCACAAAAAAATCACTTTTTAAAATTTTCTGGATATTAAATTAATTTTCCTTTATGATATTTTTCTTTTACTTAATCTTCTTGAAAAATACTTTCAATTTTCATATGTTCTTTCTCGCCTTTCCAGACTTTCCTCTGCTCTGACCTCTGGTTTTCAGACTCCTGACTCAGGAAACCAGCTTTTCTCACTCTGCATAGGAAGTTGAGTAGCAGCAGGTCTGCCTGGGGTGCCGTGCTGCATGTGTTAAACACTCAAATCAGCCACAGCCACTTGTGAGCTTTGGTGCTTTCAACACTTCCATTTTGCTACCTTTGTGAGGAACAATCTCTAGCAATGCCCTGTGGGATCGAGGTGCAGAAGGAAAAAACACTGCACGTGTTTTTAGCATCCATGGGTTTGGTGGTTTTGTGAAACATATTGAATTGATGTAAAAAATGTCAATATCATTATCTTCTCATGAGCTTGTCTTCATCCTTAAATGAATTGCCAGCTGATAAACCACTTTTCAACAAATGCTGCGAGAGAACGTCCAGTATATTATCTAAATTTAATTAGTTAATAAATCAGGACTCACTATCCCCCATCACTCATCATATGCCTGGCTCAAGCGTGCCCCAGACTTGCTTCTTTATTTTAGCACTTGATAGTCACTGCATTGATGCCTGTTGTGCCACCAAAGGGAATCAGTCGGGAGGAATCACTCCTTATTTCTGTTCATTCCCAGATTCCTTTAATCTTGCTATGTGGCAAGTTGTCCAGATGGCCAGGGACTAGACTCCTTCCAAAAAGCAGGTGGTTTCAAACCCATGGTCTTGGCAAAGATTTATAGGTATAAATAAAATACACCCTATATGATAATAAAGATTCAAAACAACATATTACAAAGGTATCATGAAGTGTTTACCAATGTCTTGTACATGCAGACATGTGTTCTTAAAGTTACTTTTTAAGATTCATGTTAGGAACAATTATCCATGTCTAATGCTGAATAGATATCCCAGAAGTAGTAATTCTGCCTCACTATTATGGGAAAATAGAAGAAAGTAGCAAGTTTGCAATTCCACTGTATCATGAGGAACAGCTGCCTGGCAGAGCTTTCTGGACTCAAAAGGTAAAGTGTGGATGTGCTTTACTGGGGCTTTACTCAAATCCCAGCCCTACCTTTGGCACAGCTGTGACCCTGATGATGCTGTGAAGTCAGGGTTCAGGTCACACAGCCAGGCGTCACTGTGATGCTCAGAGATGCATTCTCAGATGCAAGGTCTTCCAAAAAATTTTGTCCCAGAGCATGAACCAAGATGGGAGTTCAATGTGCCAGCTTTGGAAATATTTTTAGAGAGGAGTAGAAACCTCAGAGGTCAGGAGATGAAGAAAACCCAAGAGCAAGTGTTTGATATTTCTCTCTCCTGGTGATAGAACAGCAAGTACAGCTTAGAGCAAGGGACAGCTTTTAAGCCTTGGTCTTTCGAGCCAGGCCTGGATGGGGATCAGACTCCCTGCTTATGTGAAAGTCAGGAAGGTGAGCCACTTGAAATCTATCTTTGGAGGTTACCTCTGGAGTCATCTGTATTAACATTAATGTTGAAGGACTTCATTAGATGCTCAGCAGAGAAGGGTAGCTCAGCAGGTTTCATTTATAGTCTCCCTTGCACAGTGTGAGAAATACAAAATGAATGCACTTTTAAAGGTCTCCTAGAGATTTGTTGCCAAAGAGAACTGGTCTGGTTTTCCAGTGTATTTGCTAGGCTTTAATTTCTGCCAGGCAGGAATGGTTGGCTGAGGTAGAGTACTTTAACCACTGATCTTCACCTGGAGCTGAGCACCTGAGTTAAAGCAGACCCTACTTATGAAAGTAGGAAGACAAGCACTCTAAAGCCAGGGCAGCAGCAGGAGCTTATAAAATAAAATTCAAGTCCAAGCATAGAGATATAAAAATTATCTTCCCAAACCCAAAGCCTCATCCCTTAACCCTTCTACTTCCACACACCCAAAAAATCTCCAGAGTTATGTCAACCTGTTTGGCTGGCTGATTTGCCAGCTGGGGGCTGAAGATCCTTATTACACAGAGCCCTAGAGGTGGAATCACAAAATAGTCTGAGTTAGAAAGGACACACAAGGATCACAAAGTCCAGTACTTTGTGATTGAACCCACAGGGGTTGAGCCCACAACCTTGGCACTATTAGCACCCTGCTCTGACAGCTGAGCTCATCTCAGGGACTGAGAGCAAATGGTCTGATCTGAGAAACAGCTGAGGTTTTAGGTCAAATTCCAGGCGTATTTTGACATTGACAAGAATAGGAAGAATAGGAACCCCACTGTAAATGTGTTTTAAAGACTACAGTAAGGTTTGAAAGTTCTGCACAGGTGTTTAAAGCAGAAGTTTGGGCTAAATAAGCAAAGGAACTTTTTCTCCTTTGAGCCCTTATTCCTTGTTTACAGCAAAAACTCCAAAAGCTGCAGATATTAAAGTTCAAAGACCATGGGTTTCCCAGTTTCTTTTGAAAAAGTTTGTTTATTCATCTCTATGTACTCATATAATTTAGACAGGCTGCAACAATGAAAAATTGGGATAAATAATGTATTACACTTATCTGTCAATTAATGACAAATTTCCGTTCAAAATAAAGAAATAAGTTATGTTTCACCAGTCTCAAGCTAATGTTCCAATTTAATTATAAATAATTCAATACTTATGTAAATCGCACCCTTTTTTTGGAAAGCTTCCAGCAAGAAAAGTCAGAAAGCAAAGCAACAGCATTTTCTGATTTCAAAAAGCCAAATACGTTCTTCCAGTGGACATGCCTGTAAATTCTATTCTGCTCCTTTTCTCCTCAGTTCAGTGACAGTACAGAGATTGGTTGGGGTGTGACAAAGGCATAACCCACTGTCATATACACTTCATGTGTACATCAGTTGAGTGTTCCCCAAAAAGCCAAGAAAATGAACAAGCTACACAAGCAGAGTGGATAATGTGAGCTTCCTCTTACAGCTGGAAAACTGAATCAGGGAGCAAAATTAAAAGATTGTTCAGAAACCTGATGACAGAACTACAAAATTGAATCCATGTTTCTTGAATCCTACAACATATATATAAACGTCCAAAAGCAACAACTTTCTGTGCAACTGGGGGCAAACATACACAGTATTTTCTTTAAAATAGAAGTTTTAATAAATTATACATATATATACATATAAACAAATACAAACAAAAGTTTATTTATGCATGATAGCATTCTTTATTATTTACATAAGGAAACAGATAAAAAAGATTAATTGTAAAAATGGAAAATGGATCTATGCCAAGTATATGCAATTATGATGCCTTACTTCGGGCCATGAAAGCATTTTGGCAAACATGAGCAAATGGTTCTGTGCTTATGGCTGTGCTTATAATGTTCAAATTAATATTCAATAATAGAATGAAATCAATTAAAAAGGCATCTTGGGAGGTAGAGTATGGTAGCCAAAACTGCACAAGAGCAACTCCAGCAACAGCTGAGTGGCTGCCAAGCCATATGCCAGTGTGAAGTACAACAGAAATGTGTGAACAACAGATTTAGAAAAAAGGTAGGGAAAAAAGACACCTGTGATTATCATTCTAGCAAAAAGGTAACAGCTTACGATATATGAAAAGTCCTTGTTTGGCGTATTTCACTAAGTATAGAACACAGCTTTAATGATACTCACAGACTGCATATAACTATGAAAGATTTCCTCTCTGTTCAGAAAAAAAAAAAAAATTAGCAAGTTTTAGAACTGAGAAATAAACAGGTATACTTTTACTGTCAAGTTCGGCAGAAAATCCTCTGCCTTTCACAGTGAACCAGAATGAATCTCTTTATGTCCCCATTGCAACTGGGACTAATAAAATACCTAACAGAAACCACATGAGAAGTAATATTTATTTAGAAATCAACGAGAAATTACCATGGAGGGGGTTTGCTTTTTCCTGTGGGTTCAGCAGAGTCCTAGCATATACCCCAATTTTAGAAGCTGTTGACTACAAGAGGTTTGAATCCCTCCAGAATCAACTTGATTGGGAGATCTTACTCTGTGAAGATCATATACTTTGAATGCTTAACAAATAATGATTCCTCCCTTAGAACTGTTACTAGCAGCACCAAGTGGGAAATACATTTGAGTTATTGCTCATGGGAGCAGTCTTGCTGTGGGTGGCATTAAGCCATAGACTGGCCTCAGGAGAGCATCAAGCAAAGTTAAAATCGATACTGGTGTTTTAAGAGAATCTCTCTTGAGCATTTCAGTGCCGTCTGCCAAGGATGGGAACACAGAAACAACCCCACTTGCTTCTGGGACTGCAGAACATTTTCACAGTGCTGGTGGTGGCTCAGGTACAGGCAGTCGTGTAGCTCAGCACTTTCCTGACTCACTGGATGGTATCTGAGTGAGCTGGGATGAAACAAGGCCTAGCACAGCTTCATGGCAATGCACTAGCCACACATACAAACAGCTGGCCTAGAACCTAGAACCTGAAGGACGGGATGTCATCCAGGAGGAGCTGAAAAGCTCCAGAACTGGGCCCATGGGGGTCTCATGAGGCTTGACAAGACCAAGTACAAGGTGCTGAACCTAGTGTGGAGCAGCCTTCAGTACCAACACGGCCTGGGGAATGAACAGATCCAGAGCAGCGCTCCTGAGAAGACTAAAGGGTTTTGGTGGGTGAGAGGCTGGACATGACCCAGCCACATGCCCTTGCAGCCCAGAAAGCCAAATATGTCCTGGACTGCATCCAAAGCCCTGAGGGAAGGGATTCTGCTCCTCTGCTCTGCTCTGGTGAGACCCCACCTACAGTTCTCTACCCAGCCCTGGGGTTCCCAGAAGAGGAAGGACAAGGAGTTGTTGGAGCCAGGCCAGAGGAAGCCACCGAGATGATCAAAGGGATGGAGCACCTCTTCTGTGAGGAAAGGCTGGGAGAATTGCTCAGCCTGGAAGAGAAAAGGCTTAGGGGTGACCCAAATGTGGCTGTCCAGCACCTGAAGGATGCCTAGAAAAACACATGAAGAGGGACTTAATACAAGAGCATGTAGGGACAGGATAAGAAGAAATGGCTTTAAACTGAAATAAGGCAAGTTTAGATTAGATAATAGGAAGAAATTTTTTATTCTGGAGGTGATGAGACTGTTTATTCAGAGAAGTTGTGGATGCTTCATCCCTGCAAGTGTCCAACACCAGGCTGGATAAGGTTTTGAGCAAGCAGGTCTAGTGAAAGGTGTCCCTCTCCATGGCAGGGGGCTGCAACAGGATGATCTTTAAAATTCCTTCCAGCCCAAGACATTATATGATTTTATTGCAAGTGATAAAAAGCACTACAGAAGCATTTGTCCAGATCAGCCCAAATGATTGTTCATTTACACTGATTGTGGGTAACATGTAGAAGGGATTTGGTTATGACCATGAAACAGCTGGAATTCTTCCCTGTTACTTGGTAGTACAGGCAATGGGAAACATCACAGACCCTGCAATGAGGAAAATGACAAATATGTATTTATGGCTCTTTAACTATTGAAAGACACAAAAACCATACCTAGGAACTGAAAAGGGGGAAAGCACCAGTACAATGTATTACAGTTCTTCTGAAAAATATTATTGTTTAAAGAAATCTGAGTTTAAGTAAATACTTAAGTGAATTCCTTTTTCATAATTTTACAACTTCTTGTCCAGTTTCTCTTGGCTTAAACATAAGAGGTATCTAAGATCCCCAGATGAGTATGTGAAATGAAAACAGGGAAGAACTGAGGCAGTTGCTGGGCTGCCTAAGGTTAAATAATGTCTATGGAAAATTTCTTGCCATGTAAATTCCACCCATTTTTCTCTACTTACAATCCCCCTTTTAAAGCTCTGCAAAAGCCATGGAATTCTTCTGCAAACTTTGCATATTGCCTTTGTAATTAATACCTCACACTTCAATCAGATCTGTTCAGAAGACAAGTTTTGCCATTCTACTAAAAATTTTGCCCATATTGAATGAGTATGCTCTTATAGTCAGGAAATTGTTTTCCAGTATCTTGGTACTATTGATCTTCTTTCTGAATTAGCTGTTTAAATCATCCTTGATTTCTACTGAGTTTTGAGTACACACAGTCTGAGTTCTCTTTGATCTTTTGTCCCCAAGCACTTAATTTTCCATCTAGATCACATTAGCAGATCCCACTATACTCCCACAGCTAAAATTCTCTGCTCTTTCTCCCAAATGGCTGTAAACTCAGATAACTTCCCACTGTGCTCTCCGTGCATCCTCCCAGCCCTTCAGTGTAAAGACCCAGATTCAACAGGACAGATAGTGAACATGCATATTTCATCTTAGCTTAGAGCCCTACAGCTTGGACCATTTATGACACTGGTTTTGTTTTCTTGAATAAAAATACATGAGTTTGAGTCCTTTGAATGAAGACTTAAAACTCAGTTTCTGTACTTTTTTTAGCTACTGTTTAGCCCCTATGAACTGCAGGAGAGAAAAGCTTCCAGGAATACCTCTCCCTTTTTTTATTTACAGTTTGTAGGCTTAAATACCCTCGCACTGTGGTTCCTCACCCAGGGAAGCCAGATAAATCTAATTTCCATACATGGATTTCAGGCATTTAACACAAATGTTTGAATTTCCTGTTTTCTTTCTATAACATTTGTTTAATCATGATGCTCCACTTAGCTGAACCTTTTCTAAGAGCAGCTGCTAACTGTGGCTATGTTTTGTACTATATAATGTTGAGGGCATATGACAAATAAAATTTTCCTATGAAATTTCACAACAAGAATAATTGTTTTCATTTTTGCTTTTCAGCACAGCAGATCAAGAGTTGCTATGAGGAACAAACATCATAGTAATTGTGTCTCTGGATACTAGCTGTGAATGTAAAATTCAGTAATGGAGATCATTGATCTTTTAGAGATTTTAATTTTCTACAAATTTCCCATAAAAATTATCTTCAGGGGCTATTTCATATACATTTTATGCTGTCTTGAATGTTCTGGTTCAGATCATAGATCTCAGTATCAGTAAATTAGCCATCCATACAAATATTTATCTTTGTTTCAAAGACAAAGAATTGATGTCTAATGTGAATAAGCATAAGTAAAGGTAATTAATAGCAACAGAAGTGCCACTAATTCACAGCAGGTCTATAAAAGCAGAAGCAGGTAAAAACACCTGCTCTAATCTGCATCTTCCTCTAAAAGCTTCCTGCTGGTACAGTGTCAGAAATATGTATTCACTGTGACCCTGGGGAAATGCAGGAACCTCTGCTTTTGTAGTCCCAGCAGCTGTAAGGACATCTCAGCAGAATGAAGATGCAGCTGATGCAGGGACTGTTTCTGCACACCCTGAAGTGCTCTGGGGCTGCTGCTGCTGCACCATGGGTGTGCTGGGGGTGCTGGGATGCTGGAGTGCTGGGGTCACTGGGGGTGTGATCCATCTGCAGCTGTTGGTGAAATCTGAAAAAACTTGCAGAAAAGCAGGCATCTTGAGAAATACCCCATGGTCAGAACCACTGGCATGAGGCTGAGAAAGAGGACTACTGCACAGCATTGAACCCCCAGGCTGGAGGGTCTGTATCAATGGATCTCTCTCTTTCCATACTAGGATGTATGATTTGTGCCCAGTATCATCCACTTCTACTAATTGCACCAATTTTGTAGCAAACAGAAAAAATAACGGAGAAATATTATGTTTGAGCCTACACATAAAAAATGTGTTTAAGTTTCCCTTTAGAGTGAACAGAAAGCTTTTCCACCTCTTTTTTAACAGCTTTTGGAAGATTCTGCAGTTAATTTTAATAGACTATTTTTTTTTCCCAGTATTATACAGCTCTGGTAACACTCACTGTCCTCTAAATATAAAGCCACTTAAGCAGACTGTCTGCTCTCAGCCCTTCTCTTTTCCTCTCTTCCTCTTTCCTCCAGCATCTTCATTTCCCTGCCTTGCTGCCCACAAGCTGCAAGTTCCCAGAGCCCATTTATTTCCATGTGTACTGAGGCCTGGCCCTTAGTTTCTTCCTTAAGTGTTTACACTTATACCAAATTTATCATGTTTGACATCTCAAATTCTTGTTTTCAACAGCTGCCATGGGCTGTGGGGATTGGAGGAGAGAGCAATAAAGAATATCAAGGGTTGGTCAAGTCCTTTAAAACACTAGTAGGAATCCTCTGGTTGCTATAGGGCTGAAGGATAATAAAAGACCCCATACAGACTTAGCAAAGTACAGACACCTTTTCAGCAGGAGCAGCAGTGGTGTGAATTTCATTCTCCACGTTCAAGGCCAAGGAGCTGAGCTTACTCTACACCAGCCACAGGGTGCTCATTAGTGGTGGTAATGGGCTGCCACACAAGAGTTTCTAAGAGAAGATTTGTGCTTTACTGAAACTACCTTAAATATTTTGAAGCTGTTTAAATCTTTGGGGTAAACAGTGCATATTAAAAAGCTCTAATTCCATAATATAATCTTAAATACATTGTAATTTTAAAACAGACCAGTATTAGCATATTTAAATTATGTACTTTTATGAATTCTAGTAGATAATATAAATTTTAATTAGGATTTTTTTTCTGTAATGAAAGAGAAAACAATTTTAAAGAATGTAACTTTTTATTAATTTGTTTTCTTCATTCTGAGTTCTCAGCTAAATAATGAACTATATTAGCAAAATACTTTATTACATATTTGCCCAAGAGACCTGAATGGTTCAATAGGAACTGCTTGTTCTTTCTGAGAATAGCCAAGCCAAGCTAATTAAATTCCAGGTTAAACTAGCTCATTTAGTTCAACTCCATCTGAATCTCTTCTCTGAATTTCATTAATTCTACTGATTCATCAATAATTTCCCATAAGTATAATTACTTAACAAAATGACATGAGGCTGTTCCTTAAAATGCTGTGAAGAACATGAGTGAAGGTCCATCTGAGAGGTCCCACTACTAGACCTGGTCTAACCCAATTGTGAGATTGTGAGAAAAATCCTAGATGGCATCTCATCAGTTGTCTCCGTCATACGAGTGGCAGAGCAGAGAAAAGCCTCTGGGAGTCTGACAGGAAACAAGCAGTGACTCAAGGTCTCATCCTAGGTGAAAGCAACACCATTTAGCAAGAAATGCTCTTCCACCACTTTTGATTCCCTCCTAGGAAATAATGATTATTTCAATTCCTCAATATCCAGTTCCCAAAATATAATATTTCAGAATTAAGTTAAAAACACAAAATAAAATAGTCTAAGGAATTGTATACCAGCATGCAAACAGCTCCAAAATAGCTATGCCTAAAATCTAAGATATTTCCAATCATGTCTGTGCTGGGTAAGTCCTGTTTTCCAGCTTTTGTAACATCCTTTCCTTTCTCCTCCTCACAACAGAGATATATCCAGAGATATAATTACTATGATGTTTGTTCCTCATAACAACTCGTGATGTGCTGTACTGAAAAACAAAAGGGAAAGCAATTATCATTCTTGTTGTAAAATTTCATAAGAAAATTATATTTGTCATATGTCGTCAATATTATATAGTAAAAAACATAGCCACAGTTAGCAGCAGCTCTTGGAAAAGGTTCAGCTAAGCGGAGCATCATGATTAAGAGCACTCACACTGTTTGCCAGAGGGAGTTCATCCAGGAGGGATCCAGTTGGCTGAGAGGAAGTCTGGGACTCCCAATAATACCACAATACAACCTCTTAGCACAGTGTAGCCAATTGTGTTTAAGCCAATGTTTAAAGCTGTTCTGAACAAGGCGTCTTAAATTTGTTAAGAAGTATTGCTAAAGGGCAAAATCATTCTCTGACTTCAAACTAACTTACTAAAAGGCAAATTCACAAAAGCACAACTGGGCTGAGGTAATGAAGCATCCATTCCTGCAAGCTCTCACTTCATACAGCAATACTCAGAATGGCGACGAACTTTAAAAAGATAAAAATAGTAAACTTAATGATTAGGGTAGCATCAGAGGTTTTGAGGAACAAGTATTATGAAAGGAACTTCAAAAACACTGTCCCTTGCTTTATGACTTCTGATTTCTAAGCAATATAGCTGCATACTTCTGCATCATTAGTGTGATATAAATATCTCTTCAGCTGACCTGTGAGATTATCTGCTGTGAAGATATATGTCATTTTGCAAAGCAGCTGCAAGTGTGAATGTTTTGACCAGACTTAAGCAAAAAACAAACAAGAAAAATCATCCTCAAAATGACACTATGGATTTTGCGGTTGCTATTTAAATTCGGGATCTGGCACAATCTTCTACATCAATGACAAAGCCCCAATTATCTTCTATCATGAAACATCAAAGGGCTAAATTATAGAAATTGTGTTAAGAATAGGGTAGAAGTATCTCAGTGTATTGAGGTATGGGTTATACAAGGCAAGACATTTCTCTAAGTCTGATGCTGCAGACCTTATATCTTTTCAAAGCATAAAATTCACAGTAACCAAGTTAAGCAATTTCTGGTTTAAAACATTCATTCTGTAGATGATTCGTTGTCCTCTGAAAAGACTTTCAAGAGACAAGTACAGAAGGAAAACACTAAAGATCTGTGTATGAAGACCAAATTTTTAGACCATATTTTTCTGTCACTTGTCTAATCTGACACCACTACATGGAGTAACCTGGAGTATTCATTAGCTAGTTTTTATAGATTTCACTAGATTTTTATCACTACTATGTCCTGGTTTTTGTTCTCTCAAAACAGAAAATAAGCTGGACAATTCTTGCAGTCTGATAAATGTTGCTTCTTAGATCATAATTACGTCATTAGGAGAAGAGTGCTGACCATAATTGCATTTTCTAGTCTGAGTATCTAAATATTTCTAGAGAAAATCTTTATATATTTCTATAGTGTTTAGAATCAAGTTAATAACCCTCTTTTTTTGTAACTGAAGTGCAATGAGATGAGAATTAATCATTGATTTATATACAGGCAGAAGGGAGAAATTAAACTGGATGAAGTTACAGTTCAACATAAAACATTGCTTTTAAACTCTTTGTTTTCCTAAAAGCTTTGTCCTCAGACATCTACTAATGCATCCAGCTCTCAGAGAGTAAACAGATCTTGACATATGTGGTGGGTTGACCCTGGTTGGATGGTACCAAAACCACTCTGTCACTGCCCATTCATTTGGGCAGGGGAGAGAAAATACAACAAAAGGCTCACAGGTCAAGATAAGAGCAGGGAGAGATCACTCCCCAATGGCTGTCGTGGCAAACTGGACTCAATGTCAAAATATTAGTTTAATTTATAACCAAACCAATCAAATCAGAGTAGAGTAAAGAGAGATAAAACCCAAATCTTAAACTGCTGGAAAACTTCAGTGGTGATACCACTTTTAATTTCATAAATTACCAGATGCATTCTTAGAGAAACTTGCCATCAGTCTTCTGATTCACTTGTATTGGTAAGCATTCATTTCATACATCCTCCTCCTGAGCACTGTTTTATTTTTGGCTTGTTCCAAGGTCCTGTGGATTTCTGGATGAAGCTCTTACCGCAAAATTCATCAACAAAGATAGCAGGGCCAGGAGATCAGAATCCAGCCACAGAAAGAATAAAAGTAAAATTAGCAAAACTATGGATAAAAGCAACTACTCAGAAATTAAAATATTAGAGCTGTGGTCTCAGTCTATAATGTCTCTACAGACAGTTGTAAAAAAATCTTTCAACTTGGTAGTGTGATATGTTATGTCATAGGATGTGTGTTCACCATGTTCCTTGAAGGTACTTTTTTTAGAATCTGGTGGCACATGTTGTACAAGGACCACCCTGAGCAGCAAGAAATAGCTGGCAGCAGGTGAGACTCGTGCTTGAAAAAGCCATCTGTTCCTGTAACCTGCCTCAGCACTCCCCAAGCAGCATCCTCCCAGCTCTGCAGACAAAGGTATGTGTGGTCTAATCCTTCACCACACCTCCCCATGGGGAAGCTGTAAATGCCCTTCCACCCACCTGATTAATGCTGTCAGATTGCTCTTCCAAGGTCACCAACGATTCATTGTTCATTTAGTTCTCTGAAGGAAGAAAATAGACTAAAATTGCTTTAGTTCACTAAGGGAAAATCTGTTGGCAAAAACCCAGTTCAACTTCACTGAAATATATTCAGATACTAATAATCATATAAATTCTTAAAAAACAACTTTTACTGAGGGTTCTTTTCAAAAAGAAAGGCCCAGGATACAAATTAGGTGGTGAAAAAGGATAATGAACACTTGCACCATCTCTGATATCAGAATGATGCAAGAGATCATGCCTAGGTGTCATACTTCAGAAAATGTAATCTGCTGACTTGATTTCATCTATTATTCACCAGTAACAAAAATTGTATATGACAGTCACAAGCAACTTAATTGAAACTAATTACTGAAACTCAGGAATGTCTGAAGAATCCATGTTAGTCAATTATCAAGATTGCTGAAGATAAAAGGAGTCCTGTACATGATTAATTTTTTAAGAAGGTATTTTTAACTAAATTTTATTCATGGACTAATTAGTAAACATACTTATATAATCTCTAAAATTCTATTCTGTTCAAACAATAAGAGCTGTAATTTGGAGGATGCTACTACACAGTTTTTGCTTTTAAAAAATCAGAGCAACCCTGTATACAGAGAAGTCAACATAATAGTAAACATCACAGACATTGTATAAGATTTGATCAGATGAATAGATGTGTATTACCATCTGACAGCATTACAATTACTGGAACACAGCAAACTTGTCACTTCATATTGCTTGATCATTTTGAAGCCCTGGAGCTGGTGTTGTTTTATCCGTTCTTTGTCCTTATGGTTCTTTTTCCTGAGAAAACCACATGAAACCTCTATGGATGCATTGTATTCCTGTTTCTGTGCTGTATTACAAATGCCAAGCAGGAAAATTGAAGTTTATTAAGGACACTAGTCAAAGCCAAGATGTAAAAATTTAGTTGTCAAAGAAGCATGAACCACAGAAATCCATGTCATGTTGCTTTAGGGAATGCAATATCCACAACTCAGAAAGAGAGATCTTAGAGCCATCAGTGTGAGGCCTCTGAATCTGTGCACATTGAATCAGCAATAGCTGAAGTGGGACAACAGAGTAGTGAGCAGTGTAAGGATGGCTATTCAGATGGACACAGATATTAAATAAAACTTTGGGATGCCCAAAGTGTTTTTATTAGGGTGTGAAGTTCTGATTCTTTCCTTTTTTTTTTTCTCTCAAGAAAGACAAAGCGGAATTACAGAAACTACAGAGAAGGGCATATAAAATGTTTAAGCAGCTGCCTTAGAAAGACACAAAATATTTTGAAATTTTAATTTGCCAGTTGAAAGACTAGAGAGTGATATGGTTGGGATTTACAAAAAGCATGAATAATACAGTAAGTTAAAATGAAAGATTAACTATATGGTGACCTCAGGAGTTCATCTTCTGACCTCAGAAAGTCATCTGGTCCTACCTTCTGCTCAAAAAAGGACAACTTCAAATATGGAAGTTTGTGTAGATTTAGTATTGATCTGGCATTCACCAAGTCCAGCAATATAAGGAGCACTGAAACTGATTGGTAATAAGTTAAAACACATAAAAGACAGTCCTTTTTTACATAGAGAGTAATGAGAATTTCTGTTATGGTAGGTTTTGTAGGTTGGTAATTTAACGATGTTCAAAAAGCTGTTAAACAAGTTCATGGACAACAGATGCACAGGCAGATTTCAAAGGTGTATGCAGGGATGGACCTGTAATATCTCTAATCTAATTTTGGGAAACAGCAAGGGCAATGGCCTGTAGAGAGTGGGGTTGCTCATGCTCTCTTCCCAAAAAGCATCTCCAAGAGTCACTCTTGGGAACAGGATAGATGGAGCACTGAACATCATAGGTAATTCCTTATGGTCCTATTCTGTCTTGAACAGCTGAACAGTTCTGTTGAAAAGCTTATGTGCAAAACAGTTTTTTGGTTTTGTTGGTTTGGCTTGTTTTCTTTTTTTCCTGTCATGTCCTATATATGTCTGAATAAATATTTAGCCTGGAGCTTCAGGAACAGAACAGGCTTGCACGAGACTGTAGCATCACAGGTCCATGTCCTTTCCCTGCATTGTTCAGGGCACCAAAAGCCATGAGGCTGGGATGATGTAATGCTGTGTTCTGAGCTGCAGGATGTGCAATGTCTCCCTGTCTTATGTAACACAGAAAGGACAGTGGATTCATCCCAGCTTTGCTATTTCTGTAAAATGCTTAAGTACCTGGCAGATTCTAATCCCAAATCAAAAGCGAATGGCTCTCCTGCAAAGATTGCCATTTCCTGTTATTTTCAAAATAATATCTTCAAAATTACTTTCCTGGAGGGTTCAGTGACTGTTTCTATAGTATGAGATTTGTTTGTTTCAATTTTCATACCTAAACCAGATCTGCTTCTTTTGGGCCTAATCCAGACTTGGACTGTCTTTCAGATATGCATTGACTTGCATTTTGATCTATAAGATTAAAGTGCCTGTTTCCTACCTACTTGCAGGAAAATGCTTTAAAAGATGTGATAAATGTGTTTCAAACTAAAAATTATATCTCTCCTACATGCAGATAAATAATTTCCTAGGCAACTCACAAAAAATATTACATACAGAGATATTGCTGAAGACTTTTAATCTCTTTAAGATTGTCATGCTTTCTTTTAAGTAGTCAAAACTTATTTTAATTACATATGGGCTAAAGAACCAATTAAAGGACAAATCTTGCAGAAATTCTCAATACTGCCATGCAATTTTTAATGTAGTTTTTTCCCAAATTGCTATGATGATGAGTTAAAGTCTGTAGTATTTTGTAGGCATCAGAGATTACTGCTTAATATCATATGAATAGAATAATTAAATAATCATCTAATTACTAACAACTCTTTTAAGATGAGAAGCTAAGCTCTGTTACTGACTAATGAAACACACTTTTATGTTGGCCGGAGGAATTTACAATGACTGTTTAGTGATCTCTTGATACATATCTTCAAAGGACAGAAATACTCCTCAGAACACAGAATATATGAGCATTCTCTGAACATCGGGATCTCTCCTTTCACTTTTCTCTCCTATCCTTGTTCCAGAGGAGAGGAGCCCTCCAGTGCTTACAGGAGTTTGCATTTGGGTTGCTGGTGACCTACTTGAAGCAGATGGAGAGAGAACAGCCTATTCTTATCCTCGTGGTTAGCGTGCTCCTCTCTGTAATAGGTGCTTTGAATTCAAATCCTGCAAGTTCTCTGCCTCAGACAAACCTCAAAAGTGGTCTCACATTCCAGTGAGTGCTTTCAATAGCAGGCTGCACAACCCCCTGCTGGCTGTCACCACCTTATAGGTACCTGTGGAAGTTCAAGCTGTGAATGCCACGTTCTCCCAGGCCCCCGCTGCCAGGCTGCCAGTCATGTCCAAGCCCAGCAGACAGCAGGGTCCCTGGCCACAGACCTCAGTCCTGCAACGCCTGTCAGCTCCTTTAGCTTCAGTAGCTACCTCAGCAGCACAAATTCTGCTCTCAGAGCTCTTAGCTGTCAAGTCTGCAGACTTTGCTACAGCAGTGCCTACATCTCTGTTTGAATATAGCCCATGGGCATTGCTGGCTTAAGTTTCCCTCTGGAACATCGGAATAACATCGGGTTCCTATCACTGAGATACAATAAAGATAGGGAGAAATGGAGCCATTCCAGTCCTGCCCTGCACAGTGGTGCACATCCTCAGGACAGGCTGTTGGTCCATTCAGGTATTTTTGTGCAAAAGCTAACCTTCCAAAAAAGCCCTCAGTCCAGCCAAGTGAGGCATCATCACGTGCCTCAATGAAAGAATAAGGAGCCCATTTTCTGCAGGATAGCTTGTCACAGATTCAGCAGGAGGATGTGCTTTCCTCAGTCCTAAGCCAGCCAGCTCCCATAGGTTTTTAGCAAGCCCTGTGCTGCTGAAGGTGCCCTCTGCAATTATGTCACAATCTAAATCATATTTCACATGTTGCTCAGGGCTCATTTTTTGGGTCAGCATAATGCTGTGGGGTTGGGGATTTTTTCCCCTCTGTGATATCTGTATTTTGAGTCCTCTTTTTATTCTTCTTGGCTCAGCCTTACAAAGCCACACAGTGCACTTTTATAGCTCTGCAGATGTTACATGATCCAATCTCCTCTTCTGCCTCCTACACTGCAGTGTCTACTCTGACCAACTGTTCTTGTTCAGTAATGTGTGTCCTACAGCCCTGTGAACAAAATCAAAGCAGGAACTCTCTGGGGTGTGGCTGTTCAACGAGTGATGCATCTATGGTGGTGCTGTCCTGACCCTCTTTGCCATCTACCTAGGACATGGGGAAGAATGATAAGCCTTCTCATAACTTGATAAATCAGTGATCTGGGAACTGGCTGTTACTTTGTATTTTTAAGGTTCCATTGGAAAGAGGTGACATACAGTGGCCAGTTCTGCTTGTGTTCCCCTTTGATTTTTGTTCTCCTTGATCTCTGTCCCAAAACAAAAGGTCACTCATAAAATATCAGAACAAGTGAATCTTTTTCTCCTCTCCAGATAAGAAGAAATATATATATTTGGGGAGCCTGCATTTTTTTACCATATCACAGATGGCTTTTCACCTAGAAGCTCTGTTTGGACACCTGATATTTCTAGTTAGTAACTACTTATTTTGCAAAAATTTATTTGAATTAAAGAGGAAACAATTCTGGAGTTTGGTACCATCTAATGCAAGGATAGAGAACAATAATCTCTGTTTTTAAGATGATCTTTCAGGGAAAGTCTTGAGATGGCTTCCTGGACTGCCTGAAAGGAGCCAAGGAAGCTGTGCAGCAGAACTATTACCTTTCTTAGGTTTCATTCCATTCATGTAACCAAAGAAGCACCAACCCAGCCCATGTAAACTCTCCTGTGCACCCTGAGGCACCTTCTCATCCCACTGACCAGAGAAGCAGAGAAGATGACAGACTAGAACCTGAAGGCCTTAGAGTCAAGAGAAGGGATGCCATGGCGTAAATTTCAGAAATATATTTTAAAATATTTCACAAACTTAATTTGCAATTTCAGGCTCCATTCTTTTGCAAGCGTATGACTGAAATTTACTTGGCACTAATTCTACTTGAATGCCCAACATTTCATAACAGAGGAAAGGAAAATGCTTCCTACTATTTCTCTAGAAAAAAAAAATAATTAACACCTTTCAGGAGTTTTATAGAAAAGTCTTGGAAATATTAATATTTTGAAGCATATTTGTTACATTAGCTACAAAAAAGTAATATTAGAAATCATTCTCAAAAGTTAGCCACCGAACAGAAAATAAAAAGAAACAGGAGTAAAAAGCTAAGCAAGACCAGTTGCTACTTGTATATTGGTTCCTTACAGATCAGGCATTAATTAATTCAAGATATGAAACAGTCTCTGCAAAGATATTCATGCATAATTTTAAAATTAATAATAGCTTCTGCATTGGGGCAGACTGCAAATGCTGGCCATGGAAACTCCAGGTGATTTTAAGGTCTTTCTGATTATTCTGGTGTCCTCTCTCATGAACAATACCATATGTTGAAGAGTTTGAAAAGTGCCTATACTGGTCTTTGCCACACTGAGCTCCTGCTGGTCTGGACAGGTGGATTGTCCTAAGGATGTCAATGCCCTCCAGCAGCACTTAAAACACAACAGCAGCCGAATGGCTGCACTGAATTTCTGCAGGGCTCAAAGGAGGCATAGAAACACTTTAACTCAGAAAGATTCATTTTTCTGCAGGATACAGAGACCCTGTGCTTCTGCCTGCTAAAAACTGAGGCAGGGGTAGACAAGGAGAGGAAAAAAGGACAGGAAGTTGTTTCTTCAAACTGTCCCTTAGCTTTGCTGCAAAAGATTGCATAAAAATTCATTGCTGTACAGCAACTGAATAGTCAGAGTCTTATTTTTTGTTTAGTCAAGTGAAAATTAGGAGCTCAGAGGCAAATGGGAAAGATAGCATCTGTCTTCTTCAAAAGCTTCAATTTCTGTAACCAGGGCAGAGCTCTTCACACCTCGTGCACGGGGAGCCAGGACATTCAAACCAGCCAGGGCTCTGAAGGGTTTTGTTGTTCTCTTCAACTGAACACCGAGAATACAAAGAGAGCTATGAACTGCTAGTTCATGATTTATGACTTTCTAAAGAGAGAAAAAACAAAGTGGGAGAGAATAAAAGAAAATAAAAGTTTGAAAATAAACCTCTTCCACTCTGAATCCTTGGAAGTTTTTTCTCCAGTACTGAGTACAGCAAATTTTGGGGGCTTCCTGACCTGCAAAGTATTGGACACAGCCTATTCAGTAGCCTTTGGAAAATCCCTGTGGTCTATCTATGGTCACCTCTAATCTTCTCAGAAATTCCTTGGTCTCTGTGTCTCGGTCTGTTTTTTCCTGTGGGCCATTCCTCCCTCCCACCACATGCTGAACATCAAAAAGTTATTTGTTCTTTCTGCAGAACAGAGATACAAACCTTTGTTCAGCTAGGACAAGCCTGACATTATAAAAGCTGGCAATCTGTTCCCAGTTTTATTCAGGATATGCCTCTTCACCTCATGCTTTACAAGCTTTTCCATGTAGATGTCTGGGTGTGCTTCATCTCATCAAAACACACATGCAGCAAAGAGATTTCCGAAGCACCGGATCTTATGTGGTGTGAAATGCCATCTTGAAGTGACTTTTCCTTTCCATTGACTATAGAGGGAGACACAGAAAACCACACTTCTGGCCCAAGTAGTATATTGCTTTGCCTAACATTAGAGATTAATTTGTGCCATATTACTTAAATACTTCATAAATATTTCAGCATGAAAATTAGCTACATTTTCTGCCATATCAGCTACCCATCCCTTAAACAGTCATTTTCAAATCTGGGGAGATCCTTCCAGATACACTTATTATTGTCTCAGAGGTTTAAATACAGGCCTGGTATAACATATCTAGGAAGATTTTTTGCAGCATATGGCTTTGATTTGCACATCTTGCACATATCCTTGAGAAATACTGCCTAAGCTTGAACGCTGAGGTGTGAAGAATGTGGTAATTTGAGGGTAGATATACAAGCATAACAAACTTGTGGCACCTGTCACTTCTCCTTTTGTCCCGTGCTACAAGGGTTGGTCCTCAGAACATGCAGAATGTGGAATGAGGGTTCACTATACAGGTAATCCTATGGCACCATCAGCAGCACAGGTACTTAATTTGGTCTGATGGTTCCTCCCAGGGATAGAAATTGCATCTAATTCTTCATCAAGTAAATTCACATTTTATTAGGAGCAAGGTGTCTTTTAAACTTGAGTCTGATGTGATCAGAAGTGTCAGATTATGCCCTTTTCTGAATGCTCTACAAACACAGAAGATTGTCCAGTAAGGCCAACTTTTTTAAGTCACTAGAATACACGTACAGAATAACCAGGATTAGTCCATAGAGGTTAAGTTCAACGGAGTTTTAGTTTCTGATATGGAAAAAATGGTACTTCAAAATTTTCACCTCAGTGTAATCTTCCACTTGCAGCTTCCCCAAGTGTTGCTGCTGCCTATGTCTATGCCATAGTCACAGACACAATTAATCCTCATTCTGGATTCTCCCTGTCCTCTTCCACTGAGATACCAGATCAATTGGATTAAACTCCAACTGAACTCCTCAGATTAAACTTGTTGCAAGAAGTCATGATGATTGCTCTTCCAGGACCACAGCTGTGTCCATTTTACCCAGGGGATAGACTCTTACCTGGCAGGTAGGTTTTTATTCCTTTTCTTCCTGGAGGCTTCAAAACAGGGATTTGGCCACACACATCAAAACAGATTTCTGATTTTCCAAATTCTTGTTTTTCTGTGAAAATTACCCTGCATCTTCCATTTTTACATTATTTCAGTTAATTTCCTTACATGCTAAAAGACCCAGAGAGAAAAATTGATATTTAGGGCTCTCTGTCCAAGTACTGTGAGATATGAGGAAAAAAAGAATAAAATTCAAGTTGCTGTTGCAGGGTTTAATGAAAAGCAGAGCAATTTCCATAGAGTGAGTGAATGCTGTGCATCTCTGTGCTTACAGCACTTCAGAAAGTCAGCTCTTTTTTCCAGCTCTTCAGAAAGTCTCTCCTTAATGTGCAGAGGTTTCTTCCCATCCCCCTTGAACTCCCTCACCAGTAGCTGTGCAGAGATTCTGCTTGAGGGAAGGTTTGGTTTTGTGCTTTCTGTTGTTTTTGTTTTCCCTGCTTTGAACACTGAACTCCAGAAGAATCTTAAACAGCAGCATTAAGCAATTCTGGCAAATTTTCACTCATTTTGTTGCTTTTATTTTGCCTAGACTTTTCTATGAGGTATCAGGCATCAGAAGCTGATCAAGGTTTGCAGAGAGCAGAACTCTCAAGGGTTAAGCATTTCAGTACTGAGCTCTGTAGTGCAAAAGATTTTGTAGATTTATCTTCAGGCAGAGTGAACTCGAGTTCCCTATAGCCTTTTCTAAAAGGCTGTAAAGGACATGCAGTTTGCAAGATTCTGATAAACAAGAAAAGCTATGTACTAAAACCTGAGCCATGAAGATATATAAATGGAATGGGAATACAGTTAAAAAATAAATCTAAGACAAAATCAAACAGTCCTACAATGCTAAGATTATGTTCTTTCAACACAAATAAGACTTGATTTTCAAAACTCTGGATATATTTTTTCTTGGTCATGGCCTTCTTTAAGAAATGCCTGAGGAATAAATACCCAAAAAATGAGGTAGTCTCTGATGAGCTAGAATACAGAGATATTGGTCCCCAGTTCTAGACAGTCATGTTGTTAAATACACCTGCTCAAATAATTATTTAGAAATAAAAATACAAACAATTTCCAGCAAGCTCTGTGACCAGCCAGAACAGATGGGGCTGCACAGGGACTTCAGCTGATGTACACAAAAATGCTGCTCCTGCTTCTCCAGAGCACAGAGCCCGGGCTGCTGCACAGCTTTGCTGATTTGGCTTCCAGGTGGAAGCAAAGCAATGTTTCTTCCTTAGAAGAAACCCAGCCACCCTCATTTCAAAACAAAACCCTCATTAACAAGCAGCTGCAGAAAATATTTTTGCACTGTGTTTTGGTGACTTTCCAAAAGAAATTCCCAAAACTTTGATCATTGCTATTTTTTGCCGACTCTGAACAAACAAACCATACATTTTATTTTCAGACAGCACTGGACAGACAAAAATGCACAGGTAAAAGACAAAATAACCTTTCAAAGCCCTTCGCTTCTGTGTTGCTACAGCTTGCCATAGAGATCCATCTGACCCCACTCAATTTTATCAGCTCATGGGAACACACAGAGAAGAGGTAAAAAGAGGGGTCATGGGATGCTTCCCTTTACCCTGCCTGCATATCTCATTTATCCCTCTGCAGAACTTTATTCCATCAATAATTTCTTCTATAGAAGAGATGAATCAAACTAAAGTCCTTCCAAATTGCCTCCTTCCTTCCCTTTTTTGTATCCCAGATTTTTTACATTTTTAAAGGACATCAGGAACAATCTTTCATCCAAGCTGTACTTCAATTTTTAATGTTTTAAAACCTATGCTTCAGGACTTGAAAGAAAATATTTTGAATTTAAATGGAGAAATCAAAGTGAGTATTCCAGTACTTGCTGCTCCTCCCATTTCTTTTGATGTGATCCAGGAATATCTCAAGGGGAATGGAGCTACATTTTATTAAAGTTAGCATAAAAAAGGTCAGAGACAGAAGGTCTGAAACAAATTTATTGGTGCCTAATGTATCTGGGAGAGACTGTCCAGTGGATTCAGGCTATTATAGTAAAAAGCCTTGTGATGGCTGTAGATTGTTTGTAATAGAGAATCTCTCAGAATTCTGTGCCATGGTTTCAAAGTGTCAGTCTCCTCTTTAGCCTCTACTTGTGTTCCAGCTGCCTCTCCAATCACACAAGTGTCTTCATCACAACACACTTGGTAGTCAAATAGGTACCATTATGTACTTCAAACTCTGGGGCAAACTCTGTGCTGGAAGTGGGATGTTTTTGTAATAACATTGGACATGAGAAAACCCAGCACAGCCACAAGGCCAGAAAGGACCCTGTGGTTTCAAACCCTTCAGAACAAAACAAACCATTTCATTTCCCTGAGCTCTTAATTGGGGACTTATTTCCACACATCTCCATTTTTTAAGTTGATTACATATTTTCTATTACAAAAGACTGTTTCTTCTGATTTTTACTGTTGTGCATATGTGAGATCAAAGGCAGAAGCTGACCTTTAGATGTTGATTGAGGTAACTGTAGGAATAGGCTGTGAAGAGATATTAATGAGCATCTTCATTATTTCTTCTGCTACAAAGGCTAGGGCAGGCATGCAGAAATTTTTCTACAAAATGTTGATTACTGGTGACACTGAGCAAGTTAATACACATCCAGGATGATTCTTGTATCTCAGGTGAAGTTTTTATTCACAGTTAGTCTCAAGACAGACTGAATCTGAACTAAGAAGTGCCAGTTATCTATCCAGGATTGAATTCTTAATTACTTTTTACCTTGCTTGCAAGAAGTTTGAGATATCATACCTGCCTCAGGTCCCCTTATACAGACAGGGAGATTAAAGGCACCATAGAGTGAATATTAATCTAGTCTTTATTTTTTAATCAGTGCATTCCTTCTCAGAGAAAAGACATATTTAAGACAACTCAGACACACTTTACTATGCCTGTCTCTCCAAATGTGCTCATTTTCCCCTTTTCCTCCAAAGTTCCTAAATGCACTCTGAATACCTGCTGTCTTTTTCTTCCTATTTCATCCCAGTCTTTCTCCAATCCATCTTATTCCAAGAACATTTAAATCAAATTATTGTTGTCAATAGAATCTACCTAAATATCTGTTTCTCAGGGGTGGTATGAGGCAGGTGTCTAAGTTCCCATTACACACAATGAATTAAATTGGCACAGTCAATGGAGCCTAGAGAGAAATTCAGCTGACAGGAAGCTTAATTCAGTAAACTAAAACATAGGTACTGAGCACTATTTTAGGTGCCCTAAGGAACCTGAGACACATTGTCATTAGGCTGTCAGATATGACAAAGCACCTACAAGATACCCCTTTTATCCTTGAGCACAAGATGGGAAGCAGGTAAGACACCCCAGAGCAACCTCAGCTAGCCCTAAATTCCAACATCTAGGCAGCTGTATCCTACCCTCAGTGTCTGTTTCACAGAGAAATATGTTTTTAAACCATGTGTACAAGTGTGGTCCAGCTGTTCTTCTTTCTTTCAGGAAGAAAATATTTCAAGTGTTCTAATTGAATTTCTATCATATAATTTGGTAAGGAGGAATCCATTTATATTAATGAAGAATTGACTGAAGAAGGTGTTAAAAATGTTTTGCCAGGATAAAACCTAGAGAAATCTATCTCACATCATTTATTCAGAAGAAGAAGAAAAGCTTAATGTTGGATCTTAAATGCAAACTCTGGGCAGATTTATTCCAACACAGGACAGTGAGCAGAGAACCATTTACATCTCTTCTGAAAAACAAAGCTGTGTTCTGGTTCTTCAGCTTACTGGTTGAGCATGATCATCCCCATACAGTATTTTACCATTTATAGCAGGGTAACTCCCTCTAAAATATAGAGAATAGTTACTGTGTTACTTTCCAAATGCTTCCTGAAACTGTGGGAAGTGCTGTCTGACTGTCAAACCAATCAGACACCAAATGGTTTAAATGTGATTAAGTTCCCGTGTTTAACTGACTAGTACTGATGTCCAAGGCATAAAAAGAATACCCAGAGATGACAAAATCGTTTCAAAGGATCCCATCAATTTTTGCCACTGAAAGAATTAGGTAGATCCCACCTGGGAAACCTCATGGAGGATGGAGGGACTTAACAATGAATTCCTGTGAGACTGAAGGAACAGAGGAAGTGAATATGGTATTAGTAGACCAAATGAACTCAAATAATTCAGCAAAACCACAGAGAATTCATTAAAGTATTTTAAAAGATCTGTGTGTTAACTCTTACCTAGAACCTCCTTGAAAACAGAAAATGGAGGTGAGCAAACAAGTGGCCAATCTTTTGAATCTTTGGAGAAGGGTTGAAAAGCTATGGGCCTGTTAGATGAGAACTGAACAACACAGAACAGGAGAAGTAATAATAATAATAATTAATAAATAAAAATAGATGTGAAAAACCTCTTGCTGTTCTTTGAATGAGTCAGCTGAGCTGGCACATGGATAAAGATGAATTATCTGAATTTCTTCAGTCTTTTTGATAAAGTCTCTCTATTGTAAATGCAGGTGAACCCTGTGGGAAGAAATGATGTCTGACTCCAGAAGGCTGAATGATTTCTTTATTATAACTATAATATAATACATTAATATGCTATTTAAAGGAGATACTAAAACTACATACCAACTTTTTCGAACTACCTTGTCTAACTAATTCACAACTCGTGACCTTTTCGCCAGAGTCCAGGCACAGGTGGGTCGGATTGGCCATCAGGCTCAAACAATCCTCACTAGAACCCAATCAAGCAACCACCCCAGGTAAACAATTCTCTAAATACATTCCACATGGGAAAAACAAGGAGCAGAAATAGAAGTTGTTTTTCTTTCCTCTGTGCTCCTCTATGAAAAATCCTGAGAGAGAGAAGAATGTGCCTGCCACATCTCTCATCCAAAGCTCTTAGAGAAATTAAGCAGTCACATCAGAAGTGAACAGTTGGTAGGGGAAGAAAAAATGTGCCAGCTATTTAGAATGGTTAAATTATCTGTTTAAATATAAGAAACAATTAAGGTTTCTCAAAAGTAGAGAGGTCAACAGAAATAGAAGAATGTGCTGTCCGCTAGTTTTGTTTTTAAAAATGGAAAAGCAAGTGAGCAGAGCCATGAACAAGTTTTGTGAAGTTGCAAAGTTATTCATGCTTGGAAGAACAGGATCTAATTGTGAAGAATTACATAGGCCTTGAAAAATTTCCAAATGAAATTCAGTGTACACATGCATAAAACTCTCAACACAGAGAAATACAATCCTAGATTCTTAGAAAAAAATAACAAGCTTTGAGCTGAGCATTACTGCTCAGGAATGAGACCTTGGGATTACAACAGATTGTTCCATTAAAACACCATCTCAAGACTTAGTGACAGTAAAAAAAAAAAAAAAAGCAAAACAAAACAAAAACCCAGAACAGAAAAAAATCTCTCCCCCAACTGTCCAACTGTTAAGAATTATTACTAGAACAATGGATAACAAGAGAACAAATACAACTATGCCACTTTACAAATCCATTACTCACTCACTTTGAGCATTTTTATCTTTTTAGTCAGAGAAAGGACATATTAAAAATCGAAAATTTTCAGAAAAGTTTAAAAAGGATGATCAGCAGTGTGAAAGAGCATTCATGTGTAGAATAATGGAGTAGTCTGGTGGTCTTCAAACCTGGAAAAGAGATTACCTAGAAGCATATGACATAGATGTACAAACCATACTTGTCATAGAAACAGGAGAGCTGAAATGGCTGTTTAATATATCTTCATATAATGATTAATCCCAAAAGGAACTCTGTCTTTTGGACTGCAAAATTATAAAGTTTAGATCAGACAAAAGAGTTAATCATTGCAAAATGAGCTGCCTAATATTCTTGATTTATTTCACCTTTTTAGTTCTCAATTTTGCAATACTAGAAGACGTCCATTTTATTTTTGTGGAGAGATAAAATTAATATATAATCTTTTGCATATTTCTTTTATATAAAGTCAAATATTGGGCACTAGGGATCAAAAAATATGCTACATCAAGCTTATATTGTACGACTTCCTTTTGTATGATGGAGTCCCACTGAATTATACAGGGAAATGGGAATGATGAAGCACTATTGCTAATAGATAATAATATTTCCTCCATTTTTCATATTTCTGAAATAATTCTAAGTGTAGAAATAAGCCACAAAGAAACTTTATATTGGAGAAAGAAAAATATATGAAATATATATATACTGAATATATATATATATATATATATATACTGAAAAACTATGCAGTGTAGGAAATCAGGAGACAGTGTGTTGGTGAGTGTGCACATCTGCCTTTGTGGGAAGCTACAGCTCTGGTGTAGCTGTGGTGGAGCTGAGCTGTATCATAGAGGGGCTCTAGACAGGAGCAGCGACAGCACAAGGGCTTTAAACAGAAAGAGGTGAGATTTAAACGGGTGTTTGGGGAGAGGTTCTCTGCTGTGAGGGTGATGAGGCACTGGTATAAGTTGCCCAGAGAATCTGTGGATGCCCCATTCTTGGAAGTTCTCAAGGCCAGGCTGGAGGGGGCTTTGAGTAACCTCATCAGTGGAAGGTGTCCCTGCCCATGGCAAGGGGTTGCAACCAGATGATCTTTAAGTCCCTTCCAACCCAAACCATTCTCTGATTCTCTTGTTGTATCAATGATGATCCAGAATAAAAATTATAGACAGACCTAATAGTTTTTATTAGACCAGCGGTTATGCTCAGGAAAAGGCAGAAAATCTTTCAGGCACACAAAACCTATGGATGTAAAAGAAGCAGACAGAAGTTGGCTTCCAATGCTTTAATAAGGCTTTGACTTCCTACAAGCTCTGCCTGCTAAAATCCAGACTGCAGCCAGACTTCTGGAGCTCAACAGATGTACACAAATGCTCTAGGGGACAGATGCTCAATGTAGTTATTTCCAAAGCCATGAGAAAATATGAAGGTAAAAAACAATGATAATTTCATGGAATTGAAGGAGAATCAGACAAAAACATTTCCTAGAGACCTACCATCCTAAATTCATGTACTCATACTCTTTTTTTCCTAGCAGAAAGTATCTTTCATTTTGCCATTAATCTCTCCAAGACTGTCTTGAAGACTAGGGACACCCACTCTCTGCTCTATAAAATATGACTGTGCTGGAGAGGACACAAGAAAGCTGAATGCTGTTTAAACAAATTGCAGGGTGCTGTGGTTTAACTCCAGCCAGCAGCCAAGTACCATGCAGCCACTTGCTCACTCTCCCAGAAGCAGGACTGAGAAAAGAATCAAAAGAGTAAGAGCTGGAAAACTTGTGAAATGAGATAAAACCAGTTTAATAGGGAAAGCAAAAGCCACACATGCAAGTAAAGCAAAACAAGGAATTCTTTCATCAGTTCTCATGGTCAGGCAGATGTTCAGCCAGGACAGCAGAAACCCACCACACATAATGGTGACTTGGGAGGACAAACACCATTAACCCAAATGTCCCCTCCTTCCTTCTTTACCCCCTCTCCCCACCATTTTACACACTGATTATGCTGCCCCATGATCTGGAATATCCCTTTGGTCAGTTTGGGTCACCTGTGTCTCCTCCCACCCTCCCATGCACCTCCAATTTCCTTCTCAGCATGGCAGCATGAAAAGCAGAAAAGGCCTTGGCTCTGTGTAAGCTCTGCTCAGCAATAACACAAACATCTCTGTGTTATCAACCCTGTCTTCAGCACAAATCCAAAACACAGCCCCATACCAGCTACCATTAAGAAAATTAACACTATTCCAGACAAAATAGCCAAAACAAACACACAGGGGATACAAAAATACAAAAGGCAAAACAAACAAGCATTACTTGGTAATTTTAATGTTCAATTTTATATATTTCTGCCATAGAATTATTTTTTTTACTACTACAAGTAGTCATAATTTTCACATTTCTAAAGCTAATAATTTGGTTTAACATCAAATGTATGAATGCATATTGCATACAGGCATGGAACCTTATACAAAAAAAGCTTGTCAAATGTCCTGAGAAATAAAGAAGAACATTGCCATTTTTTATACTAATTTTCAGCACAATTCTTTCTCATAAGATTGTCAGGTGGGATGATGGTTATGTCACACTGATGGAAAGGGAAGAGCATCACCCCTGATCTGAGGAACTCAATGTAGGCATCACATTTTCACTGCAGATAAGTTGTTTCACTTTTCATGGTATTAAACTGTTTAAATAAACCTTTGAAATTTCTTTGCACATATTTGTTCATAAACTGTTTAATCTGCTTCAGCTCAATGCTACAATGAAAGACAGAGCTGTAAACACCATATTTACTGTCAGCATTTCCACTTCATCTAGTCCTGTAAGTTTTTGTTACCTTCCATCCATGCAAATAAAAAAGATTTAGACCTTTCAGAATTACATTATTATGTATAACAAAAGTCGTGTAATAACACCCAGACAGCAATTCTTATTGATTTTTGCTACTTTGATGCTTTCTTTTAAAGTACAAAATTTACATCATTCCAGATCAAGAAATTCTGGTGCCAAAATGCAAGAAGCCTGAGCAAATCCATTTTTCATGTTGTGTGCCAGCTTTCCTGACTCTGGCTCTCCAGCCAGATGGTGGAACAGGCTCCCCAGGAAAGCGATCACAGCACCAAGCCTGCCAGAGTTCAAAAATGCTTGGACAAGGCTCTCAGGCACAAAGTGTGACCCCTGGGATGCCCTGCACGGGGGCAGGAGCTGGACCTGATATCCTTGTGGCTTCCTTCCAGCTCAGGATGTTCTGATCCTAGGACCCTGTGGCTCATGTAGAGAGGACCTTTCCATGAGCATCACGTGTAAACTGAAAATGAAGATGGACTTCAAAAGGAAGTCTGGAAAAGTAAGACTCTGCACACCACTTTTGATAAAAGTTGAAGATCAACAGCTTTAAATAACTTGTCTGAGGTAAGAATGAGCTGAATTTGGAAATAAGGCTAGTGAAATGTCAACCCTAATTAGGGGCTGTCATTAAAATAACAGCGTCACAGATGAAAATTCATATTGAAAGAGTTCAGTTATAAAAGTTAACCCAGCAAAACATATATGGATACTATGGTATTTTTATGATACTATTTAGAGATAAATCTTGGAGAACAGATGTTTTCAGAATAATTGTCTTAAATATTAAGAATGCTTTATGTAAATATCACCAATGCCACAACACAAGATAACACAGAAGATAAAGGAGCTTCTTGCTATGAGCAATTTGAATACTCGGTTCTAAAATTAATTTCTAAGTTTTCATTTTTTGATTATGAGTAAAATGAATACAGAAATAGGGAGAAAGAGCACTTCCATATTTGTTTAAATGCATTTTATTTTAATTTGCTTTTTGTAGCAGGCTAAGAAATTAAATCAACAAAACATTTTAAAAAAATCTCAACTGGCATTTTGTATTGTTCTGTAAATATATACTTTCATAGTTGATTTTGTTTTATGGGTATTTCAAAGAAGAATCATTGCTTAAATAATTGAATTACATGCTCTTGAATTCTATGACATGTTCTTATCCTGGTTTTGTAATTGCTGATTTCTGTATATAGCTCAGGAACACTTTTCTGAAATCTGAACCTGAAATATCTAATTTGGTGTCCTGGATTAGTTGATAACCAAACTGTTTCCTCAAGCATCACATCTTCTTGAAAGCTTGTCATGCACTGACAGGTTCTTCCATTCATTTCAACATTAATCTTCTTTCTCAAGAAGATGATTAAAGAGATGAACTGAGATGGTTGTGGCAGTCCTTTGAGTGCTGACTATCTTGCTCATTTCTTACAAGGACAGGTAAGCCCTTGCTCACCAATGTCAGTAATACAAACACATCAACTTAGAGGCTTCCCCTGTAAAAAGCATTTATTTATTTATTTATTTATTTATATGCATTATTGGAGAATAAAGGTGTTAAGTATAAATAAATTTTGGCTCTGGAATGCATCAATATAATGTGTGAGAATAAAGTCATAACAGAGCTTGACAGTCCAACTGAAATTTCATAGGAAGCTCCCATGAAGCTTGAAACTTATATGAAAAAATCCGTTCATCTGGTATTCAAGGATTTTATATTCAAGACTATCTCTTTCACCTCTAAATTAAATTAAAGGCATTCACATCATAGTTAGATGATTTTTGATTGCAATTTCTTATCTCCATTTGAAAAGTGGAAATATGCCTTTAGCTTTAGCTTATTTATTTATTATTTACTTATTGAGGGGCACTTATGCCTATTAGTGTAAAAGCCAGTGCTTACTTTTCATAATGATTCCAAAATTGTTCCTCTAGAAATAGGAATTGCATCATTTCAGCAGCCTAATCTTAGATACATTTCTAAATGAGTAGTATTGAAGAGGGGAGGAGAAAGAGCAAGAGAACAAGAACTGGTATAAAGAGAAATGTCTGAAGGAATATCATATTATTTCCTTCATAACCGAACCAGAGCCAGGCGTGCACACCTTTCCAATTAGCTATAACAAACTAAATCTGGAAGAAATCTGGTTTTTAAGCTCAGTGAGAAAATTTGGTCACCCAGGCATCCTCAACCACCTTTGAGACACAGCTACAAACTGTGAGAGCAACTGGGTGTGAAAAGGCAGTCACATCTCATTGGAGCCTGGGTCACTTTGGGATGTCACTCTCTAGCCCAGAGCTGGAGCATTGGATTAGTGAACACTGACAGTTGTTACTTAACAATGAGGATTTTATAATCTGGGGATGGGCATCAACAAATCAGCCACGTGTTGGTGTTAGATTATGTAAAGGAAACTCTTTAACCTCCAGTTGCTGTAATATATTCCTCTTCCGCTTAATGTAATGGCTTTGCTAAAATGCTTTTAAGGATAAAATTATATAACAGTACAGACATGGGCTATCCTGTGCTGTCCTCAATTGTTTAATTTCCTAATTAACTAATGACATAGCCACAAGATCTATTTCTCTCACCCTCCCTTACATCTTGCTAGTTGGATGGTTATTTTGCTTGAAATTTAATTGCCTCTCCCTCATTCAAAATCTCTTCTGAAATTGTCAAAATGTATCTTACCTGTATAGAACAGTCTTAAGACCTGAACTTCTCACACTGTAGTGAGTTTTCTTAAAACAGCAAAACAAGTATGAACCAGAATGCAAGGAAATTAACTCACTTGTTACTGTCATGACTGGTATTATTTGAGGCACTGAGCAAATTAATCAGATTATGGGCAAGCTTTGTGTAGGCCAAGATAAATCTGATAATAGGTTATAGTCTTTGTATATTTCATTTGAATAAAATGCACTATAACATTCATATGCATTGACATCATTAACAATACATGTGCTATTAATAAGAGATGAGGTTTTCATTAACATATTAAGTAATCCCTACTACTTTTAATTATTTTTTCCTTATTTGTTGTTTTCTGGATTTAGAAAATACAGCATATGGATAAAACAGCTACAAAAATATTTCAATATTCTGGAACTATTTAAAAGGCTGTACTAGAGAGTTTCATGGAATAAATATTTAAATGATTTCCAAAAGAGAAGAAGTAGGATTTAATTGATCTAAATTCTATTATGCTGTTAAATTGTTTAGAAAAAGACTTACATTTCTGGTGAAAGATAATGTATTACTTAGCAGATGGTTCTAACTGTGATTTACAGATAATCTCTGTTAAAATGCATTTACTTTTCCAAGTATAAATTTCTCCACCTAAAATTTCAGTGACAAGAGTTTGTTTTGCTTATTTTGTGTATATTCCACACAATAAATTTAAAATATTTAAATAATTAGCAGAAAACATGATTATGCCTGCTTTGGTGCCTGAAGTGTAAATCCAGATACTAAAAATCTAGCTGTGTCAGTTCCTCTTGACACAAACTCTGCAACTGGGAGAGTTGAGCTGAACCTTTCTGACAAGAGGAGAAACTGTTTTCATAGCTATATGAACTCATAGAATTATGGACTGGTTTGGGTCTGAGTTGGAAGTGACCTAAAAGATCACTTTGTTCCAACATCCCAGCCATGGGCAGGGACACCTTCCACTGATCAGGCTGCTCAGACACATCCAACCTGGCCTTGAGCACTTCCAGGGATGGGGAATCCACAATTTCCCTGGGCAACCTGTGCCAGTACCTCACCCCTATCCAAGCAAAGAACCCCTAATCCAAATCTCTCCTCTTGAAGTCTAAAACCATTCCCTCTGGTCCTATCCCCATCTACCCATGTAAAAATACCCTGGCATGCAGCCTCTATTCAATGGAGAAACAGAGGTTTTCATTTTCTAGCACCTGTCAAACTTCTACAAACACAGATAATGCCTTTAAGGATAAAAAAGCTGAATTATTGAAATCTAAGAAACTGGTTACCAGTTATGCGCATTAACAGCTCATCAGTAATAGTTTCACTTGCATACATTATATTTACAGTGGATATCTGGCAGCTGCCTCCTCCACTTCCAACATCTCCATTAACTCTTGGTGAAGTTTGTTCTGCAATTACTGATTTTCCATCTGAGCTGGAAAGCAACAGCAAGCTCAACAGCCACTGTGCTATTTCTAAGGTATTCTCTTCTGTTAATAATATCAGAAAACAAGCCACAAGACTAACAAGTTCTTGCAGTCAACCTCGGGGTTTTGCACCATCCTTTACTACAAATTAACAAATTTAATTTTAGGATGTAAAGATTGGAATTAGAGTATTGCTATTGATTGCATTATCTGAAACAATATACCATAGAAGAGAAAAAAGTTTTGATAGCCAGGTACAAATATTCTCTGGGACTTTTTTTTCTAAAAGTTTGAAAATTTAAAAAATACTAGGGAAGGAGCTTTTCACTATGATCTATTTTAATTAAAAGTTTGTAAAAACTCATAGATTACTTATGTCAATTTTAAACACATATTTTCTTTAAAAGGGAAATCAGTAGTTTCTCTTGCATTTCTATGCTGCTCTTGCTTGGTAATATTTTTTGCAATTTCCATGGAGAAAATAAAAGAGAAAAATGGTCAGAAAAAGCTGAGATCTTCATAGCAGAACTAGAGATAAAGCTGATGGATTAACCTAGTTCACCTTTTTCCTCTGCTACAGGGCAGGGTAAAGGAGAAGGGGCATGGGGGATGAGAGGGAATAGAAAGGAATGTTGCAAAAGCCAGGCAAAGGACTGTACATGCTGAACACCAGGATCTCAGACATGGATGCAAATAGAAAATATTGTGGGCCTCTTCTCTTCCTGAGAACTGGTTAACAAAATCCTAAAAGCAAACCAAAAGGAGTTTTGACATTCCCAGTGCTTTCCAGTGATGTTAAACTGGAAGAGTTCTTTGAAGTGGTGTATTTGAGAGGCAGGACCAGAATTATCATCTTTTGGATTCACACCATGGATAAGGAATGAACAGGTGGCTTTGTTTTCTGCTTTTTAATATGCAATTATCAACACATCATTTCTGCTTTAGTACAACTGCAAATACATTGTGAGAATAAACTCGGGTTTCAGGGCAGGAAACTGCTACATAAAGCAAAATTGAAGTGAGGGCATCAGGTAATTCAAAATCTTCAAATGATATCTCTACAGCAGTTAAGAATGGGTATAAAACAAAACCTATATAAAATCTGCCTGGGTTCACATCTTTTCATGATGTTTAAGAAGCAGTAAATATTTATATATATCTTCACCAACCTGGATCCCAGTATATAGATAACCAGAAAATATCACCATAATGTATTTATCTGGATCAGTCTTTCCTCTCACATCTCTCTTACCAGATCTCAAACGCCTGAGGTGAGGGGCTGTGGTTCCAGATCCTCATTTATTTCTGCAAGACTGTAAGATAAGACAGTCTACACAGACAATTCTACTACATTTCCCTTCCATTTTGTCTTTTCAGAGGACCACCAAGGTTTTCATTTTCAATTGTGCTGGCTGTGCATTACTCTTACTTCCCTGGAGTTTGCAGAGTTCGGGGTTGCGGTGGAGTTAGCCAAAAACCAGGCCCATTAATTCCAATAAACTGTTTGAGGGAATCATTTCTCATGCACTAAGACAGTTTTTTCCATTGTTTTAAGAAATTTTAAATGTCTCATGTAATATTTTTTTTGTGCAAAGTATGAAGTTTTAGCAATATACAGGATCTAATCGAAACCTGCTCTAATTTAACTTAATTCACCAAAAGCTCACTAAAAGGTAATTTACTTTTTATCTTCAAGTGCTAGAACAGTTCATTACATGTACTCATATAATGTAAAAAAAAAAAAGTATTAAATTATATAAGTTAGTTACATGTTTATTCTTGATTTTAACATACATTGAATCAAAAAAGCAGTTTTTAAGAGTTAGGTCTTGTTTTCCAGAAAATACTAATTTATTGGAAAAGAAACTTTTTTTTTTTTTTGGCTAGGTTTTATTTAGCCCTTTCTTTGGAATAATTTTCACAAACAAAAAAATGCATTGCACAGCTCATAACATAAAAACCTATGCAACACTTAAATTTTTATTTATTTGAACACATTTTACAAATGTTAGAAAATCCTAGATTTCCTTAAAGCAGCTGATGTTATATCTACATGAAAGAGGATTTTGGCATGGTGTCTCTTTTTTCCTTTTAACACAGAATGAAAATAACCTTGATTTAATCACAGTGTGGAACAGGGCTCTTTTTTGAAAGACCAATATATTGCCAGACTGTTTTCCACTGAGACCAATAAACAACATAAAAGGTTTTAAAGAGTAAATTAATAGCACTACAAAAACACACATATCAATGTGTGTAGTATGTTTACTGGGGGAGGATAAGTTTCTCATTCTCTTCACCCATGTCATGTGTTTCTTGTCCATGGAGGATAATAAGCTAATTGGGAACTCACTGTTTTACTGACTAGAGATTTTTCCCTTTTAGTGAAAGTTTAAAATGTATCACGGGAACAAAAGCCTTAGAATTGGGAGTCTACATTTTACATATATTCACAGTAAAATGGAAAGCATTGTATATTTTCAGTTGAGACAGGCAAATACTGATCAGGTTTTTCCTGTATCTTTGAGTTAGAAAACATTTCCACAAGGAAGCTGCTCGCACTAGGAATGTAACTTCAGAATTTCAGTATACATGACACTGGTATAAATGTTTGCAGAACTACAACCAAGATTATTTATTTTCCATTTTCATGTTCCTAAAATTCAAGCAATTACAGTACAGACAACTGAATAATTATTTGACCAACTTTTTGTGCACCTGCGCTGTTTCGCTATAGAAATTAAATGTATAGCTAAATCAAATGGGAACCTGTGGGTTTAGTTTAGGCTGTTTTCATCCTAACAACACCAGCATGTATCTTTTCTGTGTATGTTATTTACTGAACTGGGCGAAGAATTACCATGTAATGGTTGCTGGGCCACTCAGACCCACATATACAGACCCATACACAGCCTCCACCACCAGAGCCAGGTCACTGTTTGATTTGTTTGCACAGCTGTAACTTCTGTGTCCCAGTGATTCTGAATATCTCAGTTAGTGGTGGAAGTAAAACCCCAGTGGATGACAGCCCCATGACAATGAGTGTTCTTTAACAATCAGCACTGCTTTTGTTCAGAAAGATTCTACTCCAAAACTCTGTATGGAAGAAAGAGAGAAACCATTTTGAGCAGAAGCCAGGAGAGGGAGCAGACTTCTGCCACCTACGCACACATTAACCTTGTTACGACTCTCTCCTGACTCACTGATAATTGACGTGTCTTATCTTACACTCTAGGTTACTCTGTTACATGGAAATGCATGTTAAAGAAGTTCTTGGAAACAGAGGTTCAGCAGAAGTGCTGCTTTTATGGGTCTGTCCCTCTAGGACCTCGCTCAGTGCCCACCTGATTACATTACACAGCACATTGGCATGGCAGGTACTTTCGGGTGAATTGGGATTTTTGCTGTTTACGAATAATTGCATAAAAACAAGTTGTGCTTAATTTCAAAAGGAAAAGAAAATCCTCTATCTACCTAGAACATTTACTTCTACTTTGCAACCTCTTTAGAAATTTCCTGATTAAAACTCAGGGTATGATAGATATGCCTTTCACTTTTTCATCAAAGTGATATTCACTCATCCCTTCACAATCTTCCAGCAGTCCCAAGAGTAAAGTACTAGAAAATGAAGGATTGCAGCATGAATCACAGTGAATGTAATCTGAAAAAGACAGCAGAGCGTGCTTAGGAATTTTCCTTTTGTTTCAAGCATTCAAACTTCATTTCTCCAAAACACAAGATGATGGACTTGCTGCTTTGTTTCAAGGTCTTTTCCAAGGACAAAGGTAAAAGTAAGGGCTTCTGCCTTAATAAAGGTGTTTGAAGTGATACCCCCACCTACTTCTGGTGACTTTTTCAGGAAATTTAATTTTTAATACTGCCCATTGGGGAACTGCTATGCCTTACATTCACTACCTGGGCTTTCTACTTCTTCTTTGCACTCTTCTAGGAAGAGTGAGTTGCCTCATTACCATTTCTTTCATGATCAGTTAGATGCTTTTCTTTTTCAATTTTAAATTGAAAATTTAGAATTTAAAATAATATTCCAGAATATTATTTTAAAAATAAAAGCAGGTTTGTGTGCCTGAAACAAGGGCTATCAGAGCTTAGAACCTACTAATTTCTCAGAAGGAAGAATTATTATTTAAAAAATGATCTAGTCAAGATTCTGGTTTTGAAGTAATTCTTTTAATACCCATGGTATTTTTTGGTACCAAATTCATGATAGAAATGTATGTTTAGATACCAAATGTATGTTTAGATATGCAAAAAAAGAGGACTTAATTGTTGCAGCTTAGTGAAAGTGATAACATGAAAACACAAATTTCATTATTAAAGAGTGAATCACTTTTCATCTCAGACATGTCCCATCCCTAAAAATAATCCTTTGACATATATGCTGTAATGCTCATCTCTAAATACATTTAGCATCCAGTTGTGTCCATTGCCTTTCTCTAGAGAACCTCTCAGGCTCTTTGCTATCTAATGAGAAGATAAATAGCAAATAAAAATGGTAGGCTTTATTTTCTTGTTGCCTCTTCTGCCCCTTACTTCCATGCTCTGTTCCTGGGAATAGTGATCAATGGTAGTGAGACAGGCTTTCCATTCAAACCCTGACAATAAGGTTTAGTTTATAGCAAAGCTTACCAAATCCTAACTCACATAAATAAATACCACATCATCAATTACAAAGTTTTCAACTAAGCCCTATAACTCTTCTCCAAGAGCTTTTCTACTTCTTGATATAAGCAATGAATCTATAAGTGTGCTCATGGTGTTATGCAGCTCACTGCCACTGCCTAAGAAATCCAAGTAACCGATAGCACGGATGAGTTGGACATTATATCCATCTCAGCCAGCTGTAGGTGCCTGCAGGGCTTTAGTCAGGAGTTTGGATGCCTTACATATCTCCTGAAATCAGCCAGGAAATCTAGGCATCACTGGAAGCAAATCAACTCAACTCCAGTTTGAACTGTCCCCTGGAAACACATTTCTGATTCAATGGCTAAATAAGGTAGGATGAATCTGGATTTGTGAGATTGTTTGACATCTTAATTGGCAAGTTTATTGGGAAAATAAATAAATGAAAGACTTGATTCCCTCTCTCTCAGCTCTTGAATCAAAGCACTTTTTCTGAACTGGATGAGAAAACCCTCCATGTCCTTGAGACTCAGAGACTCAATGGAAATATTGCTGACTAACTAAGTAAGAGAAAAAATTTTTTAAAAAAGCAAAGACGAGTTAGCTGCTAATTCTTGAGACAATCTGAAAGGACACAAAAATTGCTGAACTATTTATTAAAATTATAGAGATACATGATTTCATTACTGGATTGGTGATTTCAAATACAGAAATAGTTTTTATGCCTAGAAAATTAATTGGGGTAATAATATATTGAACATATTTTTCATTCAAAATAAATTGTAGCTAATTGAAATTTTTCACCTGAATTTGTCAACTGCAGCTTATCCCAAACTGGACACAAAATAGACTAGACATCCTCATTTTGTCAGAGTTATTTACAGTTTGCACATAATCAGAACCACAGGAGTCTGAGCAAGTCCTGTTTCCCACACAGGGTTGATTCAGAATTAGATTTGGTTTTGCTCTGCTGTAGTGCAGCAGACATGACTATGTCTTGTTTAAAGAACATTTAACACATCTGCTCAATATTTAGGGTCTCAAAAATGAATGCATGGCCACTTAGCAAACTAAATCCAAAAAAAAGCTGGAGTCTGACTTTTTTTATAAGTACTTCATTGTATTTGCAGCACTCATGTAAGATAAGCTCAGTTGCCACCTTATCCTAGAAATCTGAACCTTTCACACAACTCAGGCTTTGCTCATTTCTGGAGTCAAAAATGTGGCACTATGCAGAAGACCCTGGACCAAAAAAAGTGCTTGTAAGCATCCCAGCACTCAGCACAGTGTGATTTGGCACTGAGCCCAAATCAGGGTACATTTCTCAAGTAAGCTCCTAATTTCACAGCTGGAAGAACTTTTTCTTTGTTATTATTCCTTCTCTGTTAAAGTGCAACTAGTTTAATTTAAAATCACAATGGTTTCAGCAGACAAGCAGCAGCAGTACCTGTCATTCCCAACAGAGCTTGTTCTGAAAATATGTATTAGTTTTTGTGGTGGAAGTCAAATATGTTTCAGCTATAAAAAAGTGAAAAAGGAGAAACCCAGCTAACAGGTCTCTCCTGGGAATCAGGAGGACCCTCAGGAGAGCAGACATCTCTGCTGCCGCTGCCAAGCCAAAAGTGGTGTGCAGCAGCAGGAACACTTTTCTTCCTCAGCTCCATTTCAAGTTAAACAGATTAACATAAACCATCTATACAAGTCATAATGACATAACACTCAAACACAACATTGACTTGATCTGTACCCAGGTTTCAATATCCCACCTTCAAAGGGACACCATTTACAAGCTTAGAATGCTATCTGTGCAAGGCTATGAAAAGTTTTATCATCCTACTTGGACGCAGGGAAATGTAGGGTGTAAATGTCCCTGGGGTCTGTTGGCTGAATGAAAAGAGATAGAAGGTTGTTCTGTGTGCTCACAAAATATAAATATGGTTTATATATTCATCAAGAGAAAGATAAATTGCCCTGATTCCACAAAACTCTGTGTTAATTCTATCCCAAGCACCACTGAGTGCTTATAAAATCCAATGAGAGTAATGACTGGATTGAATTCAGATTCATGAGTTTAATGGATGAAGTTGTGGTTTGGAACTGAAGGTTCCCTTATGTCACAAAGCTGAGGACACCTGAGAGCAATTAACTCTTCTGAGCCACATTTAATGTCAGAATGAACACATACCTTGGTATTTACTATGCCAGCACCTAAGTGTATCCCTCGTGGTGAGACAGCATTTACAGGAATCATAAAATGAAGTTTAATGACTACCAACACTTCTAAGTTGACTGGATCAGCTAAAAATAAAAAATTGTTCTTGTATTTTTATGAGCCAAGTATAATAAAGTAGGAGAGAGGGGAGGAATTCAGGGTCTTTCCTTGCTCTCACACCAAGGAAAAAAATGACCAGCAACTTCTTTGCTCTCCTCACAAGTTCATTAATCCTCATTTGTAACTTCCTGCAGAGAAGGGAGGTGTGTTGTTTGTGTGATGGGAAGCTGCTGCCTTTACAATGTTCCTGAATATGAAGTATTGTACTGCAGCCCACAGAACAACCTCAATTCAAAGATTCTATGTTGGAACTGGTCTTTGTGGAGGAGGCCACAAAATTGATTAGAAAGCTGGAACACCTCTCCTGTTAAGACAGGTTGAGAGGGTTGGGTGGCTCAGCATAAAAAGATGGCTGCAGGGAGATTTATTGCAGCCTTTTGCTTTACAAAGGAACTTACAAGAAAGACAGAGAGAGACTTTACTTTTTACCAGAGCCTGTAGTGACAGGACAAGGGGCAATATTTTTAAACTGAAAGAAGTTAGGTTTAGGTTGCACACAAGGAAGACATTTTTTTGTTATGAGGTTGTTGAAGCACTGGAACAGGTTGCCCAGACTTGTGGATGCCCCATCCCCAGAGGCGTTCAAGGCCAGATTGGATAGGGCCCTGAGCAATCCTCTCTAATAAAAGATGTCCCATGGCAAGGGTGTTGAACTGGATGATGTTTAAAGGTCCTTTTTTACCCAGTTCATTCTGTAACTGTGAAAGGTCATTGATGTTTGTGCAAGTTATACTTTGGCTTTAATACTCCTGGAGCTAAACCTGTATTTCCACTCTGCATGGCCTGGAAAACTGCCCTCCTGCAGGGACAAGGATGTGCAACACTCCCCCCACACCCTCTGTACCCCGCACAGGGAGAGCATCACAGCTAACAGGGGGAAGATGCACTTTAGGGATGGAGTTTCTTCTCTGCTCCTCATGCTAAAACCACACCTTGGAGAGGGAAGTTAATGAAGAAAGGCAACAAACATTTCCATCAGATCCATGGACTTGGTGCTTCTCTTCTATCCCACAGAAACTTCTTCTAAGGCTACGAGCAGCATCCATTGAAACATTTTTGATGTTTGCAAAGGGACAAAGCCGCTGTTACATGCCAAACAATACAGTGGTTTGGGGTCCTTGCTTTGAGTGTCTTGTCTCTTCTGTTCAATTTATTTCTCTAATGAATTCCCACCTATAGCTGCTCCAACCTTTCTCTGATGACTTAAACCTGGCTGGAATTTGACCTAACAGCTGGAATTTGTGCTAACAGCTTCTTTTTGAACCAGACAGTGAAATATGAAACTCTCTCAGCCACCGAGTAGAGAACCCTGCATGTATAGCCTGGCCACTAATAGGGGTGCAATGAGCCCCCCCCAGACCCAGCATCCTGCCACTAAGTGAGAAGGACATCCTCTCTCCTTCAGAGTGTTTCTTTCACATTTACCTGGATAAATACTCAAAATACAGGAGTAACAGTCACTGTCTATACCAATTTTTTTTTTCATTTACAAAGGTATTTTGGTTACTTTAACTACATTAAAAAGTTTTCCATCAGTCAGCTGAGGAAAGTGAAGCACTCCTGCTCTGATTCACTTTTCAGACCAAAAGGAGTAATGTAATTCCACTTATCTTTTTGGCACCGGAAGAGTAGTGATACAATGGCTGAGCCCAATGAAGTCAGTAGTGATCCTCGAAGCCATTTGGTCTATTGATTTTAAATGGGCTTAAAATATCTTTTTAAAAAGGCCTTCTGGATCATTTACTGAGAAGAGCCAAACTGGAGAGGCCAGCCTGTCCTATTACTTGCAGCAGTCTTGAAGTCTAGTGCCAGGCATTTCAAGTCTAACAGTTAAATAACATAATATGTGCCTGAAGTATGTCACTGAACTTTTACAGGATGCCAAATAATTTGTGGTATTAAGCATTGCCACATTACTACACTAGTAGTTACTGCACTACTGTTGCTTTGGTACATGGTAGTACTTTCCATAAATGTAGCTGAAACGCAAAGTATTTAGCTCAATGAGAATAAAAAATGAAAAATCAATCTGGATTAAGTATTGCTGAGTAGACTTCCTGAATCTCTGAATTTATGGAAACAATTGCTTAGTAAAATAGGAACAGTTTCCTTTCTGACTTTCAACATTCAGTTAACACCTGGGCAGAGGGATTTCTGTATACTTGTTGATGCTCATTAAATAGATAGGTCTGAATTGTCCTGTATTTCATAAAGGCATTTGATTTGTTCTTGACTTGGACTTGAAGTCAGAATCAAGCTCCATCTAAATATCTTAACTCCTGGAAAGTTTTGAAATATTCAGTTAAACTTTTTGCACTAACAATTTTTTCTGCTGCACATTGGTCTTTTTTTCTTATTATCTTTGGGGCTGATCACAATCTGTAAGAATGGCAATAATTTAAGAGAATAAAGTCAAAATAATTAATGTGCAATCCTATAATCTAAATAAATATGAGAGATTCCAGCAAATGTGCAGTGAAAACATACAGTGACCAGGAATCTGTGGCTTAAGTGTTTTGACATATAAAAAGATGTTTGCCTGGACTGAAGAGTGAGATTTCTGACTAGCTTTGAGGCAATAAAATAAAAAAATTATATACTTTAATCATACCAGATATAAGGTTAGATTTCTGAAGAATTTTTCCGAATCTATGTAGCTTCTAGCTTAATCTACAGTTCTCCACTTGTAAGAGCTCAGCAGAAATCCCCAAATAAGAACATAAAAACTTTGCTCAGAAGAGATAGGTGTGATCACTCACATCTCACAATTAAGTCCACAGTGGTGTGGGCCAAAAAGTCAGACCGAGATATTTGATTCTTATTTATTTTTCTTAAAACTTGTCAGTAGTGGCATCATCTGAATGATGATAAATAAGATTGTTTTATCTGAGTTCTATCATCTATGGGCAACTCTACCACTCCAGTGCAGCCTAAGTCTGATTTTCTTACGGTGGTGTTAACTGGAACATGCCTTGGGCCATGGCTCCAGTTCTGTGACAGAGTTCCTGGGCATTTAATTATTGTGGATTCCTAGGCACGAACTGGACACTTAACAAGAACACTAACAAGTACTATATGAAAAGTGTCTTACTTCAGCCTCTCTTCTTTCATGTCAGGAATAAAATGTTATAGTAAATCTGCAGATTCCATAAAGAAAGAGCAATTTAAATTCCATACGTCATAAACTACATTTATGTTCTCCAAATATGTTTAGGATTATTTAAGTAGTAACTACTTTGCAATCTTAAAATACTCAGAGGTTTCACTTTGAATTCTGAGATCAATAAAAATTAATGATGTTTGGTGCCACTATAACCCAGAAGCTTTTGAGACATAATGATCTTTAAAGAAGGAAGTCAGAAGTTTACTGAAGGAAGTTTATTAAAACTGCCATATCTTACTAACATAATTTGCTTATCAGCTTCTCACCACACTTTTAATTTTCTAGAACAAACAAATACATCAATTGCACAATTAATTTCATTTTGATCATTTTAAATGGCAAGAGTAAAACCCAGGCACAAAGAAAAATCATTTGCAACTTTAAATACAGAAAGTGAATGTATCATTAGAGTGTCCTTTAGGCAAAAGAGTCTGCCTTATATCAGCATGATGTGTGGCACTAAATTACTCGATTTCAGTTCACAGAAGGTATTCCTCACTGCCATGATGGGCCCTGAGACAAACAAGAGTTCAGTAGGTGTTTAATTTTTAATTCTCCATAGTAAGAATGTGAAACAGACAAAATAAAACTCAATTATAACTGGTAGAGTGGGATCTTCCTTTTAAATTACCCCCTTATACATTAACTGGAGTAAAAACAAGATAACATGATGAGTTCATTTAGAAGTACTTGTTGCTATCCAAAACTAGTCTAATAGCTGCTAAATCTCATGTCACTGCTGTTCTTGACACTTGGGCACTGATATCTGCTACATGCTGAGAATGCCTACGCTCTGAGGACAGTTTTGGCCTATGTGGGCTTTATGTTTGGGGTTTTTTTTCCCTTTTGAAATCTGTATCCAGGCATCAGTGTATAATTTTCTTTACCCCTGGCTGCTTTTAAATGCACATCCCCTGTATCCTCTGCATTGCAGATAATTGCTGTAGATCTTATTGATTTTAGATGATGCTGCTGGATTCGTTTTCATTAGTTTCCAGTAAAAATTAGAGAACTGTCACCCATGCCCTACAAAATATTTTTTCATAACATCTCTACACACATAAATGCAAGAACAACTTTTATAGCAGCAGTAATACCAGAAAACACATTATTCATCTTCTTTTTTGTATTTTTCTTGTTGCATCAGGTTTTGTTATCCTTCTTAGCCAGTTTCACATGAAACAGTTTCTTAATATGATAAGCCATGCCTAGCACTGAAGAAGTCTGCATTTCAATTAGTCTGCTGTTTAAAATGTTAATGCTTTCAGCCTTTTGATCAGATCGGCTTTAGCAATTTTTTTGTGGGTCTGCTGCAACTGCTCATATCTTCAATTAGGAAAGCCACTGATAACAGCTATAGCAAAGTATCTTTAAAAACTCAGCCAAATTATTCTCAAGGTAGAGGTACTATATATACTTGTACTGGACATCCGCCTTACATTGAATTATATTCAAAAGAACAGTTTCATTTATTCATAGTCTTCATTTTAGATGCTGTTTATCCTTGAAAGAATGAGCAATGTGAAAAGTATGATATCTCTCAGCATGTGAGACCAAATCTGACTGATCAGCCTATTTCATTCCATAAGAACAGACACATACATTTTAATTTTCTTTCCTAGCAGACCGTGCAAAATGCCTTTTTTTCATATACATCTAACTCTTAAATGACCACAAAAATCTCTGCCACACTCAATGTAACTACTACATGACTCATGTCAGATATATGGGGCAGAATGCACTTTTCAAAATCCACTTTAACCAGCTGGCTAAATCTAATAATCTAATCTCTTTTCTTAGTTTTTCTTTTTTTTTTCCCCTTTCTTTTTTTTCTTTTTTTTTTTCTTTTTAATTTCTCTCTAAGAGCTACAAAAAGTACCTCTGTGCATGTCAAGCCACCCTGCTGTCACTAAGTGGATATCAGCTCAGCCCAAGTCTCAGAAAGAACACAGATCTCTCTGAGGGGCCTCTGGGATTCTCAGACTGTATCTCAGACTGACAGAAGCATACACCCTGCAGGACACATTTGTTGCAGTATTATCTACCTTTCACTCTGCCGTTTGTGCTTCAAATGGGGTGAATTCTCTTTTCAGACTTAAAAGGTAAAATCTCCATCTCCCAACCACAACAGGTAGCTCCTGAAGGTAGAATGAGGATGGAAGATGATATACTAGTCTTCCCCACTGAAACAATCTCACTGTGAGAAACCCATTCAAATTTCTCTAGACAACATTGTTCATAACATTAAGTAAATTTATGTTTAGGGGATTCAGATGACAGAAGAGACTTTTGTCTTGGTTCACTACCTGGAAACTACATGTGTATTTTTAATTAAATAGAAATAATTTCTAGGTACAAAAACTACACCCAAAATCATCAATCCCTGTGAGCTGAGTGTACACTAGTCAAATTATTTTTAATATAAGAATAATGATTATAAACATTTTTGTTCTGGATGAGTAAGCTCTGAGAGGTGATACCTCTCCTTTATGTGTAGGATACTGTCTTCCTACACGTAAAAAGGAGCTTCTCAAGGCTGGAAAACCCTCACTGCTGTAGTATTTTCAAGTGTGGTGAGAAAAGCTGGTTTAAATCTGAGGCAAAAAAACCAAATGGGAATGTTCTCATTAACTCAGTTCCGTATTTGTGGAGGTGTATATATGCAAAGTTATGTGGCACCATGTCCCAACGTGCACTTTTTGAGCTGGGAGGAAGGTAAGAGTTGGTCTCTGAGATCCTGTCAATGTACCATGACAGTGGCCATGACCTTTCCTCCTTCAGCCCTGCTGCCTGCTTTGTGTAGATAAAATATTTGCTGTGTGATTGATTCCAGAAAAAAAATTGTGAATACTTCTTCCCAGGCATGGAACAAAATGACAAGGGTGGTTTGTACACCCATGTGAGATATCTGAAACCAAAAATGAGGACCAAGACCTAAGAGGTGCCCTTGTTGTCAGCTTTTTCTCACCAGCTCTAGGTGGTTTTGGTTGTCACTATAACAGCTTTGGGTTCTGAGGTAACATTTGACAGGAAACTGGATTTTGTCTGAAAAAAAGATTAATTATCTTTTGGGAGGAGTTTTAACATTTTATCAGGGTATTTGGAAGCCCAGATAGAATAGTTTTGACAGAAGAATGCAATGATTCTGTGTAACTGCTGAGTTGCAGAACCTTTTATCTACCTGTCTTAAATTTCTTTCATTATGCGAGAGAACTGGTTCAGTGGCGCCCAGTGTCCCTGTGGCACAGTGACATTTCAGGAATCATTCCAGTTCAGCTGGAAGCTGCTGGCATTTGACTAGCTTGGTTAGCAATTACACAGAACTTACAGAAAAAGGGTAAGTCTGAATAAGCTGATTTGTGAGCTTCAAGTCAGCCACCAAAGCTACCAAGAAGCTCTGAATCTCCGACACTCTTTGAGTTGAATGAAAATTATCACAAAATCACTTTTTAGATGCAGGACACAAGTCTGCTCAGTGAAACTGACTAAAATAATAGCAAATTTTTCTCCTGATCTTTTTGCCTTTCCTATCCTTGTTTTCAGTGTATTTGGCATGAAAAAACCCTGTGCAGTCTTAGGAAAATCTCCCTGCCAGCACCTTGAAGCCTGATCACGTGCCTGCTCTACTAAGGAACCTCCCATCTTCTCCTCCTGTGGCAGAATTTCTCCCAGTGTGGTCTCTGCTCCTTCCTCCCTCACCTTCAGAAGCTTTTCCCATCCATGAGCCCTCACTATCTCCCCAGGAAAGAGTAATCTCACCTGTCTACAGAGCTCCTTTTGAGGGTGAGAACCATACAAAGGTGAGCTGGAGTCTCTCCTTGTTGACCAGACACTGCCAGAGCAGATTATAAATTATGCCTAGGACAGAACTCCAACAAAAAGTAAAATATTATCCATTGCTTTTGGGTTGAAATAGTGATTATACACAAGCTTGAGTTAGCAATCCTTAATTGTCCCCTAGGGTTCAACTTGAACTTTTGAGACGAGCTTAAAAGCAGCTAGTTGTTTACAATAAATAACAATTTACTCTTATTTTGAGCCAGAGTTAAAGCCATTCCTTATTATATAAATGCTGACATGCCCTTTATGTGCAGAGTTTTCACTTTTTGCCTGAAATGTGAAGTCTGCACAACTTTCTTCTCTAATGCTTTTCAATTCCTTGGCTCATTTTTTAATTCCTTAATGCTCAAGTGCTACTACTTTAAAGGTAAGGGGTTTGCTGCAGTCTCCTGGCCAAGCACCAGTTTGGCACTTGGAAAATTTTGCCCAACTCCACTGGAGTTTCTTGGTGACACGATGGGATTCCTTGCTGCCTCCAGCTGCTGCGTGGTGCTCCCCACTGCAGCTCACAGCCGGCTGCTCCCCAGGAGTGCTGGCAATTCCTCACAGCAATGTAGATTTACAACACTCTGGTGGGAACGTGTCTGCAGAAGATACAACTTCTAAAAGGTTGTCTTGAAGTAAGAGAGATCTGACAGAGACAGTAAATCCTACTGCAAATTAGTTTTGCAGAAGTAGAAGAAAAAAAATTGGCTTTAATATGTACAGAAAGTTCCAAGGAAAGGTATTCAGTCCTGTCACAATTACCTTTTGGCTGACCTTTGCTAGATTTTGAAGAATGAATATTAATGACTCTCCAGCACAAAAGCAATTTAATGAGAAGAACTTACTTAACACAGTATTTTAGCAGCTGGAAAGCTACTTCCTAATTACCTAATAAATCTATTTGCTAAATTTTAGAGTAAGAGCACAAACATATATTTAATGTTAACATTATAATGGGGTCTTTGTTTCAGATCATGGCTAATTGGAAGCTTCAAATTGAAATAGACAAGAGAGATTAAAAATATTTCATTCAAACCCCAATATATATTTGCATTCGGCTTATTTACAAATATTATACCCTGTGATCTTTATACTTTCTAGTATTAGTTTCATTTTCTCACTCAAAAAGCCAAAATCATAGTATCCCCAAATAATTTTCCTCTCAAGGTATAATTAGGTGATATTTCTGTTTCAGTAGGAATTAACATTCATAATGTATATCATGTTTTCATTATATAGTTATGTTTTAATTGCAAGAATTTATAGTTTAATTGCAGCAAATGCTGATTTCACTTTGTTACAAAATCAGTGACAGTGAAGGGCAAGATGTCTAGAAAAGAGGCATCAGTTATTCTGATTAAACGTCAGGACTGATCCAAAGCACACAGATTAAATTAGTTGTGTCCTACTGACTTCAAGAGGCCTTGAGAAGCCAATCAATAACATCAATCAGAATTGCAAAGGAATAGCCAAATCAGCTGCTGAATCAACAAATAGCATTTAAACATGCTTAAATGGTTACAGAAAAGTCGAACAATGCCAAAGAACTTGGTAGATTAATTTTTTGATGTGTTGTGTTCCTGTGCTAGCAAAACACCTTTCTGGTTATTTGATTTTGCTGATTTTGGAAAAAAAACTTTTAAATTGGAATAAATTTGCCTACGCTACATGGAGAAAGGGTAGGATTAAAAAATCATTTTACAAAAAAATGTGTTGGAACTGCTGTGAGTTTTAAAACAGTGGATACATTGTAGCACTGCAGACAAAATAACGATTTATACTGACTATACTGATAACATCACTTTTAATGACATTTGCTTGTGTATCCTCAGAACAATTTCAGGTTCTCAACCTCCATATTACTTTGCAGGATCAAAACCAAATTTATTCTTATCAAGTAGATTGCATTACAGTATTATAGCTGAAAACAAAACCTTTTTAATCTACTGTAAAATAGCATGTAAGCCACTCATGAATCTATATCAAATTGGAAAAACAAAGATATTTTAAGAGAATACTTTATGACATGTCAGGTGAAAATTTTGGTAAAATAACCTGCTGGATCATACCAGCTACCTTCTTCTGCTCAATATTATTATTTTCTTATTTTAAACCTGTGGCTTCATGTGGCTGACTTCTGCAGATTGCAGGTCTGTGAAGAGTGCAGATCTATAAACAGATAAATAATTGAAGAATATCAGACTATTCCTCTTTTTTTGCTGGGTTTCAGTGTTAAGTAAAAAGTATTCCAAGCAGTGTAAGCAGCTTCACATCTGCTCTCAGCTGGGAAGCACAGCCTGACACTCAGGCAGCAGAGCACACCGCTCTCTTTAGCCAAACAGTACACTCACAGAAGGCACATATTTTTTGAAGTTTGTACAAAGATGTTCAGTCTCACTCTTCAGGAAAGACTAATAAAAGCCTGTATTTTGCAATTGTGTTTGCCTGATATTTATTTTCCCCCTCTTCTTTTTTTTTTTTTTTGACTGCTTGTATGATTCCCAGACCTATATTGAATAATTTTATAATTTTGTTACTCATAATTTTCATACAATGTCATTATAGATGGCAGCAATCCTTTAACTGATATGAGGAAACAGATAATAAATAATACAGCACCCTAAGAAATACAAGTGTGCATATTCCAAAGGTTTGCCTTGGTGTGAGTCCCCAAGATAATGTTATGTAAATGTTATCACTATCATGCTATGTTGTGTTTATCCTCAAGGAAGGATGATTTTTATTCAGAACAGGGCCAGTACTGCCGGGGCAAAGTCCAGAATTATCCTCCAGGGCCTGCTTTAACGAGAGACTGAGGACATCAGTACACATAACCTCTGTCTGACTGGGAGATGGTTAAATGGACATCATGAATTCCTTGCCTTTATTGAAAAGAACACTTTCTACCAGAATGTCTCAGATTCTTATATTCAGGAAATTAGCACAAACATATGCTCTACATGACAAATATATGAGAGGATGAATATGAGAGGATTCCATCTCCCTCAGTTTCCAAGTAAGAGTCCATACTATGAAAGTGCTTATCAAGATGTTCCAGCATAGCTAGGAAGTGCTGCAGGAACTTAAACTGCTGCCCCTTTTACCTGAATAATTGCTGAACATTTTACCTGGCAGGTCTCTTAAAACTGGTTTACTAAACTGGAAAAATTTAAAACAGAGAAGTTTACAATGACTGTAGTGATTTTGACAATCAGATCACTTCAATCCCTCTCCATAACAAGAAGAATAATCTGAGACATGCCATTCAGATAATAAACAAATTATAATTTCAGCAGCTTCCAAAAGAGTAGTTTAAATTCAACACAGCTTTTAACGGTGGATACCAAAACATTTGATACAGCCAAAAGAATTAAAAAGAAAATTTAAAAATGTTTCAGTAAAAGTGAAATTAAAAGATAACATCTTTCTGCACAAAAATGATAATGTGGAGTAAGAAATACAACAAAAGAAGAGAAGTTGAAGCCAATTTTCTAAATTAATTAAATATGAAGGCAGTGTGAGAGAGAAAGCTTCTAATAGACTCAGCTAGTATGATTTCATAGAGGGATATAATCTCAAATGCTGTGGTTTATCACCTGATATTGCTGGACTAAATATAAAAAAGAGGAGCTTTACTCCTTTAGACAGCTCAGCTCATGGGAGGGGCAGCTCAAAGGAGAGTTGCACTTCTGCTTCAAAATACTCATGACTAGAGGACTTACCTCTCAACATTAGATTTTTTTCCTGTCACTGAAAGGAAAAATAATGTTTCATAATGGGATTTTTTCAACTTCATCACCTTAGTCTCACCATTTGAATGACTGAGGCAGTGCTGGAAGAAAGCTGTGGTTTGGGCAGAGAGAAAATGTTGCCTGTGAAAATAGGTCAGACCCAGATTTATCCCACAGCTTGGGTTTTCAAAAGAAGTAGTTTGGGAAAATAACCTTAAGCAGCAAATATCAGGGCATCATGACAGTGAACAGAAATAGCATGGTTTGGAACATCCCCAGTTTAGTTACAGCTAAGCGTAAGAGTTTTTATTCATTTTTTGAACTATCAGACTGAAACAAGGAGAAGGTTTTGGAGACTCTCATTAGTTAAGAACATATTGCAAGCTTTTCAAAACGTTATATACCATTATGACACCAAAATCATACTTTTTCTAAGCAGATATACTTGGATTTGACTTCTCTGTGGAGTGGATTCCAATGAAACTGAAACTGAGTCCTTAGTTTCAAATACTTCAACTTACAGTTGAAGTGATCAAACAATCAGTAAGGAGTCATTTTTTTATTCAGGAGCCACAACTCATTACTAATATCATTGTCTCAGAAACTAATCCCACTTCAAGAACTGATGCCAACTCCAGAGATCAAGATGGAGAACAAATTCTCTTGGTACATGCACAGCTCCTGCTCCAGGGGTCACTGTACTCTGCACAGTTTAGAACTCAGTGCACAAGAATATAAAAACTTATTTATTGCAAACAAAAACACTTGGAATTATGTTCAACAAAGTCACAAGGAGATAACAGCAGTTTCACAGTGTGCACTTAAGAATAGGGATCTCAGAAACAGTATCTCAGAACACGGTATGAGACCACTGCAATGGCTGTAATGCTTTCTCAAATAAGTGTTTCCAGTTTCTTCTTCTGAAGCTCTTTCATCTTGTGCAAATATCTTGGAGGAAAACTCATAAATTGAAAATTATGTAACAGGTTACACACACACTTCTTGAGAAGGTAGAACAAGCAGCTGTCAGTTTCTATTAAAATAGTTACACAAAATAGAATGTCTGCAATCGAAGGACTGAGTAAAGTTACACCTACACAATGTGACATCTACAACATGCATCAGGCAGGCAGAAGGTGAAGAAGTGATGTTTCTTGAGGGAGCATTTAAATTTTGTGAAAATGTCCTGACTACTCTCTGAGGGCAATATTCCTGGAGAGTTTTGTAACTGGTGCTTAACTTTTAGTGCAGTAATTATACTGTTTACTTTTGTTAGCACAATCTCCACTGGAAACAAAATGCTGTGTTTGCTGTTGAATTAATTTTTTCCTTGATCCACAATGACTATTTTCCAGTCCTCCATTGCTATGAGAAAAACTCTAAAAATAAATAAATCTACTACTAAAAGAAAAAAATTTAAAAACCAACCAAACAAAAGACCAACAACAAAACCCTCTTCAATCCAGGCAATACTTCTCAAGTTTGGCTCAGCCACCAATCAAAAACCAGCCTATTGCACAGCTTTAAGAGAGATCACTTTTCCTATAAGGAAGCGGTATGACATAAAGTGTCAATAACTCACAGAAGCACTGTGAGTGAAACAAGGGGACAAGTGTGGGAGCAGCAGCCCCAGCATCCTGCCATGGGTCCAAAGTCAGTGCCACAACAGACAGCCTGGCAGTGGCAACAGGCAATGCAGGCACAGCTTGACCAGCAGCAGCCCAGCAGCAGCAATGAGCACAGCAAGGAGAGATGAGTGAGCAGGAAACAGAAGAAAATAAAAGTCTAAACTTTTAAAAATCCACTGTTTTTTTCCAAAGTAAACCCAGAAGACAGTGATCTGCTTACTAATATGGCAGTCAAGGGAAATCATCTCCCTGAAATGCAGATGTCTTAGTGCCAGTGAAACAATATCTAGTGGTTTCAAATTGGGAAGCCCAGTATTACATTGTTTGGTAGCTCAGAATAATTGATGATGATAGAAAACCTCTGACACCACAAATTTCCGAGTTTTTAATATTTATGACAGATTTTTACACCTGTATTGTCCAAAAGTGTCCATTGGGTGTTACAGAGACATTCCTGAGCTCTTTGGAAGAGACTGCCACAGACAAAGCCACTGCTGGCTCTGTACAGATTCTAGTGCAAACATTGACAGGCTCCTACTGCTCCAGTTTGTGATTGCCCCAGAAGTATCACATACCTCCCTGACATATAGACAAGTATCTCCAGGAATCCATAAGGACCTAGGAATCTCTAAGGAATCTCCTAAGGATCTCTAGGAAACAGTCTGATTTATATTTTCTTGCAGTATTTTCTTTGTTTGAGAAAAGCAGCTTGATACAAAAAAAAAATAGTACAAAATTTGGGCCTAAAATCTTTCAATAGACAAACAACCTCACATTTGACTCCACAATTTAAGAAATTATATCAAAGAGGGACTATTTTCTCTCTCCTTCCCCTATTTTCCTCCCCCTCTTTCCTTGGAAGCTTCAGAAAAATAAGAGCTTTAATAAAATAAGTTGGACAGCATGAAATATTGCTGCACTTGGGATTACTTTGTACCTTTAATAACATAGTTCATGCAGGTAAAGATTCATCCTAGAGATAAAAGCAATTAAAATACAATTCTAAATTCAATATTATTAGTTCAGCATTTTAGTAAATATTAAGATTCCCATAATGAGTCCTAACATTGAACTATTTTTATTCGCTCCATAATCTAATTTCATTAACTTATGTGGAAAACACAGGAAATACATTATGCTGCTGTTATTGAATGTGAAAATAGATTCAGCAATGTGCAGCTGGAAACTTGTTTGCATATTTTTCTGGGGCACAATGAAACTTAGGTGGAGAATGAACATAATGAAAGACCTGATACAAGCTTGGACTGCTGATCTCTAAAATGGAAATTTTTTAATAGAAGAGCACAAACATGTATTTTTAAAAGCTGGATGAACAAATAGGAATAGCTCTGGGCAGATCTAATCTGCATGGCTTGCGATTACAGTGTGCATTAAAGAATTCAAGCTGACATTGACCTTGGTAGCACTTACAAAGGAAGAATTTTCACAAGGATGAACACGTCATGAGCTGTGTCTTCAGATTTGTGAACAGTCTTGAAATTTTTTTCAAATGTTCATTTCTTATGGCTCCAATCTTTGCACCCTATAATTATTTTCAAGCAATGGCATACTAAATATATGGGATAAAAGAGAGCAGTGTAGTATGGCACGCAAGCATAATTCAAGATTTTATCATCCTTAAAAAAAAAATCCTCTTCTGAAAAATGTCAGTAGAGATCCTGCTCTGAAAATATGTCAAAACATATTTTTCTACAACTTTCCCTCTTCACAAAAGTTTTATATATATATATATATATTGATAATAACAGGGATTTTTAAAACAAATCATAAAATATACATGTAAAATGGAAATATATATACATAAAAGGAAATAAGCACAGAAACACTCAAAAACCCTTTTTAGGAAACAAAAGCAGAGTTATATTTAATTCTCACAGCACTGTTCTTATGATTATGGCTCCAAAATCAATATCTTGTTCAAGTTCCCTTGGCCATCACTCTCCACAGGTCCCTGGGAAATGAAGATTTCTAACACTACTGTTTTTGGAACCATTCCTGCCCACCATCTCAAGGTTGGGTGAATCAGCACCCCCCATGATAGAACAGGCTTACAGAAATGTGGTGAGGGAAGAACAGTGAAACCATTCCCCACCCACACATGGCCAAAGAGCCCTGTCAAAACGAAAATATTGGACAAGACCAGTAGTTCATGGCAGCTGCTCAGTTTTAGTGCACGTCTGTGTCACAAGCAAGGTAAGTTCCAAACTTTGGCAAGCACAGGTAAGTAAACTCTGCTGGAACTAGGCTGAGTGTAGAAAAGTCTGACTCTATTTACTTTCAACCATAAGAACCTCAGAAAATTCCAGCATAAAAGATGTTAAGGAGAGGGAAGAAAGTGAGGTATGAAGAAGAACAAGTTGATATGTAGGATAAGGCACACAAAAACTGGCCCAAATGGCACATAAAACATTATTCACTTTCTCAAGGACATGTTTTCTCCAAAAAGTGTGAGAATGTTTGGAATGGATGAGAAGAATTAAACTGAAAATCCATCTCCTGACTATTTATAGGACACTACCTTTGCCAGGGACAGTTCCCTGCCCGTTGCATACATGTAATCCATCCCTTCACTCATGACGCCATCATCATCCTCCTCCAAATAAGCAGAGATATTTTAAAATTGAAACATTTCTTTATCTAACACATAGAAATAAACGAAAGATTTCTCTCTTTAGAAACATTTTTTTTTTTATTTTGCATCCTTTAAATATCATAGGAACAAGCAATAACTAAAAGTAAATTTACAGACTGAAAAAAATTACTTGCAAAACCTCTGGGACAGAAACCAAATCTTTGTTGCAATATTGTGCAGTAAACAGTGAGTTGTGAATCAAGATCCTGGATGCTGCTTGAATGCAGACCTAAGAATAACAGAATTTCAATGCTAGAGAGCACTTTAAACAGCTAATTCTTCCACCCTTAGGTCCAAGTAACAGATAAAAAAGATTTTTCAACTCTTGCACTCTACTGAGAACCCTGACTGGGGCAAAGCTTCCCCTAAGTCTCCCCACTGATCAATGGAGAAAGACAGTTCTGTCCTAAAGGCAATTCAGGTCACCTAAGGGCCTATCTTACTTTATTGATTGGGGTTTCCCGTCAATTCAATCTGCTTCTCATCTCTCCACACGCAGCCATAACATCTGTTACAATTTCTGATATCTATCATTGCCAATATGTTGAGTTACAGGCTCCAAAATGTTATTGGTAATAGGAATATATATTTTGATAATACTTTAAATATGGTAGGTTATGCACATGCATATATATATATATATATATATATATATATATATATACACATACATACATGCTGAAGCACTTACTTTTCATATTTTTTGTGCAGTTTTGCATATTTCTGCATATTTAAGCTTTGACAGAAACTGCTTGAACAGCAGATTATTCTATGCATCTTTCTTAGTGCATACACTGAATATAATTTATATTGAATTTTCACTACAGTTCCTGGCTAAAAATATTTTCATAATTGAAGGGGCCTTGTAGTGGGAAAATTTCAAATAATGGAGGACACAATTCTATAGTAGCATTGAATCGGATCAAATACCAAATGGTAGCATATATTTTATAAAACAAACATCTCTTTACTTTTATTATTTTATCAGATCATGATAGATTATTTTTTCTCATAAAATTAAACACAGCTTGTTAAATTGCTGTAGTTCATAAAGTCATCTACCACACTGACTGTGAATGTTGAAATGAGTGCCCTTATTTACATTTTCACCTGAACAATTATTGACAGAAATAATTTTGAACAAAATTAACTTTTCATTTTCCCTGATATTTTTAAAATGTACTTCTAATTTACCTGACACTGTGTCTAGAAATGCTCTACCTCTGGCTCAGCTGGAACACAGCAGGTGAAGCGACCTCAGTGTCTTGGCTAGGGGAAAACAGCAGGTACATTCTCCAGTGGTGTGTGGGAAAAATGATGGGATGTCCATGCTGGGAGCAGAAAATTAAAATTCAAATTGAATGTGAATTGTAAGACCAAAAGTGGAACTCCTCCCTAACCACATGAAGCTTCTTGGTAAAGTGTATTCACAAAATGCCTTGGCACCATCTTCCTTAATGCACAACCTTTTGCTAGATACAGTTATTTTTTCAAGGAAGTCTTTCTGCAAAAGCTTCCTTGAAATTTATCATCTGTTTTGTTTTGGCAACTGTCTTCCAACAGTAGGAGGAGTCAGAGGACTTCATTATCTGTTTCAATTCAATGCCCTGATAGAGAAAACAACCATACTTCTATATGAATTTTAATAATCTTGCTTATATTCACTTATGAATCACCCACATTTATCCAACATACACTGAGAAGAGCAGTTTTAGCTTTGCATCCAGTCATTCAAAAGGCAGACAAAAAAATACATTCAATTACTATTTATTAAAAAATCACATGTATTGGTAGATATAATGAAATTCAAGGTTTTCAGTAGGCTATAATTGAATTCTTTTGTATTAAAAAAACCCAAGCAATATCTATTGTTCTAGCAGCTGATATAAAACTATTCATAAATTATATTTAAGCTTTCCTGCATAATTATTAAAGTATAATGACACTAAACTGCATTTGTGTTACAGGCAGCATTAGCAAGCTTAGCTAACTTAAAAACATCACCAGATACAGTTTCTGCAACAGGAAAATTCAAAATCTATACATATTGCTTCAGTCAGATATGCAAAGACATATGGTGGGATCTTGGCTTAGCATTTTCCCATGCAATTCCCAAAGTCCCTGGAATGGCGCCAGCTTCCATGGCTGCACAGCTCTTGTGCTGCTCCCCAGCAGAACGAGGTACCTGAGCTATTCCTGCTGACAGTGGCTGGGGAAGCTGAAGCTGGCAGAAGGCCAGGCAGCATTCCCAGAGCCAACCCTTCCTCTGTTATTTAAGATGAGGCCATGTTGTTAGCAGCTCTCTCCAGCTGAATGAGCAGTCAGACATAAGGTTTACATAATATCTCAGCTGGACTATTCTACTTCTCTGCATGGTCCAATTTTTGTTATTTTGTTTGACTGATTGTCTTGTTTTTTTTTGTATTTGGGTATTTTCTAGAATCTTTTCCAGGATATTTGGGAACATTCTTGCACAAGCTGCACCATCAACCACAAGGGAGTTTGCCACTGAGTATAAATTCAGTGAATTAAGACTTTATCTCCTGAAAAAGTAGCCTGTGTACCTCTGTCTTCTGCAGAAAAAAGCTTTGCAGTGTTTTCTTATATAAGCATGAGACAAACAGACATATTTAAAAAAAAAAAAGTGAGTTCATTGATTTAATTATAGGCAAAAATGTTCTTCAGTGGAAAGATGATTAGTTGTATAAACAATGCTGAGGTAATTTCATAGAATCTTTCTATGATATTAATTTCTGCAGATTTTAGACTAAAGTGAGTATCCAGGCATCCCAAATTTTACTATAAGGCAGAAAAAATTTCCTAAATATTTCAAGGAACAGTTTATCCTTCAGTTTCAGAACTACCTATTTGAATGTTCATTACAAGTATGCTTTAGTGGGGTCACATCATCTCCATACATGACTTTGTATTGAAGTTACTGATCCCAGAATGACAAAGGCCATTTTCTTGGGTCTGTTGGACACAGTGGGTTGTAAATGCAGAAGTATATCTCCCAAATCTTAAGAAATCCTCCTACTTTAAACATCAACCGTTAGATATATGACCTAAAAGAGCTATTGATAAGACACTGTGCCTGGCAGCCAGTTCATATCTAGCAGCACTCAAGAACTGTTTGCCCATCTGTGAAGACAAAACTCCAGGGGGACATTCCAAAGCCTATAGACCAGCTGCCCTTGCTCTGTGCCAGCACACAATAAACACCACTCAGCTAAAGATTTATGATCGGCTTCTTCTTGCTGGGATCCAGGGAAACTTAAGTTGATACTTCTTGCAAAGCACTGAGAAACCAGAATGCCTCTGATTTTTAGAGGCTGCTACCCACCATAGACCCTCAAGCAGCCCCACAGTGTCACCCTGCCAAGTTATCCTCTCTGAGACAGAGATGTCTGCTGCTGATGGTGAAGGTGCAAAAGTCATCCATCCACCCATCCATCCACCCATCCATCCATCCATCCCTCCATCCATCCCTCCATCCATCCGTCCATTCCTGTCCAGCTGCTGCCTCATTTGCATACTCCCAAGGGAGTTGTCTAATGGCCCTGCCCTTCTAGGAGCTGCTTCTGAACATGTGTCCCATTTGTCCATTTGTTTAGCTCTTTTAAACTTTTCCATAAATTAGTTATACTGATGAAGGATAATGTGTTGTCCAGAACTATGCTTTCAATTAGCATGTACAGTTTTGCATTTGCATCACCAAATTTTTAGTGGGAAAGTTAGCAAATTTTGTTGTTTTAAATTACATTAAAATTTAAATAAAAATTTAAACCAGGTGCACACCATTTACTGTACATTTTGGACAATCTGTGGTCAACAGATCAGTTTAGAAACTCTTACTTTAGAACCAGCTGTTCCTAGAAACAAATTTTCATCTGAGATTCTTACTCTTTCATACAAAAGGAACTATGAACCAAATTATAACTCTTTTTCTAGATTTTATTGTTTCATTGATTTCTCTCAATATTGTGGACTGAATTTTTTTTCTTATTGAGATCCTTAGAACATAAACATACTGATATGCTTACTGTTACATGTGATATAGTCTGAATGTTGCTGCTAAAAAAATGAAAATTTGAAGTTACTTAGTCTTTGCACTGGTGCTAGAGATTCTATAAAAATTCTATAAAAAAATTTATCTGCAGATAAATTCCCTACCAATTCAGCTTGCTCAGTTTCCTTGTGTCAGCTGCAACCACATATTATTATTTTTGTTGGGGTTTATCAATATTGCAACACTGTTCTGTAACACTTTTTATCCTGGAATACTCTCTTATCCACTGCAGGGTGAAATATTCTCTGTCTGAAAAACTGTGCAATCACAGATGGCCTAAAGCTTTCTTTTGAATGCCTGTTATTAGATTACTCTTGTTCTGACACTTCAGGAATTTTTTTCAGACTTCACTCAGGTTTGTTTCTTTTTGTGCTTTTATTCAGTTGAAACTGCCTCTATTCTTTATAACAAAAATGTCAGTATAATAACAATTAGATGTCGCTAACCAAAATCTGCATGCTTCAGAGCATTCCAAGTGTCCCCATTTCTCAAGATATATAATCTCCAGAATTTATGCACTGTTATTTTGCCTCCATCATATATGCAATGGAATCAGTACCCTCAGAATGAGACAATGTGTCTGTAGCATTTATAGATTTATTCCAACTCTTTGTCTAATGGGACAAGTACATGGAACTGGAAGTACCTTGGAGGAAACTGCCACTGAAGCCTAAAACATAATCTTCCTTTTAACAATCTAAACTTAACTTCCTGAAATGCTCTTCTACATCACTCTAAACATTTGTAACAAATCTCTTTAAAAATACTGAGTTTTTAAAACTACATAAACACACAGAGGATTCTAAGCATGTGTGGATGTGACAGAAAATTTCAACTGTATATTTTAATAGATGAAAAATACATGACAGATTTTATTAATATTACATAAACTTTAAAAGGAATTCACCCTTCCATTACAACTTCTACTAGTAAATATTCATTATAAATCCCTTTGCTATTAAGTATTCACAGAAGTATTCCTAAATAAATTGCTAGCAAATACTGAAATATTAATATCCAAAACCCCCTTAAACCACAAAGATCAAAGTACCAAAAAAATTAACGTTAAAACATTTCAACAGTTTTCAAGCAGAATGATCCCAGATGTGAAGTTTGTTAAAAGAATCCAGGAAGTCACTTCAGATAAGGATGAAGCTTCTTTGGCCGAGCCTTTCTTGACAGCCCAATCCTGATGGGGCCCTTGCATGTTTTGAGAGGCTGTACTCTTATGACATCATGAGACAGAAAATATCCTATATTTAAAAGAAAGAATAAAAAATTAAAGCAGACCCAGAATTCTGTATGATATAGACAAAAATGACATCCTGACAATATAGATAAATTAGACCAATATTAATTAAGCAATCCTTTACTTCATCCTATCCCACCTCCACTCTGCTGCAGAGCATCTAATGGATTCTTTTGGGCTGAGAAGGAAATGCTTGCATCTGGGTCATGTGTAGAGTCCTTCTGATTAGAATAATCCTCAACCCAACATTACATAACTTTCCTAACAGACTGCAAAGGCTCACAATTTGATACAAATTAACATTTCAGGACAGAGTGGACAAAACTGAGGTGGATATACTTTAATACTCACAATTAGTCTGATGTCTTGCCCTGTGTCTCTCATTTTACATAAAGCAGGATAGGAGGATGTCTATTTTCTGTTCCACATTCTATTAGGTAAGGTAGGCACAATGTAGTGATCTCTAGCACTGATCAGTGCAGTATCAGTCATCCTTTAGAAGTTCAGTTTTGCATAAAATTATACTGGGGCAGAATAGAATACCCATGACCTTGTTAACTAGAGATTAGCACAGTGATTCATCTGGAAGAAGATGGGGTCAAATTTCTCAAGATCTTTTCCAGTTCTGTTCTGCATCATTCTACAAAATGATGAAGCACTGAGAACTTATCTAGAACATCAAATTGTGTGTGTATAAGAGTTTTAGGTATTCAGCTGGTATCCTAGTAATGGGAGAGAAAAATTTTTCTAAGCCTTTTACAAGAATTTTGAATGGTGGGATGAGAAAAATATCCCAAAGTTCTGTTCTTAAGTCAATGATGAGACAGCAGTGCTGCCATGTCTTTTCTAAGACTTTTAAGAGCCAGCTAGAAGAGGAAAGGCATGCACTGAGTTGGTCAAGTGTTGTGGGCTTAGAAGTAGCCAGGAAAGCATGGCTGATAGTCACAGTAAACTGTAAAGCTACTGGAGTATGGATCTTCTTGTCCCACCTAGGTATCTCCTTTCCAAAGCAGTCACAGGTTCTGTGACAAGATGTGATGGCTCAGAATCCTACTGAAAAATAGAGGGAGACAGTCACACATCAGCATGGCTTCTGACATTACCTCCTATCAGTACAGTAAGTACAGTATTTCCCCTGACAAAACCTGATTTCAGAATAACTTCCAAGGCAACTTTCAGTTTAAATGGAAGAGAACTGTCTCTGCCAATGTATCTCCTCAAGGAAAAATGGTACTCAACAGTTTCCTATTTGCCATCAACTGAGAAGGATTATGAGGGAAACATTAAATTTTTTCAGGTTCTGCTACTGGAAGAATACTGGGTTCCTGTTGATTCTGACAAAACACAAAAAAAGGTATAAAATGCCCTAGAAATGTGCCACTGCCCTAACAACCTGCACAGTTTGTCAGCAATCATGGAGGAAAAAAGGAAATACTCATTGCTAAGGTCTCTTCCCAAACATTTCTGGAAAAGCTCAGATGAGAATTTAGAGAACATGATGAAGCAATGTAAAGGACATAGACGTAACAGCAATGTAGAAAATATCTAATTTCCTTTGTCCTAGACCCTACAGCACAAAACAGCAAGGAAAGGAGAAAAGGAAAAACATTCAGGTTCAGTCATGGGAGAAACAATGTTTCACTTAGCAAGCTTCAATCTCATCTAAACAAGACTTCCAAGACGTTCATATCAGCCCCCTTGGTGTGTTATGTACAATACAGCATTCTGGAATCTGAATTTCCCTAAGCAATAACAATACGTACTGTGCAAGCCAGAAACTAGAATCCACATCATAAAAAATATAAAATCCTAGAGAGCAGTAACAAAGAGCAAAAAAGTAAGCAGAATTTTCTGTAACATTTTGCATCTGGTATGTGAAATATTTTCACATGACATAACTTCAATAAAATATAGGTGAAAAGAACACCAGAGTTCATCTGTAAATGTTTTTCAGTCTCTTTATTTCCCAGAATGGCCTAAGGAAACAGGTTCTAAATTCTCAAACCAGAAAGTTGTTCAACAGTTTTAAGAGATGCAATGGGGAATAAAAGTCAAAATATCTGTAGATGATTTCACTAAGTAAAGCAGAAGTTTATTTATAGCCTTTCCTTGACAAATTTTTAGAATTTCATTTTAGATGAAAACAAATGTTTCCATATGTTGGAAAACTGCCAAAATATGCTTTTTGAAATCCTAAAAGATCACTTTACAATATCCTTCTGGATTTCCTTCCACAATGGGTACAAAACTGCAGATCTTCAAAAAAAGTATAACAAATCATGTAGTATGTCTTGGCCATATTACAACGATTGAAGGCCCAAAGATGTTTGCTCCAAATGGCTCCAAAATAAGCAGCAAAGGAAATCCCATGTTGTTAAAGTTCTTTTCTTCTCTCCAAAGAACAAAAATACTCATCAGTATGGCTTCTTCTGTGAACCAAGCCGAACACAGGACACTTTTCTAGTAACCTACAGCTAAACCAAATGTGATTTCTATAGAGATACAAATAAAAAGGGAAGAAAAAAATACAAATGTTTGAGAAGTCTATTAGCATTGGGATTTGTGGTATAAATTGCAGAATAATGTAACTATTACCTCCTTCTTTCTGTAAATTATAGCTTTGTTCCTTAAAAAGTGTGCTGGGTAAAAAAGCTGGATTCCATGTGTATGGATTTCTATAGGCTGCACCTAAAGAGTGTTAAAACAAAAAAAAAATACATTAAAGATTTTTATTTGATTACTAGAAACAAATTATTAAGTTTGTTTCATCTAGTAATTAATTTGTGGTTCTTGTTGATTTGATTAAAACATGTATGTGCACACTATAGGTAATGTTAACAAAGCCACAAAGTCTAATTCTCAGAGGCTTGCAAAAAGTTGCTTCTACACCTCATGAAGTTCTCCTTTGCATAAATTCAATAATGCAGTTTTTAATCCTCTGGTGACATATCGGTTGCTCCACTTAGATCTTCTTATTCCAGGCTTAGGCAGAAAAGTGATCACTTCCTGAGCCATTTTCCCAGTATCTGTTAAGTTTTCATGCTCTGCAAGGCATTCAGGTGTAACTTGCAGCACATTATGTTGTTAAAGCTCTACTTGAACAGAATTCCTTCTGGGGTTTTTCTGTGACATTTTAACAATTTCTTCCCAGACACTACTTACTTTCATAACCCCTCTGAAATGTTCACTTTTTAAATTTAGAGCCAAACCACTGAGAAATTTAGCTCTGATGACAATTTTGAGATAGCTGCACTTTCATCAGGTAGTTTGCCAAATATGACCAAAGCATAAACCTCAGCAATTTTGTTTGCAGCTGTGAGAACTCATCACTTCTGCAAACTGAATTTCAGGTCCAAAATCTGACAAATGCACAGATTGAAGGGTTTTGTTTGTTTGTTTGTTTGTTTTGTTTGTTTTTATTGTTTTTTGTTTTGTTTTGTTTTTATAATTTACTTATCACTTTTGAGTTATTTATACAAGATAGAGCATTCACTGGGTTTTCTCCCCAGTGTCCTGCCTCAACTCATTAAATACCTCTTGATTACCTAGCAAAAGGGGTAGGAGACTTAAGAGTCTTATGGCTCTAAGAAATCATATGAATCATATTTCCCCACATCTTATTTGTAAGAGGCATTGAGCTTCTCTAGTGAAAAATAAATTGAAGTGTTAAAACCAGCAGCATCTAAATTTTGAACAAACTATAGTTATATAAGTTGTATGAGGTATATAGTTATATTCAAGACCAGGTTGGACAGGGCTCTGAGCTCTCTGATCTACTTGCAGATGACCTGTTTCTTGCAGGGGGTTGAACTTGACGCCCTATAAATATCCCTTCCAACCCAAACTCTTCCAGGAGTGAGTCCATGTTAGCAGTTAAAGGAAACAGTTGTCTCCTTTGTAAACATTGTATCATATTTTAGTTGAGACTTTGTCTCTCTTTGAGTGTGCATCTCAACGTGGTTTTAAGTCTTTTAGGGAATTTAGGGCTCATTGTGATGAAATCAGTCAAAATGAATAATCTGAAACAGAATGTGCATTAATGGAGGTTTCAGCAAGCCTGGAGCTGACCAGCTGAATTCTGAGCTGCACCTGTTACAGCACAGTGTGCAGTAGTGTGGGAGTTTTTGGTTTTGGCTATTTATAGGCAAGTACATTTGTCCACCAAACTCTGAATTCCATGAAAACATGAAAATATTTGAGATGAGAAATATATCTTTAAAGCAAATCAAATATTGCCTGCAATTTAAATTTTCTTAATTACATGAAAAAGTAATTCCATGTGCTTACCTTCTGCAGGAGAGTGCAGCAATTCCTTGCTTGACATTCTTGAAATAGAATATTCCTTAGATACTTGCTGGTCTTCATTTTCATTTAATATCTTTTCATGCAATGAACTTTCATTAATGTCAGTCATGTGTTTTTCTTTTGTGGTACCACAGATTGGAGAAGAAATATGTATTTTCCTTTGAGAATCCCTTGCCATGTTTTCATCTATTCCCTCAGCATTATTTAATTTGCAGTAAGTGTTGGGCAAGTTTGTTTCCAAACTAGATAAATTGTTTACATTTTCTTTGCTAATTTCATGAAACATACGTAGCTCTTCTAGCACTAAATCAAATTTTCTCTTCAGTTCTAATTCTTGTGTGATTTTATTTTCTAAGGGTAAATACTTATCTTTTACATCTTCAAGACATCCATTGTTCATTATAGATAAAGGCATTTTTAATTCCTCTTCTGCAGCAATGAATGTTTTAGATTTATCTTCTGAATATGACATAATCAAGTAATTCATTACAGTCTCACATTGACTTTCATTAGTTACATGCATTTGTTCATAAGTTCTCTCTTCCTGTTCTTCTATATATTCAAGATGTTGTTTCAAAGTTGCTGGCTCTGAACTTCCCGTCTTATCCATCTGCTCGTGGCCTTGTAAAGCAAACGGTGCCGTTTCTGTCGCCGCTAATTGCCAGTATGTATCTGTCAGGGCAGGACTGCCCGCGGATAGATACTCTACCGTGGCAGGCATCGCTTCACTTGCCTTTTGTTTGTCTGCGCTTGAGGAATTCCTGCAAGGCCCATCTTCACTTATTTCTCTGTTGACAAATGAGCTGCTATCCAGTGGCAAAGTGACAGACTGATAAACATTTGAGGAACTAGGAAATAAATTTTCAGAAAATAAATAAGTATTTTGGTCGTCTACTTTTTTATTTGATGGATGTGGGCTACAAGTACTTAAGTTTTTGCAGTTCTCATGTTTGTTTATTTGTCTGTCTAGCAACAGGAGATAAGTATATCCTTCTGTGGTTGCTTTTGGCTGCTCAGATAGAATTAAGACATTGTTTGATTCAACAGGCAAACACTGAATTTCTTTTGAACCAGTGACTGCACTTTCTTCACAAAACTTTTTTTGGATAGAACTGTCTTGCTTTACAAGTGGGATCTGGTCAAAATCTTCAGAATCAGTGGCTAGGGGAATTTTTTCATATGTGTCAAAAATAGAAAAAGATTTTTTATAAAGAAAATCATGACAATTCATTTGCAACTCTTTTGGATTAACACATTCTTTTTCATCAGGATTTATATAACTAGAGTTACCCAAATATTTTTTCATGGTATATGCTCTTTCATTAGTGACTATATTTGTAGAAGTTATGCCATTTCTATATCCAGTTGTTTTTTGTTTCTTATTTTCATATAAAACAAAAGGGATAGTTTTAAATAATTCTACATTAAAAGAACTTTTAAGCTTTATGCTTGGTTTGTTCTTCTCCTGCTTTAGTGTATTTACTGATATTTCCTGATCTGTACTTTTCTTATGTAATTTTTTAAATTTCAGCTGTGAATGAGCAGGAAAGTAACTCTGGTATCTAAGATTGGCTCCTATCAGATACTGTACTTTTGTGATATTGCAGCAATAGATCCTGTGTAGTGAAGAACTATCAGAAGAGACCTGCAGCAAGATAAGGTATTTAGCAGGTAAAATTTGTTTTTTCATACAGTTTTTGTGACTGACTGACCTCAAATCGATGGTAAACCCTTCACTCTCTCTGGATAAGAGGTGGTGTTTCTTGACATGTCTTCCCTTATATAATCTGCTTTTTTGGTTATGAAAGGAGGCACCTCTTTGAAGGAAAGTATATTCTTCTTCACTTGAAGTTCTATAAAAGTATCTTCTCTGCCATCCATTATGCAACTCGAAATCAATGCTTTCCACAACCTTAGAACTGAAAAATCCTGGATAAGTTTCATTTTCATTAAGAAATCCCATGGTTTGCCTCCGAGAATTATCTGTGCATGAGTTTAACTGATTTTGCTTTCTGCCACATAAGGACTGTTTCTCTCCTCGCATAGGCTTCCCCTCTGTTGTCAGTATAGTATTTGTGCTACTGACAAAGGAAGCAAGTATTTTCTTTAGTACCTCTACCTTCAGATGCTTTGAAACAACAGCCAACAAACACATGAATATTTCATCATTGTGGTTCCTATTTATAGTGCTCTTTACTGACTCTTGAGCATCACACTGCTCTTTTAATGTGCCACAGCAATGAGACCAAGGTGTAACGCTGTCATCCTGACACGTGGGCGTATCTTCATGGAAAGACCCCGTCCACATCCTGACCCATCCAAACAACATGTTTTGAAATGAAAACTTTAATTTGAGCATTTCCGTCCCCATCAATGCGTTGCAACTTGCTCTCTTATCTGGAAAATCCTGCACAATAATGCAAGGACCATTACTTTTAAATGTAATATATTTTGTTACATAACTTTGGAAATCGAGTATTTCCTTTGTGGAGAGTTTTGATTCTGCTTTGTACAAACAAATAGCCCTGTTGGAATCATGCACACCACAGTGTAAGTTTAACTTATTTTTCTCTAATGCTTCTGTTGTTACTGGAATACTCATCTGCATATGAAACATTCCTGCATTCTCATTAGTGCTCTTCCTCCCCCTTCTCTGCAGAAGATCATTAGAGCTGACACATTTCTCATTCTGAACATTTTTAGAACTAATGTAAATGTGAATCTTTGACTTCTGGTCATCATCACTCTCTGAATTCTCCATTATTTTATCTTTGAAGCAATTTTCAGCAGATATTTTATTATATTCAGTGTCAGTGCTGTTGCATCTGAAATAAATTCCAGCTACTTCTCCTTCTGCCAAAGTGCTGTGCTCCTGTTTGTTAATTGATAGGCAATTATTTTCTTTAAATTCAAAACCAACAGTTGAAGTTTTTACACTGCTTTTATAATTTTGGATTTTTTCTTTCCCTTTCTCAGATATTTTTTGCACACGGTCTATCTGTTTAGATTCCATTAAAGATGGTTCACCTTCAAAATTCTTCCAGTCTGTTTCCCTAAAGTTAGTTGATGATTGTTTACTATTTATTTTATTTGAAATCCTAGGAAATTGAAAATTAGGGATTTCCAGTGGTTGTATACTCTTAAGAGGTTTCAATGTTCGAATTATAGAAATTGAATTATTTCTCTCTTTATTATCTTCTTCTGCAGTAGCTTCCTTATCACAACTGAAATAATTTTTATCTTCTGAAGAATATATATTTTTCAGAAATTTACTTTTTTTATTTTCTATGCATGAAAACAAAGAACTTGTTCCACTCAGAAATGGAATTTGAAAAAGCTGGTATCGCTGCCACTTTTTATTGGAGACAGACTTTTGACTTAATAATTCTGTCTGAAACATGTGTCTGTTTAATGATGTAACTGAAGAATTTTGTTTGAGCTCGTTGTCCTCATTTCTTTTATTATTTTGTTCTGTGCTGTTGTTCTGCTGCACTTGGGGTGGATTTAGTACCGGTAGATTTTGACTTGTGTCAGCAATGCTCGACACATTGAGCAGCTCTGTTTCAAGGGGCTGTCCACCTACATTCATGGAAATGTCATCTTCTATAGGACTTTGGTCTTCATTTTCAGCACTCCATTTTTTGGTGAACGCTTCATTTTCTGATACATTACATGCTGATTTATTACAACAAGCCTCAGAACTGAAAAACTCTCTCATACAGGTTTTTCTTGCTGTATCACAACTCTGTTTTTCTAATGCACAGTTGTTTTGTCTTTCTGACAAATAGAGGAGTTCATGTGGCAATGTTTGGTCCTTGCTCCCACAATGTCTGCTTTGTTCTAGCTTTTGCTGATCCTCTTTCTCTCTGAGTTCTTGATCACTTTCTGCTTTATTTCTCTTTGCATAAAGGTAACATTCCGTTTCATCTAGTGATGTGGATAAAAATCTTTTGGAATATGTGCTTTTCATGCTCACAGAAATAAGTATTATATTTGCAGAGACAATTCTGAAAGCTAAAAATATTAAAGTTTTAGGCATAAATTGTATCTTAATGATTTCCATACTCTGTAAGAAAAAAAAAATTGGTAATTCTATAATCTTTATAATCTATTGCAACATTTATATTTGCTATATATACATAACAGACCTGAGATAAAGGCAGGATCACTGAATGACATTTAAAGCCATGATCTAGAACTTTAAAAAAAAATGGTTTACTAAAGTTGTGGATTTTTGCAAAAACAAAATGGACATTTTGATATGATGACAAATTTAGGAGATGAATTACCTTTTCTAATGCATTTGTTGCACAGTATTTTTGCAAAAAAAAAAAAACAAAAACAAAAACAAAAACAAAAAAAAACCCAAAAAACTGGATACTGAAAACAAATACAAAGAAAGTAATAACCACTGATGAAATCCTCTAAATCTGAGAGTAGACCTTCCTTTTCAAACTATTAAAATTTTAATTGCTAAAAGAAATTTCCCTCTTGTCTTCACTGTGTGCCAAGTTGTAAAGTGCAACTGTAGGAAAATTTATCAAAAGCTCTTGGGTATTCCAAAACACTGTATCAGGTTTTATCCTCATATACAAAGAGGCACTGCTGTTGCAGGCATTAGTCTGGGTTGTTAAATGTCCTGGTACTGGTGATGTTTAGCACATGTTTCTTCAGCTTAATTTAAAAAGTGATCTGCCGTGTGTGAAGAACACAATTTGAATTAAATTCTCTATAGTTATTGAGAGGATTTATCACACTTGTATCAGCCTGCCTCGTCAATGTCTCCGAACAACCCAGTCACAGCGCGGAGCTGACACCTGAGAGACGACAGGAACACGTTCAAAACCTTTCATTAACTACATCATTAAGATAACTAATTTTCTTAACTGCAAGATTCGGCAATCACGTACTGTTCCTAAGTTAACAGATTTACTTTTTTTATTGGCACAGGAGAATCTCGTTTGGCAAGGAGCGCGGTGACTGAGGTGTAAAATGAATCCCCACGTTCCGCCTCCCTTCAGGCTGCCCCGAGCCTCGCTGAGGGCTCCCTGGCTGCAGTGACAGGACTGTCCTGTCCTGTCGCCGAGGTGGTTTCCCTCTTGGCAGCCACCCACCTCCTCCCTCCGCTGGGAATTACGAGTGAAGGCAGCCTCTCTCCCTCTCTGTGTGTACAACCTGTTGTAAGCTTTCCCTGTCCAGCCTAGCGCAGCGTTTATCCGAGCGCCCCGCTCCCGCCGAGCGGCACTCGCGGCATCCCTCAGGGGCGAGGGGTTCCCCCGCAGCCAAGCTGCCCCCCGCCTCCTCCCGGGGCTCGGAGTGCCCCCTGCCCTGCCCTCAGAGCCCGCGGCAAGGGCCTGAAGGGACTGCCCGCCTGGAGACCGGCGGCTCGGGCCAGGCTGCCCCGCCGCCCTCAGGCGCTGCCGCCGCTCCGCCGCGCCGGGGCGGGAACCGCGTCGGGCGGGAAAGCCCCGCGCGGCGCCCGCCGTGAGGGGCGGCGCAGCCCCGCCGTCCCTCCGCGCCCGGCTGCAAAATCCTTCCTTTGTTGCCTAAGCAAGGCGTGCCACGGAGCAGAGCGCAGCGTCCCGACGCCGATTATCTCCACAAGCGAGATGTGTTTTGCCAAATTCCTTGATTCCAAAAGTATGAGGTCCTACGTGAGCAAAAGGTTATCTCCATGTTCCTTTCCAGAGCAGGCATCGCATCCCTGATCTTTCTTCTCACCGTATCGAGCACTGATCAACCAAGGACTTTATTCCCAAAATAAGCAGTATCCATATAGCTCCGGCTTCTGAAACAGACATTTCCTCTCCAAACACTGGAATGTCCAAAGAGTTACTTTTCAAAGTTTGCAATAAACTAGCAGGTCACTGTAATACCATTACAGATGGGCAATAAAAATAGAAACATCCTGAGGGCCTGTTGCTGCAAATATGTTTTCTTAAGGTTTGTCATCCAAACTACAGTGAACAAATCCACTGAAACCCAGCAGATCCATTGTTCCTGGTAGTGAATGGTAATCACAGGAATTACATAGAAGTGAGCCTTAAAATAGCTTTCTCTTTAACAGTGCTGCTTTTATAAGCAAAGCCAGTCAAATATCTTCTTTGAATACTTAAAAATATAATTAAATAATTAATCTTTATTTAACAAGATAGAGATCTTATTAAATCAAGATTACATACAAATCTTAAAATATTTAAAATACCATATGAAATGAAGGTCATCATACAAACTGGAAACAGGATTTTAAGGTGTGCAAGAGAGATTCACTATGCTGCTTATATTTTTACTCCTGTGTGTTAGAATAGCATCTACTTTCTGGAAGCAAAGTATTGTATTTCTCTGAACAGGAATGCTGGAGGTTTCACCAGTCTTTCTAACATATTCTGAACAGAATATTACCCTCCTCTCCCACCTGCCTACAGCCCCTTATTGTGTTTGGCGAGTTGCAAGTAAATAGGAGCCAGTTTAAAATTATACAGGTGTTTGGCCAGTTAAAGCAACCAGAATTACATGAAAAATAAAGAAACTGTTGGGTGGTTTTTGGTTGTTTTTTTTTTTTTTTTCATCTACACAGCTATAAATCAAAATTGTTCATGAAACTCCATCCAGCTGTTCCACATCCATGGCTCACTTTGTTGCATACAGCTTAGATAACCAGCATAAACTAACAGAATTACAGTGGAGCATATCTTGCATGCTCTGCACTTTACAATTTGCAACTCATGAAGAAGAATTTATTTGTAGTGCTTGTTTACTTCTAGTACAAATTGGGTATAGCATATTTTTTGTAATGGAGTAGGAAAAAAGACATAATTGCTTTCTCCACTACTTGGTTCAATAGTATTTTAGTAGGATGTAAACATCATGCTTTCAGTGTAGAATTTTGCTATTTTCCAACTGTTACTTTCTTTCAACTCTTATACTGTGTTTGCAAGTTTCTAAAGTGAGTGGTAGAGCAGTCTCTTGACAAAGTTATCAAAGAAGTTTTGGGTACTGATGCAGCAGCCAACTCCTTCCCTTCAAACCATTATTTAAAACTCTTACAAATGGTTTTGCAGCTCTCATTCTCTTTTATATTTTTTTTTTCTTTTTATTGAAAACTAGCAAAGAAAAGCATTGCAAAATATTTAAAAGAAAGGTCAGGAATCAAATTTTTTAAATTAAGTTAAATATCCACAAAGACAGTGCCAAAACCAATGATGCTGTTCAATGTGTTCTGTAAGACACTAAATTCTGACAATCTTGATTTGTCAAGTGAAACAGTGCAATTTGGCTCAAGTCCTTTGTCTCAATTTAGCTGTGCTGGCTTAATAGCTGCAGCCTTGTGCTTAGAATTCATTGTGAGCAAACTGCCTTTTCAGAACCTGAAATTTCAAGGCTGAAGGATAGTTGTAATCCATCATGTTTGTATCATGCACTGTAATGCTAATATTTCCACCCTGAAAGTAGTTCACCTTGTAACACTGATTCAACAAAGGTCATAATTAATATTCAAAAGGGAATTTCTTGTTTGACTAGGAAAAGGTTCAATTTGATACTAGTTTTATGTACAGGATATTGGTCATCAACCATATGAAGTTGCATTTTATAAATTAACTTTTTGGTCATCTTACTGACAGTTTACACAACTACCATTATTATTAATTAATTATTAAAAATATTCATTAAAAAACTGGGGTGTGAAAATACTTCCAACCTTTCCTATCACAACTGCTCTATCTTCACCCTTAATGCACCCATGTATCCATGTTATTTTGAAATAGCTTAAATAAAATTTTGAAATAGCTTAAATGAAAATTTTAGACCTTTCTTTTGTGCCAGCATATTTCATATTGTCCCCAATAACAAATACTGACACACTTTTTTATTGGTAATAAACCTTTTATTTGCTATAATAGAGGTAGAACCTCATCTTTACCCAAGGTACTTTAAATCATAAGGAAGCTAATGTTGGGTTTTTCCTGTATGCATTGCAGGTATTAATTCCATACTCCCAGCAGAGCACCCATATTGATTAAGAAAGAAAACACATCATGTGGAAGATACTTGGTGTTATGATCATCTTCCATGTCTTTGCAAGAAACAATCCTGCAGTGATTCAGTGATATGTTAAGTCTTCCAGGCTGGGTCTGGAATAAAACTGCACTGAAAATCACAGACACCCTGGAAAGTTATTTAGTACAAGTTTACTGGTACTAAAGTAAACAGCTCAGTAACATTTCTTGAGATGCTATTATTTTAATATTTCCTTCCATTTTCATTTTTTCTGTCTTTATAAACCCTTTTATGACCAACACAAAAGTAGCTTTCATAAAAGAAGGAAGATGTTCCATAAATCTTTTTTTTCTTGTATCTCCATACAAAGCTAAATTGAAAGAAAAATACGCTGTCAAGCAAAGGCATTTTAAAATTTTGTAAAATATGAGATTAAAGGTGAAGATAGGACTACATTTTCCCCTATGTGGCATTTTACATTATTCCAGTTGATTTTCAACTCCCAGTTTATTGCCCCATCTCACAAGGTTTTTCTAAAATTCTTCATATGTAGTTCTCATTTTTACTCCTCTAAGTCCATATCATCAGGAAACTTTTTTACTTTGCTAAGCATTCCCCTTTCCAAAGAATTTGTGGATGTGTAGAATTCCTTTCTGGACTAGAACTGGGACATATAAGAAGAAGCACTGTTCCAGATGCTTGACACAACCCAAGTACAGTACTTTTGCTATATATAATTGGATTATGGAAAAAGGGTGTGATGAGATTCAGAAAGCATTGTGTCTAAAGCCAAGAGTAACAGGGAATTACAAGACAAAGCCCCCTCTAACTTTTGGGAAAAGGGCCCACACCACTTTCTCCCTGCACTGGTCTTCACTGTTGCCTGACTACCACAATGACCAGCTCTGATTTCCAGTGGGAATAGGCTTCAGTGTTGCTTTCAAAGGGAGTTCTTTTATCTCTTGAGGGAAATGAAATGAACATGCTAAAAGGTGTTTAGGAACTTGAACCAGTTCTATTGAACTGGAGGGTGAATCACACCCATCCATGACCTCTTTATTTTGTCCACTGCAATGAAGTTGCTGCTTGACTGCCTCGTCCTACTCATTTGACAGCTGTCAAGTTGAATAAAAACTGCTGTTTATTTGACTTGATATTTTGGACACATTATCTTTCACCTGATACACTGCTTGATCATACAGCTCCACTGCTGTCGCCATATCATTCTCTCTTATATGAGACCCTGCACATCTCAAAGATGTTTTCATTTTCCAGCTGAAATACCTTGTTTGTAGTTTAATTTCAAAGCAGCAAAAAAAGGCCCTTTGTATACAGAACACTAAACACAGAGATACTAAAGTTCTGCATCAAATTTTATTTGTTACTATCCATCTTCCTCATAAAGGGCAGTGAAAATAGTTCTGCCTGCCAGACAGTTCACAACCTGTTTGTTCAAAGTCTGCAGGACTGCTGAATTCAGATCACACACATCTAGAGACACTGAGATGCAGTGTTCTTACTTTCATGCTAGTGGGGCAATTAACTCAGTCTATATGATCTTTAATCCTATTTTACTTTTGCTCTACATACTGCATAGAATGTACAGGCTAGTTCATAGAGCCAGAGAAAATTTCATTTGGAAGGGATCTCTGGAGATCATCTGGACCAGTCTGCTCAGAGCATAGCCAGCTTTCAAGTTTCATATAACTTCAGTCCTTTATCATCAGGCTGCTTGGGGCTTTTCTAGTCAAGATCTGACTATTGCTAGGGTTAGAGATTCCCTATTGCCTCTGGAGTCCTTGCTACTAAAAGCTGGTTATAGTGCTAAATTTTAATATTCCATATTCTCTTTTCTACTGTTCTCTTCTTTTGCTCTATGCTGAGCACATATGGATTAACTAAACCATGTGTAATACATGAGAAATACACATAGTTCTTCTCTCAGCCTTACAGAATTAAATATTTCGGTTCAAAATTTTTTTAAGGATAACAGATTACCTTTAAAAAGCAACACTTTTTCTTTAAACACATCATGAAGATGTAAAATATCCGGACTTCTTATTTTGCTCTTGAATACTCTTAACAGCTAATAAGTTACGTATCAGAATCAAATAGTAAAGTTTAGTATTAGCCATAACTGCTTGTCAGTAATTCTCTATTCCCTTGGAAATGAGCCTGGTTAACAACAAACATGGTGCCATTTCTGCCATTACTAGGCAGGTCTATTGTAGAGGTTGGAGGGCTTAGCTGCTCAAGCATCTTCTCAGACAAGTGGAGCCATTCAAAAGGTGATAAAATAATGCAGAAACTCTTGGAAAGTATAGTTTATGTTGGGAAGTCTGCAGTGTAAAAAAAAAAAAATTAAGTTTGATCTGCACCCACAAAATGCTCCTCTAAGGCATATAATCACAGTGCAAAATATCCATGGGGCAGTGGATGAGTTTCACAAGGTACTTTCCCTACATCCACTGAACCTCAGTTCCTGTATAAAAAAATGGACAACTAACATAGATGCTCTACTGCCTTAAGGCAATAAGAACACTGCAGGTTAATGGCTTGGGTCCCTAAACTCTCACACAAAGGTGTTTGGCAAAAGTGTATTATGCATTGTTTCATGATAGTTTGGGGCTGTATCAGGAAAAGGAAAATAATACACTTTTCTAGTTCTCTTATCAGGGGAATTCTGAAGTCTTGTTCTGCCACTTCCCATCTAACTTCTTTAAATTATCCAGATTATAATATCTGCTTTGTTGGCAAGAACAGATGAAAATTAAGTGTGCAAGATGAAAGTGCCTTTTGAAGGAGAATATAAAAAACTGAAGTGCACTCTTGAGGAGTGCATATTTAGTTTACCTTTGAGCATCAAACTTTATACGAAAACAAACTGATGAGCCTGACAAAGCCTTTATTTGTTCTCTTTTTATTTCTGAAAAATCTGTGCTGAGAACTATGCTGTTTGACATACTCATAAATTACTTACTATATAAGAAAGATCACAGGTATTGGAGGTGCTCAAACATATAGGTGACTGGAAAGAATCCCAGAATCATCCTCCAATACTAAACAACAGCAAAATAATAAGGTAGATCAATTTAATTATTGATAAATGAGAGTTAATATATAAAAGAAATATAACTCTGTCTTTACGGGTACATTTAGTATATATTAATTAGATACTTTCTACTCTGAAAAAAATATATATGGCATTCTACAGAAAATTTCTGAAAATTGTAATTCAACATTCATAAGCAGTCAAAAAAAAAGAGAAAAAGTAAGAAATTTTTAGGAAAATTATATTTCTGAAATCCACTGTATGTTCAAATCTTTAACAGTGAATTTCACTCATCATCCCACCTTTAAAAAACCCAAATGAATTCAACTGGAAAATGTAGAAAAAGTAACAGTGATAATCAGTGTAAGAGAAGTTTCCTATGGAAAAAAGAATATATAATTTAACTGAATATATAACTTTTAACTGAAGAAGAGAGATCATTAGTAGTGATCCAAGATATGAGTCCATAAAATCTTTGATAGTATAAAACAGGGAACAAGAAAAGGAGTATTCATAGACTGAAGAGAGGCCATATTGAACAACAGTCAGGTCAGCCCAGCATCCTGACAGTGACAAAAAACTCAGGCCCATGTAGACAGAGTAAGATTGGGTTCAGCATGTACATCTTCTAGGAGGCCTCATTCTGCAACCATTTCTAGTTTATTTACTGTCTACATAATAAGGATTTCCATGGACTTATTTTCTATATTCAATAAAGAGATATAGAGAGTTGTGGTTATTCAGCCTGGAGGAAAGAAGGGTCTGGGCTGACCATATTTTGGCATTTCAGTACCTGAAGGGAGCCTAGAAGAGAGCTGGAGATATATCTTTCCACAAAGGCATGTAGTGATAGGAGAACGGGCAATGGCTTTAAACTGGAAGAGAGTAGGTTTGAGTTAGATATTAGAAAGAAAATTTTTACTGTGAGGATGGTGAGGTACAGGAACATGTTGTCCACATAAATTGTGGATGCTCCATTCCTGAAAGTGTTGAAGGTCCAGGCTGGATAGATCTTTGAGCAACCTGGTCGAGTGGAAGGTGTCCCTGCCTTTGGCAGGTTGGGTGGATCTAGATGATCTTTACTCCCTTCCAATCCAAACCATTCTAGGATTCTATGATTTCTTTCCAATTTCCCTTTAATTCCACATAAATTTTTAGCACCCACAACATTTAGGATCAAAGGACTGCTCTTCCAGGTTAACCTCAACAATTTTATGAAAAGTTCCTTTTCTATTCATGTGGAACCAGTGCTCTGCTTTACCACCTTGCTGTCTTGCATTAGAAATACACAGTGAACATTCAGTCCCTACAAAACCCTGACATGCTATTCATGTTTCTTAGACCTCTATCACATCATGATGAGGAATGTATTACAGATTGAAGTAGAGTCTTATTTGGTTGATCCCACTACAAGAGAAATTCCACACTGTTGACTGTTGATTCAACACTTGACTCTTTATGATCACAGACATTTTAGCTGAACCATCCATCATAACTTGAAGAGCTGGCTCCTCTGCAGTAAGGGTGATTTCAGAGCCCATAATTTTAAATGTATAGCTAAATTTCTTCCTCTCTACTGCATTTCACATTACTTCAAACAAAATTTCAACTCCCAATTTCTTGCCACACCTCACGAGGCTTTTCTTCAATTCTTCACTTGTGGTTCTCCTTTTTGCTATTCTAAACTGGTCAATATCATCAGCAAACTTGATCAGCTTTCTATGCATTCCTCTTTCCAGATCATTTCTGGATGAATCAAATAAGGTATTCCTTGCAGGAAAAGAACTGGGACATATCACAAAAATTACTGCTTCAGAAGCTTACTACGAAAAAAATATACTTTTCATATATAATTAAATTGTAGAACTAATGGTCGCATGCAGTTATGAGGATGAAAGATGTGAAAGGTTTAAAAAAAACATTAAAATAAATTCAGGAAAGAGACCTTCATAATATATTAAGCACAATAACTTGACTGCAAAATGAGATTTAAAAAATTGCAAAATGTTGATCATCAGAAGCTACAAGGTACTAAGTGAAGGATTACTTTATATTTGGATCATTTCTTTTACACTTCCTCTAAACACTAGCTACTGGTCAGTGCTGGAGACAATATACTGTGCCATTTGTAACCAGGGCAAAGACAAACAACTGATCCACTATGACCATTTTTACTTTTTCTTTTAATTAGATACATATTTCAGATTGTTATCTATGTTTAAAAACTGTACTGTATTTTTACATTTTCAGAAGATACTGTATGATGAAATGTGCTACTAATGAAAGCTAATCAAGACTAAATATTTATGAAATAATAAATTACTGGACTTAAAAACTCAATGCCCATTATGCAGGTTGAATATCCATCCCTTTTTAACTCTGTTAAATACCTTTGAATGAGGTCTTCCTTGGTTCTTTTGATCATTCCTGTTTGAAATTTCCTGAAAAATGTACCTCTTTAGTGACAAAAAGAAGATATGTTGATCTTTCAGCAGACAGAACAGCATAATAGTACATTTTGTTCTCATGATAGACAGTTTTGACTTTGAGAACAATTGACTGGAATTTGAAGAGCACACTACTCCATGGCAAATGTTTCACAGGGAGTTTCACTACATATTAACATCCCATAAGTTCTTAAAAATTAAAATCTCTTATTTGAACTTCTATTTCCTGTAATGGGATTACAATTGAATAAATCTATTTTTTAGCAAAATCTCTACTCCAAATTATTCACATGTGCAAACCATGGCTAAAGCTCTCCTCCAAACACATGTTCCTCTGTTCCTATATATTAGCAATGATAAATATTTTCTGAATTCTTTAATTCAGTGCTTACACTGTAAAGAAACAGGTATATTTTAAACAATAGATCCATTATTTTTCTTTTTTATTCTCCCTCACCTTCCTGATCTAACACAGAGTATTAGTTGTGAGCTGAGCATAAAATGTGAACATAAAACACATTCAGTAACATACACCTTTTCATTAATTTAATATGAAACCACTGGAAGGATATTGTGGCCTACTGTGAATACAAAGACTTCTATATTTAAAAATATGACTAAAGGATGAATGATGCAAATGAGATTGGCAAAGTTGAAACTCCCTTAACTTCCTTAAACAGGAACATTGTTGACAGTATTTGAGGAAACAATAGGTTATAATGATGAAATATTCTAAACAGCTTATAATTAAAATCTAAATATTTTTCCCTGTGAAAACACAATTCAAAATAATCTGTCAATAATAAGACTTTGACCTCTTGTGCAGTATTAGTAAGGTGAAACCAAATGAGTTTAAAATGTTTTGTCCAGATCAGTTTTAAATATAGTGGATGCCTCTTAGCATCTTTTAAAGTTAACTTCATATGAATAAGATAGTCTCATTATAACAACACATATAAACCACTTTAGATCAAAATGGATATTTTAATTTCTTATTGTGAAAGACTGAAAAGTCTAAAAAGAACTAATAATGTGATACATTAAGAAATGGGAATGATGATAAAAATTGCTATGTGTCCATATGAGCAATCCTTCACCTGTCAAAAACAAATACAAAAAAAATCAAAATAAATAAAGTCTATATCCATTTTTAGGACATGAACAGTGTAAAATACTGGTTATACAACATTTTAAAAATTACATGATTCTGTGGTTTTATTTCTTTAAAGCAATCTTTTCAACAGCCAGACAATATGTTATTATATACATATATATTAAAATCACTGCCTTCGTCTCATTATCTTGAAAAAATAGCAGCTCTTTGTTCATGTACTTTCATGTAGTAGATGATGCTCTCTTATATATACCATGAAATCACAGTGTAGCTACAGTGTTAATTTAAACACATCTATTTATTTACAAAAATCTTCTCCACATGCACAGAAAACCCCTGGAAGACAGGAAAAGTTGCTGGAGTATACAAGCACGGAGGTAAAACGCCCATCATCACCACTCAGTTCCGCTCACCTCTTGAGTGGGCTGGATGGGAGTACAGTTTGCAGTGGGAGCATATTTTCCTGTGATCCCAGGCATTCCTGGCACTGCTGTAAACTGCTGAGCGTTGTGTGCCTGTGCTCAGCAAGCCCCAGGAATCCGGCAGAGCACACAGGCAGGCTGCCTGCTCCTCTCCACTCTTTCACAGCAGGCGGTGACTTGATACAGCTGAAGGTCAACACTAGAAATGAGACATCCTAGCAACTGATAAATGGTTTCCACACTGACTGCCTGCTAAAACAACTCATAGACTACTTTGATTTAATAAGCAGTTCACTTTTAAATTCAGCAATTATTCTTTCTAATCTATTTTAGTCTATTCGGGTGCTGCTAGTTTGAAAGAGACACAGAATTTCATTAATACTCATGGTATGAATAGGGATCAGTTAATTATTTAAAACAGACTCACCATTTTAAAGGTTTTACACATTTAGGAAAAATATTGGTGAAAGAAATACAGAAAAAATTTAATGTCCTTTTTCCAAGAATATGAATCAGAAATTTGTGTTGAATTAAAGCCTTAGGGGAAAAATTCCTTAAGAACATGGAAACTTTTCTTCGGGTTCATGCTGAACTACTGCAAAATAAGACCGTTTTTGGCTCCTGCTTGGCTCAGTCTTAAAAATGGTCGACTACCAACAAGAGAAAGTCTGTAGGCATTTATTCTACAGCATCTTGTAAAATGATCATCTGGTCTCAAATAAAAGATTGGCTAATTACATGTATGCTGGCCTTATGCCTGTATGAAATCATCCTAGATATTTTTGTATATCACAGTTACGTAAATTTATTTGATTTTTTTGTGAGGCATTCTTATGTGTAAACATACATGTACATTAAAAATTACACTCCAGTAAGTCTTTATAACACTCCTATGTTCAACCCCTGTTTCAGCTGTGGATAGTAATTAATAGACTCAACATGAGGAAAGAAATCTGATTAAATATCTGATTAAATGAAACAGCTCCTGTAAATATCTCAGATATTTTGTTAAACATCAACAAATTGGTAAAAGAGATCAATCTATAGGAAAGATAATTCCTGTAGGAAAGCCTATTTCAAATAACTCACCTGCCAAAAGAACAGCTAAGAGGGAGGTAAGGAGTCAATTAAAAATTTCTAAACAAATTTTGTAAAGAAGATAACAAATCATTTAACACATGAAATATGGCAGCAAATAATATAGCTTTAACTCTGTGTGTATGTGTGTGTTTGTGTGTGTGTGTGTGTGTGTGTGTATGTACTTGCATATACACACACAAAACATGTATATACACGAACCCACATTTAAGCAGCCTGGCATATTTTGTGAATTGGTGATTCTCTGAACTCATGTGGACCATGAGATAAATTTCTCATGAGAAGCAACAGAATCTCAGTTACACTACTGCTCATATTAAATTAATTGGAACAAAACACTTACTTGAACTTTGAGTAGCTTGAGATGGCATCAGAGTTAAGGAAGATGACTACATCTCTTTTGCAAAGACAAATAATCTAGAACAGTATATGACATTAAAACCTAACCACTGCTTTCTTATAACATTGCCTCTGAAAGGAATCATTCTGGTAAGAATCATCTAGATTAAAATTAAATTCATCCAACTCAATATTGCTTTCAATTCTTTGCTGTTCCTGCTGTGATAGTGTTGTGGTACAATGCACTGCCCAGTTAGCAGCAGCCTGTAGTCATATAATAAAGAACTAGGGGCAATCTTATTTTCACAGTGAGTTGATTTTAAACTAATGCAGCTAACTCCATGATTTTTGGTTGACCTCCCAAACTGCAGACACTGATGGCTTCATTATTGAACTAAACAGCACCTGAGAATGACTTGAAATACACTGACAAGAACGTTGCACATCACATAAAAAATAATTATGGGGACAAAAATCATGATCATATGAAAATGGTCTGAAAATTGGAGGAAAATTATTAATACAGTACAGCACTGTAAAACATGAAATAAACTACCAAATTAAAAAAAAAAAAGAAGAAGTATTTAGCCAGGTTGAAAATTAAAAAAAAATATGCACACAGAAAACATTTATTATTTCTATGTTATTCCTAACTTGGATAAACTAGCAAATATGTGAATATTCTTCAATAATCTCCATAGACATAGATATCTCAGGCAGCCACAGACCAATAAATATAACTAGAGAAGTTTAGAATACTTATTTGAGACAACGGTTTTGCAAAGTACCTGCTGCATTTGTTTTAAGTGTTCTGGTTTGCTACATATTTATTTGTTTATGACAGCCACACCTAACTGTTCTCCCTTAAGCTTTGCTTACTTTTCCATCAATGCTGAAAAATTCACAAGAGCAAGTGAAAATATTAAAATTCTCCTTTTCTTGCATCTCAAGATACATACATAAGATAATAAACTATATCTTAAATTTAAAATATAATAAATACACAGTCACCCTTTCTCACTTTTTGATAGGACCATCCTCTGGGAGGAAGCAGCTGTTCTGGAAGAGGGAATGGAAAGTGGTTGCTTAGTACAGCAGACAACACAGGATGTTCCAGGGATGAAGGAATAAACAGCGATGCAGGATGATCAGATAGGGACTTGAGGCAAAAGTCACAATGAATGGAAATTTACCAACAAGAGGTACCCACAGGACTTCAAAACGGAGTGGAAGGTATTCAGGGAGGCCCAGGGAAGAAGAAACACTTCAAAACAGAGTCTGATGTTTGGCTAAACCACCTAGGATGGTTCTCACAGATAAATGATTTTCAAGTGGATAGTGTTTTAGGAGGTGGGTTCTGAGAATACCAGCCCTCCTCATCTTCCCACAACAAACAAATAAATCAGCCCCCAGGAGCTCCTTAAGGCCTGACTGGGGAAAGGCTCATGAATTTTGTAGCAAGTACACATGGTGACAGGATATGTTACAGAACACTTGTTTTGAAGCTTAATTTTTTTAATCAGATAAAAAATAATCAGTACAGTTAGTTCAGTATTAATATATTATTTTTATATGATGTATTTTAATAAATATTTATAAATTAGCATTTTCAGCATTACTTCAAATTAATATGCTGATATTGTGCAGCTGGTTTTCAGTGTGGCAGTACATTTTTCACCACTGAGTGTGAAAAATGGGTTCTAGATTAAGGGTAAGGGTAAATATTTTTTCCACATATCTAAAACTTAGTTAAATGTAAAACTAATTGCAAGTTACAGAAATCACATTCCTTAATAATGACAAACTCATTACTAAGTAGTTTATAGTTACCTGTTAAGGTGTCTGATCCAAAAGTGTGTTCCTAAACTTGAAACTACTACAAAGAGAGGGGTTCTTGTAAAAAGAAACATTGTGTAACTGCTTTGTTTTTGATATGATTCTCTCAAGCTATCTCTCTGATATCAGGCACAAGACCAGATGCTGTGTGATGTATTTTGGGGAGAGAAGCAATAGCAGGGTTTTGACAAATAGGGATGTTGGCAATTAGAAACGTGTGGGCAGATGACTGCACTTATGTTAGGGGTTAACATATGAAGGAAAAGACGACTTAGCATTAGAAAATGAGAGATTTCATTGCAAATGGAATTATGAAATAAGTTTTCAATGTTTTGTTTAACATCTCTTTTCTTTGACATTTCTTTTCTGTTGGTTCTGATTTTATGTCCAGTGGCCCACTTTCTGAGATGCCTCTCTGCTCTTAGCAGTACATCCTGCTCTAGTGATTATGGTCCAAGAGTGCTGATTCACTGCTATTCTCTCAAAGCAAATCATATTAAAAAGTATTACCTCTGAAATAAAGACTATTCTATGAAGTCATCATGTCTCATAGTGCAGTTTAATTACACAAAGGTAACTACCTATATGTATCCACCGAGTTGCGAGTACATTTTGTCCAAAAGCAAGTAAACAGTCTTCTTATTCTCCATCTACCCCTCCCACCATTTTTAGTAGTATTTTTAGTAGTATTTTTAGTAGAAAATACACTCATGTCACAGCATTGAAGTGTATTATTAATCATACAAATCTGTATGAAAAAAATTAATAATAAAAATAATGACAGAAATGAAAAACTGAGTAAGATAATCTGGTGTCAAAAAAGGTTAGGTAGAATCTTGTTTGCTTTGATGTGTGCTGGTTAAAGTAAGAATTCCATTAGTAATAAATCTTCTAAACTAGCTGCAATTTGTGGCCTTTTCCTCTATTTTTAATATCATGATTTTCTATTACATCTACAGTTGAGTTCCAATTTTTCCATGTCATCATTATATTTTAGCTAAGAACAATCACTCATAGATCAAATAAGCAAAGTCCTGTTGGAACATCTCAAGGCCATGTGACAAGCGTGACTTCACAGGAATTATTCTGTGTATGTAAAAGTTCTGCCTTGAGCTAAATGGCAGAGGAAAGCTATGTTTAGGACATTTGTAGAAAATGAAATGTGTCTCAGTTTTGTCATTCCTATCCTTCTAAACACCCATTATTTACTTGAAGCTTACATTTCTCAGGTCCAGAATGTCAACCTTTTATTTCTGCTTGAGCAAATGCCTCACTTAAGAAGAACAACTGGAACAGCTTCTGTGGGAAGCAGCCTACTAGAGTGAAACCTGGGCTCATGCCATTTAGCTTTAGACATTTCATTTAGGTGCCTGAACTTAAATATTTTTTTCTTGCCTCTTGCTAGCCAGGTTCCCAGTCTGAATCACTTTATTACAGTTTCTCTGTATTTTCATTGACATGAAAGAAAATGCAAGCAAATAGATAAGTATTTAGCCTATCAAATGTAGGCTCTAAAGTTAGGCATTGCACACACTCCCCAGTTGTGATTGTATTATACAACATCAGAGATTATGTTACATAAATGGTATTTTCTTTGCATTTTATTCCATGAACCTAAGAAATTGAAGACTAATAAATGGTCTCATTAATAAAAAGACCGAATTATAATTTATTTCATTTGACACAAACAAAGGTGATCTGCACACAAGAAATCACTACATTTCATAAAGAAGAAAAATTGCATTTATTAGTAAAGTAAGTTCATTTTGTTTTATCTATATTCTTAGGGGCATTATTATAAAAATGTATTTTAAAATGAGAGATAAAAATGAAAGATAATACACAGATAAAAATGTCATTTTCATGTAATATACATAGCACATTAAAGAAGCAAGACAATCTATAGTCACTTTGAAAGTGATAAAATCAGCCATGCTCATTGTTTGCTGCTGAGCATCAAGAATCTCACCCTTTTCCAACTGCAGTGCATTGCAGCAGCTTCGCTTAATCACAGAGCCTCGAAGCAGCTCCCTTCTGCCAATCCTTGCAGCCGCATTGCTGCTTTCAGCTCCCCATCTACCAGACAAGTACATCTCAGTGTGCAAAAACTGCACCAAGGGAACACAGAAAGAAGAAAGAAAATCATTCCTTCAAAAGGCCTGGCAGAACATAAAGCGTACAACTAGAGATGTAGATACAGACTCAAAATCCTTCTAATTATATTTTTTCTGCTGTTGATTCTCGTAAAATACATATGCAAATATATTCTTAGCAAGTATTGAGCATAAAAGAGAGAGGGGAAAATGCAAACCCCAAAATGGTATTCTTTATTTAAATTGATATCTGCAAAATGTGAGATCATGCTAAATTAAAAAAAAAGTCTCATTACCAGTAAGCTGCCTGCTGAGATAGTGAGTCCTCTCAGAGACTACTGTGACTTTTAATATTGAATTGTCTACTCTGGAGTGAAAAGGAGGGAGAGAAAAAAGGAGAGGAGGATCCTCGATCTCATTAGGTTTTGAATTTCCCTCTGAAGGTGCATATCTATCTCCCTTGACAAGATCAGAGACTTAGGGCCTCACTTGGCTTCTTTCAAAGGTATAAGCAGCAAGTTCAGGAGATTGAAAGCCTAAAGAAGACCCATGTAAGGCATGGAAGACTGTAAAAGAGCAGGTACCCACGCTGTTATGCTATTAATTCATAAGCTAAGAATCCTTATATTTACACTGTTCATACTGAGGGTAAAATAAAAAAATATACACTTTCAATAGAAAACTTTAGGTCAGACTGTGACTTATTTTCAATTGCTGTAGCTCCATTATGAGCATCATGTTATTTAGGTCAAAAAATCATCTGAATTTGCAACAATTAGTTGGCAACAATAAGTTGCATTTGCAAGATCCAAAGAACTGTACAGCCAGAAAATAGAAAATTCTACTATTATCTATCTGGAGAAGCAAGTGTGGTGAATGTAATTCTTCACAGTCTAAAACACAGTCTTCTTTGCACAAATAAAAAATGAATGCTAAGTGGCTGAAAATGCCAATGATCTGAACTAGTAAACTTTTACAGACAACTTACAAAAGCCCTCAGGATTTGCATGCAGTGTAGGACAGCACCATGTAAGAGGTGTCATAATAGCACACACTGGTAATGTCATTATTACCTTTCTAGTGAAAACGCCTTGAATAGAATAGAGGTAACTTATTAAATTGTTGATCTACACCAAAATGAAACTTTTTCATTAGAATTTTTGACTAAGCACTAAATAATTCAAGTGGAGAGGTTTCATATGTATATACACTTTTCATTGCAGCATTTATTTGTATTGCTTTATTTCTGTGATGTAGTACATGTAAAAATAAGCCACTTTTTGAGACTAATACTGTTGAGTACCTCTTTTTTTTGATGAGAATGTTGTTTTCAAATGCATTTGAAAATGCAGTCTAAGTAAACTGATTTTATATGGAATTACCTAAATATAGACAGGGAAAGTTTTATATGAAAACACACTACATAGTATCTTCTGCTTAATCTACACCCTGAATTCTGCCATTGAATTAGATTTTTTAAAATACCATTATGTTAAAAAAGTCATATTTAAAGGTGTTTTTTCTACTTTCTTAAAAATTCAACCTATTATTTCTGCTTTTTGAGGGTAAGCAAATGTTCAGGTTTTTGCAAAGGATGACCCCAAATGATGGGGAAAGGGGCATCATCTCTAAGTCCCAGTCACACAGCAGACAATCAAGCCTAAGGCAGCTTTCTACCAGCTGCCTGAAATACTGCTACCTTGGCAATTGTGGAAGAACTCAGCAAAACCCAGCTAAGACACCACGTAAATACCTGAGTTTAGAGCCACTCCAGAGCTCTGCACTTCCATAGCTACGCTGCTGCCACTAGAAAAGTTGCAAAGATGAGACAAAGTCATGCAGTAACTGCAATATGGACAAAATCAAAATAGGTCACACAGAATAAATGTTGCACTGTGGTGGTACAAGACAAATTTATAAAGAACTGAGCAAGAGACAGAAAATATGAGGGAACGATGTGGTTAAAACTTAGAAGCAGATGTTACAGCACTCTAATATTCATTATGCTAGAGATGATTATTAATGATCTGCCAGGCCAAGAAAGCAATGAGGTAGCACAATATGAAGATGACAGAAAATAATTTAAATTAATCTGAACAAATAAAACATGAATTTCAGAGATACCCAGTCAAGTGTATAAAATCCTGTTTCTTCCTGCAAAGCCTGGAATGGAAATAAATTTTTAGCATTTCCAGGCGGTATTTTTACACATCTAGAAAATCAAAACATGAATTGAAGGGAGTGGTGCACTGGGAAGTAAAAAAAAAAAAAAAAAAGGCATAAAATCATAAAATTGCTGCCTTCCACAAAAAAAAAGTAATTCTAGGAGCAAAATTGGTGACTTTTGCCAACCACAAAAAGATAACCTATGAATTCAATTGTCTACATTCGCAAACTGAACATACTGTCACTTCCTGTACATTTGTACACATCAGCTTGTGTTACAATTTAATTCTTCAAGCATTTCAACAGTAAATGAAAATTTATTTCCTCCTTCACTTACTACACAATTTTCATGCTCTTTCTGAAATAATGAGGAGATAGTTAAAAACAGGCTTGGTGTAATTCACTCTTTTTTTTATGTCATTATTTTGCCTCCCTTTCACCTCCTTGATGTATCCATCTGCTTTCTGTACTGTTGTGCTTAGGACATGCTAAATATGCTTAATTTATATAAACAGTCAGTGTCAGAGCTTGTCATGCATGAAAGTAAACACTGATGTATGTCTCTGCCTTAAAAAGGACCTAGAGTTAGTTACATGCTGTGCAGTGTCTTGTGAAGGAGCCGTGATCCTTTACTCCTACCACAAAAGCAGCTGCTACAGTGACGGTGACAAGAGGGCAGGGCAGCCTCCGCTGGGTTTTATATTGAAGCGCAAGACCAGTTGAATTTCACATTTCAGGGGTTGAATGATGTTTTAAAGCTAAGCTATATAAAATCCACTTCCATGACAGTGTGAGAAACTTGTGGAGAAGAGCCAAGGTGTAAGCGTGCAATGGAAGATGACGCCTACACACACATGTGACAGCTACAGGCGGCTCCGTGCGCGGGACACCGCTGCCCTCACCTTGCACAGGAAAGGAACCAGATGGGGATCGGCCTCCTCTCCCAGGCAACTGGCTGTATGAGGACATAGTGCTGAGCTGTGCCAGGGGATGTTTAGGTTGGACATCGGGGAGAAAATCTTCACAGAGAGGGGGATTACATAACAGAATGGCCTGCCCAGGGAGGTGGCGGTGTCACCATCCCTGGAGGTGTTAAACGGCAGGACGTGCCACTCGGTGCCCCGGTCTGGTTGACAAGGTGATGTTTGGTCACAGGTTGGACTCGATGATCTCAGAAGTCTTTTCCGACCTAATTGATTCCGTGATTCTGCGATCAGCCCGCGCCGCCCGCGCTGGCGGCGCTGTCCCCGCACGCCGGGCGCGGCACGGTTGCACGCGTGGAGCGAAGGAGCCGCCGAGCGAAGCGGGCAAGGCACGGACGACGCCGAGGCCGCCCGGCCGAGCCCCGCCGGGCTCTGCCCCTCCGCCCCCCGCCCGCCCCGGGGCTCCCCCGCCGCCGCC